>OY540804.1:11008838-11687172 GCA_961205885.1 Ptychoptera albimana | reverse complement strand
CTGTAATAACCAACAAGTTCTTATCTTCTATGGCTTGTGTTAATCCATACTGACTATGTCATATGTTTGGTGGATTTTATGTTGAAATAGTCTATTATCTGTGGAACTACACTTGAAAGAAAATCGATTTGCGAACATTATGTAATAATATTTATGCAAAAGCTATCCTACAAATAAGAATAGTTTTTCTTTATAAAATAATTATGCAAAATTCTATGCACATACTAAAAGAAGCAAGTGCAACGTTCGAATCGCACAAAATTTGCATTTCATCTTAAACAGGAACTTTTTATATCTGTCTTTTGGGCATTTTATTAGGAGTTCACAGGAACCAAACATACTAGAGTTCAGAAGTTAGAACTTTTTATAAAACACAAGCAAAATACAGTATTTCTAGGATAAACTGCAACAGAAGGGATGATTTCATTACTCTGGCTTCTCTTCAATTGTCGAATAAATCTTTCGCCTTTTACTAAAGATTTCCGTGGAGAGGAGCACTCTAATGAGTCTAAACTCAATTTTTGAAGCACCTAGCGAAAGCTGGGTCATAAACTGTACAAAACAATCTGTAATAACCAACAAGTTCTTATCTTCTATGGCTTGTGTTAATCCATACTGACTATGTCATATGTTTGGTGGATTTTATGTTGAAATAGTCTATTATCTATGGAACTAAACTTGAAAGGAAATAGATTTGCGAACATTATGTTATTAACCTTAGATTTGTTAATGGAATCTAACTAATTTTTTTATTTTATGGAAACATTTTTATTTTTATAAATTCTGTTAATAATGATTAAGACAATTATTGTTAACTAGAATTGATGATTTTAAACACAAGTATTAAGCACAGGTGCTACCATATGCTGTATTATTTTTCAATGAAATGTAAATCATCGTTAAATTTTTAGAAGAAGATAATCTTATATCTCTCAATCACAACGAATAATAAAATTTGCCTGTCAGTAGCAAATTTTACATCATCGTAACGTAGAAAATAGAAGAAAAAAATAAAATTAATTTAGAAATTTCTTTATAATAAAATTTTTTAACGTGAATGTGAACGAAAAAAAAAGTGTGTTCATATTATTAATGACGTTTTTGCTTGCGTTTTCAAATTTTCCATCACATTTAAACAAAATTTAAAAAAAAAGTGAAGCAAATAAAAATGTTTTCAGTTGTTCTAAAACATTAACAAACGTGTTTCATGCAGGCTTTTTACGTGTGTTTTACGTGTGCCAAATTCTTGTAAATATTATATTATACTGTAGTGAAATCAACCGAATATGTTCCGTCTATATTTACCTATTAAACCCTCTAAGTTTTATTACACGACTAAATCAATTTCAGAAGTTCAGTAACGAAGGAGTTAATAGTATTTGTTAATTGTGTTTAAAATGTTGAGAACATCTGTTTTAATCTATCGACAATAGTCAAAAATAGAACACCAGTTTATAGTATGAATGTTCGTTAGTTCGTTCGAAAGCAAATGTGTGTTTTTTTTTATTCATCGTCTTATTCCAAGAAATTTAAAAATTATACAATGGATGTGAAGATCAATTGTACAGAGAGGTTATAATTCTTTATAAATTTTAAATTTCTTTTGTCTTGTGTCAATGACTAACGTAATTTAACCGGTTTAAACATGACTCAATTAAACCTTTTAAATCAGTTTTAAAGAGAAATGAAAACAAATTAAACAGATCAAACTATTTACACAAATTAATTAATTGCACAAAAAACGATAAACACATTAAACACAAAAAAAAAAGTTTAAAGCTATACATCTTATAATGATTTAAAAAAAAATAATAATAAAAAACTGAAAAAATTTTTTATTCATCGTGCACAATTACGTATAGCAAGTGGAGTCGCCCAGTACAAATTTGCTCGTGTAGAAAGCTTGTTCGATTTTTATATCTTTTTCACTTAAATATGAATATAAATTAAATTAATTATAATAATAAAATAATAAATTCTTTTCTTTTATTTATTTATTTATTTATACCTATTGTTGTTGATATAACGCGAAGTGTTTAATTTTAAAAATACATTTTTCTTCAGTTTTATTTGTATTTTTTTTTAACAATGTTTTAGTTACTCACTTAGTGTGCCCTGGCAACAAATAATAAAAAGTTTTCGTGAATAAGTGTACTCAAGGAATATTAGTAGTAATTATATAAAATGCAATTGTGAATAATAAACAATTGAATCAATTAAATAAAATAATAATTATTATGTGAAAAAGTGTTGTGTTAATTAAAGAAACTGAAATATAAAGGAAATCATAGTATAACAGACATTAAAACATATTTATTAAGGAACAGAGACTAACAGACTTAACATAAGGATTAAAGAGAAGAAATAAAAAAAATAATTTATTTATTTAAAAACGATTCTGTTAATGTGAATAAAGTGAGTGTGAAACAAAAAAATTTAATTTTTAAAATGAAGAAAATTTGTAATTAAGCCAAAATGAAATTAATTAACATGATCTAATTAAAACAATATACATAAAATTTACTATTAAAACATTTAATTGAGGCAAATGTAATGTATTATACCGTATTTTAATTTTTGTTTTTTATTTAATTAATTAATTAATTTTTTATTTATTTATTATAAATAATTTTTTTTTTTTTTTTTTTTTAAACCCCGCTGATTATTCAACCAAAAAGAAAGTAACAAAAAAAAAATTTTTTTTTTTTTAATTTAAATGTTTATTTTAAACACAAAATACCTTTACATTTACTACAAATATAAACTATGAATCCGGTCAGACAATAAAATGTGTGCGACGAAATCAAAATGACGTTCATTATGGGCACACTTCCAAAATTTGCCTAGAAATCTAAACACCGACCAATGAATTTTTTTTTTTTATTATTCTTTTCTTTTTTCGTTTAAAATTTTTTTTTTTTTTAATTCGTTTATTTTATTTACATATAACTGTATTTAATGATAATAATAATACATAGTAATATAAAAAAAAAGAAAATATTTTAACACTTCAATTTAAGGATAATTATAATATGCGGTCTGTTAGCGTAGCTTAAACGTAATTTCGGTACAACATTAATTCATAAAAAAACAAAAATAAAGCGAAGCCTACTTATATTTAAATTTTAACCAGAGAGCAGTAAAAATAATTACTTGATGGCAAATTTCATTTTTTTTTTTTTTAATAATATTATTTTAAACAATAACCAAATGCATTTGTTTTATGTTTATATTTTGAAACGCTAATTTTAATTTAATTGATGTGACTGTTGTCAATTAAACATAACACAACGGAATTAAATAAGAATACAAGGAACATTTCCTTTCATTTTCACCTTACATTTATAAAGGTCAAATTAAATTTTATCTATTTAATATCAATAATTAATACGTAAATAATAAATTTATATTTAATAAGAAATAATGAAAAACTAAAGATTTAATTTAAATGCGCCGTATATTATACTGCATGCAATACAAGTGAATTTTATTTGAATTCTAATCAACCTTATAATAAAACAAATATAGTGATAAAAACATTTTATTTAATCTCAAAATAATTGAAATTAAAAAAAAAACAAATAAATTTCTTCTCATCAATTAAAAAAATAGATTTGCGACCGTGACAGGACTCGAACCTGCAATCTTCGGATTCGAAGTCCGACGCCTTATCCATTAGGCCACACGGTCATATAAAAAATGGCTAGTACACGCAAATCTGTTGCCAATATTCATCGGATAAGAGAATTTGAATTAGAAAAAGTAAATAAATCGTGAAATATTTATTTATTTTTTATCGATATTTAATAAATTAATTAAATTCTATTCAAAAAAAAAAAAAAAAAACTAGGTACATTTAGCAGAAGAGTTTGATATACTGCAAATAGTTGGTGAAGGATGGTTTGGAAAAATTTTGCTTGTAGAACATCGAGCTACAGACACAGAAATGGTATTAAAAGCTCTTCCAAAGCCATACGTATCATTGCGTGACTTCTATAGGGAATTTCATTATGGTCTTAATTTAGGAGGGCATAAAAATATAGTGACAACATATGATGTAGCCTTTGAAACAGCCGGATTTTATGTTTTTACTCAAGAATACGCTCCATTAGGTTAATATTTAATCATTTGATATGACACCCTCACTGTTTCTTAATTTATCGTTTATTAATTTTATTTCTGATAGGTGATTTAACATCAAATGTTTCAGAAACTGGAATAGGAGAACTACACACAAAGCGTGTAGCTAAACAAATCGCTAGTGCTTTAGATTATCTTCATGCAAGGTATCTTCATATCAAATAACTCATAATTTGTTTTCTTCTTTTTTAAATGACTGGTCATTACAGAGACTTAGTACATCGTGATGTAAAATTAGACAATATTTTGATATTTAAGTCGGACTTCTCTCGTGTTAAATTATGTGATTTTGGTGAATCTAGAAAATCCAACTCACTTGTCCAACGTAGAAACGAATGGCTACCGTACAGTCCACCAGAAGTTTTATCTGTACGCACTGACGACACTTATAAGTATAAAGAAAGATTTTTTTATTAAAATAAAATTAAATGTGAAATCTTATCACAAATTCATTAATCTACAGGACTGATTTATCTCATGACACTTGGCAATTTGGTATCGTTATTTTTGTTTGTTTGACCGGTTGTTTACCATGGCAAAAGGCTGCGTCTGATGATCCAAGATATGTTCGGTAATATTCCAAATAAGATAATTTTGTTTTACTATACCTAATCATGATTATTAATTCATTAATCTTTATATAGTTATTTAGCGTGGATCAATACAAGTTTTCCAATAAAACGGACGCCAAAATTATTTAAACTGATATCAGGCAGAGCATGTAAAATGTTTCGTAAATTTTTGGAGCCACGTGAAGATAGACGACCAAAAAACTTAGCAGATTTGCACAAGTACTCAGATGACAGGTGGCTTGCTAAAAGCGCTGAAAAAGACTTGGCTGGTAAATTATTTTTTCAATTTGATTGTTTATGAAGTCTTATTAAGACTGAAATTAACATTTGCATTTTGCTCCTTTAGCGTATGAACCAGATGAACTTTGCCCCTCAATGTACTCTTTTCATAGTAATCCAGAAGAGAAAAATAAATTATTATCTTCATTAGCTTTATATGGAATTGAAACAACCGTTGATAGAGTGGCGAAAAAGAATCGTATCAGAGAATGGATTCAGACATCAGTGATTGCTGAAGAAGACGAGGTAAATATAAATATTTTACATAAGTAAACAAACAACATATTTTATTATTGCATTTATGTTTAGGAAAACGAATCAGGCACGACAACACCTTCATCGACAATGTCTAGAACACCAGTAGCTGGACACGTATCGTCTATACGTGCGGAGGAAATAGAGCAGCAAAAAACCGACGATCAAAAAATTAACTCAACAATTAAAGATGCTTCCAATAAACATATTGACCCACGTACCTGTCAGATACAAGAAGGTCCTAGTGAAATGGGTAGCGCAAATCCATCATTAACAACACAAATAATTGATTCAAACCACAATAATAACATGATTACATCAGGAAAAACCGATAATTTAAATTCAACTCAAAAAGACAGACATGAAGCGTACGCAAATGGTAACACAATGCCATTTGGACAAAATGATACGAATCATAATTCACCAATAGGATCACAAACATTGATTAATGCAAGACTAAATATTCCTCTTGCTGGTCAAGGGGTTAATATTCAGACGCACAATGAACAAGTTTTAAATTTTAATGATCGGAATACAGATGATATGAAAAAGAAATTATCTATATCACTTGGAAATATTATGAATAATTACAATAATAATAACAATTATAATAAATCTACGAACGGTTCGAAAACATCTGTAGGTTTAATATCTTCATTTAATACAGTCTCTACAGCAATGCTACCCGAATCACGGATGTATCAAAATAAAGATAATTATATAAAAGACAGCGGTTATGGTTCATCGGATAGAATAAAGGCACAAGAAAATATTAAATCAATACCAACATCACCGGTTGCTGTTAAACGGTCATCATTAAAGAAATCAACAAATAATAATAATTATTTAACTGAACATGAAGATAATCCTCGTGACTTTGATGATCTGAATGACATACGAGGATCAAATGGTTTTGTAAATTTATCTGGTAATAAATATCAACATTTAGTGCATAACCGTACAATATCAAATAAAATGAAAAAATGATTAATCAACATAGGAATACGAGAGTTTAAATCATTTTTATTTTTAATTAATTATTATATTTCATAAAAAAATTCATTTTATCACAATATTATATGTTCATTACAATTATATTTTTATTTTGATTTTTTTTTTTTTTTAATTTACAGGCTAAAATTTATATTTATGATAATAAAAATAATTTAAATAAAAATATATATATAATATAATATAATAATATAATAAATGAATAATTTTATTTCAATATTATAAAAATACATATAAAATCAATAAATACAATTATATACAATTCATAAATACAGGAATAATTTCAACGTTTGTACAGTGCTTTTGAATTATAACAAGCACCCTTATTAGAGTGCCTACGTATTTCTTTTTTATTTTTTCGTTGAAGAAGTGATTTAAGAATCTACATACTCATTTTATTGTCTTTTTATTTACTCAATTCTTGTTAAAACTAATGGTAACTTAACAATAACACTTTGTTACACCAAATTATCATTTAACTTTTTTAAATTTCTACTTTTTACAATCATCTCTGGTAATATATTCATATTATTATTAAAGTCTATTAACTTTGATTCAAGAAATACATCTTCTATTAAGTCCTTTTCATGTGTGCTTACATAATTTATTTTATTTTCATTCTTATTGCAATTTTGTTCATTTGTAGCATCACGTTTATTTCTTTCAATATTAGAAACAGTATCTTTATTATTATTAACATTTGTATTTACTTCTAATAAATCTCTACGTATTGCATCTACACCAATGTTATTATCTTTTTCATTGTTCTCTTTTAATTTCTCCACTTCTTTTGGGGGTACCTCGTCTTTAACTTTCATTGATTCACTTTTATTATCCGCTTTAATTATTGCGTTAAGTAAGCTTGCCTGTTTAGAAGCATTTGACATAATTAATGGTATTGGCAGTGGTAAATTATTATTTTTATCATTTGCATTTGCATTCGCATTTATTAATTCACCCAATTTATATGACATTGGTTCATAAATTTCATGTTTAACTTCATTATTAACAGAATTATTATTATCAATGTTAAAATGTTGTTTCTCATTATTATCAATTTTCTTAAGAAGATCGATTATCTGAACTTTTTCCTTTGATTGATTATCATTATTCTTTATTTCATTATTCACATTATGATTATCAGATTTTTCTTTATTATTTTCAATTATTTCTGGTTTAATTTTTATTTGACTATCGTTATCAATTTTCACAATAGGTTTTTCCACATTTATCGCTCCATCATTTGAATTAATTACATTTACACTATTATCATTTTTATTATCTATGTGTACTTCTTGGATTTGTTTTTCGAATTTTTCAGCTATTTCCTCGAACTTTTGTAATACTAATTTTTGGGTCTCCTGATTCTGTTTTGCTAAAACATCTTTAATTTCACTTACTTGTTGCTCTAGCAACTCCTTTGTTTCCTTTATCTCGTTTTTATTTATTTCATTTTTCGCGTTTTCTTGAGCTTCAATTTCTTGTTCTTCCTTTTTTATAGCATCTTTATTAATTTCTTTCATTTCGGTTGTTGTAATTATTTTATATTTATTTTTATCATTTTTATTATCAGCATTATCATTTGATATTAATTTATCTATGAATACTTCATTTCTTATTTTATTATCTTTGACTATTATTTTTGGTATTTCATTATTTATTTGTGGTGGCGTCTTATCCTTTAAACTATCTTTATTAATGTCGTTTTTATTTATCTTTGCTACATTATCATTATCTACTTTTAATGAATTATCATTTAATTTAATTTCTTCCCCTTTTCCATCATTAAAAAGATTGTCGTATTTTACATTTGATAAGGCACTATCGACGAAGTGTTCGTTATTCAGTCTATTTCCTGATGTTTTCTCATCAATTGCATTCAAATTGGCGTATGTTCCCAAAATCATAATTATAAATCCAAATACCAGTATTACCTAAAATAAAAATAAATTTTAAAATGAATCCCATTTGATTGTTTTTTTTTTTTTGTAAATCTTACTTGTGCTAATAATTTTCCGTTTGAATCTTTCTTATTAACTTTTATATAGCAGGAAGCTGGAAACATTATGCATATAGCTACTCCAATCGTTGAACCAACTAATCCAATGACAAGTTCAATCGAAGGAATTAAAATACCAATTGTCAGTGCACATATTACTATTGTCACAGTTATGGCTTTAAAACGAAACTCTGGTATGTAATTAGCACCATCCATGTATCCCTAAAATTGTATTTATTTAAATATATTTATCAAACATAAATAAAAACGTATCTTACTCTCCGATATAATAACGAATAAATACTAGCACGACATGGAAATATAACAAGTGGAAAGCTGAACGCTACCGAAATAACAAAACCAATTTTAATAATATCACTTGTTAATGATTGTGAAAAATTAAGCAATATATTTCCTGAAAACGGCTGCGTACAATAAGCAACATAGCCGAAGAATCCAACTAATATATACACAAATGTGCATATTGTCGTAGCTGATTTGATTGCATTATTCATTTTGTCTATTGAAGGATTGTACATTGTTTCATATACTTCGAACATTTGCCTAAAAAAAAATATATTTTGATGGATTAGAACAAAAAAAAAATAAAATAATTATTTGAAAAATAAATTACATTTGACAAGATAAAGCCATACTGAATATTGGTAAGCATTGTAGAACCCCCGCTGGTCTCCAAAATTCAATATTTTCAAGTAGCCCAGATGAAGCGATATTTGTTTCAGATTCTGCAATAACTTTAACAACTAGACAAAAATAAAATCCTATGGACGCTGTGCAAACAGCAGCTAAGCTATCTACGTTTTTTAATAAACCCAACGGTATTACACAGAACACAGTCAAAAATATCATCACCCATGTCCTACAAAACAAACAAATCGTTATTTGTGTTTGTTTACTATTATAATTTTGATTTTAAGTCATTAGTACCTTAATATGCTTGTTTCACCAACGTTAAATATTTTTGCAATTATTTGAGGACCTATATCGCCAACAACCACATAATATGCAATGCATGTGCCCATAAGGTAACCAATTATACAAAATTCAACCATAAGTTTTCCGGACCCACCAAAAGCATAAAATGCTACAAAAAATAATAAATAGTTAAAAATGTTATGATTTCCTATATATAACATCATATTTACCTAAAAATTCAAAATTACGCCTCCTAGAAAGTAACGATGATTTCAACAAATAATGACAACAAAGTCTGGTAACTACATTGCTGATGATTAGCAACAGGATTGATAAAATAATTCCGCACTGTAAAAAATTTAAATAATAAAACCGTTATTAACTTACTTTTTATTCATTAATTATAAATTAACGTTACTTTAGCAAAACAAAACGGCATTGCCAATATTCCAACACCAATTATGCTGTTGGCGAGCGTCATAACATGACCCCTATGCGAACTCATTATTATTATGAAAATTATAAATTAAAAAAAATAATATTGATTAGAAATAAAACTATGAAAATTATAAACTTTAAAGCTTTGACATTATTTTAATTAAACTTATAACATATGTTTGAGCGTCTTTTTGAAAAAATACACGAAATTATTATCATTGTTCCAGTATAAGCAGATATAATAATAATAATTAAAACATGGATAAAAGAAACATTATATTGTGTTTTTTTTTAACTATAATGTTATCTTATCAATAACAACTGTGCAGAAGCTAACTAAAGCAAATTAATTTATTGAAATATATAAACGTCACTAAAAAATTTTACATTATTTTTGATAATGACATTCAAGTAGAAATTTTATTTTTTTATAAAACGTCACAATAAACATTTCAAATGACATTTACCATAGAACTAAACGAAAATATTTTATTATTGAGAGCGTTTATTTACATTTTCGTTATTCGTATTTTGAAAGGTAATAACCGGTTGTAATTACCGTTTCGAACCACGTAAATAAATTAATCACAGCAAACAATTTTTTATTATTTTCAAAAGAAATTTGATTTTAATTTAATAATTTATAAAACAAATTTTGGCTGAAAAGAAATAAATTTTCCTTTAAGATAATAATTATTTAAAATGTTTAGAAACAATAAAACCGTATGTATATAGATAGTATAATTATGTCATTTAATAAACTTTAACGATTATAATTTATATTTTCAGATATTTGCTACAAGTTTAAAAAATGATCATAAAAAGATTGATAATATGATTGTAATTAAAAAAACGTAAAAATGATTTTATATCAAATTAATGTGAATTTTCTTTATTTAAGGATATACCTAAATCATTGGTATCAGCAGAATTGTATCCACGAAAAAGATACTCGGAACGATATTGTCAACCGATGCCTAGAGATGATCAACAAACTCGAGAGACCGAACATCCTCAGAAAGCACTCGAGCTTCAATTAAAACAAACGGAAAAAATACAAGCGAATCACATAGCGCCACCAACTAACTCTGACACAAAAATTAATCGTGACAGTTATTTTTCTTAATAAAGCAGATTCCATATTATTTATGATTTGAAAACAGAAAAAAATTTTTTTTAGAGAAATCAATATCTTTATTTTATATTATATTTATAATTTATTATATATTAAATAACAAAATAAAATTCAAAGTATTTAACGACATATTTTAAATAATATAACTAAATAAAAATTTTAACTATCATTTAATGCATGAGTAGAAACAGCTAATCAATACATTATTTTTCTTGAAAAATTGGCATATATGTATTGCATTTTTCTTAATAAATATATTATTACTTTATTAATTTAATTTAATTTGCATTTTTTTTTTTTATTTTTTTTATAATCGGTAACTAAATGCAGTTTATTTAATCATTTTTCCTAAAACATTTACTCAAGCTTCTTTAAATCATGTAGAACCTAAAAGATTAAACAAAACCATTAGTTTATATATAGTTTTATTAATTCATAACTCGTGTTACCTCTAAGACTGTTGCCATGCTCCAAGCTTGTGTACGACAAGAGTCTTTACAATACGCTCCATTTTTATTTGTTAATTCCGCTAAACCACGCCATGGTGTTGTTTGAATTTCGTTCAAGTGAGCAGTCAGAACTGACCATGTCTCTGCAATTGTTTCTTTGAGAACACCATTTTCACGGGCAAATAATAATCTTGCACGTAAATAATATCCAATAGGCCAAAGCCATTCCTAATATATAAAAAACAAAGATGTGAGTAATAAGTCGAATAAATGCAAAAATAAACTTTATTACCGGTCCTTGATGGTAATTTGCACCGTGAGCTAATTGAGGATTGTCTGAGTCATTACTATTCTCATAATCTCCATTGTATGCCCAATCATCAGGATCGAGTGTTTTCATACCCAAAGGACCCAATATATATTTTTTGGCCTGTTCTAAAGCCTCCCAAGCGTGTTTAGCATCAAATAATTCGGGAGCCTAAACATAATTTTTATAAATTAATCAATGAATAACCTGATCATAAAATCATTTTAAAATACGTACAGCCACCATAGCTATTGGAAAATTACAACGTAATTGATAATCACACCACGGCTGAGTAGCACCAACAGTATCTTTATATATTCCATGTTTATTAATTAATGGTTCCTTTTCGTGTCCTACGAAGAAATTCTTTTCGAAATTTAGAACAATACGATCAGCCCATTCTTTGAAAGTCCAAGTAGCTTTAATGCCATCTTTACTTGTCCGTTCGACAGATTTGTAAGGATATACTCCTTTATCACTCATTTTTTGAAGAAATCTTAAGCATGATGCTAAAAGACCAACCAATTCTACTGCGGAACCGTCGCGTGGTGTAATTGGACGACCTCTGATACCGGCTTTATCAGATGATCCCATTTTGTCCATCCATGTTCCACAATTTGCATCATTTCCACCAAATACAAATCCGGTTTCCGGATGAACACCAATTTGATTATTAAATCCTTTCTCGGTCATATGAGCATCAATGTCTTTTCCAGCATTTCTTTCACGATAAACTAATCCTTGGAAATGAACATTCATTGCTTCTTGAATCACATCATACAAAAATTGATCCTTGAAAGTGAAGAATAAATTATATATAAATTAAATTATAAATTTGCTTATATAAATTCTTACACATTCTCCAGGAGGCTTTGCCTCAGATTCATCGGTTGGGAATAATCTAGAAACTTTTTCACTCAAAATTTCATAACCATTTGGTGATTCTTCAACATATTGAACAATACTGTATAACCACCACCAAATTGCATCACGACAATTAAATCTAAAATTATTTTTTAAATAAAGAAAAATAATATTTATAATTTATATTTCGATAAAAGAAAATTTTACCAAAAAAAACATACCGTGATTTAGATCCACTGTCTAAAAGATTAGGAATTAAACCATGGCGTAAGCATGAACCAAAACCTAAAATCATATATCTTGCTTCATCGAATCTACCGCATAAGATAAGTAAACCACGAATTGCTATGAATGTGTCACGACCCCAGCAGCGCATATAGCCGGTTGAGAAATGTGGCAAACCAGCCGATAGTGTTGCGCAACGGGATGGCGGTTTTGGTTCTTTCGTATTTGGACTTAGCTTAGGCAAATCAGCAGATTCACATAATGCCATAACTTGCACAGACCCCAATGATAACCTTTGTATAAAATTACTACCGTCTCGAACAAAACTAAAAAAAATGCAAAAATAATGATTATTACATCGATTCACTACAATGTATATTATATCATATTAATACTTTGACATCAGCTTTATGCATTGCTTGATTAATATTGCATGTACACCAGTTATGATAACATCAAAATAACTTGGAATTAAGTAACTATAAAAAAAATATTATTTCTTATTTATTTATTTAACATAAAATAAAAAATTTAATTTACCGAGGCATTTCTTTTAATGGGATAAAATTTTTTGCCAACCAATTGCCTAGCTCTATGGTTCCGTCATATTTCACTAAACGTTCATGAACATAATCGATCATCCAATTACCTTGACGTAAGTTGTCGCAAAATGGATGTCCCAAATCATTATTCGGTGCAATAACACCCAACAGTGATGTAAATCCTTGAAATCCGCAATATACTAAGGGTCCAAAACCAGGTATATCATAACAACCCACTCCTTTACCCATATCACGATCTTCTTGATCACATCGATATATGGCTTTATTTAAATCAAGAAGATTCAGTTTAGAAGTTATTGCTTCCAACTCTGCTAATTTCGGACCAGTTTCATCGTGGAACGCAGATACTAATTCTTTTAGTTCCATTAAATAAGGACGAGTATAATCATGTAGAGACACCCTTAATCGAATAAAATAGAATAATATATATATATTTACAACGCTTTATGTATGTTTTATTTATTTACCGGATTGCAACAACACTTCCAGGACGTAGATTTTCAAAATCTAATTGCGTTATATTGCCATCTTTTGAAGAAGTATGTTTAAATATTTTTGATTGTGCCAAGGGAATATGCTCATTAACATTGCATTCGAAACCTTTTAATCCATTTATGTAGTTTGAATCTTTTTCATGCTTACAAGGGCGATCGAATGGATTTCCACGACTAAAATATAATATATTATAATAAAAATATAATAACACCATTTATATATATTACGAATTGTAAATTTCAGCTTCAAAAATAATTTCATCCAAGCTTCCTTCAAATCTTAAAGGTCGAACCGAACTTGGACCGGCATTTGGATCAGGATATCCAAAAGCAGTATGAGCAACGAGAATTACACTTTGATGCGTTTTCGGTGAATGCCTCGTCACTGCGACAATATTTGGATCCATTTGATCAACAAAAACCTAAAATAATTTACAATAGTAATAATTTTAGTTTATATAATTAAATAATCCACATACTTGTGAAAATCCTTGTTCAGCTAACTCGCCATGAAGTAAATTCAAAGCGCGTTTAGCTCCTATAATACCAGTTTTAGAATCAACAGGCTTATTCCACTCTTGATATTGACGTTCTTCATCAACGACGTGAATCTGTAGGAATATGTATAATTTCAATCAAATGAACATAAAATCACAATTATTTAATAGCATACATGATGTGGAACTAATTCATCATATCCACGATTACTGCCTGTCGCACAGCAAGCCATTGAGACTAACGCCGCTGATGGAAGTAAATCATACACCGATCTAAGCAAGTAAATAAAAACGAAATCAATGGTTTTCAATTTTAATTAATACTATTTGAAAAAAGCATATTACCGTTTTTCAATAGGTGAAGGATTATCGTGAGTTAAGTCCAAGAATAAAGCATGTGCAATTCCCGAAGCTAATTGGCGTTTTGGGGAACTAAAGAATGCTCCTACAGACGCTCCACCATATCTATAAACTAAACGACCTTCTTCATGTGAATCCCATGCTGCTTGTGCTTCTCTGATAAGAGATGTTATACCCAAACGATTAACAAAAATATTATCAGTAGCGTCAGAGTTCGTGAACAACTCTGCAACTACATATAATTCGGGATTGACTATTCTTGCACAATCAAGTAAATATTCAGCAACCTTTAAACTACGTATTAGATAATATTTTACAAAATAGCATATTATTAAATATTTACATGCAGTGGTGTTGAATGACAATTATCTAATCTGACACCATCAAATAATCTAGCTGTTGTTTCTACATATTGTCTCATATGTTCCCATAGGTAAGGGCAATCACTGGGTTTGTCACCAAATCGTAACTTGACACTGTCACCCCAAGCAATCAATTCTCGGCAGAGATAAATGTTTGCGGTACCAGGTTGGGGTCTACCGAAGTCTTTTAAAGGATCCGCATTCATAACCCATCCTTTTAATTATTAAAAACTGTGTTACAAAGTGTTCCCATTTTATTAGAAATGCTTATAAAATTTATTTACCATTATGAGCCATGAAATAGCTTCCTTCTTTTGTATATAACGCTTTTTCAATATAATCTAGAGATTTTCCTTCCATTCCAGTATGAGTAAAATATTTTTGAAATACTGGATATTTGACTGATATAACTTTAATGTAGGGGCCACCTTCTTGCACTCTTTCATAACGTGTACCTTGGAATATTTGCTTTTTAATTTAATTTTTTTATAATATATTTTAAAAAATAATACCGGCTAAGCAATTTTCTATGCCATAATTTAAATGGTTACGTATCTCCCGTCCAACGCTTTCATTTAAAAATTCAAGTCGAGCACGAAGATTTTCAGCGCATTTGCGAATTCGAGTATCTTCATCATAGCAATCAGGTCTTTATTAACATTTTAAAACAACAATTAAAACAAGAATTTAAACTTGAAGTTAATATTTATATGAATATAATTTACCTAAAAACATTAAAAATTTCTAAAGCCAATTCCAAATCAATGGAAGTTTGAAGACGCCTATATTCTGCATCTTGAAGTAGAACTATCTCTCCAGTTCTATCCAATGTATTTTGATTATTTGGAGGAGGTCTCTTACGAACTTCTTCTAAGAACTTAGCCATAATCTCATCAATGTTACATTGATAGAATTCATGTAGATTTATTTTACACAAATATTTAGTTTGAAGCTGATAACGTAGAGCTTGAAGATGATCTTCTCTTTCAATAATTATTGGTACCCCCAAGGTTTCCAACAAACCATCTGCTATATCTCTTCCAACTTGTGCTAGCAAAGCATCAAATAAGAATGCAGGTCTCAAATGAGGACATGTTAAACACGAATAAGTACATTCAGGATGCTCTTCAAGCCATTTTGACTCGTTCGCTGTATGATTTAGAACTATATCACAAATTGATGCTATTCCCCATTCATGTCTACATTTTTGTATAATTTTAGAAACATCGTCAAAAGAAACAGGTTGTTTCGTTGTTGGATTACCAAAATCAGAATTTACTTTAAGTTGGTCTTGTAACGAGTAACAAGAACGGGAACCACCCAATTCCTGTAAAATAAAACAGATTTGTTGAGTATTATAATTCATAATATTGAAAAATATTATTTAATACTTGAATTGGAGTAAAATGTATAACATTATAACCAGATTCTTTAGCAACACGTAATTTAGATTCCCAAGTAGAGAGCGGGCCCAAACATTTGGCAAGTACTGTTTGACATCTTATTGAATCTAAAGGTATAACTTTTGGTGATCCTTTAGGACCTACACGTATAATGGGTTCAACTTGAACATATAGAGAGCCTTCAGGTTCTTTATCTTTACTATAGACATATGTAAATCAGTAAAAAAATAAACAATATGGCATATAAAGAGTTTACCTATCTTCATATAAGAAGTAAAAATGAAAGGAACCTCCACGATTTGTGTCAATTTCACAATATATTTCCAAATCGCGTATTTCAACAAATGGGTTAGATTGTGAAGATAATAATTCACCACTTCTTGAATGCCACAATAATGGTGTATATTCGTTTCTTTTAAAAGTGTCCGTATCTTTTTAATTAAATTTAATAACCTTTAATAGATCATCCGTTATAAATATTTAATTATTTTCCACTTACTATTAATCGGATAGTTACAATATAACGCAACACGGCGCCCTAATAAAGTGGCGCCTGGCACCAAATGTAATTTGGCACCTCTCTTTAAACGATATAAAGCACTTTCCTCATGTACATCATGGTTAAGTGCTAAGCTCAGCACATCTACACTTGTTTTCATAATTTTTATCTATAAGATTTTATTTTATAATAAAACAAAACAACAAAAAATATAAATCACAGAGTCTGTATATTGATAAAATGTAAATTTTTAATAATTATTTTATAATAAATGTTATCATTGCACAATTTAAAATACCGCATTTACAAAAAATATTTTAACCGCTTAATCCATATATGACTTAATAATAAAAAAAAAACTAAATTTTATTTTTTATTTATTTTATGTAGACCAAATAAACAAACTAATTTTTAAAATAAAAAAATCATTTATTTTTTCAACATAATTTCATAAAAACAATCTATAAATACAACAAGAAAATTTGCAAAAAAAAAAAAAAAAAAATATTACACAAATAGAACACACGACAAATATTAATAATAAAAAAAAAATAAACCTCTAAATATGTATTAAAATCTAATAACATTGATTAAATTTCAATGAAACAAATAATTATTATGAATAAGAAGAAGAAAAAATACAGTTTAAAGTTAAAACTAACAATATTTAATTAAAGCAAAAAAAAATTTCTTTTCAAACAAAATACAACAAACAATTAGCAAAACACCCACATATAAACTTATATATTAAAAAGGACGAATAAAGACGTACAACAACTTTTTTAACATTGACATTATGAGATATGAATTTTCATTACCATTCGCATTGGGTACTTGAAGAATTTTATTATCAATTTTAAAAGCATTTTAATTAAATCAAAGATGCAAAATAATAAACGTACCTTAACAAAACTCAATTAATAAAAAATAAATTAATTAAAAAAATCACTTGCAACATATAAATTAATTAAATAAATATAATTTTTAACCTGTATATTTGATTATTTATTAATTTTAAAATACTTTTTTTTTTAACTTCACAAAGTTTACTTCACCAACTACACAATTTCATTATCAATTGAAAACTAAACACACAAAATGAGCATTTCAGATTGTTGAAGGTGACCTTTTGACAAAATTAACGGATTTTGACAGTTCTATACGAAAGTGAAATCGTGCGTCACGTGATACACACATAAAAAATGTAAACAATACAGGGTTAAATTAGGATTGAACAACATTCACAAATAAACTAATTTAAATAAATGAAAGAAAAAAAAATAAATAAATAAATTGTATGAATTACATTAATAAAAAAAAACCGGAAAATTAATAAAATTATTTCCTTATACAAATACCTTTATATAACAATTATTTCATACAAACCAGAAATTTAAGACGTTTGTATTCAAACTAAATATCGTTTTTAAAAGGATATATATTTTAATAAAAATTAAAAAAAACAATTATTGCCAATTATTTATTGTTATTTTCCTTCTTTTTTTTTTTTTTTTTTGTAAACTTTTAATTCAATAAATATTTATTATTTTAATTAACTAAAAATAAAGTAGATATTTTTGATTTAACTATTTGTATTTTGTCTTAAATTTTGCTATACTAAATTAGGTGATTTTGGGGACGAAACTAGAGGAATAGATTCGTTATCTAAGAAATTGCCTGCTTTACTATGATTTGGGCCTTCTAAAAATTTATCAGGGTCATCTTCATCAACTGACATTGAACGGCCGATTTTAAATATAGGACGTTCGCCTCTCATTAGCACAAGTGATGCCGGTCTAGGCCCTAAAAACAATAAATAAATGATGCATTATAATCATAAATAATTCATTTTAATTTTAATAATTACCATTCGATTTTTGATTCCTTTTCTCAACAACATAATCAACACTGGCTGGTGTATCTGGTTTTATTGAAACCCTTTTATCAGTACGTACACTTCCAGAATGCTTTAATATTGAATCACGTCTTATTAATATTGGTGAATTTGATGTTGATGCAGATGCAGAAGCTATACTTTGAGGTGTAGGCAGTAAAACATAATCTATATCTATACAATTATAAAAAAAAAATAATATTTATATAAAAACAAAAAGAATAGAAAGAAATTTTAGAAAATAATAGAATATCCACAAATAAAATATATAACTAAAATATACACTAAAGAGTAATAGAAGAGAAGACTGTAGCAATAGTTTTGAAATTAAAGAAAATATTAATAGATTAATACATTTCTGATATTAGTAAAAGCACAAAAGTTATGAATAAAAGCGGTAATAAATCATGCCCAAAATGTTTTTAAAAACTACTATGTACATTTATAATCATGCGTTTGAAATTATTAAATAAAACACCTTTTTTATTATTCTATTAATTTTATGGTTTTATTTCATTTATTTTTATTACTCGGACATGCTAACAATAAACTTTATTTGATTTTTAGTTTGTTTGTTTAAAATATTAATCTCCCTGTATGATAATGTTTGTTAATTAGTAATACATTGTTAAAAATACAATGTGTTAAGAGTAAATCCACCAAAATTTAATAATAATGAAATAATAGATTAATTAGTCATAATAATTATTCGGTTTAAGTTTTGTGTCTTAAATATAGTTTAATGGGTTTTATTTTTTCTTTAATAATTGCTTATAAAGATAAGAATTAATTATATAAAGATAGTTCGATTTGTTTTGGTTAACATAAATAAATAAATAAATTTAACATATTGAACACAAAAAAAATGTAATAGAAAGTAAATAAAAAAATTATTTTAATTTTTTCCAAAAAAAAAAAAAAAACTCATATAAACCAAAAAAAAAAAAACAAAAAAACATCTTAAAAATAATTAATAATAGAAATATCGAAAAAATAATACTTTATTTTTAGTTTTAAAATAAACAGTCCAAAATTAAAATACCTTTTGAAAAATAATAATCTAATAACAATTTAAAATAATATATAAAAATATATAAAAAAATAAAGCTTTTAATAAAGAAGCCAAAATTATATCGTTTAAATAAAAATATTTTATCGAATTAGGAATATGAAACCATCATATAAAAAGTTGTAAATACAAGCCCCCCACAGCGATGTGTTCTTTGCTGAGCAATAATTATATAAAATTTAATATAAATCGTTTTAAAAATTATAAAATCATGCTAGAATAATCCATCTTAAAACTATTTTTTATGCTTTAATTAAAAAATTAATATAGTAATTAGCATGAAGCTGAATAAATAATTAAAAAATTGATGATTTTATGATATTTAGTATGACATTTTTGGTCTAATTGCATATGTTTTTTTAATAATGCGTCATTATAATCGTGTATCATCCATTGATGAAAACGTTGGCATAACAATAATGGTTGAGGCTGGTTCCCCACCACAAAAATTGCCAGAATGGCTTGGTTGTAATTGCAAGCAATCGATAATGAGTGCATCATCCGGCGGGGAACCAAATTCAGAACTTTCTCTTATTGGTGCTAATTGGAGTTGTACACTCATCTCACCTGCTGAACCACCTGTTGGACTCGGTCGTTCACTTCCTAAAACATCCTCAAAAGCTTCCTCATTCAATGTTTGTAATGCGCCGCATATCATTTGTTCCTCAAGTGTTACCTTTAAAATATAAATAGACAATTTAAACAGCTGTCGAACAAATATTATAAATACAAAACATAGTTACAATAACATAATTAAAAATAATAACACATTTAACAATCAATTACAATTTTCACATTTACAATACCTGTAAATATTCGTAATCGGGGATTTTTGGCTGCACAAAATAATAGCATATATATATATAATTTAATATAAAAATAGTTTCTTTTTAAATAATTTATCCGCATATAAATAAACTATCAAATGCGTTTAATAAACTTATTACTTATTTTTAATTAAGTAATCATAAACTAAAAGAAATTTAAACAAACCTGTTTCTCCATTTGTGATTTTTGTCTCACAATCTGTGACGGATGCACTGAATTGTGTCCATCAGTGGTATCTGTTGTATCTTGTGAAAAGGAAATAACTGGTTGATGTTTTTCTATATCTCTTAAAGCTGTTATTAATAAACGAAATATTTCCCAATGACCAAAACTTAAACTTATAACCTAGTGGAATAATTTCAAATTGAAAAGTGGTTCTAGTATTAAATATATATAACAATATACCGATTTTAATTCATTTAGATCACAATGCAACAAAACTCGACCAGAAATAGAGTGTGAATGTAAAATTGGAACTAATTTTTCTAATGCTGGCTTAAATTCATCTACTTGGCTTAATACAGATATTAGATTATCTACAGATAATTTTGATAATCGTATTTGTTTAACATCCTGCTATGAAATTTACAAAAAAAAAATATAACAATTTAGTTATTGACAAGATAAAAGTTAAAATCAATCATTATATTTACCGAAAATGAATTTAATATATCAATTGGAAGATCCACTTCATTATGAGAGTACAGGTTATTATGTTGTACATTTTCATTCATACTTATAGAACTTTTCTTTTTCGAAACCATATCACTATTGCTATGATTATTGACATAATACGGAATTATATTTGACGCAGAATTATTATTATTATATATATGTTGAAATGAAGAGTTATAAGCATGGGGATGTAAAACATGTGTTGAATGCATTCTAGGAGCAGGAAAATTAATTTTTGATGGCATGACAATCCCTTCATCTTCCATTTCTTGTTGATCCTCTATTTAAAAAAAAATCAAGATAATATTCAGTAATATAAATTACATTTTTTAAATGACTTACCTTTAAGAACTTTACGTAAATATGGATCAAGATTTATTGTAAATGGTAAGAAAATTCTTAAATCGGCTACTAACAAGTCTGATTTGTGTAATTGCAAAAATGCATCGAGCTTTCTTTCATCTCTGTCTAATTCTAGCAGTGGTGCAGATTCTCGCAAACAAGCTAATTTTGGCCTCACTCTAGTTTTATAATGAAAAAAAAAATTATATATTATTTTTTTATAATCAAAAATAATTTCACTTACTTGTCATATACACTTTGTAGGGAAACTGAATCATCAATACTGTCTCCTGTTTGATCATGTTGTAATACAATCATACTAGCCCTCAATGGCCATTGTTCAGTTAAATTAATCCAGGAACTTAGTCTATACCAACTAAAATCTATTTGGAATGCCTTTAACAATCGAACTAAATAAAAAATAAAATTATATACTTTTGAAATATAAATTTTTTGAAATTGATACCAACCGGTGATATAAATAACATTCATTAAACGTCTCATGCTACGAGGATTAACATCACTAAAATAATCATCAGTTAATAATATTTTAGATAAATCTATAGGCCCTTGCGTATTTTGTCCTACACGATGTAAATTTGATGCTATAGAACTAGCAACAGATTCGGATAGTCGCAATTTTCGTGAACCAGCGCGAGATGAGCTTGGAATATTACGTAATTTTTCCTGACTTGACATTATTTCCGATGCATTTGATAATCTACGTGCTGACATTGAATGGCCTAAAGTACCTTCATCTATTTGCATATCTACTACATTGCGCCTAAACGCCAATGCAGTACTTTGAGCACGCTGTACTTTTCTTAAACCGGAATTTTGTAAATAAACGGGTAAATGAACTAAATTTCTCAAAAAATCATGACCTCCAATTCCACCTAAATAATTGTATTTAAAGTATTATTTTAACATTTTATATTGATTAGTATATATAATATAATATACCTTCTGTAAATAAACGTCTGCTATTAGCTTCCGCTGCTTTTGCAATAACATGAGGATCAACAGCAAGTAAAAGTACAAACGGACGATTTGGTGTCGATAACAAAGTTTGTATTGCATTTAACAAATTTAATGTTCGTTCGGTATCACAAGAATCTAAAGCATCTACCACTCCTACTAAACGACTTTGCTGGCCAGTAAATGCATCTAAGCACTTAATTAAAAAAAAGAAAAAAAAACATTAATTTTCTTATTACATATATAATTGTGTTTTATAACTATTTACCTTCACCATATCAGTTAAAAGAGCGACTTCACCACCAAGCGCTGTCAATGGAGCGCCTTCATTAAGCTTTATTGCTCGCTTTAAGTGTCGCCCTTGCGAAAATAATAATGAACTCAAAGCTTTTGCCCAGGAATGCAAATTAGCTACAGTACCAGCTAATAATGCCGCCCCTAAGCAATATAAACTCAATTTAATTGCTTCACTAAAATTATGTTGAAATAAAATTTAAATATTTTGTCAACCATTATTTTATATCTTGGACATACTTATTTAGATGCTGATCGGGTTCGCAAAAAAATATAATTAATAGCGCCGATCCAGAAATAACACCTAATATACCTAATTCAAATAAAATAATTAAAGGAATACAGCACATACGTCTCCACCTCCAGTCTGATGATGCTTTTACTAAAATATTTTAATAAATAAAACTAATTAATTTTTTAAATATAAGTTATAATAAATTAAATTGCATTTACAATAATAGTTTTTGTAATTTTAATAAACAAAAACGTTAAATTACCTGGTTTAGGTCGAAAAGCTCTATATAACCTTGTTGGTAAGGAACCATAATGCATTTCAATAGCTTCAAATAATGACACCAACATAGATGCAACTGCTCCCTCACCAGTAGGAGCAGAAGCAGCTGTTTCTGCGAAATGAAATCTCACAGGCATCGCTTGAGAATCATTTTGTGGTCCTGGCGGATGGCAAAATGCTACTTGCATAACTAATCTTAAACGTCCTATTCTTTTCATAATACCATGGTGCAACGGATAAACTCCATAAAAATCAAATTTTTTTGAAATATATTTAAGCACTAAATAAGCTGTGTAAACAAAAACTAACACAAGCATAGCAGTAACAATTCCCCAAACATAAGACCAGGTACCAAGTCCTACAGCAGTGCCAATTAATAATGCGAAATGAATACAGACAGATAAAAGTAACCATGGAGCTTTAATTGGAGGTTCGGCCCATTGGCGCGCAAAATTTTTCATTTCATCCCTTAGTTTGGCCAATAGAAAACTTTTTCCACTACCCCATTTTGCATATAAACCAACTACAATTGGTGTATTAAGTGTTGGTTCACTTAATACATCAGCTAAAGCAGAAGAATACAACTCATATCCTAACATTCCTTCAGAATCTTCATTTGTGTTTAATCTTCGTGCTCCAAATACTTGACCTAAAATAAAAAACACAATAAATTTCTAACTTAAATTATTTAATTAAATATATATATATATATATACCAAGAATAGTTTTTTGATGCAATGTATCTAATCCATATGGTGTTTCTCCTGCTTTATTGGCTCTGTATAATAATTGACTATTTTTTGGATTTCGAAGCAATGCTTCAACTATCGCTTTCGATCTGGCACGCATTGCAACATGTAAGCATGTATCACCCCTACGATCAACTGCATTTACTTTTGCTCTTCGTTCTAGTAGCATCTGTACAATCTCTAAATGACGATTACGCACAGCCCTTAGAAGTGGAGTATCTCCATCTTTCGTAGACAATTCTAAATCCGGATTTGAAGCAAGCATTAACTTGACAATATGAGTATGGCCTTTTTCAACAGATGTGTAAAGTGCCGTTTTTCGATCTTTTCCCTGTATATCAACATCAGCATGCCTTTTTAACAAAGCTTCAACTACACCTCTATGACCACCCTTAACTGCATGTATTAAAGGAGTATCACCAACTCTGTCTTGAATATTTACATAAGCACCTGCAGCAATCAATGCTGACGATATTTCCTAAAAATTCATAATTTATTATACCATAATTTAAAAATATATTTTAAGCACAAACCTGTAGACCTTCACGACAAGCAATGGACAAAGCTGTTAATCCATCTTTATCGAGCGCATTTACATTTGGTTTCCTTTCGAGTAAAAGAGCAACACACTCTTGATGACCCCCAGCAACAGCTACTAACAATGGTGTCCATGAGTACATTCCAGCTGAATCAACATTTGCACCGGCTTTTAATAAAATATCAACAATATCAGCATTGCCTTTTCTGCAAGCCCATACTAAAGCAGTTGTGCCATACTATTAGAATATACATTAATAATTAATATAAATATTTATAAAATTTTACAAACAAATAAATTTCATGAGACGTACTTTATCACCGACGTTAACTTTAGCACCTCTTTGAACTAGAGCGCGAACAATTTCCGTATGTCCACGACCTGAAGCCCATAATAACGGACCTAAATGATAATTACCATGAGCATGAATGTCAGCACCTTTCTCTAATAACAAAGTTACAACTTCTGTATGGCCCCTATAAGAGCTCCACATTAAAGCTGTCCATCCTCCCTATAAATTTCTCATTAAACTTTTATACATTCAAAAAATAAAGTCGCAAATGTCTAACCATATCACGATGTTCTATATTAACACCATGGTCTAATAGCAATTCAACTACTTCCAAATGACCATTTTTGGCGGCACTTAATAGCGATGTCCAACTATCTAAATCTTCTGTTTGAATATCTGCTCCTCGTGTTATAAGCTCTCTCACAAATACAGTTACCCCTTTTCCAGAAGCGTACATAAGTGCAGTTCCATTATTCTTAACAAACAAACAAAAAAAATGCAATCATTGTAATCAACACTTAACAATAAACTATTCGCTCAGTACCTCATCACGTTCATCCACATGTACATTCCGTGTATCAAGAAAAGTTTTCAATCCTGCTATATCGTTACACTCGATAAATTGAATTAGAGCTCTATGCCCTAGAGAACCCATTGACTCACAACGACTAAGTGCCTATATTAAAATATTCTAATTATTATATAATTTCAACAATAATTATTTTATCAGCATTTCAATTTACTTATTTATAATGTTAATATAAAAAAAACTTTAATTTCTCTCTACACAACTTTTAACCAAACAAATATTTAAGTTTGTTAAACAGTAAAAATAAAAAAAAAACAATAACTTAACTTATATTAAAAATATTAATAAATTTTATCATAACATAAAAACTTAACTTAAAACAGAAATTTTCTAATTAAAAATTAATCATAAACGGTTAATGATGATAATTTTTATATTATATTTATTATATTAGCATTAATCATTGTATTAGTAAAATATTAAATCGCATTTATTATTAATATTATTATTTAGATAAATGCAAAAAAAAAATGTTAAGCAGCAGCATTAGCTTTATCACCATTATCACCACAAAGCGTTTTATTATTATATATATCGATAATTATTATAGATTAATAATATTATAAAATTCAAGGAACTTATAGATATTATTATTGTTGTTTTTTTTTTTTTTTTAAGTATTTACAATATTATCTCGATAGATACACAAATTGATAATACCGTTATTTATATTATATAAAACAAAACAAAAAGAAAAAAAATTAAACATATAATTAATTTTTATCTTAAGTACACACTTTATTCAATAGTTTTAAAGGAAAATTTTCCGCCATAGTTTTGTTGAAATAAATGCTCTTACTGTAGTGAAAATTTCAAATGTTTTATTTAGAAAACAAACTTTAAGTAATATGTAGAAAAGTAAATCAACAAGTATACTAAAATAAATATTATGCATTTGTTTTTTTTTTTTTTTTTTTTTTTTTATTTTTTGTATACAGAAATATACTAAAATTGTAAAATAATTTTTATTTTATTTTAATTTAATAGCTATTTGTAATTAAAAATAATTTATTTATAGTTTTTACCCAAAAGAAAAAAAAAAATAACACTAATTATATACCGTAAAGGAAAACATAAATTAATTAAAAACATTTAGTTAAATTACATTATAATTACAAAATGTAAATCAACATTTTAAATGAAGTGAATTTTTGTTGTAAATAATATTGGTAATCATAATATGCGTCATTCATAACCATGGTAAAAAGGGCATAAATAGTGTAAACATTCTTGCAAAAATTTAAGTTAAAATTAATTATGTAAAAAATTTAAAATTTTATATGAAAAATAGAAAACTATTTAACAATTATGATAAAATAGATAAGCAAACAAGTAATCAACTATCTAGTTATATAATTATATATAACAAAAATTAATTTTTACATTTTTCATTTTGAAAAAAGAAAAAGATTTTTCATGTTATTTATAATAAAAAAAAAAAAAAATGAAAGAAAAATAAATAAGAAAAAACTAAAATAGTAATTATACATTAAATTTAAACTGGTTATAAAATAATTATTTTTAATTCATAATACACACGTTAAGTATGTATAAATTAAATTACGCACATTGTGGATTATTTGTCCTATTTAAAACATGTTATTTATTGAAAAAATCCCAAGACGTCTTTCTTATTATTATTATTATTATTATTACTTTATATTTTGATAAATCAATTTAATGATTTTATTTTAACAAGCAATTAGTGATACATTTTTTTGTCTTAATGAATATAATAAAACAAAATTTATATGTACGTCATTGATTTTAATTTGAAAAAATTGTCAATAAATTTTACATTAAAATTATTTTCGTTTTTTATTTTTTTTTTTTTTTTTTTCAGTTATTCAATGATTTTTTTTCTTCTTTCTTCAATTTATTAATAATTTTTGGGTTTTTCCTTATTATAATGTATATAAAGCTGCGTTACACAAAAGATCATTATTTTTAAGAAATACATTAATGTACAACTTCTTTATTGTTTTTTTGTTGAAATATATTAATTAATGCTATGATAATTAATAAACAAAAAAAAAAATTAAACAATAAAAATCAATATTTATTTAAGATTTAAAGAATTAATTAAAATTTCACTAATTATAAGACAATATTATTATATTTAAATATGATAAAGTAGCAAAGCATTAAACCTTACCAATAATTAATTGCTCTTTCCATTGGATTTAATTATTTTTTGCTTATATAAATATATATATTATAAATAGATATATTATTTTTAAACAATTATTTATATTGAATATTTATAATTAAACACAATTAAACCAAAATACATATTCCCAATTAGTTTAAGTTAATATTACTAACTAATGAATTCAATTTAATCTTTTTTTTTTTTTTAAAAAACCTTTTCATTATATATTTAACTAGTGTATATAAAAAAAATAAATAAAATTAATTAATTATGCATAGGATTGAATAAAGTATATATATATATATATTATAAACAAAAAGCAACATAAACAAACAAACACTAACTTTAGATGATCTTATAGTGCACAAATTTTTTAAACGGGATACACTTAAAATAAGTTCCTCAATTGGTCCAATCATTCCTCTCATTTTTACTTAATTTTACTTTAATTATTTTAGTTCTTTTTTTAAAATAGTTTTTAACTTATTTTTATTTAACTATAAGCAGTTTCTTGCTTATTTACTTTTATTCAAACCATTAATAATCACTTTTATTACGAAAAAAAAAAATTAATAATAATAATAATAATATTTATTTTAGTAGCATAACAAGAAATTGTTTCTTTTTTATTTCTTGCAAAACGCAAATTAATTTGTTTTTTCTTATTTTAATTTTAATTTAATAAATAAAATATTATTAATAATCGTTTTAGAGACAACAACTTATTATTTCCTTTACGCTGTTTTTTCTTTTCTTAATGTTGCTGTTGTTTTTTTTTTTTTTTTTTTTTTTTTTCATTTATTAATTTTTTGTTTTTGCACAAATACGCAGTTCAATAAATACGTTTATTATTATTTGTCACAAGTACCCCCCTAAAGTGATTACATGTATAAATTTATGCTTTTATTTTATATCAACTATTTATTTTGCGCAAAAAGCTAGGTATTTCGAAATATTTAATTTATATTACGATAAGTGAGATTTTAAGATAAAATTACTTTAAAAGATTAAATGAAATTAAATATTTAAGTATAAAACGCAAAATAATTTATTATTCAGGATTTATATAAATATATATATTTAAGATATTTAAGACTATGCAAGATTATAGCAGAGATTAAGAAAAAAATTGTTATCCTCCTGCATAGAATTTAAGGTCGTTCACCACAAACAAGATACATAAAACTTTATTAACAAATAAATTAAAACAAAGCATATGCACTGATATATTAATAGTTTTTAATTTATAAACATTATTTTATACTTTTTTTTTTTTTTGTAGTTTTAGTAAATAACTAAATAAAATGCGTTTTTATAACATTGGCAAACAATCTATAAATAGATAGATAATCTCATAGCTGTACATAATCCTTTATCTTATATCGTTTGCATTTAAACATAACTACACACCGTAAATATTCATTAGCATAGGACTTAAAGAATAAAACTATCAAAAACGATATGTAAACCACTTTAATACTGAACACATTTATATATTTATGTACAAGAGGAATTTAAACAAAATTTTAAACTGTATATTAATAAATAAATATTTTTTTTTTTTGTAAATTTTATAATATAACGAACTTGTTTTATAAGAAATTTTTTTTTATTTTTTTAAAAATGTCTTAGCCATTCGAACAGTGAAATATAACTGATGAAGTGAACTTGAATAGTATAACAATATTCTACAAGAAATCTTGTGTTGCAGGTAACACACAGTACCACATTAAAACCCCCCAAGTCACTTTTTATTCATTTATTTATTTTGCTTTTTTTTTTGTTTTAACTTTTATTTACGTTATAAATGCAAAAAATAATATTATTTTATTCAATTAAAAATAAAAATTGCAGTTCAATATAATTATATTTATATATTAGAAATCTTAATTTAATATATAATCATAATGAAAAACTAAGATTAAAATAAAATATTTTGCTTTCCTATATGATTATTTTTTAGATAAAAAAAACACTTAAATTTCGTAATTCACATGAAAAAGAAGTTAAAACAACAAACAAAACTTAAGAAACAGGTAAATATATGCATTTGGGATGCTTAAATTTAAGGAAAGATATATACTTATAATATATAACATATATATATATATATATGTATATAATATTATTAATCATGTATTTTATATAAAAACAAATATCATGTGACCAATGCGAAGACAACAACAGCAAATGTTGCAAAACGACAATAATAACAACCATGTTTTATATGATTATGAAAAAAAGAAAAACATATATACAAATATGTATATAATATATATATATATATATATATAATATGAATCACACTTGAAAATGTAAAAAGATTTAATATTAAAAACTTTTAATTGGTTTTTAATAATTATTTCGTTTTTATATATCTTTAAAAATTAAATAAATAAAAAAAAAACGCTGCATATAATTAATTTATAGAAACAAAAAAAAATTTAACTATCATAATGATTAGCGCAAAGCATGGTGTTTTTTTTTTATTGAATATTTTTGGAACACGTTTTGAATTAATAAATGGTTTTTTATTTGATTAAAACACAAACGTATCATAAAATATATTTAATAAATAAATAAAAAAAAGGGTTTGGTATTTCTTTAATCTTTGTACGATGAATTTAATTAATTTAATTTTATATGATAGATATAATCAAATAAAACTAAATCAGATTCATTTTTTTTTGTTTTGGTTTTTTTTTTTTTTTTTTTAAGTTTCAATAAAAGTGAATTTGAAAGTTTTATATGTAAATTACTTGCTTTTTATATATATATATATATATATATATATTATTATAGTAAAGAGTAAATAACTTCTTTTTTTCTTTTTAATATAAATATTACACACAACTTTCCATATCACATATTGTCATTCATCACAAAACATAATAATAATAATAAAAAAAAAAACATATTTTAAGGGAAATGCACAAAATCAATTAATTTATATTTGTCTTTATAATCTCCAAACAGTGTCGATACTGTTATAATTTTTATAAAATAAAAACACATAATTTCAGTGTTTATATAATAAAAATTTTACTTTTTTTTTTTTCTTTTTTATATCACTTTATTTCAATAAATTTGTAATTATGCTGGGCAAGTTATTATACATAAAAATATTTTTATAGTTATTAGTTTCAAAACTATTATAAGTTTAACAAAAACAATAAACATATCACACAATGTTGTATAAGTACAATTTCAACAAAAAAAAAACCAAAAAACAAAATTCAATTCATATTATTTCGTTAATAAAAATATTAAGCACGGAGCTCTTGCGAACCACTTGTTAGTATAAAAACTAGCTTCAACCAAATAATGTACACAAATCAGTAGCTTTCGATTTGATGCCCCACTGAAAGATATTCTTAAAAATTTACTTTACATAAAAATAAAAAAAATTTACATTAAATATATAATAAAAATGTATAATAAAATATATAATAAAAATGTATACATATGAAAAATACACAAATTTATAATTTGTAAATCTTGTTGATTGGATCAACATTATCATGGATTTAATGTATACAAATTAATATATTCAGTGACGTTGTCTAATATTTAATCGATCTTGGTATAAGATTAATGAAGCTTGATAAACAAAAAAAAAAAAAATTTTTTTTTTTTTTTGCGAAATTGTGCAAATGTTGTTTAATTAATTAAAATTAATTCATATTTCAATCAAGCATAAAAAATAATACCAATATTTATATAAAAAACATCGCGATCTTCAAAATTATTTAATCATTTTATATATATATTTGAATAGGCATATATTTGTGGACCAAATCGAAATCAACTAATATTAATTAGAAAACTATTTTGACTATCTAATTGCAATTTAAAAAAAAAAGGAAAAAAAAAAACAACCAGAAGCATCAAAAATTTGGCATCAACCCAAATAGCATTTATAAATTTTCTATACCGTATGAGAATGTCTTCGTAATCCAAATGGCAAAAATTTTTTATGATGATGTTCTTGTTGTTCAACAGTTGTAATAAGTAATTCTGGAATTTGCAGATTAATCTGATGTTGAATAGGAAATTGCAGTGGATTATCATTTTTAACCTGAATTAAAGGTTCATGAACATGACTTAATTTTGGAGTTAATAATTTTTCCTGATTATGATTTTTCATTCCAACATTTTGATATGTTGGACGTGTTTCTGGTGGTACTGCACCGGGACGTGCAACATTTTTTGTTGGACCATGTAAACCTCGTAATAATGCTGTTACATGTTCATACTCATTTTGTTCCATGTTTCTCTATTTCTACATGGAGAACATATTTTATACAATATATTAATTTTAATTATTATTTATTTATTAAATTCAGATAATTTATATGGATTATAGTTATAATCTAATACCTCTATATAAACCCAATGTATATAATTATTTGTACATCAAGTAATATATATCTATATTTATATAAAGTAATTAAAATAATTATAAATAATAAGTGCTTTAAATTGATTGTGATAAGCAATAACCTTTAAAATATAATACGAAAAAACTAAAAAAAAAAAACTAGAAGGGATAATTTAAATATAAAAAAGTAAATAGTAAAAAAAAAGGATATTTTAAGCATGATGATGACGAAGGTAAATAAATGAACTCACACTATACACAATTGCAGCAAAAAACAAAACCACAAAAGCTTGAATCAGTGGCCTTTTCATAAAGAAAAAACTCGATGCAGTAATTATAAATTTTAAACAAAAAAAAAATAAAATAAAAAAAATAGACAATTATCTGTTAATTAATGCTAATTAAATTATAAATATAATTTATTATATTATTTTTGTTAATTTAAATTAAAATAGATGGCAGTAATAACATTTTAAAGAAATATTTAAATTTAATTAAAAATTATTTTCACAATACATAAAGGTAAATTATAAGTAGTATGTATTAATATAATCATATTATGCTTATCAATTATTTTACTTGTTTTATTTCAGATTTATTTTATTTTATTATTATTGCTTTTTTTTTTCTTTATTATTATTCATATAGATAATTGTTATTAAATATCATTTAACGATAACAATGAATGTTGTGTGTTACTTCTTCATTTTTTTTTTCTTTTTTAAAGATTGTATTATAAAAATCATTTTCATTACAAATTAATTATTTTTTCTATCTCTTATATATCATTTATCATAATTATACATTTAATTACAATAATTATAATGTGTTTATTAATTAATTAATTGATTAATTAACATGCACTTAATATTATGGTATTTATTTATTGTTATATACAATTAAATAATTAACAAATTATTCTAATGTGTATAACAAGTTTAATTTAAAAATATATTTTAAACATCAATCAATCAATAAAATAATTTAACGAATTAAATTAAAAATCACAAACACTTTAAATGTACATTTTGAAAAAAAAAAATTTAATTAATTGTGTATCAAATATTTCACAAATAGTCATATTTAAAGAAAAAAAAAACTATAAATATACAATGATGTAGATACTTAATAAATTATTTTCTCATGTACATAAATGACTTATTTTATATATTAATATTATTAATATAACATTCATTATAAATTAATTATATTTATATCACTTAAATACCTGATGACCATGTGTTGATGTTCTTGATTTACCACGAAACATTTTGCAACAATAATAATAATTATTATTATTATTATTATGAATAATCTTTTTATATTTATTTTTATTTTCAATATAAATTTTTATTTAATTTTATTAATTAAAAAAATATAATATTGAAACTAACTAACTTTTTTTTTAAATCACAATATTGTCTATATTATTCTTTAAATCCATTTGTTATAAAACGAAACAAAAAAAAAATTCAATAAAATTATTCCAACTTTTCTCAACACTCAAAAATTATTGTTATAAACAGTATCTAATTGTATAATCAATTAAGCGTCATAGAATTAATGCATTGCTTTATAAACCGTTTCAGATAAAAAAAATAATATTTGAATATTAAATCGTTTAATTATGCAAATATCAAATTAGAAAAAAAAAAAAATTGAAAATAATTTTTTTTCTTTTTTTAATTAATTAATATACACAGAGACACGATTATTTTTTAAGTCTACGATGATAATAAATTTTTTTTTAATTTATATTTTATAATTATTATTATTTTTATTTTTATATATATAAATATATTATCAATTTATTAATTAATAATCCGTTTATATATTTATAATTTGTCGGCAAATTTTAATAAAACTTAACACATTTATCCTCTGCACAGTAACTTAAGTAAATATTTGTGTTTTATTAATTATTTAATTTATAACATAATAAACATGATCCATGCGCCACAATAGCACAATGCGTTTTGTTTTTGATCATGCCTATCTTCTAACTTCTTTTCTTTTTTTTTTGTTTTAATTTTATTGTTTATTTGGATAGAAATAAAAATAAAAAACTTTTTCTTAACATACATACATACAACATGTAGTATTTAATTATAAATTGGTTCAATTTAAATTAATCAGTTTTATCTTTAAATTTATTTTTGATATTTTATTATCTTAAGATGTTATATTCTCGTTATATATATATATATATATATATATATATACATCTACTATCACATTTATAATGTATCTCCTAGTCTCTATATAATTAGTTATATATCGTCGTATAGTAAAGAAACTATATTTATTGTTTTAAAAGACTTTTATGTTTGTTAAACATTAAATTATGTCAATATTAGTTAAACTTATTAATTTATATGGTTTATGTGGTTTGTTTATAATAAATATATGATTTTTATAATTAATATTATTTTTATAACATAAATTAATTTAAAATTTTTTTTCTCATTCATTTGATTAAAGATTTGTGTTAAATAATGATAAATAAATTACATAAAAAAAATTAATCATTTATTTTTTATAATTAATAAAATACAGTAATAAATTTCTATTTTATAAGCAAATTATTATGGTCATTTGCCAAATATTTATGATAATACAACAAATATTGACAACAAAATTTATTTAACCTTAAAAAAAAAAATTAATTAATTTTTTAAATTAACACTTTAATTGCCGGTTAATTTATATAAGATAAATATGAATTTAATAAATTAACATAAAAAATTATGTTATTGTTAAAATTTCTTTCAATTTTCAATCAAATTCCTTAACCTTACAATTAAAACTATGGAATGAATATGAATATCATCTAAAATTATAAATTTAAAACAATTAAGAAAATAACATTGATTTTTCTAACTTTATTATGACTTTTTAAAAGAAAAAAAATTCGCTTAAATGTATCATAATAAACTTTCGATTAAATCATTGAATTATAAGGTCATTTAAAAAAAAAAACAATAAAATAATAATAATAAATAATTATCTATATATAGGATATACATATATATCCAATATATAAATAAACAATAAATTATTAATTAATTTTCTTTGAATTATATTAAATATATATAAACAACACATGTCAATAAATTTAACCGATCGTTATCAGTAAAAGAAAAAAAAAATAAAAAAACATATGTTTTATAATTATAATTATAATTTAAAACATCTACTACCTTTTTTTTACCTGTACAGAATTTGATCTAGCCAAAGAATTACGAAAAAAATTAAAATACGGTAATAAACTACCATAGGAATGTGTTCGTCCCACACTTCTACTGCTATGTGGTCGTAAAGGAGATGTTTCCGACATTGTATTTAATCTTTTCATTATAATTTTATGGTAATTTATAATTAATTTATTTAAATTATAAATTAATAGCTATGTTTTCACTTGTATTTTTTTTTTTTCGTTTATTAGAGAATAACTTTGATTTATTACAACAATAACTTTAATGATTTATTTAGTAAATAACTTATCTATTAACCGTCTATCAAAAAAATAATAATAATTTAACTTTAATGATGAATTATAAAAAAAAAAAATGTAGCACGTTCCAATCAAACGGCAATTGTTTGATTATGGACGATTGTGATTTATTTAGATATATAATATACTGATAATGTTTGTTTCAATGATTTATTGTGTACAGTAACTGTTATATATATTTATTTATATATATTATTTGCCATACCAATTTATTATTTATTTGTCATCATTATTATTGTTTCAAGTAATATTAAGATGGTATAAGTAATGGTTTAAATATACTTTCTACGTGTTACTACTTCAAATGAAGCATAAATAATATCAAAACAGTACTTACTTGTTGACAAGTATCAAAAAAAAAATAATAATAATAATAATTTAATCTTAAATTACCTTACAAACATAAAAACTATACAGATAATCCCACAACTATAATTTTATCATAAACAATAAATTTGTATAGATAAAATTTGCACGAGTATAATCAATTATATAAATTTATTTTATTTTTATATAGGTTGAATTTTATGTAATTAATTCTTGAAAAATCATTAAGTATGTATAGTGAATTGATGAGATATATTATTATATAGATATACTTCCACCATATATAAAATAATAAAATAATAGATATATGTTAACAGAAATTATAGCTCACCTTTTTTTACTTTACTTTTCTTTTTTTTTCTTTTTTTTTTGTAGTTAAACTACAAAATTTATTTAATTATCCGTAATTTCATAAAAACATTAATCAAATTTTGAAATTTGCTGATTTGATTTTTTCTTTTTAACAATAACATTTATGACTCAGCAAACTAATTATAAAGTAATTTTTTAATAATAATTGCACTTTTCATAAATGACACAAGCATATAACTACAAAATACACACTCTTCTTATATATAATTATTTAACTATTATTATTTTTAACACATATTTTTTGTTATCTTCTTAAAACAATAATTATTATTTAAAATTAATAAAAAAAAATCCATGTACAATTTGTTATCAATAAATAAAAAAATGACAGAAGGTTCCTTTCTTTTGTCATGGAAAAAAAAAAATAATTGTACAAATGAAATGCAGTATAATAACTGACTTGAAGTTAAATCATTCATTTTATACACTGTAAATTATAACTCAAAAATATATTTAAGGGAAATTTCTTTGTATAAAAAATAAATTTATAATTTCAAAATAATAGTAATTTGACCGTTATATTGTTTTGCGTGAGAGTGTGTTTCTAGCAAAATAATTAAAACAAAATTATTTATCGCGATAATAAACTCTAGACACTATTTTCATAGCTTGATTCTTGATTCCACACTTTTCGATTACGTATTGCTACTAACTCATTCCAAGTCTCTTTAAGTGTTCTGTGTAATATTAAATAATACAAAAAAAAATATTTTAAATGTAATTTTAGGAATTATTTACTTAGCCAATTGATATATTTCATATGTTTGCGGAATAATGGTTCCTAAGATTTCAAAGCAAGGTAAGCATACGAAATTTAAAAACTGTACTTGATCTTCAGGTATAAATCTTATACGTTCCCTGTCCATCATAGTTAGTGGATTAAAACCCATTTCTTTCTCTAGATCACCCTTTAATAAATATTAAAATATTAATTAATAGTCATATTGATTTAAATTAATTTTAATTATACTTGATGATAAAATTCACGATAAATATTTTCAGCTAATCGTCGTCCTACTTTATAAGGCTTTGCCTGTCCAGATAAATCAGCGGAAGTCATCATAATGGCTCGCAAATAAGTTCTATGCAATTCATTATTCCAATCAAATTCTTCGTCTATTATAATGGAACTTATTTTAAATCGTTGTCGTAAATGTCTTGTTAAGTCAGTTGACATAATTAAATCTTGTATAAGCAAAATCATATTTTTGTAATTTTCATCAGAATATTTTTCCAAAATATTATTCTCCTAATAAGAATACTAATATATTGCAATTTATTTATTTTGTGAAAAAAAATGTTGGAGTACTTGTATTAAAATGGTTGCAACCCAATTATGATGATTTTCTAGCATTGACTCCTCATATAATTGGGCTATTGGATTTTTAGTGGCCTGTAGGTAATTATTAGTAAAACCTTGATGATCCAAATCATGACAAATAGCAGCAATCATAAACGCTAATTTCTAATGATTCAATTAATTAATAGTAATAAAAAATAAATCAAAAACAATAATAATGAGTTATTTACTTCCTCTAATGAAAATAGATTATCAGATCTTATGATCATGTTATAAATTGAATGCAGCACGTTAAATGCATGCTCAAAATTATGATATGTGTTTGAACGATAACATCTCATAGTATTCATGAGGAAATTAAAAACTAATTCATTTGATGGTAGCGCTTCTGCACACACTTCTTTAAACATATAATGAGATAAAAGCATTAAATCATTCATATGGTCCGGATAGGGATACCAATCAAATCTAAAAGTTTATTATTTTTAAATTATTGTAATTGAATACTTGTATAGAATATTTACTCTGCAAAGCCAGTAGGTATAGAATAACCTTCATCCGGTGCAACCAATTCCATGTCAGTAACTTTTCTACCTATTTGATAGCATAGCATATTTTTGTATATAGCATTAACATTATCCTTCAAAAAAATAAATTTTACAGTTGAAATAACCAAAATTATTTAATCTCAAACTCACAGTTCTATTTATTTTATCTATGAGTCGTGTGTATGATAGAACTATTGAGCAATAGCTAGCAAATATTTTAAATAATTCTTCGTCTCCTGTTGTGAAAAATCCATTTTTCTTATTAAGTAATTGTACAACACCCAAAACTATTTTTTCCTTTCCTAAAATAGGCATACATAAAATTGATCTTGTTATTATACCAGTTTTTTTATCAATAAGCTTATCAAAGCGAGGATCATCATGAGCATTTTTTATGTTTATTAATTCTCCAGTATTTGCAGCTAAACTTGCAATTCCACGTTCAATGTGAAATCTGTTTTTAAACAAATATCAATTACACTCTAGATTAATCAGTTTCATTAATTGTTTAACCTGATTTTTAATTTCTTTTTCTGTAACATAACAGAATCTTCATTTAAGAAGCCTTCGTCAAATACTTCAGCAATAAATTCCTGTTTGTCCTGTTCTAAAACAAAAAACGATCCTCTCTCAGCATTTATAGTTTCCTTAGCCAATTTCTAATAAATTGGAATAAGTATATTAATTGAATTTAATAAATAATGGGTGATAAAGTGTGAGTCTTACTACAATTTCCGTAATCATATTTTCTTTAACAATAATATTTGAAAAATAATGTTCAGTCAAATCAAGTAAATATTTATTTAAATTTTGTTGTTTTTCTAATTTTATACGTTGCATGTTTTGGTGAATCGCAGCACCCATCCAACCACTCACAGCAACAATAGTTTCAACATCTTTCTAATTTGCTTAATATCGTTATTGAAAAAGGAAAGAAAAGAAATCGATAAATACTAACGTTTACATATTTTATTCCATCCTTTCTATAAAATTCAATAACAGCAAAACATTCTTGATCAGGGGTTACGACTGGAACACAAAGAACTGAAGTAACTGTTAAACCTTTCCACCCTACACCTTGGGGATACCTATCATCGACCATTACTCCATTTACCATAGTGAATTCTTTTTTATAAGCAACGTAAGCAGCTATCGTTCCACCTGGCCCTATATTCCAAGCCACTCTTTGATTGGATGTCTCATCTTGCTTTGGACATAAAACTATTTCATTTGTTACAGAATCAACCATGTAAATTACAGCTCCTAAGCAATTACATTATGGTAAAAAAATGATAAGGGATGGCTATAAAAGTAAAATAATAAATATTACCTAAACTATCAGTTATTGATTTAAGAATAGATGACGTTTCATGCAATAAATTTTGAATATTTACTGTATCGGAAATGTATATAGATAGATCCTTAATTATCATACTTGGCATTTTTTCAAATAATCTGTATGAATCAAATTAAAAAAAATAATGACAATAAATATTATCTGATATCAAAATATGATTACGGCTTAGAAGTTTTTCTTTTATCATTCTTTTGCTTTACCCATAGGTATGGGGCAATTACTCGAAGATCTTCTTTAGTAATTTCTCTTTTCTTTGTATTCCTTCTCATTTGATGGACACCAAATTCATTCTGGCATTTTTATAAAATAATTTTCAATCATTTATAGACAATAATAGTAACCGCAAGGTACATGTTTATATATTCACCTCTTTATAGTTTTGCTCCATGTTTTCGAGTAATTATTTTTAAAATAATTTAATTTAATACATTTTTTTTTGTATTATAAAAACAATACATAATTTATACACCTACTTAAATTTTTTTTTTTTATTTAATTGTTTTTAATATAAATAAAAAATAGCACAAATAGGCGATTTATCATTTTGTAGAATAGTCGATAATAGGTAAATAGTAGATTCCAGTACAAATTCAACGCTTTTGATAATTATATCCAAATTCATTAAAAATATGTAAATTGTTTGTTAACAATAGTTATTGTTGCTTGTTAATTTTGATACATTTTTTAAAAAATAATAAAACATATTTATATGGCTTCAACTAATTACTTACATTTATTACAATAATTAATATTAAATTATATTTCATACAAAATATATAGCAAAATCAAAATAAATTGAAACCTGAAAGGAATGTTATTATAAATAAACTTTATTCCATAAATACACATTTATAAAAAAAAAAACGAAACATAAACATTTTATAATGCGAATCATATTTTTTTTATCTCTGTCATAATGTTTTTAATAAATTTCTTAAATAAGTTGTTTGTTCAAATTCCCGATTGATTCTTTTTGATACAAATAGTATTGGACAATCTAAGGAAATACATTGTATCTCAGTCATACGTCCACAGCATGACTGGCATATCTATTTCATTTAAAAATTAAATCAATTAAAATAATTATTAATTATTATTATAATATTAAATTTACCTTTCTTATTTGTTCATATTTTCTTTCCAATTTATATATTTTATCGCTTAAAATAATAGATGTGCGTTGACTAGAGTTAATACAATTTGTACATAGTCCTGTTTCTGTAAAATTTCCACAATCTGTCGGACAAGCTGTTGTGGAAAAGTATTGTGATATTGTGCTCTTTTTTGATGATTTTTCCGATAATTGATTTTCATCAGTTTGCATTACTATACTCGACAGATGTTTTGATTTTCTTGGCATATCTTCATACCTACAAGATTATTTAAATGTTTATTTGTTTAAAAAGTAATTTCAATATTATTACCATTGATAAACGTCAGCTCCTATAAGACACAAGCAACGATTTAATGCTGGTATAATTGCTTTTGTTATATAATAATTTGCATTTATTTTAAGACCTTCGTCTTCTAATAATTCATGAGGAGTCCGAACTAATCGGATTAAAGTCACACCTGGCGGTCCATTCACAATAATAAATGGTACTCTTTCTCCACGACGAGGTTCCCAACGTCTATCAATTTTTTTCATCTTTCTTAAATAAATTAGAATTTAATACAGGAAATTGTAATGTGCATAATATATAAATATATTCACTTCGTAATTATTAATGCAGGAACACAAACACCTGGTTTGTAACCATTTATACCACGAAACTCTTTGGAAAAAATTAAATCTTGGTAATTTATACGTCCGTTCATTATTTTCATAAATTGTCGACATATATATTTCTTGACGACACTGACATCACATGTTTCAAATAAAATCCGTAAAGTTTTTTCTAAAATCTATAAGAAATGTAAATATTAGTACTATGGAAAATTAATATAATTTATTGTACTATTAATACTTTTGCTACAGCTGGGCAACCATCCCTTCTTACAGTTTCAATACCTTTAGCTTCATACTTTGGCTCTTTTTGACTAGGGGTTTCATACATATAGCCGACATAACGCTTTTTAGTCTAGAATATACATAAATATATAATATTATAATGCAATCAATAAGCTGGTTTAATCAAACGACGATATACCTGTAGAATACTGGGATAATACACTTTTTCTAACTTTAATTTAATTGGTTTAGGATTATCTGCTGTTACAGCATTTGCTATTTCTTGACCAATAATGAATGCTGACTCTTTAGAACGACCTAAAATAAATATGTATATTCATTAATTATTTTTACTTATAATTTATTATGTTATTACCTGGAAGGAGGACAAATAGCGAATCTGTGTCACCATAAACTACTTTTGCTTTCCATATTTTATTTGCTTCAACCATTTTAATCGCTCTTTCTAATGTTTCTCGCCCCTTACTAACAACGCTATCTCCTACCTTTAATATAAATAATTTACTATTAAATATTTATGTCTAATATATATTAAAAAAAAAACTTCTGCATTTACTTCAATACATGGCATTCTTCCACTAAAATTAGCTGCCGTGTATCCATAAGTTACATTAGCAATTAATTTAAGGCCAAGCTGTCTAGAATGAAGAACTCTTTGGAGTAATGTATTGTCTTTATGAATTTTCATTGATTCCTTCACCATTAATCGTGTATCTAAAATTTCCTTTAACATTTGTGGTAGTATTCCCATTCGTACTGCTGATTTAACAAAGGCAACACCACAAGGAGAAACTGAAATTTTATCATTTTCTAATAAGTTTTTTAAATTACTTAATGAAACTTTAAGATAAGAAGCCCCGAATTCAAAAGCCGTGTCTCTACAAATATAATTATATGATAATAAACACGAAACTCAAAATTTATGAAATAAACTTACTGGCCTAAATATTCTACACGACCCAGACATGTTGAAAAACAATAATTATAGGCAATTATAATACTGGGATATAAACTTTGAAAATCTAAAACTATTAATGGATCAGAGTAAAATCTTGATTGTGGTTCCAAAATCAGTGGAATATATTCTGGTGCACGCATATGGGCTCTCTGTTGAACACTTGGTGATAAAGGTATAATATTTCTAGGTTTTGCAATTCTGTTGAATAAAAAAAAAAAAATTTACTAAATGTATTTATACATTAATTCATTATTTATTACCTAAGCATCATACTCTCAACTCTAAATTGTGAACCGCGTGATAAAACTTCATAGAATTGTATTCCAAAAAGTTTGGCCAATTCACAAGTTCTTCCTATTAAATCTAACTGATTTAATAATTCTAAGGAACCATTAGTTCTTTCATTAAAATATTGTAAAACTATCCAACGTGTTGATAGCTTACACCAAAGTCTTGATAAGTCCTTAAAAGATAATAGTTGAAATCTCTTTTGTAGTATGTGATACATAACATTTTCATATGTATAAGACGTAAGCGCTATTTCATGTCGTAATAGTCGCCAAACATCAAGAAGAATCCGTCCAGTTAATTTTGTCTAAAAGTTTATAATAATATACAAATCCGTCATTATATGAACAAAAAATTTAATTTTTTTACTTCTGCACCAGAATCGTTATTTTCTTCATTATCCTCATTTATTTGAACTTTCGGATATGACACTTTTGATGAAATAACCCTTGATAAAAGTGATGGCATATTTATTGGAATCTCATTTCCACGTTGTATTAGGTATCCCCAAGAACTCATTTCTATTTCATAACCTACTAGAATATCTGGGTCCCATTCCTTAATCAAATCTAATAGTAATTCAAATAACTGTTTTTCTGATTTGGCCAATTGAATGTTGTAAACTATCTTTGAATTTGCTAATGATGTCTGATATTGTGATAAATTCCCAGTATCAGTATCTACAATTATAAATCCATGATATATTGATGGAAGTTTATAATCTTCAGGTACATTATTTTGTAAAACATAAAATATAGCAATAATAGGATCTAGTTCAGGATCAGGCTTTAGTTCACCTCGTGTTTGAACATGAATTTCTAAAGAGAGTATTGTTAAATAGTTATACTAGAAACAAAAAAAAAACTAGTTTAATTTAATATTAAACAATCAATTAAGCAAATATACCTCGCTATTGACTTTCGCTTTTTGGAAATTTTCAAGTTCCATTTTAAACCCATAAGTATTATCTAATGTGATTCCAGATATTTCACAACTATTGTAAATATAATCTTTTTTATGTTTAACTATATTTTCCACTACTGTATTAATCTGAAAATATTTTTATAAATAAACAAAACAAATAATTTAAAAGAAATGCGAAAACTTACAGACATTTCACAAACAGAATCATTATTATCATTTAAAGATGTTTTTTGATCTACTGTTATATCCAAAATTTCATTAGAAGAATTATTAGGACTTTCTACAACTGGTGTGTCAGATTTTAAAGATTCTATCGAATATCGTTTTAGACCTTTCCTGATGCCTTTCACAAACTTTCTTTTAGGACGTTTTTTTTTCCTTTCGGAATAATTTTGAATGTTATTTATTGACGAATTGAATATTTTATCATTAATTATAGTTGTTTTTAACATATCTTGTTTTTCAGTTTTTAGCATAGGTGATGATTTTCTGATAATTTTATCATTACTACAGATTTCATTATTTGTATTACAGCATTTTGAATTCATATTATTTTGCACATGTTGTTTTGCCCATTGCTTGGCTTCTGTATAAGTAATTGGCGTGACTAAGGGAAGAATTACAAGAGGTTTCGATACAAATCCTTTTAAAGTACCACTAACGATACCTGAACTCAGTTGAGTACTTATTTTTTGACGATAATCCTTTAGTAATTGTAAATTCGGTACTAAACTTATAAAATCTGTATGCTTTTGATTTTTCTGTATAAAAAGCACATTATCACCTACTTCCTTTTTCTGCGTAGTATCGTTTAAATCACTATAAAATGGTTCTTTATTTATTACTTCTGGTATATTACTAAACTTTAAAGAATCTAAAATTACGTCATAAGACGGTGGTTCTTTTAAAGGTACTATTCTTACAGATTGTGTTAATGTGTCATTTAAAGCAAAACTTTTTTCACTTTCCAAAGGCGGCGACATACAAAAAGTTTTTTCATAGAAACTATTAATATTTAAATCATTTGAATCGTCACTCGTATCTGATAAGTTTATAGTTGGTATTTTTCGTTCAAGAGTTTTGTTTGATACACAGCTATTTTTTAAACAAGAAATATCAACATATTTATAATAATTAACAGTAGAAGGGCCTGGTTCAGGAAAGAAATTATTTTCAATGTCATATTGTTTTGACACCCTTAAAGATGGTTTTACATTCAAATTATAATTTAAATCATACGCAAATTTATTTGGTTTTAATCGAGTGACTTTTACAAATGGTAACTTTTCTTGCGCAATATCTGATTTTACTATTGTTTGTTTTGTAAATTTTTCACATCTTTTCTTATAATGTTTAATTAAAATAGGCTTGGAATTGCTTTTAATTAAACGAACAGAGCAGGGCTTAATTAGATTTTTTAGTTGAGTGCTTTGAATATTTATTGAAATGTATTCTTGTGATCCATTTTCTTCAAAATTTAATTTTTTTTTAGTTTTTTCTCTACAATTTTATTAACATTTTATAAATTATTCTATTTATTTAAAATATTGCATTTACTCACATATTAATGTCTTTTTGATGACTATCTACTTTGGGGAGCAAATTAGATTCAACATTACAATCCTCTGCAAGACCTTTAAAATATTAACTTAACAATATGAATAATAAAACGTATAAATTATTTTATAATTACTTGATTTAGACTTTGGGGAAACTACGACGGATATATTAAGTGGAGTATACTTTTGCCGTTTGTTTTCTGTTGATGGACTGTTTTGTGATTTTAGAGATTTTCTTTTACTAAATCTTTTTGTCGGTGTGTTTTCAATTGTTCCATCCACTTGTTCAAATTTATCGCCATAATTTGTTATTTGCTGATCAATATTATTTTTATAGGAACTGAAAAGATAAACAATTAGAATATCAACGATAATATATCGATAATGATCATTTAAAAAATTACAAATCTCCGTTTGTATAATTATTTTCTAATAATACACTTAAATCGTTAAACATATCATCATCTGAATCCGACATGTTTGTATTTTCTTCTGTTATCAATGATATATTTTTCTCTAACTCTTCATGATTTTCTGTATTATTTAATATTATTTGCATTTGGGACTGGTTAACCTTGTTTTGACAAGACTGGGATAATGGCGCTAATAAACTATCATTATCTAATGGTTCTTTATTATCTTCCTCTAAACATTTCATCACTTCGAGTAACTCTAAATCTTCTAAATTAACTGTAATAAAAATGTATATTAATTTATTGCTATATAAGAAAATAATTAATATTTACAAGAATCATTTATATTAAGAGGCTTTTGAGATAAGCTTAAAACTAATTCTTCATCAACAAAAGACATGTTTTCTTCTGAATAATTTTGAAATATAGTTGTTTGTAAGAAAGAATTTTGACTATTTGCTTCTTTCATATGATTTTGAATTATTGAAGCGTCTAATAAACTATCTTTGGTTGATCCAACTTCAGATGGATACACTGTATTTCCTAGTATTGTAGTCAAATTAAATTTTTTATTCTGCAAAGAAAATTTGTTTTTAATTTCAGGGTAAAATAAAAATTTAAATTTTTTTAATTTACTTTTGTATGCTGATTTGTTAAAGATACACTTGTTTCTAAAGATTCAGAAGATTCTGTATTTTGATTCAATTTACTTGCTAAACAGTTTTTATAAAATTCATCGCTTTCTGTTGGTTTTGAAAATATCCTTTCTTGTGAATCCGTAGTCACTAACGGTGGAATCTAAACAAAGAAACATTTTTTTAAATGTCATTTAAATTAATTGTTTTACATACAATGAGATCTAAATCAATTATGTTATCTCTTCTGTACTGCTCATCTTTCCAAATGGCTGAAATACCGGGATTTTGGTGCTGCGACGAAGGTGTTGTATCGCATGTAATTCTATTTAAAATATACTGCGCAATGATGTCTATTTCACTTTCTGATACTGAGGTAGGTTCGATACAATTTTCTAGTGAGGCTAAAAATGTATTTATTCATTATAATAAAACACTTAATTTTAGTACAAATAATTTACTGTTGGTGGATTTGGTTCTTTGTCTTGTAAAATTATATGGAACATGCAAAAAACTCATTCCATATAAATTATAATCAATAAAAAATTGTAGAATATAAGGCAAATGTGATTCATAAGATTGAAAAATTCTTCCTAATATAGCACCATTTTGAAATAATGATGCAACTCGTCTTATAAATCCTGGATTATAGAGATATATCTTCAAAAATTGATGTTCTTTTGGGTGATATCCATAAAAAGGTCTAATAAATAATATGATTATGAATTAAAGTTAAACTAAAACAAGATATGCACTATAAACTTACATGCCCTTAACTAACGATACTTTAAAAACATGTTGAGTATTTGCATTAGTTTGTCCCAGAGATATGTTTATAGCTTTATCTAAACTTGTTGCAATTTGATATAATACTTTGTCAGGACCAGTGTCACTATTATCATAAGGTACATATAAATAAGGAAAAACCGAATGTACATGCATGCAAGTTTTTGTTCCATCTAAACTTGAACCAAAGATTCTTATCACTGGTACCTATAAATTACATGAAATTTTAAATAGCTTACAATAATATTCTATTTTATTAAAACTACCTGTTTGATTTGTGAACCTCTAAATTCAGAATAACAAGGATCAAAATTTATATTTGGTTTACACATATAATAATCAACTGATACAATTCGCATCGATAATATGGAATCATTACAAAACGATTTCGACATTATTTCTTATTATTATTATTATTATACAATTTACGTAAAATTTAATTTAATTTAAACATATCTGTTTTATTTGATTTACTTATTTATTGTATTTATTTATGCATTGTAAAGTAAACAAACTATATAAAGTTTAACTGTCAAAAAACATGTCGTTAGCGAAGCTTGGAAAAAATAAGTAAATGGACCGATAATCAAAAATCATTTACATGAAATTTTGAATTAAAAATTAATGTCAAAGTTAAAGTGACAGATAAGTTAAAAACACAACTCATAGGATTCTTATGTTATTAACTTTTTATAGTGATTAATAAATAACAGTTAACAAATAAATAAAAAAAATTTATTATATTATTTTTACAAATATATAAATTATACAGGAATTTAATCGTATTAAATTATTTTTAAAGGATTTGAAGATAGAATCAAGTTGTCAAATATACACTCCATATTTTTGTAGTCAAAAACTATGCATGAAAACAAAGTGTACATCTTGCAGCACTGATTTAAGTTCAGTTGATTGTCGATTGTGAAATAATAAAGTTTATGTCACTCAACATTCAACAGTATCAGTAAATCAAAGTAAAGTGTTTTATAAAGAAAGTGATTTTTTTTAAAAAGTTTTAAAGTAAATTTCCATAAAATGCCATCTAAAAAGAAAGTTGATAAATCGTCTGACGGAGAATTTGATGATGATTATAGAAAAAAAAGGGATAGGAACAATCAGGTAAAAAATCATTATTCACTTACATATAAATTGCGTATGCCCAATTTTTAATATTATTGCATCATCTTAGGCAGTCAAACGAAGTAGAGCAAAAACAAAGCAAAAAACGAAGGAAACCCAGCACAGAGTAACAGAACTTAAAGTTAAAAATCAAATATTGGAAGACAGGATTAAAAATTTAACAAAGGATTTACAGTTCTTAAAAGAACTTTTTATGGGATTAGCCAAACCAAAATCTGAGAAGGAAATAAAAATGGAATTAGAAAAAATTTTAGCTGATGACGATGATGATGATTTAAATTTGAAGAGTGAATAATAAATGAATCATGAAATGATTACTTTAATATAAAAATATACTTGTAATATGAAATAATTTCAAGATATTCAATAAATTGTCTATTGAATTGGCAAATGCCTAATGGGATGTAAATATCTGATCTGTGATCTAGGGAATGCTGACCTAATAATTTATGAGATGATATGCATAATAAATAATCTGTGAAAATAAAAGTGTTAAAAATCAATATTTTATATAATAAAAACATATTTTTAATATAAATTCAATGTTTTATTATTATTATTCATTTTTATTATAATTTTGTTTGAATTAAATAAATATATAGTATTCAACCACAAATATATTAGTATATATATAATATATGTACTACTGAGCATTACCACTTTAACGAATTAGAAAGAATAGAATTATCATTAAATACATTTTTATTTTATTTATATATTAAAACGACGTTCGTTAGAATTAGAATAGAATTCACAGTGCATCATTAATTTTTCTTCTTTTTTTTTATAATGATTTTCTTTTTTATTCATATGATAAGATAATAGTTATTATTATTATTGACAAGTTATTTAACAATATTAGACTAGAACCTATTAGTTATACATAATATAAATAATAAGAATCAAAATTTATGCAATTTAATATAAATATTTATATAATTTTTTTTTAATACATTTTACGACGCCTTATATAAATTAATTGAGTATCAATTTTTTTTATTTTTTCAAACTTAAATAAAATGAAATGATTAATAATGAAGAGATTACGTTGCTTTATTATAGATACATATATATTTAAATTGTTAATGGATAGTGATTTTCTTTTTAATAATAATAAATTAAAGGTTAAATATGGTTTTTATTATTGTTATTATTTTATATATAAGCGAATAAACAGTATTTTTATTTTTTACTATTTGTTTAATTATATGAAAAATGTTAAAATAAATTTTTTCTTTTTAATTTCTAATACATTTCCTATTATATATTCAGAATTACTATTAATATTTTAATCATAAAAATTAGCATATGAATCATAATTGATTAGACAATTGATAAAAAGATTTATTGTAAATGAATTAATGCATATAATTATATGCATTATCTTATCTGTTTAAATAATAATAAGTATATTTAAAGAATTAAGTTATGAGATTTATTTTTAAAAAAAATTAATAATCGAAATTTATTTTTTTTTTTTAAACTACTTGTATTAATTCGATGTGATTTGATATTGAGAGATCTTGAATTATGAATTTTGGTTTTTTTGGTTCTTTTTCTTTTTGATTTATAAATTTTTTTTTTTTTGATTTATTAATATTTCTTATTTTTAGTTAAATATAAACAATATATATTAATTATATTAATTTTTGAGTATATTTAAAATGGTTAAGCGTATTTTTATAATTAATTTTTTTTCTTTTACTTTTTTTTTTTTAATTTTAGGTTTTAGATAGTTATTTTGGGTTAATTAAATCACATTTTTTATTATTGAACTGGTAACAATTACGAATATTTCCTTAATTTAATTTATAGTAATTAAATGAAATATAAATTTCACTAAACACTGTTTTGTAATTAATAGAAACTTTTAGCACCAACAACTAAATAATATTTGTATATTTTAGTTTATCATTTTTTTTTTTTAACTTTATTTTATTATACTAATTGTAGCTTTTTGCAATTACAGAGCCATTTAATTATTCTTGCGTTTCTTTCAACAATAGATGGTGGTTCACTTGGTCGATAATAATTCGTATTGGCTTGATTTGTTTCCGTAGAATCGGGCAAACGATTTGAATCTACAGTACTGTGGTCTGAAAAGAACACAGCACTTGAACGATCTGATTCGTTATCACTATTATACAGTGGTTTTGGTTTCGGTGCAATAAATTCTTCGTATTTATCATCGTTTAGACCAAGACGATCAAAGAATCTTTCCAATTGAGATATAGTTTCCGATTTACTACGTTTTTCCACGTTTGATTTACTATTTTCATTATTAGAAGATGGTTTACTCCAATAACGATCACTTATATCACTTTTTGAACGTAAAATAGGTCGACGATCATCTTCAACACAACGAGGTTCCGATGCTGGTGTAGACAATTTTCCACGATTTTTAAAACGCAAACATCTTTGTCTTTTAAAATTACCCAACGGTGGGCTTAAATCCGATGGTTCTTGATTTATATTTATTTCACCTGTTGTTGAAACGTTTTGATTTTTGTGAGAGTAAAATTTTCGAGTTGTGGCATTATTTTCTTCAAAATATATACGTGATTTATCATTAAAGTCATCTTTAAATGCATCGGGTACTTCTGGTGTTGGAAAATTTAATAAACAATCTGCTTCTTCTTGTATTTTCGCTCTGCATTCCATGCAATCATAACGCAGTGGTGGTATACCATAGGCATAATACGAATTACCACTATGTTGAGTTGACGAACCACTATCTCGTCTATAATCAGTAGTTGTATTAATAATTTCTTTTTGTTTGCAACAAGGCTCACTACGATGCGTGTAATGGCCTGACGATCCACCTGAATCACGATTAAAAGAGCTCCCAGATTTGTTTGAACGATTACCACGACTACAACAACTTAATGCTTCGCTATGTGGCGAATGTCGACTTATTTGTGCATGTAAATCTGGTAATGATTTATGACTGTTAATATTATATGATGACGAATATTGTGCTTCATCTGATATTACTGCTTGTGAATGAGAGTATGACCTTTGATAACCGTATCTACAATAATACAATATAAGTAGAATTAAAGTAAAGAAAGTTAGAAAACAATCGTTATTGTACTCACCTGCAATTATCTGGTTGAGAATTAGATACATTTTCTGCATATTCTGCAGGTGGACTAATTGCTCTATAATCATCAGTTAAAATTAGCGTGTCATCAATTCCATAGGAATATATTTCATCGTCAGTTATTGGATGCGGTGGCAAGGACTGTGGCGACAGAAAGGCGCTTGGAAAAAATACAGATACATCGCTCTGTGCTTCTGGATGAACATTTAGCTATAATTTTGTTAACAAATTTATTTAATAAAAATAAATAAGAAAAATAAAAATATTTATTAAATACTTCTTGGGTTATTTTTGGTGATTGATAATTGCAATATGAATTATATTTGTTTCTATCTCCTTGATATTTATTTGCACTCAGTGCAATATCGGGACTAATTGCTTCTTTACTATCGCCAGCATTAAGTAATTTACGTAATTTTGTTTGCAATAAATCAGAACCAGAAGATGAACAACGTCTACTTGGTGGTCTATGTTGCGTTGGCAGTGTTCGCGATGGCGATAATATTTCTAAGAACAAATAATAAATATATAATATATTATTATAATCGTTTGTTAATCTGTCAAAGGGCATTACCTCCTCGAATGTTCAATTGTTGTTGACGATCTAAAACTGTTTCCGACTTAACATAAAACGGTTTACTTTCTGCCAATAGTTCAACGGCAGATTTTCTTTTAGAGCTTCTGTGTAATTGTAACGAGTGATGGTGTGTTGAAGGTAGTGAAGATAAATAAGACGGTGGAGGCATAATTAAATTTCCGGTATGTAATGGCGCAACATTTGATACCGATGAGGATGCAAATGGGTACGATTGTTGTAATGAATTATGGTGTGTAAGGTGATGAGTCGATGGTAGTGGTGGAGTATTATTACCACTAGTCATTATACGATTATGATGTCTAGGACTTCCATTATACACGATACTAGTCATATTGTAATTTGTATGCTAGTATTGTAATATGAGAAGGCCAATTTAATGTAAATAAATAAAAACGTATAAAAATTGCTAGTAATCTGTAAATAAATAAACATATGCGAGTAAATTAAATTGAATTTTATTTTATTTATTTATTTTTTTTTTTTGAAAATTACAAAAATATTATATAATATCTTAAAAAAAAAGTATTTATTTCGTTTTATTTATTCATTTCATTGAACCGTACCATAACTTTTACAAATATAATGTTATAAATTTTAATTATTTTATGTTACATTTTTTTTTTTATTAATAGAAATTTCTTTAATAATAAGCATATGTAAAAAAGAAAACAAAAAAAAAGAAAAAAAAAAGAATTTATTTATAATGTTATTGTTACACTCCAAAAATTTATAAACATATTTTTAAATAAAAATGTGTATATTAAATATAATTAAACAGTATTAATTAATAGAAATGTACTATATAGTTATTGTGTGAAATATTATTTATTATTATTATAATATATTCAACGTATGAATTCTAGAGATTTTATAATTTAATTACATAGTACTAGTATATATTTAGATTATAATAATATATACATGTAGGTCATAGTTTATAATTTGATGTACTAGGAAATATATATTAAATAAAACAGAAAAAAAAAATAAAAAGATCAAAATGCATAAATTCGAATGAAGATTATTTTTTATTAATTTGCATACATTCGCATTGGTTAAAGAAATATATTAAATTAAATTGATTAATTCATTATATGCTATATGAGATGTAAAAGTAATATTTAATCAATAAATAAGAGTATAGTCTGCATGACACTAAAGTTTTCTCATACAAAAAAAAAACAAAATATAAGGGAAAGATTTACCTAAAGTCTGCTAAACATCTCTGTGAGCCACCATTTTTGCATCAAAAGAGACGTCAAAATATAAATCGATACAGCTGTCTATAATCAGTTCATGTTAACACCCTATATTTAGGATTTCACATTTATGCCACTAAAATAAGAATATATTTAATTTTAAAGTATTTTTAATTATTCACTTAACTTAAACCATCTGAAAGTAATCTTTCATTAATTAAAAATGATTTTTGAAAACAAAAATAAGAGAAACACGAAACCAAAAATAAACACAATTTCACAGACAAATATTTCAGAACTCACAATGAAGAATCATCATTTATTAATATATTACTTTTATTACCAATTTATGATACAATTCCGCAAATTTTTAATTTAAATAGGGGTTTTTGAAAAACAATATTTTCTCCAAGCTAATTCCATTATGATCCACATATAATATAATAATACACTGTACACAATAATTAAATATAATTAATTTTCACTTTAAAAATTTTTTAACATAGAAATTCTTGATGCACTGTTTCGAAGGTTTAAAATGGTTTTGAACCTTTCCTATTCATCTTTTTTGTCCAGCAGGCAGCAGGTCAGATACGAGCTGCGCTGTGCTTCGTGGTAATAATTATTTTAATTTCTCTATCTCATTTGCACTTGTTGTGCTTTTACTGTGAGCTTTTACTACTGATCTGAGAAATACACACTTGTTAAAACAATTTCAATTATAATTATTACTAGTGATTATACAAACAAACTAGCATGTAATGCTAAGAGAAATTTTTTTAAATTATTAACTTACCAATATGGGTTTGTATGTAGGCTACCAATAAGACAATTGCGTCTCGACTGCAGCTACCATTTAAAAGCTCAAATTACATTATACAAATAACAAATCAAAACACAATTTAAATGTCACTTAGCTGTCATTTGAATTCTTAATATATAATTAAAATAAAAAACACAAATTAGCATATTAAATAATATACAATGGATATATTAATTAGTTTATTATTATTATAAGAAATATGGTTTAAGTTTTTCAAAATTTGTATAATTGTAAATATTATTAAATAAAATTTTAAAACATAATCATTAACTCATATTTTTTATAACTGCTATTAGATTCGCATAATAATGAATATAAAAGAACGGAAAAAACGAGCTTGTCTTCTGCCAACATGTAAAGGGGAACGTTTTGATTTAGTTCACAAATTTCCAATGGATAAAGAAAGAGCAGAATTATGGAGAAAGGCTTTGGATATTGCTGATTTATATAATTATACTTTAGATCAACTCAGGAAACGTGTATTTATTTGCAGTAGACATTTTCGCATACAGGTAAAATTGTATTTATACCTAAAAATTAAAATTTCATTAACATTTTATTGTTATTTAAAGGATTACAAAAACATAGAGTCTAGATGCCTAAATAAAACAGCATTACCATCAATTAATCTAAAATCTCTGGATAATTTAAATGTTATTGATCGAAGTAATATCCTAAATAATAAATCCAATGAGCTAATTGATAACATACAAACGGAAAAATCAAATTTGTTAAATGATATGACGACAGATAATAGTACAAATCAATCAATATATCTGAATGATATAATTAAAAACGATAGTAATAAGATAAATTATGATAAGTATAATAAAAGTAACCTAAATCTTAGTGACTTTTCTGACACTAAACAAATAAATATCTCTATTGACCAAAACATTGAAAAAATTCCTTCGAATATAACAAACAGTCAAAATCTTATAGCACTATTATCAATAACCAATGATAGCATAGCAAATCTCGACAATCAGATTATTTATCAATTAGAGCCACAAATTACAATTGAGCAACAGGAGAATAGATTAATAGAAATTGAACAATGTCTTATAAAAGAAAATCGTTCTTGTATTGAAGTAAAGTGTACAAATAATTTAAGTAAGTATTATATAAACAATAAATGTATTATATGATAACCTTTTCGTAAATAATGAGATAATTGAAAGCGAAAGGAAGTCCAAAATCTGTATAATTAATTATTTTAATAACTTTAAATTGTTTTAAAATAATTTTTTAATTTAGTTGCAATTTGTGTTTGGCGCAATAAGTTTATACAATGTGTCCATGTAGTATATCATCAAATAATTATTTAATATTTAATAGAATTTTAATTTTTGTTTTGATTTAAGCATTAACAAGTGATTCTATTGAGATAAATCATAAAAATTATGTGCAGCCTTTGAAATTTAATTTTTTTTGGTTACGAGATCATTGTCGATGTGAAAATTGTTATAATGGTGAAACATTTCAAAGGAAAATCAATATATTAGACATACCGTCTGATATAAAACCAACTCTGTGTAAACTCGTAGAACATAAATTAATAATAAAATGTAATTAATAATCTATTTTTATTAAGTTGCTTTGTAAATCATTAAATATTTATTTTCTAATTTTATCAGGGCAAGATAATCACGAGTCTTCCTACAGTTTAGATTTTCTTCATAATTGTCAATATGACGTAGTAAAGTACGCAATAGAAGATGAGAAACCAACATTATGGAATAAAATTACGATAATGGACGAAAACTATGCTCGAATAAATTTAAATGATTATTTATGCGATGATGAACAAGCAAAGAATATAGTGAGAAGTCTAATTACTTATGGCGTGGCTTTTATTGAAAAAGTTCCAGCAAATCCCCAAAGTACGGAGATTGCAATTAAAAGGTGAAATTATTTTATATTTATCTAACAAAAAAAAATACGGGAAAAAATATTGACAGTTTAATTTAGATTGTTTAATATTCAAAAAACATTATTTGGAGAAATGTGGACATTTAGCGATAATAAAGATCATGGAGATACAGCATATACTAAAGATTATTTGGGAGCGCATACAGATAATACATACTTTAATGATGCAGCAGGATTGCAAATATTACACTGTATTCAACACAATGGTAATTTTTATATAAATTCAATAACTGGTTAAATTTGACTATTGTGACAATTTAAGGAACTGGTGGCGAATCTCTGTTAGTTGATGGTTTTCATGCATTGGAAAATATAAAAATTCATAATCCATCAGCTTTTGAAAATTTATGTAAAGTTCCTGTAAAATCTGAATACTTAGAGGAAGGATGTAATCATACATATAGTGCGCCTCTTGTAAAGAGAAACTTAATGAATGGAGCAATCGAGCAAATAAGGTAATTAAAAATAGAATAAACGTTTTTATTATATATCATTATTAAAAAATTATATATTTTTTAAATTTTAAGATTCAATTTATATGACCGTGCACCAATGTCATCTATTCCACAATCTGAAATAAAACAATTTTATGATGATTTACGATCCTTGGCAAAAGAAATTCAATCTCCCCAAAATGAATGGTGGTTTAAATTGTCTCCCGGAACTGTTATGATTTTTGATAACTGGCGAGTGCTTCATGGCCGTTCTCAATACACTGGAAAACGTGTAATGAGTGGTTGCTATGTGTCTAGAACAGAATTTTTAAGCGTTGCGCGCACAATGGGAATAATCTCTTAAATTTTATTAATAAAATACTTAATAAAAATGTTCACTATATTATATATATTATGCTTTATTGAAATATAAAATAAAAATTTTAAAACAAATCTTTACACTGGTTTCGATAAATCAATGAACATTACATTTATATAAATTGGTACTTTTTTTTCCTCAAATAAACTGAATTTTAAATCAACTCGTGCACCAAATTCGAGATTGGCTTCCTTTATTAAAAACTGATGTTTTGTTGCATTAACTTTGAATTTTCCATAGTAAAACATATATTTAACGTTAATAATCATATTTTGACAAACAAACGCATTATCGTCTGTGCTTATAAATCCATTTATAAGAATACTGTTCGAATTCATTTTATCTAACTTTATCCAGTGTTGTGTATGATTTTTTGGATTTCCATATTCGGATACATAAAAATTATCTTCGGCACTATTTGATCGGTTTTTCATATTACTAATCATATAAAAGAATATTTGTTGTTGATAATCAAAACATATTTCAGTGAAGTTGGCTTGTTTACTATTAAATAAATAATCGGTATTGAAAAGAACATTACATTTCGTAAATGAATTTTCGCCAAAGTTTACCGCTTTATAATTGTTTTTATCAAATATGCAATTATAGTATTTACTTGTTGGCAAGATTATAGTATAATTTATATTATTTATATACTGCATACTTCTATTAAAATAATCAATATAAACTCCTTCATGTACATTTGTGGTGTTTATTGGTAGTATTTGTGTGATTAAAATTGGTTTTGATTGCAAATAACCAATATTTCCACTCAATTGATTGTTATTAATGGTTTTTTCATAATTGTATAAGAAATTCACTTTTATTTTTTGTTGTGTATCGATTATCTGTGTATCATTATTAATATTTTCATATAGCACATAGATATTTAGATTTAATAGATGAGTTAAATTATGTTTAAAATCCATTGCCAATTCTGAAAAGTGATTATCACTTTCTAACCATTGACTTTCGTTGAAATTGAATATGTTACAATCATAACGTAGTTCGAAGTTTTCACATTGGAAAGTTTTTGCATTAAAGCATTCATGATTTCCATCTGCACAATATTCCATCATCATATTATTTTTAGCATATTTTGGGGATTTTAGAAATTTAATGTTCGAAATTTTCTCAATAAAATTATTATTAAATTCAATTAAAGTTTCACTGTTTTGATGACATACTCGATCAATGTTTGTTAAGTACTTAATTGACTCCTCAACATGGCAAAATTCTCCAATTAAATTATATGGAAGATCTAAGTAATATACAAATTTTAATCAAAATTATTAATTAAATTTTTAAATGAATTTACCTAATGTCTCAATAGTTTCTGTTAATTCATTAAAAATTAAAATTGAATCACCAACATAATAAGTTTCTTGTAGATCTTTATGGTTCTCTTGGATTGATAAGACTTCGGCCCATTTATATTTCACTGATAATTTTAAATCAGAATCATAGGTCTAAAAAATATATACAAAATAAAAACATTGAAGGTAATATTTAATTAAGATTTAATTACATCGATTTCATATTTATCCAAATTATCTTTTAATACGCAAAATAAATTCTTGTCTAAGTCACAAGACGCTAGTCCGTAATGTTTTTCATAACTAGATATTTCGAATGATTCATCTGAACATGTGAACATATGTAACATGTTTTCAGTACAGTCAATATCGCAACAGCAATTAACATCACAAATGTTAATCTAAAATCGTAATATTTTAATTAATCCTATATGAAATTATTATTTTGGTAAACATACTTTTAAATCACAATTACAATAGTAGTCTGCCGTTCTAATTTTCAAAATAGGTTTAGGAATTGTAGTTCCTTTTTTTGAATCTGTTATGTTCGTATTATTTGGTAGTGAAGTTGTTGTTGGAATTATATTCTTTTCGGTTGTAGCTTCAGTAAATATAGGAGTTGTTTTAGTAGTTATTGGAGCCAATGTTGGCGTAGAAGAAAGAGTTAAATTCAATGTAGGTGCCTCTGTTATTGTAATATTTGTATTTTTATTATTTATATTATCGTTTTTGGATCTACTTATTTTGAAAGAACTACTTTCTAATCTTTTAGAATCAATTATGGTAAAAGCCAATACCAATAAAAAATACTTAATTTGGTCAATTTTCATTTTCAAAAACGTTGCACTATACTTCTATACCAAAATTACAAAAGTTTTTGAATATTAATAGAACTTCAACATTAATACATCCAGATGTTTTTGTAGAAAGTTTATATCTATGTTATAAAAGAGCAAAATTAGTTATTTTGGATTTAGCATTAAGATAAAATATATTAACCTTTCAATTCCCGAATAAATTAAATCACTTTTACTAAGCGTGAATCCTCCTGAGCTAAACTTATTCCGAATTATATCTGTATATGAACTGGGAGATATTTTCCATGTAGTAATACTTATTTTATGATGTCCTGGTTTGGTAGGAATATGTGCAAAACCAAAACTAAATAAAAAATAATTATTATATGTAAAAATAATAAAAAATCATTAAGCTTCTTTTTACCCAACTGGCCAATATTGATTTAATGAGTTAATGGCACACACTTCAACGTGAATTTTAGGCCAACCTTGTATACCTCGGGAAGCTATATGAACATCTATGGGATATGAAAATATAGATATTTTTTCATCAATTTTATTTTTATTCGTTGTGGTTTGTCCTTCAGATAAGCCTTCGACGAATTTCCAAGCAGAGCCTTCAACATGAAAATTAATGTTTATCCAAATAAACACTTTTTTAATAATAAAATATAAATTTACCTATCTGTATACTCCATTTACAAAAAAGTTTTGGCTCGTCAAAATCAACAGCATTTAATATTTGTCCAATTATATATAATTCAGCCATTAATAAGTCTTTTGTTTAAGCATTTTACAATTACTCATGGAGTATGGTAAACTATTGTTTGTTTTTATCGTAACCATAGTAACAAAATAACATTTCCTAAAATGCTAGAAAAGCAGATGTTTAATTTTTCCACATTAAAAAAAAACATAATCCACATTTAATTAATTTTTTTTTTTTCAATAAAATTGAAATTTTATTTATCAGCATTATTATTATATTAATTAATTATAAATAAATTATAATTGGTATTTACATAATTTATAGATAAAAAACCATGATTTCTAAAAAAAATATTAAAAATTATAATAAACTTTAAATATTATATATTTATTGCATATTATATTATATTGACTAGAAAATGTATATTATATTATATTATCTTTAAGAAATAAAGCTTTAAATGATTTAAAATTTTCTGGTATGTATTATATATATATAAAATGATTGACAAACCTATTATCACTAATAAAACAAATTTTCCTAATGAAAAAAAAATTTGAATACTTTTTATTTATAATATTTATTATATTCCTATACGCGGGGATGTTTGTTATATAATAATATATACTTACTTCACTTATGAATATATAATCAAAATTCTATAATATATAATTTAAAATTGCAAATGATATAAAAAAAAAATATCTTAATTATTAATTTTTACAATAATAATACAAACAACCTTTAATTTTTATTTATTTATAATTTTTGTAATCTTATATTTTATTTCTTTTGTTACGTTTCTTTGTTTTTCCTTAACTTTATTATAAATATTATTAACAACAATGCAAAATACTTAAGTAATAAAATTGCTTTTTAATATTTATTATTATATTTATTTAACAAGAAATTTGTATTACATATTTATAGTAGAGAAACTTTTTAAAATCAAAAAGTTCTTTAAAAAAAATCCATTTTTATTCCTGAAACATCGTTTAATTAATTTAATTAATTATTTTTTTTTTTTTTATCATTCTTATTAATTTTTGTTATATATTAAATAGACACAGATCATCTTAAGAGTTTAGATCAAATTTTAATTAAAATGTTATTGTAAAAAATTGATATGTTATTGCATTGTGTTTTTTTTTTATTTATGTTCTTTTAATTAAATAAATAAAAAAGATAATTTAATTATTTAATGCGCATTAATGGCTTAGTATGTGTTTTATAATAATTATTAACTTCAATATGTAAACTATGTATTCTGTAATATTTACTTAATATAAGTTTATACGAGTTTACTTGCTTACCTTTTACCTTTATACATAATTTATTATTTTTTAATTATATATTTTTTACTATGAAGAATATATCTATATATGAATTAGAGAATATCTTGAACAATTGTATGACTGATTGAATGACTGTAGCTAAATGGAACACTTAATAAAAATGATTAAATATATTTAATAAAAACTAAGAGGAACAGGATTACTAATTCATTTCTAAATATTGATCTTACCAAATATTGTTTTCTATTAATAAAAAGAAATTGCAAATGTAGCAAACAACAAATAAAAAAAAGAAGAAAATAATAATAATAATAATAATAAGTAATTAATAATTATTTAAATTTTATTTTGTATATTTTTAAATTTTAAAGTTATTAAATTTCTTTTACTTTTGAATCAAATCTTATATAAATAGTAATTAGTTTTTTTTTTTCTTTTTATTATTGAAAATTAATTAATATTTATTTGTATGATTAATTTTTGTTTTTTTTTTTTAAATAATTAAAAATACTATTGCTTTTTTTACATATTTAAAGAAAAAAATTATAATTTGTTTGATATGATATTCTAAAGATCATTAATATATAAGGTTTATCTATTTTAATATTATAAATAATTTCATTTTTTCTTTTTGATTTAATCTTTATAGTATTAGTGAATGTGTAATTTTTTATTATTTATTTTTTGTTTAATTATTTAATATTTATTTATTAATATATATTTTTTTTTTTTGCGTATTTTATTACTTTTTAATAATTTTTTGAATGTGAATTTAATTTATTTGTATTTGATGAACAATTATTTTAAATCGCGTATTAATAAGTTGTACAGTGGTAATTAGTGAGTATAGTTATGTTAATCAATAAAACTTAATTAAAACGTAACTATATAAAAAGGAATTGATCACTTTTTTTTTCTTTTATTACTATATAAAATAGGATATGTGATCATATAAAATATTAATAATAATTATTATTATATTTGGAGATGTAAGAAAATATTGTTAATAATAAATTATTATATATATATATATATTTTATCATACGTGAAATAATTAAATTAATTTTTTTTTCTTATTATTTTGACTAGCTATTTAGCAGCAAGAAAAGAATGTTAATAAATAATTAAACAATATTATCAAATTTTATTGCATTGCATATGTTTATGGCTTTAAATACAACAGAAAAATGTTTAAAAAAAAAAAAACCATATGATAAACCATAAGAAATATTTATTGTATGGTAAGCATTATATTAAATTAATTATATAAAGCAATGATAATAAAACCAAAAATATATATTTTAATTGTTTACTAATAATTTAGTCTTAAAGTTAATCAAAAATTTATTACTACTATTAAATTTATGGTTAATTTTTTATTTTTTACTTGTATAGAAAAATTAAAAAAATACAACTTTTTGTCTCCTCTTATTTCTTTTATCTTTTCCTTTCAATTCTTTTCTTTTTTTTTTTTTTAAACAAATGTAATACATATAATAATTACAAAATTTACTTTATAATTTCAATTGAATAAATAATATAAATTTAATTTTTTCATGTTTATATTTCTCATTTAAGAATTTTATTTTATTTTCTATTTTTTTTTTTTAATTTTTATAATTTAATTTAAGATGAAACACCACTTTTTGAGACAAATTCATGTAAAATATCACATGCCATTTCAATATTATTTCGCGATATACCTAGTGCTGTGATCACATTTTCTTTTGAATATCCTTCACTCATCAGCCTAGATATATATTCTAAATTAATATTTTCGTATGGCACATTACAGTCTTTGTTATTGATTGTCACATTTTCATATAACTGCGGCGGACGTTGTTGCACCAATAATTGTTGCTGTTGTTTTGATAAACTATTTATAACATTAACTGCTGCTGATGATGCTGCTGACGTTTTTGATTGTGATGATGAAATTGAGTCATTATCCTGGCCAAAATGCGGTGTTGTTATAGACTTAGATGGCTGCGTGGCTTGGGCTTTTGAAGTAGCATTATTCATAGGCAGTGATTGATGTCTAATGTGATTTTGTTGATTGCTAGTTTTAAATTGATACAAATTATTTAAATTACAACGATCAATATTCGATTCTTTATCATTTGATGGTAGTACTTGTATAGGTTTGCGTGCTTCTAATGGTCTTGTATCGATAATACCACTGATTGTTTCTTCAGGACCGACAATTATTTTATCCTGATCCTCATCAAGCGAGTTTATTTTCGTATGTCTTATATCATCAATGACATTATCTACAATAGCTGCAGACAAAGGCATTTTGTAGCCTTGGTGCTTTGGTACTGGTGGTGCAATAGATTTTGGTACATCTAATTCACAGCATGTAACATTTTCAGAACTTTTACTGAGTGTATATGACATATTTGTAGCAGCATTAACTATGTTTATTAAACTAGATGATGATGATTCATTCGAATCTTTAGCAAAAAATCCACTATTATTTAGGTTCTGTTTTAATAATCGACTTTGTGCAGAAGCAGTTAAATCAATTGAGGGCGATGATTTTCTAGGTGGCAAAGGTGGCGCAATAGAATCTCCAGCACACGCCTGATTATCAGTCATATCCGCTGATAATGTTTTACTTAAAACTCTATTGACTACATTGTTTGAAGATAAAGAAATAAGGGGACCATTATTACCCATGCGACTTACTACTGGTACATTAGCTCTACTATTATTACCACCGTTACAATTATTTGTTTTTATGTTATTAACTAAAGGTCCATTATTGACATTTACATTATTTGAATGCAACGATGGTGCAGTTGTCGATATATTATGTGAACTATTACTTAAAGATGCAATATTACTGTGTGAGGATTGAACAGTGCTTAACTCGGCTAATTGTAGCGTTGAATTTGAAGATGATGGTGTTGCTACATTTATACCCGAAGATGCTGTAGTTGTTCTACGTGGAAGTCGTGGGGAAGAATGTGGACTGTGTTTCTCTTGTCGAGACAATGTCATGCTATTACTTAAAGCATGTAATGATGAAGTTGCCACATTAAAATCACCTAGATCCTATAAATTTATACTTTTATAAATAACTCTGGATTGTAAATTATATTTTGTATGTTTAAAAAATTATAAAACTAAATATTAAAATGAATCCAAACTATTAATATTAATATTAAAATAAAATAATAATAATAATAATAATAAACATACCCATACATGTTAAAAATTTGCAATAAAATCAGTGCGAAAAGCCAAGCTAGAGATCATGCTAATTCAATGTCACAATTACTTGATGATGGTATCACAATCACGACACAACAACAAATTTTTCTTAAATATATTTTTTTTTATGTATTATAGGTGAAACATGCGTAAAAAAAAACAATATTATTATTGCACTTACTATTTTAGTTAGAAAAAAAAAATAAATAAATAATAATAATGGAAAATGATAAATCTATTCTAAATGTTAAAAAAAAAAATTAATTTGTATAAATGTATATATATATATTTTGTTTATTTTTTCTTTTTTTTATTATTTATCTCAATCTCAATTAGTTATTATTAAACATTACTTTTAATTAAATCTTTTGGAAAAAGTAATTACGAAAAAATTACTTTTTCTGATATAAATTATTTCTATTAAATTTTTATACGAACATTTCTTCATTAAAAATAATTAAACTAATTAACGTATTATTTATTTTATTATTAATTAATATAAAAATAGAATATTCGATTAATAAATTTCTGTCAACAGTTACCGTTTAAAAAGACTAATTATAAATATTCTGTTTGTTTTCTTAATCAATTGAATCATAGTTAAGAAATATATAAAAAAAATCAAATTTAAATTTATAATTTATCCATATTTAATCACAATTAAAAAAAAAAAAATTACTATAAATGTATTATTATGAAAATGCTGTCATGTTTATATATAATAAATAAATAATTAACATAAAAAATAATAAATATATTTAATTTCTTTTTTTTTTTTTTTTTTTTTTGAACTAAAACAATAAAATATTATTTTCTATTAAAAATTATTGCATCTATGAAAATGCTTTAAATGATATTTTAAAATTATGTAGCAAAATAAATAAAAACACGTTACATGCAAAATACAATTACGATATATATAAATAAATATATATATATATAAATATATATGTTATGAAATGACCCTTATATGTAATTATTAAATATTATTTTTTATAATTGTTTATTGAAAAATAATGCAAACGATGATATAATATATATGTTGTATATACACTAAGAGAGTGTATAAATCTAAAAAAAATAATAATGTAATTTCGTTTTTATTTTGCTTTTAAAATAACAACGTGCACTAAAGCATTTTTATATTATTATAAAATAATATAAATGTGAAATTATTATATTTAATATTAAACACAAAGAAGGGGACGAGCACAGTCATCACAATACCTCTGTATCGTCGTCGTCTACATTTTGATGTTTACCATTAGCAGAATTTCGATTATGTTGTTTTTTAGGGTCAAATGCGTCAACAACAATTTGTTCTGTACCCTTTATTTCCGCTCTACAAAACGGACAGCCCTGAAATAAATTAATCACAAAATTATTATCTAAATTATTTTTTGTATTATTATAATAAATCATACCTGTCCTTCTGAATCAACTTGCCACGAAGTAAGACATGGTGTGCATAATAAATGACCACATGGTTCGATTCTAACATCTTTATCATTTTCAGCACATATTTTACATAATTGAAAGGTACTCCCTTAAATCATTGATAAAAAATATTAATTAAATGTATTAATCTAATTTTAAAGTTATTTTTAGTAATAAACTAATAAAATTACCCATTTCACAATAGAGTTCATATTGCTCTTGTGTTACAGTAATATGATCTTCCATTGGACTTTGTACGGCAAACGATAAGTCGGGATTGTTTGGTCGACCATCGGGATATAAATAAAAACCCTCCCTATAAATATTTTATAAATAAACAATAGATTGACAATATTCCAATTATTATTATTTACCTATGACCATCTAATAACGCTTGACATAATGATTTATTTTGAGGTATTGTTTGAAGTATTTCACCTTCTGCAGTCACATATCCAATAGCCCACTGTCCCAATCTTGTACACGATAGTCTATAATTTATAATTTTAATTAGATTTTATCAATGAAACAATTCTCTGATTAAGCCATCATTTTAATGAAATTACCTAAATACGTAACTACCAGCTTTATTTATATATTTGTGTAAACGGGCTTTTACTTCATCATAAGTTAAAAAAGCTACATAGCCAGGATGTGTTACAGCCAATATTTGCCAATTCCTTAATAGTGTACTCCATGGTTGAAATAATCTACAGGAAATTGTGCAAGCATTATTACTCTAAACATTATTTCTAAAATAAATTAATTTATTTACCTTGTGAATACGTCAAATTCGAAATTCGATATATAATCATTGCATGTCAAATCTATAGTGGTTTTTAATGCCATTGCTTCTAATCCTGAAGAAATGGGGTGTACTTTTGATAATTCTTGACGAAATATTTTCCATGGTACCAGAGTGCTTTTTTATTTTAAAGTTAACATTATTAAAATATTTATTACAATGTTTGTAATGATGCTATTAATAATACACATATACTTAGATTTATTGTACAAATTAATAACAGAGAAATTACACTGAAAGTTAAAACCGGAAGATAACTTCCTCGTTTATTTAATGTCTCGTAATATGAAATGCGAAATAATTTTATTAATTTTTATTATTTATGTATCAGAGTAAAAGTTTTTTTTTAAATAACCATAAATGTTATACATCAATTTAAATTAATACAAATAAAAATCCAAATAATGATTTGTGATTAATTAATTATTTTCACCATTATATTTGATTAAATTGTCAAAATTTTATTTATTTAGTTTAAAAATATAATATATAGTTTATCCAATAAATTATGTAAATAATACAATTTATCAATTAATGCCGGATGTTCACAATCAGTTTTTCAATGTTTATATTTGAATCATGCACAATATTATAGAGTATAAAAGAATTAAATATTAAAGCAGTAAAAGAAAATTTATAAATAAATACCTGTTTCCAAAATTTAATTTCCAAAAGTCAGCAGCATCCGCTTTAGTTATTCTGAATTGATCACCAGCAAATATTCCATTCGGAAATATTGCTTTTAATTCACTTAACATATGAGAAAAAACTAAACTTAATTTAGTTAAATTTCGCCTATAATGTGAATTTTCATCAAACATTTTTTCTTTTCCTTCCTTAAATAATTTAATTGCTTGTTTACATTTACGCATTAAATTTATAATAAACACATTAAAATGTTCGTTTGTATGTAGGACATGCATCTGATCTTCATATTTAGAATAAATTAGACGCAGCCTTTGATATGTATCCGGAAGAATATCCAATATAAATGGTGGACTATTTTTCAAGTTCATTTTTGATTGTTGACACAACTTCACTACTTTGTCCATTAATTTCCATGTTTTATCTAAAGTCTTTTTATCTGTGGAAAATTTCTGTGGACCACATGCATCTGAAAATGCACCTTGTAATTTTGACAAAATTGAAGAAATATTTTTTGATTGCTGCATGCGGGTCTTATTGGCCGCCATTTTAGCAATTATATGACAGATTAACAATTGCAATTTAGTTAGTTTCACTTATTAAACACATTTATTCTATAAGAAATTATATTATTTTATCATATTGTCACTACACATTTAACAAACACTTAATTAATATGTTTAATTTGATTATTTTTAAAACAATTTGACGCCTGAATTGCGACATTACATATTTTCATGTTCTGAACTATATTTGACAATACAATACAAAATACTTTTTAATCTAGTAGAACTCTGCAGCTGTGTTGTGTTGTTGCTTTTAAAGTACAGGGAAAAATGTTTACCGTTTAATTTCAACAACAAACCGATTAGTATTTCCCGATGCAATTTCAAATAAAAATAATTATTTCGGCTACCAAATTATACCAGTTAAATAATTTTAAAATGGTTTGGTTACACAATACATTTTTTTTTTTTTAAGATGTTTCTTGGCTATATTTTGAGAATAAGTTTCCAAGATGTAAAATTTTAAATTAGTTATTAGACGAATTAAAGTACATTTAATTATACAGAAGATAATGTGAATTATATTAAAAAGGTTCTAAGTATCATAAAATATTTATTATCTCTAATGTCGTATCGAATATCGTATATATCGAATATCGTATCTATTGGAAACATAAGCATTATGCAAATATGAAACAAACTAGGAACTCAGATTACATTGATAATAAAAAAACGTGAAAAATTAAAATTCTTTTAAATGATTTATTAAAAAAAAAATTGATAAAAAATACATTATAGTAGTAGTATATATATTTTTTATTGAAATATATATAGCATATATATGATTAATTATAATATAAATAAATATAAATGATAATAAATAAGTTTTTCAATATATGAAAGTTTTTAATGTTATTTTTAACTCGTATTACCTATAATCTAATGAATGCATGTTGAAAACGATAATTTATGTAATTGTAATGTTATTATTATATACAAATATTTTAATTTAATGTAATTAAATTGTACAAATTTTTAAACTAAATGTTGAAATAGAATTTTTTTTAATATAAATAATTGTGGGATGGCTCCTCAGGTTTTCCGCATGGGCCATAATGTTTTCTTTCTACAATATTTCTGGAGCGACAGTTTTCAATAGACAAGAAACAATCATTTGAATATGTTTTTCCGTCTGTACCACAAACAGGTTCAAAGTCTTGTGGACAGATTCTAGCGCAGCCCTTAAATGAGAAGACACTCAAGCAACGTTTCATTGGAACTATAAACATATGTTTCCCGCAGTTTTCCTTTCTCATGTGACATTCAGAACGATAAATTTTATTATCTGAGCCGCAAATAAAGTTTGGACCCTCTTCATTACAATTGACATCACAATGGGCAGTAATAGGACAATTTTTCAATGAGACTGGTACCACACGAAGACCACACGTTTTTTGTTTCATCTCGCATAAAGACCGATAAGCATTTCCATCGGAAGCACAAATTGGTCCTGAGTTATTTTCATCATAGGAGCATTCATCAAAGCACTCGTATATATTAGATTTAAGTTTTGTGCAGGATCCGATGTGAGCTAATTGAACTCCTCGTCTGAAAACATAAAACACAACAAAAACCAATTAAACCAAATTTTTATAGACGCTTTAGTTAAATCCATACAAGCAAGTAGCGTGAGATAATTCGCATTCACTGGAATATGTACGGGCGTCGGTTCCACAAAGTAAATCATTTCTTCCAGATGAAAACATAGAGGAATATTTATCAGTTGTATCTTTACATGCTGGTAAATTTTGACAACGATTTAATCGTGATCTGCATTTTTCCATAGCAACACTTTGAATGGATTTTCGGGATGATCTAACAAATTCAATTAAATTGAAGTCATTTCAAGACAAGATATTAATTTTTTTATTATATTATTACCCGCAATTAAGCATTTTTAGTTCACATGTTGAAGAGTATATACTGCCATCACTTCCGCATACCATTTGTTGTGCGTTTTTTGGACATTCTGTTGGACAATCCTCTATTTGGTTTGTTAACTCACCGCCGCTATTTCTTTCTTGTGACATACAAAATGACATTGGTACTTCGAAAACGTGTCTGCCACAATTTGTAGCACGCATTTTGCAAGCACTTGGATAAACTCTACCGTCTGATCCACATGTGGGCCTAGCTACACGCCAACACGATTCACGACAATTTCTTGTACTTTGGCAGTTCTTCCTACTTGTTCGTACCTAAAATTAATTATTTGTCATTAATATTAAGTTACGACACGGGTAAATTGCTAAAAACAACAATTTACATTGGAAAATATAAAAAAGAAAAAAAAAAATAATTCTAATAACAAGAGTACCTAAATTATTCATCATGTAAAATATTATTAATAATAGTAATAAACTTACCACACCTTGACCACAAGTCAACAATTTCATAAGACATGTCGAGTTATAAACGTTGCCATCTGAAGCACAAACTGGTCCATCTTGTGGTGCACTGTAATAAGACTTAACACATTAAACTTTGTTTTATATAAAATATTCAATTTACCTTTTACAATCAACGGGGCAAGACTCTCTTATTGCACTCGTATTAGCGCATGCACCAACATGAGCCATTGTAACTGCAGCTGTGCCAACTCTACATCCCTGTACACGCAACATGCATCTTTATATTTAATAATTAAAATAAAATTCAATTAACTCCAATAGCTATAAATTTCTTTTTTTAAATAATTTATTTTTACCTATTTAAGTAAGTTCTACCATCGGTACCACACACCGGATCTTTATCTGTTGGACAACGATTACTGCATTTGGATCCTTTCGCTCTTTCACATCCATCTTTGTCTTCCTACAATAGTAATAAAACAAAAAGCAATTACTTATACGTTTATTATTATTTTATATCATGCTGATTTGAATAAATATATTTTACTGTAACAGCGTTAACTCCTATCTTAGAGCATGTACGTTTCTTCATTTCACACAGGTTAGCATAAATAAATCCATCAGTTGCACAAACTGGCTCGAGAGCACCAAGTGCAGGGCATACTCTTGGACAATTAGTTGACATAGCTTTATGTTGTCGAGACGACTGCACCTCCGTTGTTTCTAAAGATACATAAAGTTTAATAAAACAAAACAAAAAAAAAACAAAACAAATTTAGTTTAGTTTAGGTTTCTCGCCAATTGAAATCTTTTGATAATATTATATACGAAATACTTGTTTGAAAGTAAGAAACAAAAATAGCTAACTATATAGACATGCATTTATGTAGCACATCAAACTAGCAAAGTATATTAGGCTATATCTTTGTTCAATTTCAATTAAAACAATTAATAACATAATATTAATAATACCCAAATGGTTCTAATTTTATATAATAACATAATCGCTTTTTTTTTTTTTTTTTAGTTTTATTATAATTATTATTTTGTTTTCATAAACATTTATATATTTATATATATATATAAATAAAAAGCTCTAATGACAATGAATTGCCAATTAAAATAAAAGAAAAATATATAAAACTATACCTCATATATAATAAATTTCTATTTCTCAATAGGAAAAATATAATTAACTTTATAAAACTAATATTTTTGAAAAAGAAAAGCAAAAGAAAAAAAAAAAAAAAAAAATTCATATCAAAGTAAATAAATAAATAAATAAACAAAGCAAAATAAAATAACCAGAGGCGGTTTTAAATAATTACAATATTTAGCATCGTTTTAAAAAAGAAAAAAAAAAGAGGAAAAAAAACAATCTCACTATCATACGGTTATAGTAAATTGATAAATAAATATAATCTATCCGGCGAATTATTAATTTATGTATGTTAATGAATAACTTTCGATTTATTTATAAAATTCGCTTATATAGATATTTTTTCTTTTGAAAATTATTAAGCAGATGAACGGAAAAATAAAACTAATTAGAATAAATAATTTATAATTGAAATTTCATTTTCTAATGATCACTGTTTGATACACCTTTCTAATATTTATGCTAATAATAATAATAATAATACAAATAATAATGAAATATTAATCAAAAGAAAAACAATAAATAAATAATTAATTTTATATCATATTAATTTATTAGTTTTCTATTTCTTACAACTTTGCAAAAAACTTTAATGTCTATTAAGAAGAAAAGAAAAAATAAATAAAAATTAAATTAAATGCGAACAACGAAACGTCTATGTATAGAATTTCATTTAAATTTTTATTTTTCTTTACTTTATGTATAAAAATAAGAAAAAAAAAACAATTTTATGTAAATCTAAATAATATTCTTAGAACAAGCACTGTAAATGGTTCTTATTCCGTTATAAACTGTAGATTTATCAACAAAACTATATTAAAATTATTATTATATTCAATTAAATTATATAAAGTTATCAGTGTTAGTTAAATTTATTTATATATTGTATATAAATTTATATTTGTTATGTTATTAAAGATAATAGTTTGAATTATTGCATTTAATTAATCACATTAAGTGCAGTTGTCTATCTGGAACTGTACTAGATAAATAAAATTAATTATTATTATTATTATTATTATTATTATTATTATTATTATTATTATTATTATTATTATTATTATTATTATTATTATTACTATTATAAAAATAATATCTATTTCTATAATGAAAAACTTGTTACTAATCTTTCTCTCTCATCAACAAAAAAAAAAAATTATTTTATTACAATCCTATTTTATATTAATTTAATTTATTCAATTTTATATGTTACTTCGGCTGTACATGATAAAGAAGACGAAGAAGAAGCAGAAAAAAATAAATAAATTTAGAAAAACTCATTATTTTCTCTCAACTATTTGAAAGTACACATTTTCTATTCAATTGTTCTATATTCCAATAATTTTAATTTTTATTTCTATTTTCTTCTTTCTTACTTTTTTTTCATTTCGATGATATAAAAATACTCTTTTGAATTATGCTAATTATAGTGTTTTAAAAATGCAATTGAATTCTTAAGTAATTTACGTATTGACAATTTTACTTTATTCGACAATTTAATTTGTTTTCAAATTTCTTTTGTATTTTATTTTATAAAACATCTTATAAGTGGTCACCAAATAATAATAAAAAAAAAAAAAAAAAATTTATAAAAGGTAATAAAAAGTCAACGCAAAAATGGTTTTAATTTATTCATTATTTATATTTTTTTATTTTTTTTTTTCTTACTTAAAAACAATCATGATCTAGATTTTGTAATTTTATATATCGTGCGATGCATAATCAAATAAAATAATCAAATAAAATTGTGAATAAAAGAAATTAAAACTGGTAATAAAAATACGTATATTGTCAAGGCTGTGAAGGTCAATGTGTGCTTTTTATGTATAAATATAAATTAGAGAAGAAGAAAAAAAAGAAAAAAAAACACCATTCTATGATGTCTTAATTTGGTCAATATGTAATGTTGTACACCGTATAACATATGTCGCAAAATAAACGACAAAGTACTTAACTTAAAAAAAAAACAAAAACAAAACAAACTCAAAACCAAAACAAATAATTAAAGAGAAATTTCGTTGCGTGTTTTAAAGAAAGAAATGGTTTTAATTAAAATACTTTAATTTCACAAATGTTTGTTTTAATATAATGATGTATTATAAACGACATTGAAAGTAAGTCACCTATAATTAATATGACCATTTGTTTAACTACAGAAACTTCTACACATAATTTCTGTTATTATTTTTCTTTCTTTTCATTTAATTTGCTGCAATTTAAATTCGGTTTTTTTTTTTTTTTCGGGTTTTCTAGTAATTTACTTTGTTTTTATTATAATTTTATCAGAATGTTAATGTTTATATTAAAAGCTTTATTTCTTCGTTTTGTGTGTTGATTAGTTATTTACTTTAAGTAATCATTATTATTATTATTATTATTATTATTATTATAATAAAAGAATGCAGAAGAGAAATAATAGAAACAAATAAAGAAATAAAGTAAAATGTTTATATTAGACCTCAATTTGGACAAGAGACGAAAATAAAAGAAACAAGGAAGTAACCTTGATTGTTGTTGCTTCAAATGTTTGTTTTATCATTTAACTAAAGTAGTTAATAAGAATTTTTTGAATTGAATTTCCATAATAAAAAAAAGGCCTTTCTAAAGGCCTTAAATTTCTTTAAAAAAAAAAAAACGAAAAACCAAAATCGTGATAAAGTTATTTATTTAACAAAATATTACACGATTTTACTAATAGAACAAACACACAACAAAAAATAAAATTTATAATTATTATTCGAAAATCTATATTTAAAAATATTTTATATAAACGTTTACATGTTTTGCTTTCCGTTACAGAATGTATCTAAGAAATTCTTTTTACCATATAATATAAGCAACATATAGCATAGTTCTCTTATTTATAAACTGTTTTAATCGAAAGTTTTAATAAATCACTTTTGCATATCAATCGTTATTATTTATATATTAATAAATTTATTAAGCCAAATGAAAGAAAGATAGAAAAATTCTTAATTTGTTAATTTATTAAAACAATAAATGAGAGTAATTGCATTTAATTATTATAATTTAGAAAATCAAATTAAATAATTATATACTAATAACGCAGAATAAATATTTTTTATTTTTTTTTTTTTCATATTTCCTTCAGTAATTTTTTTTTATTTATTTTTTATTCACAAATTACATTCATAAACAAATTATGTGTATTTTTATGTATACATTTTCTTTTCATTTATGCTTTTACGTTATTTAATATTACACAAAGCTTGACCTATATTTATTATTAATTTTTTTATTTATTTTTTTTTTCCTTCTCTTATACAGAACAGTATAGGCAACAACAGTACAGCATAATATAAAATCACAACCACATAATAAATAAATTTATTATTTTTTAATTTAATTGTAAAAATGTTATATTATATTGTCTCAAGAAAAAAAAAATGGAAAAATAAGAAGAAGAGAAGAAGAAAAGAAAAAAAAATTAAAACAAGATGAGAAATGAGGAAGTGTTTTAACAATCTTTTTGTATTTCTTATAATTGGCTAAGTCTAATGTGAATATTCTTTTTATAAAGAATAATAATGTTTCAGTTAAAAATTATGCTACAAGCGAATTTATTGTCTCGTAAAAAAAAAAGTAAAAATATTATATAAAATATGATTTTTGTGTTTGAAAATTTTTCGTTGGAAAATGAAGCTTTTTTTTGTTTTTAACTAAAGTAGAACGTTTTCATATTTCTTCTTCTGTTGCTGCTTGTTTATTATTTTATTTATTTTTTTTTGCACAAAGCAGGTCAATGACTCAATCTCAATTTATAATTGTTAAATTAATTTAATTTTTTTTTTTTTTTGTTTTTTACTCAATTTTCTTCGTTTTTTTATAAGAATTTTATTCGAAAAATTAATCTTAAAATAATTAAAAATCTTAATGTAATAACATTTAAGTATTAACGAGAGATAATGAGATAAGATTGACGGTAAATTTATTATTCTTTTAATAAAGAAACGTTTTTCTTTCTTTCTTTCTTTCGTTCATTCTTTCATTTTTTTTTTTTGTTTTTGTTTTTTTTTTTTTTTTTTCATTGAAAATAAACGACAATTTAATCGATTTTAATTCTACTTGTTATAATTTTAATTAATAAATTCAGTTCGTGTGTAATATTGTTATAGATTATGAGCTAAAATAATAATAAGAATAATTAATTATATATATTTTTTGTTTTTTTTTTTTGTTATATAAAAGTAGCGTTAATAACTATTTGATGCCTTGTGATTTTAAATTAGTTTAATTATTCACATTTTTAATTTTGACACAATTCATCCGATTCACTCCTGTTCAACAAACAACTCACACAAATTTTACAATTAATCAATCTTTATGATTAAAAACGGTTATTTATATTGTTTTTTCAACCAAAACGAATATTTATGAAATAATAATAATACATTTTATTATATTTTTTTTTCTTTCTTTCTTTATTTATTTATATAATTTGTAATAATAAGATTGCGATCTTTATTTATTTTGATTTTGATTTTGATTTTTTTTTTTTGGGAATTACGTTTATGAATGAAAAACATTTTTAATGATTTATGAATGAAAAAAAATTGTGCTTTTATACTTATTTAACTAAAAATTAAACTATTATTTATTAAATTATTTTTTTTTTCTCTTTTGGTTTTGCATATTACTCTGCATGGATTGTTTTTTTTTTTTTTTTTTTTTTGTAACTTTAAACAGTAAATGCTTTATAATTTGACGTTATTTTCACCGGAAAATACATAAAAAAAAAAAAAGATAGCTTTTTGAAAAACCTTTCTCCTGATCTTTCAGAATTTATGGGGTTTTTACTGTATTCTATTTAACAAGTACAGTAAAACAATTGGTTAACGTAAAACTTGACTTACAAGAATTTTGCATAGAGTTTCGCAAAATAATTTCAACATATAATATAGGTGTTGGTTTATATATTAAGCCAAAATTCAAAGGTTTTATTTGTATTTATTTATTAATTTCACCATTTTACACAGTTTAATTTTTGCATATTTAATATTAAAAATTCTATAGAAACTACGAAAAGAAAAGAAAAGAAAAATAAATTCTACCGGTAATTATAAAAAAAAAAAAATAAATAATTTTAAAATGAACTCATTAAAATGTTTATAGTTTAAAATAATTTAAGTACTTTGAATTCATTTACATAAGTAATAATTGCAAAAGGAAGTTACACTCTGTTTACTTTATAACGAAAAATAATTGTGACAAATGATTTTTTTTTTTGTTAACACCTTTAACATGCATTAAACCTATGCATGAATAATTGTTTTTTTTTTTTCTGACTTCTCTGCATACTGTAAAATTACTTAATTTTATTTTTTTAAATTATGGTAGACTCACTGCTTTAATTTTTTACGAATAACACTAAAAATGGTAATAAAAGCTAAAGACTAATTAAAAAAATAATTTTATTATTTACCCAGTTTTAAATGTAACGAGCATAATTATCTATTAATTTATTTAATCGCTATTTAAATTGAATGTTTATTGTATAAGATACATATGATGTGACTAATCTTTCATTTTTTTTCCTTGTTTTTTGCATGTATTAATATTAAAAGAAGCGTAAAAACTAATAATTTCTATTCTTAAATTCTGAATAGATCGAATGAGGTGGTGGTATGGTTGAAACATAAGGTAATCGATTTGAAATGCATCTTTTTTTTTTTTTTTTTTAGTTTTCTTCTTAATTTTTTTTTTTAAACCTATAATAAATTAAACTGTCTTATTCGGTTTATTATTATTATTATTATTATTATTATTATTATTATTATTATTAAAAAAAGAATAATAATAATAATAATAATAATAAAAATAATTTAACATCTTTACTTTGAACTCATTTTAACAGTAAAAACACATTTTATTTATTTAGCCTTTTCAATTATAGTTTGACTTCATATTTTTAGAGATAATAGAATATTGTATGCAAGAAAGAGACTGTCTTAAACGGTACAATATATATATATATATAATATAAATAAAATAAAATATATATTCGTGTTTAACAATTAAACTACTATTTTATTTTATTTTATTTTTGCTTTTACGTTAAATTATTCATAAATATTTTTTTTTTTTTTTTTATAATAAACGAAAGAAAGAAATAAAAAATTTAAGCTTATATTGGCAATGTAATTTTTTTTGTTAATTTGTAATTAAATTCATTAAAAACCGAAAGAAAAAATTTTTTAAATTTATTTTTACCTTTACACAGTTTTTTGTGTTTTGTGCTTTTGAGCATAATTTTTTATTAGTTTTTTTTTTCTACATTAATAAGCAGACATTTCTTTAATATGGTTAGACGTTTGTTAGAAAATTTAGTTTAAATATTTAAAGGTAAAATTATAAAATTGTAATAAAATTATTCACATCAAAAGATTTGTGCGGTTTTTTTTTTTTTTTTTTTTCTTCTTTTCATTTCTTATTTTATTGTGTTTTCTTGACGGAAAGTGAATAAAATATCAAAGGAAAATAATATTGATTAAATTTATACTGAAATTTATAATAATAATAATAATGATAATAATAAAAAAAAAAAAAGTAATACTTTGGTGCTTCTGAATTTTTGTGAATTAACTTTTAAAATAATTAAATAAAATATGTATATAATAATATATAACCGTTAAAACCGATTCCTAGTTCTTACACACATGTCTCTAAATTATTCTTATTGGTAATTTTTATTCATAATTTATATATATATGTTTTTTTTTTATTATTATTATTTATATTCAGAATATAAACAAGATTATTTTTATTATTAAAAGGTAAAATATAATATTTTTGTGCAATTAATAAAAAAAAAAAAAAAAAAAAAAAAACGACATATTTTACCGTTTAAATTTGTTTTGTTAATTTTATTTTATTTCTTTGAGCATACCACATGTACATAAGTATATTAAATTATTCTTTAAATAATATTTTTAGTGCATGTTATTGCTTTCAAGTGTGTCTTTTTAGAAAAAGAAATGTTTTTTTTTTTTTTTTTTTTTTTTTTTTTTAAGAAGAATAAATAAATTACGTACAGCTATTATAAATGTATGTATGTGGTTTTAGTGACTTGTTTTGATTACTTGATAAACAACTTTGTTAAATAAATAATTACATTACATTACATTACATTAACAATTGAAAGTACGATGCCATCTTCTTGAAGACAACTATGCAATTAGTAATTATAGAAATATTTTTAACTGATTGAATGTGTTATTATGGAATACGTATTAACTACCGCCTTGTTTTTTTTTTTTGATGTCAATTTGTCGGATTCCATTATAATCGATTGGTCCGGTAATAATGTAGCTTTTTATTATTTTAAATGTATTTCGTTTCCATCGAAGCTCACAGCATATTTTGTGCAGTTCGCATTGAAACGATCAAATTAATTTTGTCTGAAGACATACTTGAAACTAATTAGAGTCGATATATAATAAACTATTCTACTTTGGCCATAAATAATGAATGAATAAATTATCTCAATTAAGCTTTTTTTTGTTAAATTATATTAATTTATTTTAATTAAATGAACGAAAAAAAGACCTTTTTGATATACGGGTCGCGACTATATGCCACTAGGCCACTACTCTAATTATTCTCAATTACATTTAATAAATAAATAAAAGAATCAAAAAAAAAAAAAAAAAACTGCAATATTTTAATCAGCAAAACAAAAAAAAAAAAAAACATTTTTGAATGCATTGTGAATATTAAAATTCTTATCGTGTGCACTTTTTTGTTGGTTTTTTAAATTTATTTAGTTTTTGGACACGTTAAAAATTCACATATGTCATGACACGAGCTAGTAGTAGCTTTAATCTATTTTTTTTTTTTTGTTAAATAATTCTCATCATCCGTATCAGTACAAAAATGTTTAAGTAAAAATTTCAAACTAACCTTCTTGTTGTTGTGCAAATGTCGTCTGTACACAAACGATTGTTAATAAAATAAAAAACGATTTCCACATTTTTTATGATTTTATCTTTTATCTTTTCTCCTGATAAACACCAAAATATAAATAAATAAATTTTATCAAAATTAATTTTAATTAAAGATATCTCACAATCTTCATTAACAATAAAAAAATAAATAAATAATTGTTTTCTTTATTTTTTATTAATTATTTATTTTATTGTGTGTAAATTTTTTTTTTTCTTTTATATCCAATACGTAATTTTATTTTTATTTTCACTGTTTTTTTTTTTTTTTTGTTTAATTTTATTCTTCCAAAAATTAAATAAATAAATTAATTAATTAATTAATCATTCACATAAGTTCTCACTTTGAATTAATTTTTTTTTTTTTTTTTTTTTTTGTAACCTTGTTTCAAATTTATAATTTTTAAATTTAACGTAATTTAATTTATTTTTTTTTTTTTTCTTTAAAATAACTAATAATTTAATTTAAAAAAAAAAAAAAAATTATTTATTTTTTTATGTTATTTAATGAAGGAGTTTAAAAAAAAAATTCCGCGATATTTACAAAACACTATTATTCTATAAATAAATAAATAAATAAAAATAAAAATACTATATCGTTAATAGTATTTTATCTTATGCTACGATCCAATCCAAGTTTACACTAAGAATGAATTTTCATTGCCAAGGTTTACTGAATTTATAGAGAAATTATATAGACAGCATTTGGTTGAATTGACAATGTTTGGCTGTTGGCTACAGCAAACTGTAAGTGTGTATTCAACAAACGGAACTGGCTCTACCATAATATAATTATATTGCATTTGGTTGTAACTTTAGCGATGTTTTTATTATTATTATTTATTCACTTTCAATTCAAAAATTATTTAAGATTAATTTACCATTAACAGCGTTTAACGAAAATGTTTAAAATTTTCGTTAAAAAACTGATTTTTATTTTTGCCAGTTCAATCAAAAACTTTCTTTTATACCATGTTTTGTATTTTTTATGATTTTTTTTTTTTTTTTGTTATTTTCGTAAAAATTCATTTTAATTTGAATCATATAAAATCCAATTCATGCATATGAATAAATTCATTCGCGTATCGCGCTTATACATATGTTCAAATATTAAAAACATAAAATTAAAAAAAGAAAAAAAAAACTCAACAGAAACCGAGAATGAAAAAATAGACAGAAAACAGAAACAAAGAGATAGAACCAGTTATTTTGTTAATATTTTTGTATTGTGTCTTCTAAAGTAAACTTTACTTAAGTAAAGTAATGTAATGTAAAGTAAATTATAATCAAAAAAAAAATTTTTTTTTTTTTATTATACATACATATCTGTAATTTTTTTTTTTTCACCATTCTTTCTTTAGCATATAAGCAGCATAACTTTTATAGTTAGATATGTACGAGATTTTTTTCATTCTTTCTTTTATTTTTGTGAGCTTTTTTTTTTTTTGCTTTTTTTCGCAAAGTTAAAATGCAACCCAACAACTGTAAAAACTAAAAAAAAAAAAAGAAATATATATATATTTTTCTTTTAACGTTTTTTTTTTTATTTTTTTTTTATGCTGTAGTTCTCTGCGTCTGGTCTTATTAATGTATGTAAAAAAAAAAACAAAAAGAAAAAAAGGTAACATTTTTTTTTTTTTGATAGCATTAAAATAAGTTATAAGAATTCTTCTAATAAAAGATTATTCGTTATTTTCTAGAAATTGAGTACATTTTAATCATGTGCAATGCTTTAAAAAATTGTTATTATAACAAAACAAAAAAAAAAAAATTAGAATGGTTATTAATAATAATTATTATTTATGATTTATGTATATCTAACATTTAGTAACTAAATAAACCTAAATTTAAAATGTCTCTTCAATATATTTATATTTATTTTTTTATTATTATTATTATTTACCGTTTTTAATAGCAATAACTAATTTTTCTTCAATATAATCTCTTCTTTTTTATTATAGTTATTATTATTGTCATTTAATATTTCTTTACATAAATCAAATATAATATATTAATAAATAAATTCTGAAAAAGGAAAAAAAAAAGAAAAAAAACCATTAATTCTCATACATTAAAATTCCTTTTAATTATTTTTATTTCATTTAATTACAATACGATCATATACATACTTGGTTTACTTAATGCAAGAAAGAAAGAAAGAAAGAAAAAAAAACAAATTCAGACTTATACATATAACATTACATATTTGATTTAATTAATTTAATTTTTTAGTTTTTGATTATAAACTTTACGAGAAAGAAAGAAAGAATTAAAAAAAAAAAACAAAAAACAAAAAAATATTGTGAATGTCAAAACGTCATTTCCTTGTTCAAATTACACTTTTAATTATTCGCTTTCTTATTTTGCTAATTTTAATAATATTTATAATATCACATAAATATATGATCCGGAATAATAAATTAAATATAAACAATAATAATAATAAAAAAAATTTATATATATATGTTTTAAGGCGTTTTTCATAGGTTTTAGGTAGGCTTTTTCTTGAAAACACTTTAATTACAATCACAAAACAAAATGCAAAGTAATAAAAGCAAAGTGTTTTTTCTTCTTTTAGCCTTTTTGTTTGTAAACCTTAAAAATGGTGCATGCACTGTTGTAATATTACTGTGCAAAAATAAAGATAAAACATAAATAAAACATAAAAAAAACATTAAAAAATGATAGAAATTAAAAATAAGTAGGTTTATGCTAAGTTTTTTTTTTTTTTTAATATATTTCCTCTCAAAATAATAAAATAAAAAAAAAATTAAATATAAAATCATAAAATTATCGTATAAAGTGTTGGTAAGGTAAAGAAAAAAAAAAATATGTCTTTTAATTTTGCTTAACAACTACTAACTATTAAAGTAAAATTAAATAAAAAAAAAAAACATAATTTTATCCAAAGTAACATTATTTACATCTTTATTTTATTTTATTATTATTTTTTTTTTTTTTTTTGTAAATATGTATAGGAATAACAGTATATAATACATAAATTTCAGTTTAAAGAAAATATTATTCATTTAATTTTTTTTTTTTTTGCATTTCACTGGAAATCAATATAAAAAATAAAATTATTTTACTTAACTTAATTTAAGTTAATTGTTTTTTTTTTTATTAATTACTAATAATAAAAATATAAATACAAGCAATATAAATGCGTTTTCTTTATTAAAATAAAGGCCATCATGTTAAATGAAACGATTAATTGTAATAATGTTGTAATGGAAAAAAAAACTTAATTTTATTGTTAAAATTGATTAGAGATCTTAAAAGGTTTTGAGAATAATAAAAAAAAAAAATTAATTCTTTTTAATGCATATAATTTATTTACTATACAATAGTTAATTAAATTATTAATAATATTTACCTTACATTACCATGCTTATCATATTAGAATTACAAATTGATCTAATAAAATTTTAAACAATGAAAAACAACTCTCATCCAACATCCCTAATAATAATTTAATTCTTTTTTTTTTTTTTTGTAAACATTTTTATTAACCTGCATTAATTAACTAATTAAATTAATTTATTTTTCTATCATTGTCAGAGAATTCTTATAGTTTATTTTCACAAAAACAGAACTTATAATTAACACAATCACCAAAGAAAAAGTCTTATTTCTATTACCATTTGGAAAAACAAGTTGTAATAGCCTACTTACAACGGGTAGAGGAAGTAGGTTATTCGCGATTAAAAACAATTTGTACATTGAAAGGCAAATACATAATAATATTTTTATTTTTTTTTTTTTTCTTTTTTAAACTTTTCTTAATATAATATTTTAACTGATTAATATTCGAGTTTTCCACCACCATACACATTAATAATAATAAAAAAAACATAAATTTATGTTTTATTATGATGTTTCGTTATTAGTTTTTTTTTTTTTTTTATATATATTATTAGGAAAATAAAAAATTATTGCCTTTTCACTATAAACAATCAAATTATTTTATCGGCAAAGTACTTAAAATCTCGTCTGTCTGTCTATTGTTAAATTTGTTTCATTAAAAATCTTTTTTTGTTTTTTTTTCTTATTTTGTTAATTTATAATTAATAACCATTATTATTATTATTATTATTATTAATAAAATATATATATATATATATATATATTTTACTTTCATTTTAAATTCTTTATTGTAATTTTAAAATTGAATTAATTTGAATTAAAGAATCATTTTAAAAGACCTAAATTGGTTAAGTGTTTTGCTTCTTTATTTATTTACGTTTTTTTTTTTTTTTTTTGCCTATCAATTTATAAATAATATTAAAATACAGTATTTAATTCAAATGTATGTACAGTTTGTTAATAGCATATGTACTTTTACTATGTAATAAAAAAAAAAAAAAACAAAAATTTATCCATTAAAATTTATAAACGAATTTAAAATTTATTATTGATAAATTTTAATTTTTTTTTTTTTTTTCGCTTCTTTAATTTAATTAAAATGAAATGAAATTAAATTAAATATTCAATTGGGCTACATTTAAATAAGTAAAGTAAAAAATAAATCAAAATAATTTTTGTACTTTGGCGTGAAATAGATACAAAGAAATGAAAGAGAATAAAAAAAAACCAAAACAAATTTTTGGTTTTCATTTTTCTTTCTTTCTTTTTTGCTGCTGTTGGTGCTGCGCTACTGCCAAAATGCATTACTTATTTTATTCGGTTGTAACTTAAGCCGGCTAATGTATTGTTTACATTTCTTATGCTAAATGTATTTGTTTAAATTGCCTTAAATATAAAAAAATGCATTTCCCATTTTAAGTAGGACTCATATGCTGTGCCAATGTACATTTAATTTTGCATACAAGTAGGTCGCGGTAAGGTTAATTTATGCATGTAACCTTTATGAGTTATATTTTATTATTCTTGTATTGTTATTGGTGATGTAGGAATAGAAAAACATTTTCTATTTTGCTTTTTTTTCTTTCTTTCTTTCTTTTTTAACAAACTAAATAATTTCATTTTCTGTGTAACTCTACCATATGTACATTATAATGCAATTTTTTTTAATTTGGCCTAAACTATCATAGTTTCGTCTAACATTTGTATAATAATAAATAATAAATTAAATAAACTAGAAACATTTTTTATTAGTTAAATTTTAAATTTTAAACAAGGTTAGGGTGTTTATTAGATTTATTTTTATTTTATTTATTCATTTTCAATAATAAATTTTAACGTTTTCATTATTTTTTTTTTTTTTTTGCTTTGAACTGACAAATGTTTGTCCAATAACCTTCTTCTATTATAAATATTAAATACAAAAAAAAAAAAATAATAATAATAAACGAACAAAATTTTATTTATTAATTATTTTAACATTTTATTGATATATAAATAAAAATAAAAAATAAAACAAAAAGGTTTTCTATTTTTATTTTATGTTTTCTTGTCTTAAGAAATTATTATTTATGATAGAAAAAAAAAAATTTTCTTTTTTGTTTGTTGTAAATAAAATTAATAATCAATTGAAATTTGTGATTGCAATATTAATACTGATTAAAGAGATTATTGCTATTATTTCTGTTTCTTAAGTATATAATGAAATAAAATAATTACATAATAATACAAGCATCAACAACAGCATCCAAAAAAAAACGAAGAATATAATTTTTTTTTAACTGTTATAACGTTGCTTCTAACGACGTGTTATCGCTATTGTATTCACATAAACACATTTACATATGGACAAGCTTGAAGATTAAGTGGGTTAATGGTCAAAAAGATGATTTTTTTTTTTTTTTTTGTTTTTAATTTAATAATATTGAATTACACTGTATTTTTTTTTTAATTTTTTTTTTTTTTCGCTTCCTTTATTGTTGTGCGAATGGGTCGAACCGGCCTCTACTATTCGAAACATTAAAATATATTTTACACCCAAAAAAAAAGAAAGAAAAAAAGCATGATAACGTCAGACCTTTTAAATCTCAACTTTAAACTATTAACAAAGCGTGTCGCTACATAAACAATATTCATCAAATAAAAAGTTGCATCATTGAGAAAAAGTTTTGGTGTTTTAAAATTTTTTCAACATCTAATAAATGGTTCACATTTAAAACACAGATATCATGTATAAAATAAATATATTGGATTATCAATGGCATAAAAATTAATTTAGAAATATTTCTTTTTAAAAAAATAAAATAAATTTGGTAATATGGCTATACGTTTGGACATTTAAATACAAACATTTTTTTTTTTTTTTTATGTTAGCTTAAGTCTAATATCAGTTGATTGTCAAATTATTGCGTTTTTATAGCTTTTTTTTTTTTTTTTTTGTTGAATGATGCAAGATATTTATAAATAAAATACCGATAAATTAATTAATTAATTTGCATCATAATTATTCATACATTTTCGCAATTTCATCTCCTACAACTAGGTGGGTGCATCATCATCATCAACCACTTGCGTTTTTATTTTTAATTTTCATTTCAGTATTCAAATAATTTAATTTATTTTATTCGTCTCTCTTTTCTTTTATTATTATTTACATTCATATAAAAAAAAAAAAAAAAAAAATTAATAAATTAACATAGAAATGCGTTAGAGATTATGAAGCATTTTATATTAATTAATGTTAAAAAAAAATGTATAGATCCACGTGATTTTTGTATTTATTTTCACTTTTTATTGTTTCGGGTTTTTTTTTTTTTTTTTTGTTAATTTAATTAAATAATTAATAGGCAAGGTACAAATTATTATGCATTTAGTTGTTTTGATTTTATAATTAGATAATATTATATTTTACGCATTTTTTTATTTTTTTTTGTATTTTCAATGAAACAAAAATTTATATGCAGATTGATCCAAATTCTATCCAAGATAATCGCATAAAACTTACTTTTATTACCACACATAAAAAATTATTTGCCATTTAAAATCCATCAGTCCATTTATAATGAAATTAATTTATTGTTTTAACAATAATTCGTGTGTAAAATTTATCCTTCAATATTTTTTATTTTTTTTTTACTGTTGCTGTTTAATAATTAATACATTGTCTAAAAATTGCATACAGGTAAAACAAATTTACCCAACTCATATGATATAGTTTTGTTAACGATTATATAAACAAAAATCGTTTTATAATAGTTTAATTTTAGCTGAAGAAATAAAAATGATGGGGCAAATAATTTAATTAAATATATTTATTTTTTTTTTTTTGGATGGGGTCAATATCACACATTTTTGTTTTTTTTTTTGCTATAAAAGCGTCATCAAGGTATCTCAATATTATCAGTAACAATTTTGTGTTTATCGCATCAACAAAAACAAGTTTCTTATATATTTTATTAAAAAATTTAAAACAAAATATAAAAATGTTTAAATTCGTAAGTTTTTAATTACATTAAAAGTGTTTTATATTAGATAATTTGTTAAAAACAATATTGTGTTTCATTGTAGATTGTTTTATCATCTTTAGTAGCCTTAACTTTGGCTGGAAATCTTGATAAAGATGCAACAATTACATCAGAAATTAATGTAAGTGTTTCGTTTATTTGCTTTTAATTGTAAAAAATGAAGAAATATTGATAATGTTTCTCTTGTAATGAATTGCAGGAAGTGAATTTTGATGGAACATATCAATATCGTTTCGAAGCTTCAAATGGAATTGCTGCTCAAGAAGCAGGTATCGGTGGACAAGCTGTAAATGGAGCCGCACAATGGTATGCTCCCGATGGTACACCAATCCAATTGACATACACAGCTGATGAAAATGGTTTCCAACCACAAGGTGCTCATTTACCAACATCCCCACCAATCCCAGAATATATCTTAAGAGCACTTGAATACATCAGAACACATCCACCAAAGGAAGAGAATCAACAAAAACGATTCTAAATTTAACTCATTATTTAATAAGCTTTAAAATGACTTATATTCATTAAATAAATATTTAAAATAAGTAATAAATAATCAAAAAAAAAAAAAAAATTTTAATAGTTCTTTGTTTATTATAATTATATATTAAATTGATAATTTAATACAAGTACAAGGTCTTATGCTATAGACTCGTGTTCAACTGTTTGTTACATGAAGGACAGTGTTTAAATTTCTTTAAATATTTGGTCATACACTTTGAATGATACATTTCATCACACTCCTTACAGCAAGTACCCTGAAAAAACGTTTTTTTTTTTTGTAATATAATTCTTTATCATCTTTATTTAAAAATATTTTACCCAAAATACTGTTGTGTTACATATACTACAATTATTTATATAGTCTTTGTAATTTGATGTTAAATAATAATTAAATTCAACTAAACATCTTGGTCCAAAATAATATAAACCTTCTTTTTCATAGAAATATCCAATATCACACCAATTTTTTAATAGCTGATCGGCTCGTGTAGATAATATACTTTTCGGTTTAATTTCTGTAATTAAATTAATCGCTTCCATTCCTGATATACAATGTTTTGGATTTATTGAAAGACTTTCCAGCAGTAAACGACAATATTGTAGATCTTGTGGCGAATATCCTATTAAAACACTATAAAAAACCAATTATTTTTATTTAATTCATTCAATAATTTTATATTTCTCATACCTTTTAATATTTCCAACAGATTCTGATGAAAATACAATATAATTTTTAGAATCTAATTCATATTCTAAAAAAACTAATTTTTGATTCATATGTGTTAATAATTCATTTATACTAGATACAACTTCTGATAAGAATTTATTATTTATTTTTATATCGATATCTACTGTAAATATATAATTAAAATTAAAATTAAAATTAAAATAAATATAAAAAAGTTAAATAAATATCAAGTTTTTTTTTTTACATTTTTTCACAATTTGATCCAAAATCGTTAGAGCTACAGTTTTTTCTATAATTCCTTCGTTGGTGCAAACTTGAAGAAACATACGATGAACATCAGAATATTGAAACTGTTCCATTATAAATAAACTTTATATTTATTAATAGATATTATATTATAGTATTTTATTATTATTATATCAGAAATGAATGTCACAAGAATAAATTGATTAAAATTTTAATTTTAACATCAACAATGAATTACCGCAATTTGAATTTTATTGACAGTTCTGGTATTTTTTTTGTTGTTTTTAATAAAACATTATAAAATATCGATACTCGATTTAACAGAAAATAATTTATCCAAGTTTCATTATTTTTTCGATTTTCAGCACCATCTATTTGAATAAATAATTTCAAACAAACATTATGTTCGTTAAACAAAATGAAATATGTTTGTTTAACGAACAACAAAATAATGTAATTTAAAAAAATGTTTGTAATTAAAATAATGACAATAATTAAATTGATTTATGGGTAAAAAAAATTCAAGAACTGTCAAAATCCAATATATACTGACACAAATGCCCCATATTCTATGAATAAATTGTATCTTCCATAGTAACCTTGCATATTGTAGTTAACCAACTGTTTTTCACCAACCATTTTATGAAATGACAATTTATTTTATTATAACAAATACGTCTTTATAATTATATTATTATTATTTTTTTATATACAAAATGTCAAATAGTGAAAGAATAAAAAGACAAGTACGGGTATTTTATTCGTCTACATTATCAGATGATGAGGATATAAAGAGCGACGAAACGAATAGTTTTTTAAAAAGTCAACTGAAAGTAATATCGCATATTATTATTAAATATATTTTATAAAGTTTTTTTCCTAAAGCAATTTCTGTATTCAGGCGTTGAAGAATGCTAATGAGAATTTAAAGGTACAAATAGATACTCGTGATGCTGAAGTTGTAACACTGAAATCTGAAATATCATCGCTAAATGATATCATAAATTCCCAGCATGGTGAAAATTTGGGTAAGGGTTCAAACGTAGCCAGTTCCAAGATAATAGAACTAAGTAAAAAGAACCGCATGTTGAAGGCTGAATTGGAAGTATTAAAATCAAAGAATAGTAATCTTGAATCAAAATTATTAAAAATCGATATTGAAAATAAAGCAAAAACTCATGAAAATGACATAAATAAAACGGTTAAATTTTTTTATCTTTTACTGAATTAATACCAGAATTATTATATTATATTATTTATTTTTTTCCCTGAAGAAAGTGTGTAATGCGTCTGTAAATGATGTCGAGGTATTAACATCAAAACTAAATGCAAGCAAACAGAAACTATTCGATGCATTAAATCAAAATAATCAACTGAAAAATGATTTAAAATTGGCACAGAAATGTATTCAACAAGAAATCGGTGAAAATTTTAATTTATCTACTTTAGCAACATCTAATTCCAATTGGCGTGGTCGATCACAACAAATTCTTGCTTTACAAATTAAACTCACAGAATTAAAAAACAGTATAACGAATAAAGTACCAACAAGAGATCAAATTGGTGGGTGTTTATTCTACATTTATCATCGCATATTTATCTTTTAAATATTAAAAATAATAAATTATTTTCCTGTAACAGATAATACAAAACGTTTTGAAAATGAACAAGTAATTAAAGAATTAACACAATCATTGGCAAATGAAAAGCAAACAATAAAAGATCTTACAAATAAAATAGCAACGATGAAGATAAGAAATAAAAATTTATCTGATGAAATATGTAATAGTAAAGTAAAAACACTTGATTTATTAGAAAAAAGTCAACATGATGATGATTATATAAAGGCATTAAATGTATTATATCTGTAATGATTAATAATATTAAGTACAAGTGTAATTAAGTTTTTTTTTTTTTTTTTTTATTTTATAGGAAGAGATATCATTGATAAAGAACAATCATGACATGCACAACAATAATATGTTAAAGCAAATACAAAATATTGAAAAAGATAAACAAAATTACATTGTTGAGAATTCAAAAATATTGATAAATGTAGAGAATAATCGTGATTTAATAAAAGAAAAACAAAATGAAATTGATAAATTAAATGAGACTGTCTTAAGTTTAGAAACTGATATGAAAAGTATTTGTGGAGATTTTTTATTCTCTTGCAGAGAGTTAAAAAAGGTTTGAAATTTAATTTAGTATGTATTCTCAATGGAAAATAACATTAATTACGTTTAAATTATATTTTAAGAGTGAATTTATGGGTATGCTAAGTGCATTAGAAGCAGAAAGAAGTTGTCTATGCAAACAATTAATTGAAATGAATAAACTTCTATGTGCAGAACGGGAAAAGTTAAATTTATCACAAGATCAATTATGTAAACAAAAGGCACGGTGTGCAAAAAATGAATCGAAAATAAGTAAATAAAACAAAAAAACCTTAATTATGTATTAACAAAATTTATTAATTAAGCAATAATAATCCAGTAAAAATAAAAAAATTTATTAGAAAATTTATTGCAAGATGCTGATAAAACAAAAACGAAACATAAACGTGCACAACGCGTTGTAGAATACAGTCGGTCGACAAGTATGAAATCCGATACCGAACAAATTGTAGTCCCATCAGAAAAATCCTCCACTATTTTGATAGAGGTTGAAGATTTAAAAAATCAGTAAACCTAATTATAATGATTATAAGAAAGAAATTGATTATTTATAAAAGTTAATTCATTTTTATAGAGTTGAATTTAGTAATGAGAGAATAACCTTTCTACAGGATAAGATTCATGAAATAACCATAGAAAAGGAGCAAGACGCTGGAATTTTTATTGATATTATACAGAAATCTAAATATTTATTATTAAAAATAATACAAGAATATAAAAATAATGACATTGGCGATATAAATTCAACAACACAATCAACTGGTTGTGATGGTGGTAATGATATCGAAGAATAAAATAATTATTATTATATTTTTTATGTTAATTGATATGTTTTCTTCTCCCTTCAAACACAAATTATAAATAAATTTATTTTTTATATTTTATAATTTAATTTAAACAAAAAAAAAAAAAAAAAAAAAAACCATTGTTTTATCATCTTATTTTTTTTTTTTGCTTATCAATAAAAAGGAAAAAGAAAACACAAAAAAATTAAAATTCTAAAATAATTAATTAATTTTATTTTTGATTATATTTATTATTGCTATTTTCTGGTAAACAATATTAATTAATATTATATTTACCCAATAATCATAATAAAAAAAAAATAAAAAAAACATTTAATATGGTAATTCCTTTATTTTAATTAAAAAAGATCCAGATTAATTTAAAAAAAGAAAATAATAAATAAAATAAAATAATTTGTTGTGTAAATTTTATTATTTATTTTTTTTTATTAATAATTAATATAGTAAATAAATTAAATATTATTTTTTTTTTTTTTATAATAAAAATATATATTTATTTATATATATATTTATATATATATTGTATGTATATATTATGAGAATAAAAATATTACAATAATTTTTTACATGGTCCCAACACATCATAGTTTTTTTTTTTTTTTTTTACAACATTGGAATTCGTATTTTAATTATAAATTTCAGAGACACAATAATAATTGTTTTAGGCATTTTTAAGAAAAATTCTTTTTTTATAAAAAATGTAAATATATAATATATATATGTATATAAAAAAAAAAAAACAAAAACAAAATAATAATCAATCAAATCATTTAAATTAGTAATACAAAGGTGTATTTATATATAAATATATAATAATTATTAATTAGTATCATTTCATTTAAATACAACCATAAAAACGTAGCATTAAAAAAAAAATAATTGTATAGAAAAAAAACTACGTTTAATGATTTCTTTTTTCTTTTTTTTATTATTATTATTTTTAATTAAATTTTGTATAAAATGTTCTAATTAAATCGCGTCGTTTTATTAAATGAAAAAAAAAACGATTTAAAACAATTTTTATTTCATTTTCATAATAATAATAATAATAACAATAATAATAATAATATTTAATAAATGTTTCTTTTCATTATATTATTAATTAATAATATTAATAAGGCCACTTTCAATTAATTGCAAATTTGTAAATATGTTGTTAACACAAAAAAAAAAAGAAAAAAAGTTAAAATAAAAATATATATATAAATTTATATGCATAAAATGTCCAATTTTATATAAATACAATAAAAGAAAAGAAAAATTAATTAAAAAAAATTAAATTGAGATTTATCAAAATATGTGTGTAAAACAAAAACAAAAAAAAAAAAAAACAAAATAAATTCTTATTTATGGAATTTCATTTAATTTAAATATTGAATAATAATTAGCTATTAATTAGTTTATATTGATTAAATTTAAATTAGGCACCTTAAATTTTATATCTATCTATGTAAATGTTAATATATGTATAAAATGGAGGGGAGAACACCAACAGCAACTAGTGAAATCTCAATAATAATAAATTGAACAAAAAAAAAAAAATTTTTTAATTTCTTTAATAAAAGTAGTAGAAAAATATTTATTCTTAATCAACAAAAAAGTAAATAAAAATGTATATAATATATATATATATATATATATATATATAAGGAAAACAACAAGTATAAGAATGTAGTAGAGTAGAGTAGTAGCAATTTTAACAGTAGTTAGTGTTGTAGTAATAATTCTAAAAATTCTCAATTATTGTATAAAATAAATATAAAAAAAAAAAAATAATAATAATAATAATAAAAGAAAGAATAATTAAATATTAACTGGTTCGACATAGTTTGCTGGTAACATTCCTACACGTCCTGTGCGATCAACGCGACCCGTCATCCAACCACCATCAATTGAATCAACTTCAAAAATTAAATCACCCTCAGCAAAACCAACTTCATCAGTATCTTGGGCCTCATAATCATATAATGCTCGATATACACGCTACAACAATAGTCAAAGATACTTATTAATTCTAATGAATTTTTATATAATAAACCAATAACTGCACATACCACTTTGCCTGAAAGCTGTTGTTGTTGTTGCTGCTGTTGTTGTTGTTGTTGTTGCAGCTGCTGTTGTTTCTGTTGCCTTTCTAATAATTGTTGTTGCTGTTGTTGGTGTTGTATTTGCTGTTGTTGATGATGATTATGTTGCTGCTGCTGCTGTTGTTGTGAATATCCATGTCCTGGTTGTTGTTTTGGTTGATCAGAGGTTATTGATCCATAAACACCATTAGCTGGATCTATATCATTAATTGAACCGATTCTTCTTGCATTATTGTTGCCTATTAACCAAATTATAAAATATAATAATAATCTCTATACCCACATAACATGTAAAACATAGAATACAAATCATGTTAATAATAATTTATATAAAAGAAAAAAAAACTTTAGTTATTTCTCAATAATTAATAATTTTAAATTATTTTATATATATATATAAATGTATATTAAATTAATTTAGTAAATAATATTGCTTATGAAAATGAGTGAATAACAAATATATAAATAAACAAATAAATAAATAATCAAAACAGCAGCTTTAGGCAATAACAATAAATTTTCCTCTTTTTAATAAATAATTAGCAATAAAAAAATAATTAAATTAAATAATAAATATATTTTGGAACAATAACGTAACAAAAAAAAAATTAAAACACAAAGTTAATAAAACATACCACTACCACGATCAGAACTATAAATTAATGTTGAGCTTGGTCTTGTCATATTCGGAATATTTCTTGGTCCATCAGTTAATGGATCATAATCAGCTATTTTTCCTATACCACCACCACCACCTCCACCGCCGCCACTATTACCACCCACATTATTACTTCCTAAACCTGTATTTGGATACATTTGTTGTTGATTGTAAGCATTATTATAATTCTGTTCCGTATTAGTATTAAATCTTGCATTCTGATTAGCATTCTGTTGATGATATGATGGTGGTACTTGCTGTTGCTGTTGTTGTGGTTGTTGTTGATAACCCCCTTGCTGTTGTTGTGCATTATAATTTGTATTTTGATTATTATTGTTATTATTATTCAGATTATATACATTTGCACTATTTAATTGCTGTTGTTGTTGTGTAATTGCTGCTGGTCGTGCATAATTTTCATATTCATCATAATATATTTGATTATTCGTTGGTTGAGCAATTAATCCACCAGACGGATGAACAGAATTATGAACAACATTATTGCGATCAGGATTATTTACATTTGCTTGATATACTTGCTGGGACGACTGTGAATACATTGAATTGTGATGATTTTGCGGTTGTTGATAATTTTGTGAAGTATATAATCCTGACGTTGCTGTCTGTTGTGCTAAATGCATTTTATTATGATTATTTTGTTCTTGTGATGATGAATAATTTTGTGAATTTTGTGACATTGGCTTTATATGGTGGGGCTGTGATTGTTGCTGTTGTTGTTGATGCTCTTGATGGGTAGTAGACAATGATGATACTGTTGGTGGCTGATATTGTGATAATGATTCTGCAGCAAGTGTTTCAGAGAAATATTCTGATTCATTGTCATCTAAATTTTTTATTTTAAAACAAAAAAATTACAACAATATGAACATTATGAGGTATATTTTATACAGATAATTATGCAAATGCTACAAAACAACTCTATAAAATATATAAACTCAGGGTTAACAATTTATGTTATATTTATAGAAATTAAAAAAAATAAATAAATATTATAAAGGGACTGGAGAATTAACAATAAAAATTTATACATAATAAATAGTAGTAGCTTTACAAAAAAAAAAAAATAGAACGGGCATTGATTAACGTTTTTAATAATACATAAACAGCTTGACGTACATTTTAATATTAAAACAAAATAAATAAACAAACAGACAGACAGACAGACAGACAAACATAATACAATAAAAATGATTATGAAAAAAATATTTTTAAAAAAATTAAAATTAGTTTATACAGCAAAACATTATTAATATCTATAGAATAAGTCCAAGAGGATTTTGTTAATTTTATAAATATTAATAATATTATGTAGTACGTATACTTGTATTGCTGATTTTGTTATAAATTGTTAATATTATTAATAAAAAGTAACCACCAAAAAAAAAAAGTTAAACATTAAATTTTTTTTTTAAATAAAATTAAACCTCTATTATCAGCTATTTCAGTTGTATTACGTTGTCTCTCCATAGCTGCCTTCTTTTCCAAATCTCCATGATACGCAACATTTGATATAATTTTTGTATTTTGTTTAATTCTCAATGTTTCTGGATCATCGGCAACCTTTACATAATAATGATAATAATAATAATAATAATAAATATAATAATTAATTATATAATAAACATTTTCTCTTTCTTATCATTTATCACTTACTTGTGTTAATTTCCCTTTTGCTTTCTCAAAATCAGCATGATATTGTACATTTGACTGTATTTTTGTATTCTCTGCTATTCTTTTTAACTCCGGCGTATCAGCTATTGTTGTTGCTTTTACTTTTGGTATATGTCTGTATTAAAATATTATTATATAAAAAAAAAAAAAATTAATTTATAATAATAATAATAATAATGTTAATTAATTATATAATTATATAAATTAAAATTACGTTAAACTTATATATATATATATTTAAACATTAAAAACAATTAATGTAAATATTTGTTCTTAATTTAGATTACACCTTCTTTTATGTGCAACACTTCGTTTTCTTTTATGCGTGGCGTAACTAAAGTCAGATTAAAAAAAAAAAATAATAATAATAATTTGTAAACAAAATTTAATTAATTAATTTTTTCTTTTTCTACATGAAAAGATACCACACAAAACATATCGTTTTGATATAAATATAATAATAATTTTATAAACATTAAACAATTTACATACAATAAATAATTATAAAATTAAATTATCACGAATTCAAATCACATGTGGTTCAAAAAAATAAATTATCAATGTATATAGAGTAAAATATATATAAAATATATTTTAAAATTTATTTACTTAAAAATAATAAGTATTTTTGACATTTTTTAAATTTTTTTTTTTTTTTTTTTTTGTGCCTTTATTTATTGTATATCATATACCTTTAATCACAATGTTTAAAACAAAATATTTTCTGTTATCATTATCACATATAAAAAATTAATAAATAAGTCGCATAGAATAAATAAATAAATTGTAAGGAAAATAAAATAAAATAAAATAAAATGTAAGAAATTAAATCAAACTTTAATAAAAAAAAAAAAAAAAAATGTGTGCTCTGTTGCTGTTGTTGTTACTTATACATATTATTATTGTGCTACAAAACATAATAAAAAAAAAAAATAAACCAATTTAATTGATAATAAAATAAGTGTAAAACAAAAAATAAAATGAAATGAATGAAAAATAAATTAAAAATGAAACATACAGCACACAATTGACCACATGAATATATTTTAATTTAATTAAATTACTAGGTTATTCTTCTCTTGCATTCTTTATTTATTTATTTTCTTTAATATTATTATTATTTTATTTTATTTATATTTTATATATTTTATTTTTTTCATATGTAAATTAACAAAAATTATTTTCTCTTTATGCCAATCTTATATATCGTAGCTAAATTTAGTTAATACCATTTATAAAACCAATTTATATTTAAAAAGAAAACAATAAATAAAAAAAGAAGGAAAGAAGTGCTGTTAAGAATTATAACAACAACACTTATAATAAATAAAAAATTAATAATAGTAAAACGCAACAGACACAACCTAATTACCTATTAATTATCGAAAATTTATTTAAATAAAAATTACATTTTTCTCTTATCATTTGTTAAAATTATAAAGGAAAAAATAAATCATATTCAGATTCAGGGTTGGCCTGAATCAACAAACGATCAAGATGTTTCAACACAAACAATTTTCTCAGAATCAAAATATAAATAATAACCTGGCTGCCAATAGTGTATCGTTAAATGCTCTCGTCTATTTAATTGATAAAAATACGTTTCCCAGAAGACAGAATATTTTTTATTAATAAATCTGTTTTTCAAAGAGACGTGTGTTTCACCTAAAAGTGTAAATCACCAAAACATGTTTCCAAGTTTAGATGTATAGAAGTGGATTAAAATATATTTTTTATACCATGTTAAATGTTAAATGCGAATTGATAAGAAACATGTTAAAAATTACATTAAGTAATGTGTGTTAAACATACATTGAACATTAAACACAGTTGTTTTCTTTAATTTAAAATAAAACATACTTTTTGACAACCCTGTCCAGATTACTTCCAACTAATTTATTTTAATTAATGAATAAAATTCAATTTATTAACAACAACAACAGCACTGATAATATACAGAATTCTATTCTCAAAACACATTATGTACTACCAATAAAGCACCGATTATTAAATATAATTAATATCTCATAAAAAAAAAGATTTAATTTTCGGTTATACAGTAGAGTCGGGATTCACAAGACATCTAATAATCAAAACGGAATAAAAAATCTTACATTATACAAAGAGATAAGAAAATTAACTTTTATTACAAATTAAAAATCATATTTATTGACATTTTCATGTGTGATTGATGAAATATCTAATCTCGTGTTTTCCCATAAATTACTCATTCTGCTTCCCGATATAAAATAAAATAATAAAAGAATAGAAAATAACTTATTTATTATATTGCTATCAAAATTGTACTTTAATCCAAAAAAAAAAAAAAAAAATAAACAATTTTCAGGATAAAATTATTAATGATTAAAAAAAAACATTTAATAAATTGTAACCGTTTTGTAGCAAACATAAAAAAATAAATAAATCTCCGACTAAAAAAAAGGCGGTAAAAACAAATAAATAGTCCAACATTCGCATGAGAGTAATAACTGACAAAAATTAGGTTAATTGACAATGTAATTAACGTACATACATACATTTATGCGATTTAAAGTTATGCAAAAAAACAGTCCATACATAACATAATACATTACCAAATTCTTTGCTAATCCAATTTAACTATGCTAAACGCATTATTAAAAATTATTTCGTAATAAATCTGCAAATGTTATTCACCGGTTTAAACAAAAAATAAAAAAAAAAAAAAAAAAACTCATCTATTCAATCAAATTTCTATTAAGCATTAAACATATTTTAAACACATATGGTCAATAAAAAAAATTAATAAAAATTTATTTTCTAACCCTTGACACATAATAAAACAAAAAAAAAAAAAAAATTCTTGCTTTTCCAAATAATTTCAACTGAAAAATTATTAATACAAAATACAATTCATAGCAACACCAACAACCATATATGAATACTAAGTAAAAATATGAACACAAACAATAAAAATTTCAATAGAAGAATTATTATTATTATTATTATTTTTATTATTATAGTTTTAAAATATATATTTATAAACAAAAAATAAATTTCATCTCTCATTTCTATTTTATTTAATAATTTTTCATTCAACACTTAAAATGTAATTCATATATGTACATACATACATAAATATATATATAACACACAACAGCAACAGCAGCAGCAACAACAATAAAAATTAAAAAATTATTTTTCTCTTAGTATCATTATAATAATGCTTATTCATTCATTCTTAAAAAAAAAAATTCATTAATAATAAAAATTATATTAATAACAAACAAAATTAAGTAAAGAATCTTTGAAAGAAAATAAAGACAATTTAAACAACAACAACCAAATGAAAAATAAAAAATTATTTTATTATAAATTGCTCTTAAATAGATGTTATTAAAACCAATTATTTTACTGTAAAGCTTAAGTAAAGCTGCCAAAGTCAGTTTAATACTTTATACAAAAATGTACTTTTCATTGTGAAGAAATAATTTAAAAAGAAAAATAAGAAGAAAACAGCCAAAATTCCATATGTTAATAAATAATTTAAAAATAAAAAATAAATAAATAAAAATAACTGTGTTTTAACAACCGTATCATAAAAATAATTATAATTAAAGTATTTAGAGTTTTTGTTTATATTTGCATTGAATTAAGATAAAAGAATAAAATGCTTTAATATTTCTCCGGGTCTTTCATTTAATAATTTTTTTAGTTTTCTACACTCTCACGCAAAACACAACGAAAGTGTGTACGAGAGATACTACAACATAAAAATAAATTGACAATTATATTTAATTAATCTATAAAAAAAATAGTTTTAGAAAAGGAAATTTTTAATAAAAAATAATAATAATAAAAAATAATTCAATTATAAATCGCATATGGGTAGAGCAGTCACTCACTCAGTCAGTTTTGTTCTAATTTTATTTATTTCAATTTTAATCGAAGGTTAAATTTTATACTCCAACAAAAAAATAAAAAAGAATAATCATAATTTTACGTTATTAAACTAATTAATTTAAATTAGTGGGGTAAACAAATAAATAAATAATATACTTACGCCTCACAATATGGTAATTTATTGATTCCTTTGTATGTTTTCATATTCAAAGTCATTGAACATTCGTGACATTTGAAGCATGTCTTGTGCCATGACTATAAAAAAGAAAAAAAATAGATTAAAAAACATTAAATTAGTTTATTTAATTTAAATAAATAATAAAATTTAATCTCATCAAAAATAAAAAATAAATTGCCAAACATTGCAAAATTGTTTATCAACCAAAAAAAAAAAAAATGACACAATTTGGTAAATAAATAATAAATTTGATTAAATGCATAACAAATAAAATAAAATAAAATAAAAAACATTTTTAAATAACAATCAGAAACTTATATGAAAATATATTAAAAACAGATAGAGATAGATAACAAAAAGCCTTGTGACTGAAACTTTCTCTGAATAACAACAATCCAGCACCTTTGTTTGATTCTACTTAGTAAAAAGTCTAGGTAAAAGGGTCTTTTTTTTCGGATTAGACAATTTAAACTCTAAATCCAAGTTTAATTAATTTAATTTCTAATTAAAAACATGTGGCAATGTAACCACCACCAACTTAGGACGACAGAGTAAAGAGTAATAAAAAAAATAATTAAAATTAAAGAAAATCGAGACAGAGATAAATAAAAAAAACTAGATTTCATGTAAAATAATTAATAATAAATTTTTTATTTATTAAAAAGCCAATCAGCAATGTAATTATAAATTGTATACAGCATGTGTTCAACAACAAAAAGAAAAGTAAATAAAAAGAAAAGAAAAAAAAAATGTTTTTTTGCGAAACTGAAAGTGCTATTTACTGCCTTTATATACTACTTAGCATAACAAATTATTACAATTACAATAAAACTACTATTTAGCGGTGATGTCTAATCATAAATAAATTTTATTATGTTTATTAATAAATAATAAATAAGAAATAAGAAGAAGCAAATTTCACAATCGCAAAACTAAATATGAATCATCGATGTTCACAAGAAACATCATGTCAAGATCATCATATATACACTAAAAAAAAAAAAAAAAAGCATAACGTATGTAATTTTAATATAATAATAAATAAATAAAAACAGTATTATTTGCTAGGTCAAGACGTAGAAACTATTTAATTTTATTATTATTATTATCATAAGTTTTACTACTCAGTTATAAATAACTGGGTTGGCTAAAACGAAAAATAAATAAAAAATAGAGGAAAAATAAATTAAGTTAGATTAATTTTTACTAAATGATATTCATTATTATTATTATTATTTTTATCATTATTATTAATTTAAGAACAAGAAATATTATTAATCTTTGGGTAATACATATAAGAAAATCAATTTAAAATAATAATAAGCAAGCAAACAACCAACCATCCAATCAACATATTATGTGGAAATAATATTTAATTAAGTTACTTATTTAAACTTTACCAGAATAAATAAAATGTTTAATAAAAATATAAAAATAAAAAACCAATCCTTTAATATAGTTATATTTTGACTCATTTTTTAACATTAAACAATAGTTTTGTGGTTAAAGCACAACTACAAAAAAAAAAAAAAAAAAAAAAAAAAAAAAAAAAAAGAAACATCAAAATGACGTAATATTTTTTATTAAAATTTATCTGACGTCAGATCCATAATAATAATTAATACACATATGTATATAATGTACAGATAAATAATAATAATACTTTTTACATGCAATTTACTCATTATATTGATTTACAAATAAGAAATAAAAAAAAAAAATAAATAAATAATGAAGAAAACAGAAAAAGTATTTTAGAGGTCAAGGCCGTTTCGTAAACTATATATTTTTATTTATATAGAAAACATAAATGGCATAATATATACATATATTTATATATTAGAAAGTAATCAAAAGAAATAAAATAATACAATTAATATGTAAATAAAACGTTTTTCGATTTTTTTTTTATTGGTTTATCAGCATGCCAAAGCTCTGATTATTTACTTTACCAACGCACGGGTTTTTTTTTTTTTTTTTTCATTTTATTTTATTTTGTTTTTAGCAATTTGGTTTTTGATGTACTTAAAAGGAAATTACAAAACATAACCAAAATAAAATAATTTTTCTTTTTTAAACAATCGCTAATAAATAAATATTATATCGACAATTAAATATATGTCAATTATAATTTTAATTAATTAATTGAATCTATGTCATTTTATTTTATTTTTTTTTCTTTTATTATATTATTAAAATTAATCTAGATAATCTAGAGAAGTCTGTCTTGTTTAGCCTATTCGAATTTTGCTAAATGGTAAATGCAACAGTTTTAATTGGACAATGTTTTTCGAAACGGCGATAAAATAACATGAACCGAAGGCAAAGGAATATATATTTATATATAAAAAAGAGAAGAAAAAATATATTTTTTATTTCATTACATGTTTTATTTATAACAATAATTTTAATTAATTAATATATTCTTATTGTGTGTTATTATACATCATTCATTATTAATTTAATTAATATCATTATTTTCATTTTATCCATTTTTATAATATAAAAAAAAAAAAAAAAAAAAATAACATAACCCACAATATTAACACTAACCTTATCTAAACATTTTAATTCCTCAATTGGATAAACTATTTTGTTGCATCTTGCACAACTTTTATTCATTTTTACAATATTTTTCCCTGTATTTATTTAACACACAAAAATTATTATTATTATTATATTCACTTAATAACACAAAATATTAATATTTATTTATAATAATTATAATAAAAACAATATAATCAAATTAAACACAATTTTTAATAAAATTTACGTATAGAAAAACTAATATATGAAATAATAATAGACAGATATTGAAAATTATACTAAACTAAACTAGTCTATAGAGAAAATCAACCAGCTAGCTATAATTGGTACAATTTACTTAAAAAACTCCCTACCTTGACGTTTTTCGGTCGTTTTCAAGCACTTCGATCATATTCATATTTGTCAAAAAATTATTGTAAATCGACATACGTTACAGTTGTAATATGTGGATTCTAATATTATAATATTTATATAAAAAGTCTACACATTTCTGTTTAATAAAGTTTAGTTTTTGAAAATATTAAAAATTTTATTAACAAAATCGTTAATTACTTAAATGTGTATCATTCATATTCATTTTCTTTTTATCTTTCATTACTTTAACGTTTATAATATTGTTAATAAGTTTTTATTATATATCCATATACTAGGCGGCTCCATTGCAAATCCAAATTCTACCTTTTATTAATTTTCCAATATTGCCATACGTAATATTATCAAAAAATCGCCAAAGCAAAATCTAATTCGCTTGTCCTTCTTGGATAAATTGTGGGTGGGATATTATGTATATAAAAAGAAAAAGAAAATAAAAATTTCCTTGGGTGTTTAACTTAAATAATTGTTTTAATAAAATTATAAAATTCTGTATAAATATAAATGTGTTAAAATTGTGATGATATAATATTTACTATACTCAAATACTATCTGTTATCAAATTAATATTGCTAGTCAAAACGTTTTAAAAATTTAACCACCATTTACAAAGTAGAAATATGTGAAAAGTTCGATATAATTTTTTTTTTTATGTTACTCATAGACAAATCTTCGTATTATTAAGAATAGTCATTTATTATTACTAGAATTAAGTTAAAACATTAATTTATTAAAATCGTATTTATATTAAATTAAATAAATAAATAAAATTAAATATAGAGAAACAAGAAAATAATAAAAATAACAAAAATAATCAATTTTATCATAATTTTTCTTTTAAAAGTTATCCAAATTGTTTAATTTTGGAAAAATCGATATTACAAAAGAAAACCGGTCGTATTGTCTAGGAAAACAATGTGTATTAAGCAATTTAATGTTAATAATTAATAATTTTAATTAATGTATATAAATAATGGAAATATTTAAATATTAATTAATTAATACTAAAGATAACTTCAAAAGTTATCCAATTACTTGTTTTGGAATTAGTTGTTTTTTCTATTTTTATGCAATTAAACAAAAAAAAAAAATTTTTTTTTTATTATTTTGACTATCGAATAATAATGCAATAATTAATAATAGTTTTACTTAATAATTTAATTTAATTTTTATGTTAAATCGCAATATTAAATAAAATATTTAAAAAAATGCAAACTCTGCGAAAGAAAACAAGTCCTTGTAAATGTAAGTAATAAAAACAAAACATTTATGTTAATATCAAGTGTTTAATAATTAATTATTTATTATTATTACAAGTAGAAAAAAGTAAATAAATTTAAAAAGTTATAAAATTTGCAAGAATTTGGAAAAAATAAGATAAAACAATTTCTACAAATTCTGCAGCATCAATCATTTGTAGTGGTGTTTTAATTATATTGTATAGAAATTTTATTATTGTTTCTTGCACACCAACACTACAACCGAATAACCAAAATTTTTTGACATTTCAATTAAAGTTCTTGATCTTGAATTAAAGTTCTTCTCGTTGAGTCGGAATGTATTTTTATTTTTGTTTGTACAACGCATTATGATATTAAATTTTAAAATAAATTAAATATTACTAATTCAGTTATTAACCCAAAAGTTTTAATTAAAAATAAAATGAATTTTAATTAATAAATGTTAATAATTATAAAAGAAATAAAATTAAAGTCATGTCAAATTCAAATATAGAAAGAAGTAAACAATAAAATGAAGAGAAAAAAAATCATTTATTATATTTAATTATATAGAAGTTATAGTAATTTAATAATTGTTATTAATTTTATACAGATCGGAATGATCCTGGACGTTTTTTTGGCGATGGAGTTACATTTAAAGCAAAACTTATTGGTATTTTAGAAGTAGGCGAAGCCCGAGGAGATCGCATGTGTCAAGAAGCGTTACAGGTACTTATAATAAAAATTTGAAAGTCACTGTGGTAATAAATATGACATTAAAATAAATTTAAGGACTTAAAAATCGCTATTCGAGCAGCTGGAGAACATAAACAAAGAATCACCATTCATGTAACAATTGACGGTTTGCGATTACGAGATGAAAAAACTGGCGTAAGTTTTATGACCATTATAAATTTTTTATAAGCTTCTAATAAATCATTTTTGTTTTTAAATGTTTATAGGATTCATTATATCACCACCCAGTGCATAAAATTTCATTTATTGCACAAGATATGACTGATTCTAGAGCTTTTGGTTATATTTTTGGCTCTCCAGATAGCGGACATCGGTTCTTTGGCATCAAGACCGATAAAGCAGCTAGTCAAGTAATATATACCTATTTATTTTAGCAACTATTAAACAAAGAAATAATTAATAAATAAATCTTAAATTAATCACGGTCGAATGCATTTTCAGGTTGTGTTAGCAATGAGAGATCTATTTCAAGTAGTTTTTGAATTAAAAAAGAAAGAAATTGAGTTAGCACGTCAGCATTTACAGAGTAAGACAATTCATGAGCATCAGCCAATAATGTTAACAGTGAAAAGCACAAATGCAACAAATGTGGATAGCACTCCTAATAAAACTATGAATGAGCCCTCTTGCAGTAAAGTTTTGCACAAGCCACAGGTAACGTAATTTTTTTTTGTTGCAAATTTCATTTTAATAATTCATCATTTAATGTATTATTTCAGACTTCTCCAGAATCCGTCGCTGATTTAGTTGATTTAGAACAAGAGTTAAGCTCTATTCAAAGAGGAATCACTCAAATGGAAAGAATTACACCAAATGAACCACCAAAAAGCGTATTAGATAATGGTGATCCATTCGGAGATTCATTTTCCTCATTTCCAGTAAATACCAAAATTAAAATTAGATTTAGTATATGCATACTGATAAATTATTTATTGTTTAGAATCTGCTGCCACCACCTGAATCTTCATCTAGTAGATCAAGGCATTCGAAACCTTTAAAACCTCCAGAAGACGCTACAAATGAAATAAATCCTTCCAATGTAGCACCCCATACTTGTACAATTTCGTCTGAAGACTGGCTAACAACTTCTGCTCCAATATCACCCCTTCCTTCATATGAGGATACTAAAGTTGCTGTAGAAGAAGTACCTACTAAACCAATAGAAGATTTAGTAAGAAAATATAAATATTTATTAATAATTAAAAATGATTGATTTTTTTTTTAGAATTCTACCGTTTCATCAACGAATAGTACAACCTCTACGTCATCGTCATCTACCACAACTTCTGCTAAATATATTGACGCATTTACCGAGTTAGATCCACTTGGAACAGGAAAAATAAAACCATATGTAGATAAGAAATTCTTTTTCCAAGATTTAAAAAATCCACCAAAGAAAGTTTTAAAGGATTTATCAAATCAATCTGGTCATGATAGTGTATTCACTACAAATTTTTCATCGGGTTATAAAAATGATGATTCCAAATTAGATAATAATGATATACAAAGTTTAGAATCACAAATGTTTGGATCCACCGAAATTTCATCATCAAACACAGAAAATATTGAAATAAAGGGTAATGATTCCATTTTGCCTAGCAACGCAATATTTCAACAGCCTGATCTATTTCAAAATACATCAAATGATATATTTAAAGCCAAATTTCATAACAGTAGTGATAATGGGTATAAAAGTAATAGTAATAAGAAAACAGAGGACTTATGTGATGATCCATTTTCTTCAAATTCAAATAAGAAAATCGATCCATTTATGGAAGATAACGATTTCTCAAAAATAATGATAGATCCATTTGAATTTGAATTTAATGACGCCGAATATAGTATTAAGTCTACGGATCCAACTGTTTTTCCCGATACAAAAATAATTTCAGACTATCCAATAAAGGTACAATCTGGCTTTATTAAGCAAGAACATAAAAAAAGTATTGATGGAAATGTATTTAATGGACCTTTACAAGTAAATTTACCGCCTGAAAGTTGGGCAGCTTCTACAAATCAAAAACGCTGTGAAAGACAAAATTCAGAATCTAGTTCACCGACCTCATCTATTAGAAATAGACCAAGTGTATTTAAACAGAATACAGTTGATGTCATTAGTAGTATTAGTACAAAGAAAATGAAACCTTATATGTTTTCTCAGAAGTTTTCAAAAAAAGATTCAAATAGTATAAACATGAGACGATTACAAGAAAGTGATTCTTTAAGCGAAAATGAAACAGCACCCGAGCCACCACCCAGACCAGATTCTGGGTCACACGTTGAACCACCACCATTACCACCAAAAAAGCAATTTTCTGATATAATTATACGGCCTTCTACTCGTAATGCTGTGACATTATCATCTACGGATCGTGATTCACGCTATGCTTACATTTCTTCCAAGTTAAAGTCACAATCTAACGATAATGCACCTCCACTTCCATTGCCATCAAGAAAGATTGGACGACCTGACACATCTTTCTCAATAGCTGCACGTCAAGCAAGAAAATGTGAAGATGACGATTATTTAACCCCCATTCCACCAAGATACGATGTTCCTATATTATTACCGCCACCACAAACAAAAGCAGGATCGAAATGTCGAGTTTTTCGAAAACATGATGTACACGAATCAAAAGTGGATAATATATATGAATCAATTAAACCTTTATCTGAGCTGATTCCAAATGATAATGAAATTCTTCCTAATATAACATTAACTCAGTTATTGACATTAGGCATTGATGATTTAGCTGAAAGATTAAATGTACCCACTGTTAAGCTAAGCATAATGACACTAGTCGAACTTACCTCATATTTGTCTGAATTTATTGAAAATAATAAAAAATCAAAAGCCATGGGACAACATAATGCACACACGTGCTCGAAAGCTCAAGATCAAAAAGGCTTAGGATATTCCGTTTTTAAAGTTAGTTTTGACGAAGAAAATGATGCAACCTTTGTGGCAAAGTTTGATGACAATTTTGGTGAAGATAGTTCGTTTGTAGCTAATTTTGATAACTTTGAAGCAAAGGCTGATACGACGGTTAGTTCTTCGAGCGATACAACAACCGAAAGTAATATCGATAAATATGCTGTTTTTAGAGAACTTCTAGAAACTGGTAACCAAATAGAAGTTAGTGATTCTGAATCACATAATGTAGATGAATCTATAACAGTAATTTCGCATGATCAAATTTCTGTAAGTGATAATATAGAGTCTGTAAATGATTTAGTCTCCACGTCTAGTCCGTTAACAGTTCCTTTAACAAAAATAAACACAAAAATAACTGAAACGATTGCCAATGCCAAGGATCGTTATGCAGCGTTACGTGATATTATTCTAGTTGAGGATTTATTTGAGAAACCAGGAGTTATGTTAAAGGAAAACGAAGATGAAAAAAATGAAAAATCAATTATAAATATTGAAATGGATATTGTAGAAACAGATGTGATTATTGAAACACCAACTGATACAAATAAACATAGTTCACCGGAGATTAATATATCTGATGAAATGAATGATGATTGTAGTGAGATAAAATCAAATCATGAAACCACTGATATTTTTAATAGCTTACAAATAAATAAAGATGATGTAGAAATAGATGAATATATGAATCGTGCAATATCTAATTTATCCTTAGATAGTCGAGATCATTTGTCGCCTATAGTTTCAAAGTCACCAATTGTTCAATCACAAAATGCATCAACATCTCCAATCAGATTACAGAATAATAAATCACCTAATATTATAAGATCGCCCATTGATAATATTTGTAAAACAACTTTAAATGATATGTCAACGTCGCCAATTCCAATACAAAAGTCGCCATTGACTTTGTCGTTAAATCAACGTAGATCTCCATTAACCAAATCTCCAGAAATTACTTCGAAAACGTCAACACCCCAACCACAAAATGTAGCACTTTTATTAGAATCCAACAAGTCCGCAAATTCTGGATCTCTTAGTGATATTGTTTGTGGATCTTCCCCAGAAAATGATAATAATTTAGGTATGTTATGTCAGTTAAAAATTTAAATTATATAAATTAATTTTGTTTTTTTTTTCAAGATAATTCAGAACAAAAATCAGTACCAGTTGTTTCAGAATCATGGGCAGTGTTCGATCCACAACCAGAAGAAGTAAAGGAAAAACCATCTATTGTTCGTTCTACTAAATCAGATAACAAAAATGATATGGAATCGCCATGTTCATCAGAAGGCAAAAACGAATGGAAAACTGAACAAGAATACAATAGAAAATGGCCAAAAGGACAAACATCATCTTCGTCTCGCGATGTCAGCCCATGGGATGAGGACACACAAGAATATCGAAGACGTCCATATAGTGCTGAAAAAGCTCATCATGTCCGTCATACACGTAGAATGAATTCATGCGAAGATGATTTCGAGTAAGAATCTCTTGTTTACAATAAATTTTAAATTGATTTATAATTTTTCATCACTGTTTTTATAGGTACGAAGAGGAAAATATGAAAAGACATGACAGAAGAATTAAAGGTCATGTATATCGCAATAGGGATTATTATCAAGGTAAATTATCTAAAAAGATATTAAAGAAAATTAATTTCAACTCATTTATATTTATAGAAGCACCAAGTTGGTCAAAAGCTAATGATAGTAACAGTTGGTCTCCAACAGAAGATGATGATGAAAAAACGGAACATCCAAGACCGTTCGATCGTCGAGCATACGAGCGCTCTACATATGGTCCTCCATACGATAAACGTGAACATAAAAGTCTTCCTCTATATGAAAGAAGAGATTATAAAAATTTCGATAAAAGGAAATTTTATAGAGAAGAATACGCACATCCAGATTATGAATTTGACATGTACACAAAATCACCAGAGTCCAAAGAACGAAAAGCAATATACTTCGATGAAGGTACCGGTGGCGGCGTTTATGATCCTCGTCCAAGGGAATATGATGAAATCTTTAGTGGATCATTTGAAAGATCTGGTCGAGATCCAAAAGCTTCAATTGCAAAAACGGCCCGCGAATACTATTATGAAAGAAGTTTCGACAGAGAAAGTATGGACTCGTACGAAAGTGGAGGTGGGCCTGGAAGAAGAAGTTTCGGAAGTGGTGAAATTTATGGCAGCTTAGAAAGTAGAGGCGATTATAGGGATGACAAAAGGTATAAATCTATCTATGATTGTAAAATTTATACATTTAAGTCTAATAATTATTTTCATTAAGATATATGTCGTCTGAAAAAACTCGATCTTTGAGAAAATTACGACCGCTGGATAATTATGAACATGACTCTGAGTCTGAAACTATGGCCCGGCGAGGACCTGGTGATACAAGAAGCTTACAACGTCCACCGCAAAGTTCTAGACCACGAAAAACAAGTGCGTCGTCTCCTTGGGATGGAGAAGGTAAATAAAATTAGTTTTTTTGCACTATCGATGCTAAAGAAAATTTCCTGTTTAGATGTGACACCGACATCTGGAACTAAATCGTGGAAAAGACCTTCAAGTGCTTCAGAGTCAGACCGTCGAATAGTGGACAATAGAAAAATATTAATTAATCCTGTTTCTGGTTCTGACGGTGAAAAAGATAGAAGGTTAGTATGCTTAATACATTAACTAATAAGGACATTTTGAAGAGTTTAATGTATAAATTGCAGATTTAGAAAGAAAACTAGAAATCGAGGTAGCAAAGAGACTGATTATCGTTCTAATTATGCAACTTTACGTAGTACAATACAACGAAGAGAAGATGATTATTTAGAAATGGAAGAACCTGGATCGTCGATGCCAAGAAATCTTTCCCATTTTCCAGAGAGCGATGTATGCAATAAACGCTTGTACGAAAACGAATATTATAGAAAGCAGCGTCAACAATTCTACAAAAGTACAACACCTCGTTCAGAAGGACGTACGATATCAGATTCCCTACGTGCTCAAGACTTGCCAAAGCGACCAATGAAATTTAGCTACGATTCCGAGTCTGAACGATTAGATTGTATGAAGAATTACAAGAAAGGTAATATGTCAATGGGATCAAGAGAAATGTACTACGATGAAAAGGAAAAACCGCGATTTAATTTTGACGATTCAAAACCAATTACATTGTACAAACGACCCGATGCATCTGAGTTTGATGAATTCGAGAAAATGCATAAGCCGCCAATAGCAATACCGAAAAATATGGGTCAATTGGCATATGAAGAAGAACAAGGCTTTGAAAGTGACTTTAATTCACCGTCAAATACGAAAGTTTTTAGATTTTCAAATGATTTTTCAGATAAAGATTCTCCAAAAGTTGTACCACAACCACCGATGACTGTGAAACAGGATAACAAAAACTCAAATTATAATTTTTCTAATAACAATGAATACTCTACGACATCATCAGCGAAGTTACGATTCGATGATAATATAAAAGTAAATAAATTTGATTCAGATAAACACATGTTTGAAGATGATTTTTCAAAAACGGAATTTGATTTTGAAAATGAAGATAAGTGGAACGATGATTTGCCAACACAAGCACCCACAATGAAAAATATGATGCATCGTTTACCAAAATCTCACGAAAACATAAAAAAATCTGAATCTGTAAATATATTTGCGAAAAAGTCGGAAGACCCATTTGAGGACGATGACTTTTTTAAACAGCCAGACGATGACGATATTAATGATTCAAATGGTGGCAATAATAGTCATAATGGTAAAAAAATACAGAAAACCGATCCATTTGAATGGCAAAAGAATTTTGCAAATTTTGATCAAAACATATGATGATTTTATTACTATAATGATATTAAAAAAGATGCTTTTGTATTTATTTATTTTTTTAATTATTTAATTTACAATATTTTAACACATGAAGAAACAAAGTGAACGAGTTTTATTTATTTAATATTTTTTTTTTTTTTTTTATTTATAAGAAATATAATTAAAGCTAGTAGAGTTAAGATTTACTTAAAGTGCATTTAAAATGAAATATTCCTTTTGAATGTTTTTTTTATTTATTATATAATTATAATAATAATGATAACGTTATTTATTATACACCGATGCATGTTTTGTTTATCAACAAAAACAATAAAAATAACAACAACAAGAAAAAGAAAGGATTAAAAAAGTATATTGTTCACCCAGTATTATCTTATGAATTTTTTATTACTCATTTATAATGTACCAACAATTTGTAATTTTATAAAACTGATTTTAGTGGTTAATTTTACACATATTTTACATTTTTTTTTTGAATTTTATTTATTAAATCTCATTCCAAATTATTTATTACAATAATAATTTTTTTTCGTTATTTTCCACGATAAAGTAATTAAAAACGAAAATATTTGTTGTTTTTTTTTTTTTTTGTCTAATGTTTGTTGAAAGAAATAAAATAAAATTCCAAGATTGTAAATTAAAGTAACATATTATAGATGTATATACTAATAATAATAATAATTAAATTATTTATATTATTCAATTTATATTATAAATTATTTGAAATAAATTAAAAATTAATTATGTATGTACCAATTACAATGGTTCTTGAGATTAATAAAAAAAATAAAAATAATAATCAATTATTAAATTAGAATAATCAATCAAATTTCACTTAATATTATTATTGAGCTTTATTTATTTAAAAACAAAAAAAAAAAAAAGAAGAAAATTAAAATCTAGTTTATAGACATAATTTAAAACTCATAAACTTGTTATAAATGATGTTCAATTTTTGAACCACCTAAACTTAATAAATATTTATTATACGAATAGCAAAAACCAAATTAAAAAAAAAAAAAAAAGAAACAAAACAAATAAATAATTCATAGGCAAATTTATTAATAATAAAAAAAAAAAATACTCACGTCGCATTAATTAATATGTGTTATTAAAATAAAATAATTTTTTTATTTAAATATTATATATTTATATATATATAAAAAAAAACCAATCAATGCACAATTTTTATAATTTTTGTTTGTTTTTTTTATATTGTTAAATAAAAATAATAATAAGTTAAATCGATTAATTAACAATTTATAAAAAAAAAGAATTTATTATTTTTAATGTCAATTAAAGTACATAAATGGGATATTACATTAATTATATTAATAGCAATACAGAAAAGAAAAGAAAAACCTTTTTACATTTTTTTTTGAAAAAATAATAATAATAATAATAATAATAATAATTAAAAAAGACAGCAATATTTGCCCTTATACATATTAAACTTATATAAATATTTAAAAAAAAACTTCATTCATTTTTAATTTGTTAATATTTTTGCTGTTATACATAAATTTTAAATGGCAAACTATTTGCCGCATGTACTCTTGATTAATAATTAATAAATAACAATAAATGTTTATAAAATTAATATTATCGATAAATTTCAATATTAAAATTAAATTAAAACAAATTAATAATAATAATAATTAAACAAAAAAAAAAAAAAAAAAAAAGAATTAATAAAACGATAATCTTTAACACTTTTGTTTATTTTTGTAATAATCTTTAGCAAAAGTTTCCCCAACTAATAATGGAAATACAAGACTAGCTTCTGAATAAATCTAAAAAAAAAAAAAAAAGAATAAATAAATAATTATAAATTAAAAAATTAGTTTAATTATATATTTACTTTTACTGGGGTGGCTTCCTTTTTAATTTTACCCCAAGAGACGGCCTCATCAGGTCGGGCACCACTATCGCTACCATCAAATTCGGATGCAGTATTTATAAAAACAGAGAAATCGGCACCATTTCTCATTAAATTTGCATTACATATGTGATGCTTTATAATTCCACCACCAATTATAATCATCCCAGAATTAACTGCTTTCACAGCCATCGTATTTAATCGTTTTAAATCAGATATTATGTCTAAAACTAATCCTGGATTTCGATGAGAATGAAAATACATCATATCACCTAAGCTACCGTCAGTTAATGCAGGACAAAAAACAGGAATTTTATTTTTGGCTGCCCAATAATATATAGAAGTTTTATCATTGATTTTTTCGCCTAATCTTACAAAAATAAAAATTTGAAAGTAAATCAAAAATCGAATAAATAAAAAAAATTATAATTGTGCTATGTTTTACTTTGTTATCATTTTTGACGGAGTCCACAAGATATTTTTTGTCTTTTGTTCCTCAAGCATCTCATCTAATATTGGAAGAACCCAATTCTCAAATTTACAATAATTATCATTTGGAACTAATAAATTTCCTATTCGATTAAGACCTTTCTCTCGGAGTATTTTCCCTGATAATTCAAAGGATCCTATATAAGTATTGGCTAAGCATTTTATAAAATCTTCCTCTATTCCGCCTGCAGTTGTGACAATTGCATCAACCTAAACATATTTATATGTTATTGTCAATAAATTTTATTAAAATATACATTTTAATCTAATTACCATTTTGTGTTCGGTTAAAAATCTTATAGTTTCTCTCATACCAGATGATACCATATTTGATGTATATCCAAAAAAGATTGTGCAATTATTTTTTCTTTTGATAAACTCATCATCTTCGTAGACATCTAGATGCTCCTCAGTTAGTGGAATACTTCTGGAATCTATCTATAACATATTTTAACAAATAAATATAAACAAATATTTAAAAAATACTTCCATACCATTTTATTTATTTCATTAATTGCATGACCAAAATTTGTTGCTTGAAAGCCGGTATTCATATACGAGGCCAAAATATGTTCATAGTTTATCCCATTATTCCATTCGTATCCTTTAACAATTGGTGTATCACTCGGAAGTTCCTCACTTTTAACAAACACTGAATTTTCTGCTAAATTACCTTTCTCTGCCATTATTTATAATTTCCAAAAACTAACCTCACATATTACATCTGTCAAACTTATCGATAATCGATTAATTTAGAATAAAAAACGATAAAATAATTTTAAATTACAAGGAAAATTCATTTTCTAATATTATAAAAACTTTTATTAATAAATTAATAATTTTAGTAGTTGAACAATACTATATTATAAGTAATATTTCAAGATATAAATGCAAATAGCACGAATTACATTAAGTTTTAAAATAATTGTTATCGTTTCAAGGAATTTTGTTTTCCTATTATTAATTATTTTACATTAAAAAAAATTACAAACGTTTATTGTAATAACATAAAAATTGCACAAATTATTATATAAATAATTATTTAACTTAAACTAAGTATTTTCTAATAAACACCATACTATACTAATTAAAAAATGTTGAGCCTAATTACTTTTATGTCACAGATATTTAAATTTTAGTACTTTTCTTTCATGTTAATATAACAAACAATACTGCTTAAAAACGGTTTTTATTTTTAATTAAAACCTTCCTGTACTTTTCTCAACAATATTATTCATATTCTTGTCTACAAAATATGGTTTATATGCTTTTATAATATTATCGTCTGATACTTTGGCAGGATTTATTGTGACATTATTTTTTATATCATAAAATTTTTTCTTCATATTTAAATTTTGTTCATTTAATTCTTTCGATAAAGTATCTCCTGACGTTGTAGCATTTTCATTGTTTGACGAATCGCCATCATTTACTTTATTCGTTGTACGTAAATTTTCTGGAATTATTTTCTCTCTGATACGTAGCAAAGATGTATTAACAACTTCACAATCAATTTGCATTAATGTTACATAATCCGATGATAGAGAATCTTTAATTAGAGATAAATGCAATAATTACAAAATTCAATGAATAGTATTGAACAAAAATGCTTACCATTAATCCCAAGAGCAGGTAACATCAATGACATTTTCGGTCGGAGGGTTTTATTATGTGCTAATGCCGGTAATAGTAAATGATCCACATTGAACGACACAACATAAAATGTATCATCACGACGTCCAATCTCTTCAAAGAACTCTGCATATTTAATTGTATTAAAATTAGTATTGTAAATTTGAATTCCATTTCGTTCAGAATTGAATGTTTGAATATCATTTGAATAATTTTTTATCTTTTTTGTAATTTTATTTTTACGTTGTATCGGCTTTAAATAGTTTTTCACATTTTTATCTTCTTTATATATTGCTCCAACAGCGTTATCGGGATAAATTAAATCCGATATGGTATTTAAATTAATTCTATTGCTTGCTAAAGTCATTTTGTCCGTTATGTTAAGAAAACTCGGATTTCCAATCCATTTACGAAGTTCACTATCTAATCTTATAATTTCACTTTGGTTTAAATTCATTGGACAAATTGGATAAAGTGTTTCATTGTAATTCAGATTCTCTGTTGAATTTGTACTCATATTAGTTTTATAAATATTTGACGAAATTAGTTTTTTAGTTTCAGTTTGATTGTCCTCCAACCATAAGAGATTGCGTCTATGATGTACAACTAAATCAGGACTTGTAACTATTGGTATGGGTTCTGAACTTTTCGTTAGTAAATTTCTGTAAATATTAAAACACAAATTTAATAAAATTGCTCAGTAAATACTCTTTTTAAATCATATTTACCCAAATGTGCCAAAATTAACCGATATTAAAAATATTACAGCAAACAGGAAGGCAGTGCTTTTTTTATTCGTCGACGATTGCATGTTAAATGTTTTAGTTACTATATTAGATTTCGCACAACTGCAAAAATTTTCAATTTTAATTAGCCGCTCTTTCAGGAAATTATTCTCCTATAAAATATAAATAAAAATTTAATACATAATAATAATAAGAGTAAAACCAAAATAAAGAATGCGAATATAATTACTTTTTTCAACTTTGAATTTTCCGTTTCAACTTCAGACAGTTTTTGTTCTAAGGATGTAACATATTCCTTTTTCTTTTTGCGTGATAAACAAGCCGATTCTCTATTCTTAATCATTCGTTGTTGTTTTTTAATAATCCTCTCATCGAGATCTTGAATAAATGGTTTTGTTGTAGCGGCATTTGGTAATGTAGTTATTGATTTTTGGATTTTTATTTTTGATTGATTGTTATTATTTTCATTTAATTTCGTTTTAGTCCAAGAAGAAGGCTCAGATTTAACTAATGTAGTTTGTTTTCCTGTTTTTATAACTAATGACGCAGGTCCCGTAGATTTGTTGCCTTTCACTTTCTCAACTAACGCTTCAAAGTCTTGGCTCGATAATAAAATTGTTTTTTTGTTTACACTTTTCATGTTGTTCTTCATATTTTGCATAGTTTTTGGCTGGATTTTAACTTTATTCGATAACGGATCTATTAATGGTTGTTTATTCAAAGTAACGGTTTTTACGGGTATTAGGGTCCCTTGAAATATATTGATTGGAACAGTGCTCGAGTCAACCGAATTTATAAGAATATTTTGTGGTGATTGTGGAGGCGATAAAGAAACAGGAGGTGAAATGGGCGGTGTGTCAAATACACCAGTATAATTTACTTGGTTACCATTCGAAATGTTTTGAGCATATGAAATAGTGGGTGGATTATTTTGAATTGAAACATTGTTGTAAATATAATTATTATAATCTGATGCACTTGATGTAAAACTACTGCTACTACTTGTTGGCGAGGGGGTGTCACGATTATGTTCAAGTTTAATACTTGTTGTGACGTCGTTTAAAAAGTCATTTGGATTTATTACTATGTTCTCACTTTTTGGAAATATGTCTGAAATATCTCCAAATACATCACTAAAGTTAGAATCCGTTTCAGAATGTTCATTTTTTATTTCTTTATTTGACGTATCCATTGTATCATATAAAATCACATTATTCATAAATTCATCTGTACTTGTATCATTTAACAAAGAAAAATTCAATGAATCACTGTCCAAGGACAATGCAATATCGGTGTCCATGGAAAAAGATAAATCTAAAAAATAAATATTAATCATAAATCAATAATGTTATTATACAGAAACGTAGAATCAAAGAAAATATTATTTATTAATTTATTGTAAATAAATCAATATTTAAGTCCACACATATAAACAAAACTCACCGCAATGCTTTGTTGTATTCATTTTAATAAATATGTACTTTAATACTTATAATTAACATAATATGCATTGACCGGTGTAATAAACTATTAAAGCAATGTTTGGAATTGCAAAATATTTTATTCATTTATAACTTTGACACGTATTATTGATGTATTGATAATGCATATGCAAATATTTTTAAAATGAATTACGCCATTAAAAATGAAAATAGACTGAAGTTATTAGTAGTTATCTTATCGCCATCTATAGAAACAAATGATTATTAGTTGCGCATTGCTGTTGTGCGGCTTTAAATATTATTTTCAAAAGTGATAAAATATTTAAAAATTTGATTGAAGAATTGAAAAACTTTTAAAAAATTTATAATAAATTAAGTCACCACGATAATGTGACAAATGATTATATAAATAAAGCAATATGTTGACATTTCCCAATTAATTTAAATAAATAAATTCATGAAAGGATATATTGTTTAATTGTTTATTTGTTTATTAAAACATAAATGAAAATCTCAAATTATTTTTGATTACCAAAAACTAATACAGAGTTTAATGAATTTAACAAAAATAATAATAATAATAATATAATTATTAATAATTTCAGTTCTTTATATTACCAATTTTCAGTATCAAATTAGTATAATCAAAACTATAGAGTTATCATTAGTATCAAGATTTGTGAAATTATTTTTAAATTATTATTATAAGATAATTTTATTTAATACATTTTATACAAAGTTTGGTAATATATTTTAAAATTAATCAAAATGTTAGAATGTTTTAAAAAAATCGTTAAATCATTTTTAAATTTTTGTAAAAATCTTGCTATGAAATCAATTTATTTAATTATAATTGATTGTATATTACAAATTATTTTAACAAGATATCACAACATATATATCTTTATTTCTATAATGAGAATTTTAATTATTTTATTATCATTACTATAATTCCATATATAAAGTAAAAATTTTTATTTTTAAATAAACTAACTATGTCAATTATTCAGAAATGTTCTTCAGGCCCATTGTAATATGTATTTTCTAACGCACCTTAATAATATTAAAGTAAAATATGCCCACGGATTGTAGTATTTATGACATTACGAATTTTTTTATATTAATCACAAAAGTGCAAAAGAGAAATAATATAGTAAATGTCATATATTATTGTAAAACATATTAGTTATTATTTAAATAGATAAATGAATATAATATATCAATGTTAATAATAAAGTTTTAGTGTTAATATTAAGTAATTTAAATAAACGTAATAAAGAATAATGTATTCAATTAAAACACCTACTCTGCGTATTGATGAAAGGGATCTCAAATGTCGTAATGGTTGTGGATTTTATGGAAACGCACAATGGGATGGGCTTTGTTCAAAATGTTACCGTGAAAGAAATCAACGTGATCGTCAAACAAGATGTAAATAATCATAATAATAATAATAACATCACTTACATTCATTATTTATTTATTTTTTCTTTTCAATTTAGTAAAACATCCAAAAGCAAACGTGTCAGCATCTGGATCTCGTTCACATACTTCATCTAAACCAAAACACCCTGTAACATCATCAATACAAAGTGATAAAGATGATAAAAAAGGGAAGGTACAAAAAAAACTCAATATTTTAGAAGTGTTTAAAAAATCTCCACAAGTTAAAGGTTTAATTTAATAAAAAATTCCGGAATTAGTTTATGCAATTTAAATAATTTTTTTTTACAGAAGTTCGTAAACCAGAAAAGCATGTTTTAGATAAAACAGATTTGGAATATCTAGAGGCACTCAAAGTAAAATTTTTGATTTTTATTTTTTTGTGTAAAATATAAAATTAAATAAAATCATTTATTGTAGCAATTACAAATTCCCGATACTCCAAAAAAAGAATTTAAATTTTTAATCAGTTATTTTGATAATTATATACGTAAAAAATATATGTCTTACAATATTGACGAATTGGCAGAAAATGTTCAAATGTATTATTCAAAATTATCAGAGATTTTGAATACCGAAGAAAATAGTTTTTATAATTTGCACCATGAAATGAAGGAACAAATGATGGATTTTTTTGAAAAATGTATTATGACTAACAATCACAAGTGAGTTAAATTTTATTATAATTCATTTAAAATGATTTTTTTTGTGTTATTAACGGTAAAAACTTTTTAATTAGAATATTATTCTCACCACCATTCACTAATGACGAAGAAAAAGATTCTAAAATACAAAAACGAATTCGACAACTTAGTTGGATAAATGCTAAACATCTACTATGCAGTATTGATGAAGTTAATTCTGAAGTTAGAGATCTGGTTTATAACGCAATTTCCGGTAAATTAGTAGACAAAAGTTTTTTTTATAAATTGTAATTGATTTGTGGAAAAATTTTAGAATTGGTTGGAATGGATTCATTTCCGTCACCACAGGAAAAACTGGAATGTATTATACGTTGTTGTCGTAGCATATTCACATTGCTAAAACAGACAGTTGGAGGGCCAGCTAGTGCTGATGAGTTTCTACCGGCATTAATATTTGTAGTTTTAAAGGCGAATCCAGTACGCTTGCATAGTAATATAAATTATATAACCAGATTTAGTAATGCGTCAAGGTTAATGAGTGGAGAAGGCGGATATTATTTTACAAATTTATGTTGTGCAATATCATTCATTGAAAATTTAACATGGGACTCGTTATCAATGCCAGAAGATGAGTTTAAAAGTTTGATGTCTGGTGAAAAAGTATGTAGTTCTGCGTGGGAAAGTGCATTAATGGCTTGTGAAAGTTTACACTTAATATCAGAAAATATGAAGACAATGTCTAATTTAAATAAACGTAATGAAGAATTATTAACATATATGGAGGAGTTAAAAGATGATATTGATACATTTGAAGTGAGTTTTGAGCAATGTAAAGTTTATAAAAATTATATATTAACTGCTTTTTTTTTGGTTTTAGATTACTTGTATAGAAAAAATTAAAAACGTTATTATAAGTACCCCTTTAATAATTCGGCCAATAAAAACGCCACATCATATCAAAAAAGACGTATGCTCTGAAGAAAGTGATAATTTAATTAATCAAGGAACATCTAGTGGACATTTTCAAACAAATTTAGTATCTGTAATGCAATTAAGTGGAGATAATATTTTAAAAGCAAAAAACAACGAGGAACAAATAAGTACAAGCATTACACCAACATTATTAAATAATGAATTAAATATTGGTGATGATCCGGATTTAATAAATCTAGCGAGAAATTTATCAGAAACATTGATTAATGATAATGAATTAAAAATAAAATCTATTGGTGCAATGAGTGCAAGCAATTCAACTGATTTATTATCAGCATCTCCGTTATTTGGCTACAGTCCGTTTGATACACAATCTCTAGACGAGTTAGCAACACCTGATGATTTTCATCCAATTCATTTTATTCATGGTTTAACAAATATAAATTATGACTTTGATATATCAGATAATAGTAACGATAACAGTGTAGCTGAGGATGAAAAAATTGTAACAAATCCAAATCCAACAGAGCTGAGTTTAGATACTAGTCAAGCAATGTCAACAAGTATATTAGATAGTGGTGATTCACCAAACGAAATATTATTACCATCACCAATAAAACCAATAATTTCTGATTATAAAGGATTCTCAATCCAAGGTACCGATATACCAACAATTTCATGTAACACCGGTGATTTTAGTTCATTACTAAATTACAGTCAACCGTCATGCTCTCCATCTGTTTCAAATAGTGAAAAAAAAGAAGAAAAATAAACATTAAATAAATTTTTAGTTAATTGTAATTATTTTTCCTGTGTTCTATTATTAAATATAAAATTATTTTTCTTCAAACATTTTGTTTTACTTATTAAATTTTTTATTTATGGAAATAGTTACCAAATTGTATTGGAATTTTGTTTACTAAATGTAATCATGATACTATCGCCATCTACAAATAAAAGATACAAGTATAGAATTCCTTATGAGAAATTTTTATTATGCAATTACAATGGCTGCACAATTATAGCAGATTAAAAATTGTAGCATTTTATTTTTATTAAAACACATTTTTGTGTATCGATCAGCTGAGCGAATTGAAATATTTTAGTTTTAAATAAATAATTGTGATTAATTTTAATTAAAAATGGTTAATGAATTTGTTGACAGGTAAGCTATTTATTTTCTATTAAATGTTATAAATTAATACTAAAGTTATTGAATAGAAAACACTTGGTATTATGATTTTTTTTTTGTTTATATAACTTGCATCTTGTGTTTACAAAGAAAATTTTTGTGAAAATAAAATCCTAACGTGATTAATTGTGTCTTTGTTTCTAATTTTTTTTTTAAATTATGAAAAATGTATCTAATTTGACAATAAATTTTTAATGAATTAAAACAATAACAAGGTAAATAGTATAAACTGTTGTCACTTCATAACCTTGAACTTTATGATACGCAAAAAATAATCGAAATTGTTTATTTTCATTATAAAATATTAATACAAATTTAAATTCGAATTTAACATAATATTTTAATAACATCTGCTTTATTATTTGATTACTAAACGTATATATTTTTACACGCTTACTTAATTTTTGGTTATATTTAATATAAATTATTAATATAATAAAAAAAAAAATGTTTTTAAATGTCCGGAATTAGGAAAAATAAACGGCTAAGTCCCATCGAGTGAGTTTAAAAATGTAATTTTAATGTATTATTATTTGCTTTCATTATTTTATGTGTTATTTAAATAAAATAAAAATACAATTTAATGAAAGAAGAATAGTGGATTAATGTTTTTTATTTGACAATTAATTATTTTAGTGAAATAAAATCACCAACAATACATGTTATTAGGGAAGTTTATGATAGCGAACATGCATATGAAACCTTTGAAGATGAGCTAGATAAAGCGTTGTATGCTAAAGTTAATTATATTGTTATTGAACCGATAAGACTTGGCGATGAAACTGGACGTTGGATTAATATAGGAAATTGCTTGCATAAAACTGCTGTTTTATCAGGGTTATCATCAATAGCAACCGGTATTTGATTTTTATAAATCACTGTAAATAATATTTGATATAGAAAAATAATTTATTTATTTATTTTTAGGTTTAATATGGCATAATAAAACATATATAACTACTCCTTTATGTGTTGTATCAATAATATGTACCGGATTATATACAGTTTCATGGAATTATGATCCTTGTGTATTATATCAAGTTGAAAAAGATCCTAAAAAATTAATAAAAGTACCAAGTATAAATGAATATTCATCACCAGTAGTTTTAGTTTACAAAAATAATATAAAAACAAAATATTTACATAGAAGCGTTACATTATTAGCAGCAGCATTTTGTGTATGGCGATTATATGAAGCATATAAATGAATATATTGATAAATATATAATTATGTATTAAATACAATAAAATTATTTATAATCGTTGAAAAAGTTTTAGAAAAGCAATAGACTTTATAGATTTATTAAATAGATAAAATAAAAAAAAATAAAAAAACATTTAATTTTATAAAAAGAATATAATTAAATTCATGTTTAAAAAAAAAAAAGAAAAGAAAATGAGGTTTAAAAAATAATAATGTTTTTGTAGTTCAAAAATACATAAAAATATTAAATAATATATTTTTACAAAGTTTAAATACGCCCATTTATTATTATTATTATTTTTTTTTTTTTAATGCAATTTGAGAAATATTTTTGTATAATTCTTCCAATAATTGAAAACATATTTTTATATATAGAGATCCTGTTCGTATTTTTATTGCAAATATTTTATCACTTAATTTGCATTTAAATATTTTTAGATATTTTATAATGGTTGTTATGTTAATATTTTCTATCCTAAACATTGTTTATTGGTTTTCTTATAATGGGAATAATTAATTAAAAAAAAAAAAAAAATCAATGGCAGCGTCGTTTTAAATGAATTACTTATCTGTTATTATTTTTCATTCCATATAAGTTAAGATAAGCAATTTTTATTATTATTATTTAAAAAAAATATAAATAAATAAAAATTTAGTCCTATAGAATTTTCCAATAAATTTTAGAAACACATTGTGAAGTTAATTAGATATAAAAATGTTCTATAGTGAATCATTCTTGTCAAAATTAAAAGAAATGCCCTTTAATGGTATTGCCAATATAGTAATTCTATAAAACAATTAAAAATTATAAGAATAATACAAGAATTTTTTTTACTATTTTTTTTTTTTTTTTAATTAAATGTTATTTATTATTTTACTAATTATTTATTATTTAAAAGAAAATGAAACTGATTAAAGTTGTTAATTATATTATTAATCATATTCATTTAAAATCTCAAACTCTATCAAAACTAATAATAAAATGGATAAAGGAAAGTCGTCGTAGGTTTATAATTGAACAACGAAATTATGTAAATAATTTAATTTTTTAAAAGAAAGAGAAAATCATTAAAATAAATTGAAAAAAAAAAAAATAATTAAATTGTTTTTGCTGTTTTTTTTTATTTATTTTATAATAGAATTTATTTTTTATTATTATTTGCATTTAAATTTAATTATTTATTTTTTTTTTTTTTAATTTTATTTTTATTAAATTTAATTATGCACAAAAAATAACTGATTAAAATAGTGAGATTAAATATAGTCCTAATAATAAAAAAAAAAAAAAATTTAATATTAACAAACACTATGCTTTAATTAACAGAAAAATTAAATAATAATAAAAAAAAAATGTTTCAAATATTAATTATAATGAAAAGAAAAAAAATAAAGAATCAGAGAAATAAATATATTTAAAATTCTATGCTGAAATTTATTATTATTAATTTTTGTTATTTGTTTACCTGTTTATATTTAACCAAAAGTTATAATAAAATGCATGAATCAATTGCAATTATTTAAATGTTTGCCATTTGTATTAACAACAACATATTATTACCATTTGTATTATTATTTAACTGTTGAATGGTTATTTTAACTGTTACCAAGTGACTTTTCCATATTTTAATAATGATTTTTAAATGTATTTACATTTAGATTCAAACACTTATTTTTAATATACGAAATGTTTAACAAAAAAAAGAAAAAAAGAAAGAATCTTTATTTACAAAAAAGAAGCGACTGTACGTAAATTTGTAATGCAATAGATAAGAAGAAGATAATATTCTGGTGAAAATACTATTTTTACCGTTGAAAACAAATTAAATATATTCTGTTGAGATAAAGTTACAAATTTTTTATTTTTTTTTTTTTACATAATTAACAGAAAATGTAATTAAACCGATATAATGCATTACAAAAAAAATGTATATTATCATGTTTCAAGAAACAAAATAATAACAAGACAAGACTTATCGCAGAATTATTTAAAAACAAAAAAAAAATTAAATGATCTCATTACATATTTTCTGTACTTGAATTATAATCAGTTGCAGTGATTGAAAACTTTTTTTTTTGTGTATGTCCAGGGTAAGTTATTAAACAAAAATTAGATGCGATCAGCTGGATTAGTATGTGAATTTAACAAATGAAAATAGAGAAACCCTGCTTAACAAAGAGGAGGACTCTTATTTATATCAGGATAAAAAAAATAAATAACGAGTTGTCTGACAATTGTGCACTTAAATATAAATACATATAAAGAATCTAAGTTTGAAATGAAAAATTTCAGTAAATCATAGAATAGCAAACTAAAAGGAGTGATTTTAAACCAGCTGGAGAAGTTTATACTTCATACAGACTGAACAAAATTAATAATTGTGCTTTGTGAGTTGGTTTTGGTTTAAATTTAAATTAATTAATAATGTAATCATGATTGTTGTTCTCATCCAATTAACAATTTAAATAAATTTATTTTAAGGTAAATTAAATGTGTTTAAAATCGTACAAAAAAAAAAATGAAAATAAACTTTCTAGTGTGTGTTATCGTCTCACTAAATCAATTACTATGAATCAAAGTGATTCAATTTCTATTTAATAAATTTATTTGTTTTAATACAAACGTTTTCATTGTTTAAAAATTCTATTCTACAGCACTTTAACAATATTTAATCTTGCAGTAATTTGATTTTTCAATAACTTGTTGAGTGTGCGTTTAAAGTGAGAGAGATTGAAACAGTTTTGAAAATATTTCTAATTATTGACATAATTCAACTTTGAATTGTTTTTAAAATTAATAATTGTTTATTTTAATAAATGTTTAAATAGTTTTTGATGCATTTAATAAAAGTTTTTTTCTGGATATATCCAGCTTTTTCGTTTAAATAAATATTTAATAAACCTACAGGAATAATTGTTGTTTTTTTTTTGTGTAATCTACCTTTTTCAAATATTTGCATTTAACACAATTCCTGTAATAATTTATGAAATTTAATAATATTCTTTGATGAAAAATTATTTAATTTTCAATTCTGATTAAACATATCTTATCATTGTATAACCATTTTTATTTATATTACAAAATTAATTTTTATTTTTCTATTGTATTTCTAGTTTATACAAAAAATAGTTTTATTTTGGTAATCAAAGTGTTAACATCATATCAGTTAATTAAAAGAAAATAAAAAAACAACAAATCTTGGAATTAGTTTAAAGAAAAATAAATAAACGTAATAATCAAGAGGAATACGAACAACTCAAACTGAATACTAAAACTATGAGTAAACAAATTGGATATTCGGATGACAACTTTGTTTGTTTCAAAGAGTGAAAGAGGATAAAAAAAGTGAGATTTGCAAGTTTTTTAAGTAATTAGATAGAAGAAGTGGTGGAAAAAAAAAAAATTAAAAATTATAAATAAATTAGAAAAGAAAAAAAAAATTAAAAGAAGAAACGATAAAATATCAGAAATTTTATTGATTAATTAATTTCGATGGGTAAAATCATAAACAAAAAAGGAAATTATTTCTTTTTTGCATATATTATGAAAGCTTAATTCTAATCATAATCCCAGCACATTAACATTCAGCATTATTAACATCAGTTAATGCAAATTTGTATGGTAAGTCTCTGTTAGTTTTTATTTTTTATTGATTTACTAAATTCATAAATACAAAAATCATATCTATAGTTGATAAATATTTTTTTTTTCTTTTTTTTTGTTTATTTCATCATTTGTTTACATAAAAATTATTTTTTATAATTATTTATAATAACTATAGTTATAAAAATGTAAATAAGCCAATTGACGTTTTATTTGATTATTGATAATTAATGAACATAATACTGAATAACGTTATGTATTTTAAATAAAAATTTAATAAACATAAATAAACCATTTTTCTATTCGAACGGCAAATATTATTTCATGAACCATTCCGTACCATTCTCTCGTTCTCTTTCTGAAACTTTCAAAAGAGTTTTTCCTTATTAAGAAAAGATTAACTCAGGTACATTTGCTGAAACACATTATTGTGATTTATGATCAACGAACATTTTTTTTACTGTCTGGTTATTTATGAATTTAATTATTATTTAATGAGGTGTTTCCGTTAACAGGTCTAATTATGTATTGAAATATAGTCGATTTTTTATTTTTTTTGGCTAGATCGTAAATTTTATTTAATTAATTTATAAATTTAATAATTTATCGATTAAAAATCATCATCAGATTACGTTACTAAAGAATATCTTCTAAAAATGATTAAGTTTCGTTATGTAATATATATTACACTCGACACTCAACATTGATTGATTTACAATGTCAAGGCTAATTATAATGTAATTTAATAATCGACGCTGTATTTAAAGTAATAACAATTTATTTTTAATACAACAGTAACAGTATTACATTTAAAATTAATAACAACAATAATTATTATAAAAAAAAAGAAAAAAAAATCTCGTTTTTACAGGTAATGAAAGTTTTTCTACCTGTAATTAACCTTTTTCTTTTCTTGGGTTTTTTTTAAATATAATTAATGTCACTTGTAAAGGTACATCTGTTATAATTAATTCCAATTACATTTTATTACTGTACCTGCCAATGAAAGAGTAGTTTTTAAATTTCACTAAAAATCAATTTAACCAATTACAAGATTCGGTTTATTTATAAGGGGTTATTCCTTTATAAAAACCCAAATATTATTGCATTCCCAAAATCTCCTGTAGATGGATACAATTTACCGGCAAAATTTTGAAATAATTGATAATAATTATTTAGTTCTTCAGAATCTCTTCATCAGGAATGTGATAAAGTTTTTATTTTGAATTAGTACTTCGAACGTGCGATAAATTAAGTAAGTGTAAAAATACAAAGTGAATTTACTTAATAAATTGTAAAAAAAAAAAATTCTTGTGTTTACTTGGATTACACGTTTTCAATTTATAGCCACTTGTAATTTTTTTTTTTTTTTAACTTTTGTTTATCTAATTTTGATTTATCTTTGTTGTGACTTAATTCCGTATAAACAACTCATTGAAAATAATACATAAAAAGTAAAATTAGAAGATAGAAATTTTTTGTATTTGCAAAATAAATAAATAAATTTTTGTTTTTCCTGTTTTATCTTAATATAAATAATTATCATTTTTTATAATCAGTTTTTATTTGATAATCTGATAAAACACGATGTGTGTAAACGATGCTGCTAATAATTTCATCGCAGTTTTATTTTGTGTGTCACATTCATTTCGCTATAATGCTAACTGTCTTAAATTATAAAATATTCTTAAATTTAATTGTTCATTTGAATTTTATTGATTATCAATATGTGAATTATAGATTATCAAATATTAATTGGAAAAAACGAAAATTATTCTTTTATCATATATATTTATCATTTAAATATTTGTTAAAATTTAAAAATGTTATAGATTTAATAACAGTGAGGAAAATGGCAAAATCATCAAAAGCCCACCACCGATGTGATTATGAGTGCATGGTCAAGGTTGATAGTGAAGCAACACCTTTGTTGATTAATTATCATAGTCGCCCTATACAACTACAGAGAAATGTCGATGTTGGCATTTTAATATTATGCTTTTTATTAGTTGGTGGAATTACCATTGGAACATATTTGCTGATGCAAGAATGTAAGATAAATTTATCTCTTTGGTTTGTAATAACATAATAAAAAAACATAATCAATTTCTTTTACAGACCGCAGTTTTCCAATTAATTATCCATTTGACTTAGTTGAACGTCATATATGGGGCGCACGTGATGATTTAACAACCGGACAAAAAATATCAAATAATACAAAATTATTAAATATTTTTATTTTCCATACCAACGATGAACAATGCTTTGAACTCAACGAGTGTAACGAGATTATGCGAAAATTACAGGTAAATAATTGTTAATTGATATTCTAAAGAAAAATTTTTTATTTCATTATTTTATTTTATTTTAGATTGAATCAAGTAAAACATTAAACGTTGATATTCCTTACAATTTCTTAATTGGTGGTGATGGACGAACATACGAAGGTAGAGGTTGGATGCATGAACATGGCTATAACAATATTTTCAATTCAACAAATTCTTTAATTATTGGACTTTTAGGTAAGAGTACCATTTTATTTGTTCATCCAATTAAATTATTTAATTTATTTATTTACATATAAAAAAAAAATGAATTCTTCCCACATGAAAAATACTGAAGAAATTTTATTTCTTTTTTGTTTAGGTAATTTTACAATAAATTCCCCACCAACAAGACAAATTGAGGAGACAAAAGCGTTAATCTCTGAATCACTACGTAGAAAGAAAATATCCAAAGAGTATCAAATTTATGGTGTACAAAATAACAGCAAAGCACAAAATGATGGTGATGCATTGTTTAAAAAGTTTATAGAATGGAAAAATTGGAATACAATAATCAGTATTTTGTGATCTAGAGTAATTATTTATTTGTTTGAATTATTATTATTGTTAAAAGAATGAAAAAAATAAATAAAAATAATAATAATCGTTAAATACTCCAATGTTTTTACTAATTTTTGTATTAATCTCGCCAAAACAATGTATTTTTTTTTTATTTTTAATAAAAAAAAACATAAAAAATTAAAAAAACCACTACTTTCTTTCTTTTTATTATTAAATATATAATTAATGAAATTTTTATTACATTTATAATATAAAATTTATTGCACTGCATTAAAAATTAACACAAAAGAGGATAATAAAATAATTGTTATGATGAGAATGATATGGGGATATATGAGTATAACCTAAATATTATGATACGAAATATGAAAATATATTACAGAATGTTTGATTCCGTCACGGTTTTATTATGAAATGATTAATGTAATGAAACGTGTTATTCTTTAGTTCGGCTATTAACAAGTTTTGATGGCTTTAACCCTATATTGCTAATAAATGAGTAAATTAAACAGTTTTAATGTAATCAATAACAAATACGCTTAAAATAATATAATAAAAATATCGATACACAAAATACATAAATAATGCTTTTAATTAATCAACTTCCAATTTTCGAAAACTTCCAGTTATCGCTTCAGAGTCAAAATTATTATTTTTATCTCTTCGAGAGATTATGCCATGATCATTTAAAATTTTCATATTGTCAAGGTTAAGAAGGCGTTCTCGTTTTGACATTAGCTCATGTTTCCATAGTTCTATCATATCACTCATTGGTATTGTACCACCCATTTCCTTTGGTAAACATTTTTTCTCAACTTTTTTATGCAGATCATTCAATGCGACATGAATCTGAAATTAAACAAGATTTAGAAATTATAATTTATTTATAAATCAAACTCGTGCAAACCTGTAAGCGATCTTTTATCTTGCCACTAACTCGGGATAGTGCAAAATCGATGACAATCTTAACAGCTGCAGGTGCGTGCACACAATGTATTTCCTTGTGACGCATTGGAAGCGATTGTTCTCCCCATTTCATTATGCGTCCAAAATCTGTTGGATTCCAACAAGTTATATGTGCTGTAGTGAAACCCTTCAAATCGCCTACATGAACAAAGCCTAATATTTGATTTTCTTCATCCTCTAGCAGTGCTTCATAAGTTAAGAAATGTGCTCGAGTCATATCCGCACTTGTATGACGACTTGGATCGATATTTTCTATTTGAATAAACATAAATCGGTAAATAGATATCGTTTTTCGGTAATTCATTAACAAAATACTTACGCGCAAATGCTAAAATAACACGTCTTCCATTTTTATCTTTAATCGGCGATGGGAATACATATCTGAAATGAAAATAAAAAGTAAATAAAAGAAAAATATTATTGTTCCGTTGAGAACTTACCCCCGTGTTATTAAATCATTGAGTACAGGATCTAAAAAGTCCAGTTTTGTTGCCATTTCAGGAAATGTTTTTCTTAAATTCAAATATTTCAATAATGTTTGCTGGGCCATTGGTAAACTAAATTTCTTCACACGTAAAAACCTTAATAGGAAATTATCGTCGCAACGGACATTTTTAATGTCTCCATTTTTACTTATCCATTCATAGAAATTTTGTAGAGATTGTTCCCGTATTGCTTCATCTTCGCGTAATTCTTGTCGTGCAATTTTTAAGACTTTTTCACACAATACATAATCATTAATGTCGGGATTCGCCTTTGATAATTTACCATTATTCCATGGATAACTGAGTATTACACGTGTCGTTGCCATTTTTCTATTTGAAGAAAATAATAATTGAATTCTTACTTCATTTTTTTATTTACATATGTAAATACATAAATTATTATTATATAATATAATATAATATAAACACGTAAAAGAAATTATGATAAAGAAAAAGATTTGATTCATCATAATTTATTCATAAGATGACTACAAGCACGCAATTAACCTTTAATAATTTTTTTTTTATGATTATAAATTACAGGTCGTCGCATGTTTATGATAAATGTTTATCAAAAGATTGTTATTATAAAAAAGAAAAAATGAAATTTTAATATTGAGGTCAATACTGTATCTTCTACTGTAACAAAAATATATTTTTAGCGCTTTTATTTTATTATTGATAAATAAAATTTTTTCTCTTTTTTTTTTCAAATAGTTTTAAACCATTCATTGACATGGCTATTAGCAATGTTTTTTTTAACAAACCACCAAACTAAACAATTTGGTGATAGTCTCTCAAGTACGTAAACCAAATTTTTGTGGATGATTTTTAAACTGGAGTTTTGTGTTGAAAAATTTGGATGCCTTAGGAGAATTCGATTCTTTTAAAATATTTTTCTCAATTTAGTTTAACGAGTTTTTAGAGTAGCACCCTAAGGCAAAAATCTCTTGCTTCACCTATCAACACGGCATAGCAAAAATTAATTAATAATTGAATCAGATGTTGTTATAGCGACTTAGATAATCATAATCAATGTGAAATTAATTAATTAATTCAGTAATAGCGAACAAATTATTCCACGAACTTGGTATTTGAGAGTTCTTACTCCACTAATACAGGTAGTAAAATAAAAAATTCGTATTATGAGAGCTGATTTACTATTTATTTCCTGAGTCCCAGTTATTTACTAAGTAATTTCCAACAATTTGAATTCCACAATTTTAGAACTTTCGATTTTTAACATCAATAAAAATGATTATTATTATTATTACGTTAAGTTGTTTGATCTATCAAAATGTTATGATTTCTATAATTATGTTTTTTTCTTATGATCTAGTCAAAAATGAAATGGTAATTTTCTATTATATAACGCAGCATTGTTTTAATTTACAATAATTATATTTTTATGATTTTATTTAAGGTTTTCTTTCTAAGTAATAAAATTATTTTCTTGTGATTTATGTAACAAAATTATTTATTTTAATAGCATAATAATAATTGAGTTTTTTTTTTCTTTCTTTCTTTCTTTCTTTATAAAGCAATAAATTTATTAATTTTTTTTTTTTGTACCACATTATATTGTATTTATTATATAATATTTTGTATTCTTTTAAAATTACTATTAGCAAATAAAAGGACAACAAATTATTACTTAATAAATCGGTTAAAAAAAAAAAAAAAAAAAATCGGTTAAAATGAAAGAAAAAGTTTAGCAACAGATAAATGTGTGATGATGGTAAATTTAATGTGAACAAACTTGAAAATTAATAAATAATACAAATATTGAGACAAAAAAGATGTTACAAAAGTATGCCAATATGTTACAATATGCACCTTGGACTTGGCTAAAGGCTATAAATATCCATGACGCTGTTTAATAATAACAAAAAAATAAAAAAATTGCGTGTGTTCTATTATCAATATTTCTTTTCTTATGCAAATCTTATCTTATATATTGTCACATGTACTTAAGGCATTTATAATATTTTTAATTTTTTTCTTTAAGGTTGTTTCAGTAATTACGTTAATCACACATCAATAATATTCATTCAATTTTTTATAAATAAATAAATATTTACTTTAAACTATGGCATTGATATATTTATATGTTAATTTTTTTTTTTTTTTTTTTTTATAAGATAATTATTTATATTTTATTTTCCGTTGACTAAAAATTAAAATTCGTTTGGAATTTAGGATTATTATTATTAATAGTATCTAATATACAAAAATATTTATTAATTAATTGAAATAAATATTTTTATTTAGAAAGTTACATACACATAATTATTTATACAAAAAAATAATTATAATAAAAGATTGAACTTATTGTATTATTAATATAGCTAGCGAAAAACGTTCATAATAAAGAGACAAAGAAATGAAATAAAAAAAAAATAAGAGTAAAAGTGTTTCTAACTTTTCTTTTATAATTTCCATCTTAGACAATTGTGTATAGACAATCGTATAAGAGTACTTAGAAATATTACTTGGAAAAAAAAAACTAAAAATAAAATTGATTCATTCATTTAAATACTTGTAGTACGGACCGGTTTAACGTTTAACAACATGCGGAGTCTCGTCTTTTATGTAATAAACTACGTTTTATTGTTATATTGTTACAACATTTATTTGTAAACATTATTATGGTTTGCCAGAGTAATCAATTAAATAAATAATATTAACTAGTTTTTACTATCTTATGTTAAATTAATAAATAAATAAATAAATATTCTTACGATTTGTGATTACTACTACTATTTACTATTATATTTATCTGGTTAATAAAAAAAATTGTGTGGTTGTGCATCCAGTTGAGCAAAACAATGAAAATACATCTTAAAACCGCTTGTGTTTTATTGTTATAAGAAATTTTTATCACGCAAATATAATTAATAATCTTTTTTCTACATTTAAATATTACAAACATTTTTATTACATGATTATTATTTACATATTGAAAAATATAAATAAAAAAAATATTTTATTATGCCAATAAGTAGGTTGTCTCTTCTATATAAAGTGCCTCTGCTGATTATTTTCAATTTTAATTATAAAATTATTATAAGAGTACGAATCTTATTCTTTTATTATATAATATTTTAATATTTATACTTTTAGGTATGTTAAAAACTATGATATGTAAGACTGTGCAGACTATGTAATATAAAGACTTTCGTTTATAAAAATTTAAATGTTATTTCCTAAACTATAAATACCAATGTAATTGGGATTATTGACACAAAAATGTTGAGATAACGCTCTGTTATTTTAGGAATAATATCATCACTGTTCTTCTATAGATGCTTTAGCTATAGAAACACTATCATTACAGCATCAAACTAATCAAAACAGTCTTTTATTGTTTAAAATTGTTTTAAAATTACTAAAATTAAATGACTTATGACTTAACAACAAATAGATTTAAAGCCATGAACAACTAGCTTATTTATCTTGAACGAATATCATGAATTTACAACGATTTAATTTTTTTTTTTTGATTATATAATCGCGTTTACAAGTTTAATAATCGTGGTATACTAATCGCAAATTTTTTTTTATTGTATTTAACATTTATCCCTTTACATTATTATTTATTAATTTATTATTTTAACAATAAACAACAATAAGTACATATTTTGTGTATGAATAGAAATTCAGTTTAAATTGTTTCGTAATATTTGCTAATGGTGAAAGTAACAGAGTTCTTCACATTTTTGTTATTACAAATTAGCACAATTTTATTTATGCGGAATTGGTTTACAAACATCTGTATGAGGTCAAGTACTGGTAAAAGTGTTTTGTATCACAATATTTCCAGTCTTAACGACAATTTTGTTTTTTTTAAACAATTAATGTCTTAATTAAATGTTTTCATTGTTTTTTTTTTTTTTTTTTATTATTACATAAATACAGAATAATTTGTAATCATTAAAATGTGAAATTTAAATTAAAAATGAAAGTGATAATGACCGTGGTGTCTTAATTTATTAAACAATTTAATCCTATTATTCGTAATAGAAAATTTTACAAAATTTAGAAGAAATAATTAAATCCTAACTAACACGGCTAATTTAAAATCTATATATTGAAATAAAAAAAATATTAACATAAATATAAATTTACGGACTATTTACTATTTAGATACCATGAAGCTTAGACTCTAAAACAATATTTGATTAAAAAAAAAATATATATATATATATTCGGTATATTCGGTATGGTGTTGTAGACCTAAAACAATTTTTATAAATATTTACTTTAACAGCAAAAAAAAAGATAAATAAATAAAAACCATTAATGAATAAAATTATAAAAAAAAAAAAAAACCATACATTTTTTTCATAAAACAGAAATTTTTTAAATATAATTTTACATAACATTAGCATGTGTGAATATATTAATATAAAAATAAATGAAAAATTAATTAAATACTTGTATCAAGTTCAATATGATAATACTTATTATATAAAAAATATATAGTTTTAATTAATTAAAACTGAAAATTAATTTCTTTTCTTTACTTAACATTGTGTTTTAAACTAATTTTTACGAATTATATTTGGATATAACATAAACGAAATATAATTTCAAATAACACGCAATTTTAAAAGTCAAGTAGGCTAGCATCGTATTTTGTTTTCATTTTAAATTTACTCAACACGTGTTGGTAAAGATTAAAGGTAACGCAAAAAGAATGAAAAAGAGGAAGAAAAAAAATAGAAATATGAATGCTAATTAAGTAAATATTTAATGTATTTTTTGTGTAATAAGCATACGCATAAAAGTTAATTTGCTACAATGTCATCAATTTAACATTAAAAAAAAAAGGTGTCTCAAAAGATAATGACTGTGCTTTTTCATATGAAAAAAAAGCGTAATTTTCAGATTAAGCTGTTAAAATTTTAATTTTTAAGTATTCTATGGTTAAATTATGCAAGTTATAAGTCAAGACGAATATTTTATGCTAAACAGCGAATTAATCAACCGGTAACAACTTGTTACTAAACAAGTAAATTTAATTAGTTGTTTATGATAATATTTATTTCATCAAAAGGAAAAATAAATTCTTTTTGTAAACACAATAGTTAAACAATTTCATTGATTTATTATTTAGTTATCAGCACATAATTTTAACATAAATTTATGTTCTTATTTATTTATTAAATCAAAAAAAAAAAAATTTGCTTCCTGTTTAATTATTTTTGATAAACAAATAATTGTTTTAGTGAAGAATTATCATCGCTTTTGGAACTACCTACTTAGACTCTTAAGACGATTTAGAAGAGCTAGAGGGTGGAATTTGATATTAATTGAAAGGTATTAAAAAACTGTAGTGAAAATCCGTTTTTCTTTAATAAAACATTTAGAAAAGTAGAATTATGAAGCATAAATGAAGTATGAAGTGATTAATTATTGTACAAAATATTAGTTCGTAATTGAGTATGGTGCATTGCTCCAACATAGGTTACACTGTGAGGGCTTTAGTTTAGGATACCGGGAGAAGAAAAGAAAATATTAATTGTTACAAATATGCTTTATCATAGTTTTTAATTACAAGGAGTAATCAAATAGATTTCAATGTGAGATGACATTAATTATGTGGCTATTAGAGATTTAAATACTAAAAATAGTTTTTTAAATCATAATCTTAGAGGGATGCGATGTTGTATTAATATTTAACTCTTATTTCATGTTCTGAAATATTTTTTTATTTTACTCTAAATCGGGAGTGCATTAAAAAACTTAGGCTTTATGATATGGGGACAACGTTAAGGATGTACATCACTGATTTAAGCCAGTAGTATTACAGAAAAAAATAATTTCAATTATGTAAAAGTAACTTTTCTTAATTCCATTCAAAATAATATTAATTAACTTAGTAAAAGTGTTTTGATTAATTGGAAACATATTAATATTCAATAATTCATAATCTAATTAAATTTTGATTTATATCCAGTAAACAATCATAATTATATATTAATGAACTTTTGTATTTGTGTAATGTTTTTTTGTTAAGTAAAGTGCGCACAGTATAATGTGATTACTTTCCTTTTTAGATTTTCATTATTTTATTTATATAAAAGTAGGTCATTTATGTGATAAAAAAAAAAAAAAAATAAACGTAAAATAATTTTCAATATAGTTGCATATTGCATTGTATTTTATGTAATTTATATGATTATTGCAACATATTTAGGTAATTTATTACATACAAAATGCACATGCAAATTAGAAAATCTTTATTCATTTTTATAGTTTCTTGATTAGCAATTATAAGTCGTTGTTTCATTGTAATTATATGGTTTGATTTTTATTTTTTATTTTACTGAATAAAATAGTTTGATAAACCATAAACTCTTATTTACTTTAAATTTTAATTAACTTTTTAATGTTTCTTTAGTTTGTTTAGTTTGTTTAGTTAAATGTAAAGAAATTGATTTGAAGTTCATTGAAAATTTTGGTAATAAATTATTATAATTGTTTTGTTCACACTATGGCTTTATTATTTGAAAGTCAAGAATAAATATTAAGCTTTTAAATTAAATTCGATTTTTCGATTTTTAAAACTAAAGTTTTTTAACGTTATGACGCATATTCGAAAGGAGTTGATAATTCAATTAATAGTTATTAATAGTCACTTTTCTGTTTATGTTTGATACAGCAATATAACGCAATAGTTAAAGAATTATTTTATTGCAATATTCACAAACATAAAACAAGTATGATAATAAATAAATTTCAATTAATATTTAATAACAATAAATATTGTTTATAAGGCTATAAAAATATTGAGTAATACAATTGCAATTAGATATTAATTGTTTTTCTTTTTTGTTAATAATAGAATTAATTATGGGATTTATAAAGATTTAAGCAAAAAAACTTTGTAATACTTTTATAGAATTGTTAATTATATTTTGCTTCAGAATAATCCACAATTATTACGTTAAAAAGGTGTTTTGCATGTAAAACAATGGAATTATTATAATAATTAATATAATTCATGTCCGAATGTGTATTATTAATTAATTATTTAAAGTAATAAAATAGTATTTTAGTTACAGTAGTTATACTAAAGTATTATCCAGTCAATATAAAGTGTTTAATCATATTTATGAAAACAAACTAAACTAAATAAACACAAAATTTTTGGTAATAAACAACAAAAAAATAATTACAAAATTATTGATTATCCATGTAATTAATAATCAATAATATTTATATATGCATTTAGCGGTTTATTAGTTACTTTAACTTAATTTATTATTTAAATAAAATTTAAAATTATCTTGTTTGTTCTTTTAATCAATGTAAAAATGATTGAATAATATGTGGTAATATGCGAGGGATGACAATATAGCTTGTAATTTTTTTTTTAAAACACTATAAATGCCCGATTGTAATAAGCTAGGTATGCTACAGTAATTATTTATGGTAATCTATCATAACCCATTTTGGGTTGAATGTAATTTATCTAATTAAAAATTATCTTAAAACTGAACGACTTTTATTAATTCACAATCTGATGATAATTAATTATACAAGAAATAAAAAGCGATTTCTAATAAATATAATTAATAAATAAATTTGTGTTATTGGTCCTAATTTTTTTTTTTACTGATCCCTTTAATTCATATTTTAATAATTGACAAACAAACACAACACTTGTTATAAATAAAGAAAAAATATCTTACCTTGTTTATACGAATAATAATCACAAAGTTAATTTTTTTTTTCTTTCAAAAATTATTAAAATATTTATTATAATAACTACACCACAATTAACGATTTATTTTGTTTCTCGTAGCTTTTGGTTAACACAATAAAATCTTTATTATTTTTTTTTTTTATATATTTTGTTGTTTCATAGTCAACTGTTCCACTAAAAATGAATACTGGCTATAAGTTTTTTGTTGTTATAAAAATGTTCAATAGATGAAAATTTTAAAATTTCGTTAACACCCCCACTCATGGTTTTTTGCTTTATTCGATTTTATTATAATTTTCTTTTCTTTTTTTCTTTTTTGTTACATTATTTAACGAAAAAGCACAAATTTGTTTGCATGAAGTAATGCTAGTCATATACTTTTGTAATGAGTTGTTTTTTTTTATATAGAATATCCATATTTTGCTTTTTATTTTACAATTTTTTTTTGAACAATTTTGCTGAATTATTTTCTGAGTTTTTGTTGTTTAGCTTTACAGATGCTGATGATGCGGATGATTGTATTGAGAGAAGTGTAAAAAATTGTGTAAGTGTAAAAAATAATAACTCTCATTTTCAATTATGTAATGTTTTTTTTTTGGTGATAAATTTGTATTCGAACATTCTTGTAACAATGTTTCGTTATTTGAATGCTTTTTTAGCATGAATGATGCAAAATTTAACTAAACGTGTTTAAGCGACGAACCTGTATTTTCTTTTTGTTTTATTTTGTCACTAGCTAATGGAAAATTTTACGGTATTGATCCTAAATAATTATTTACACTTTAATGCAATATTTATATATATATAACAATTTAATTTAATTAGTTAATTAGCTAAATGCAAAAGTAAATCGATTAAGATTTTCATGCATTTATCTAATTAACATTTTCAATGAACTTTGAAATGGTTATTTCCGTGCAATTTTCAGTTTTTTAAATTTAAATTAGAATTGGTATGAAGAGGACTTAGTGTCTAATGTCAATTTCAGGTATTAAAGGACGTTAGATTTAGAGGATTGGTTTGATTTTTCATTTCAGTACAGTTTTTAAGAATTTTTTTTTCGATATTTCGGGCTGTGCACCTTATCTGTCTTGACCAGCTATGTGTAGATGTTATAGCCTTTGTAGTGTGTAACAGAGTTCCGCGATTAGGAATTATTTCAGTAACCACTTTACAGCAGTTGAATAAAGTTAGAATAAAGTATGAAAATGTTTTTTTTTTGATAATTAATACGAGCTTTTTTCTATTTAATATCATTTCATTAAAGGCTTAAAAACCCCAGTCAGAATGATTCGTTTTAATATTATTTCTTGTTGATATTCAATTTACATTACATAGATTTTAATTATTTATTGTATTGAAATAATGGAAATAGATGATAATCCCTAATCAGCTTATTTCTAACAAAATACCCCATTAAGTTCTAAGCAAGTTTGTTTCTGTTGCTATAAAACATAATAGTGTAGAAATCAAGGAAATAATCACATAAATATTTTTAATTATTTATATAACATTTATAATTAAAAGACCATATGTTTCGGTTGTAAATTAATTAATTTAAAATAAATAAATTTCCTCAAGTGTTGCAATATATGTCTTAGTCGCTTTTAATTACGCTTCCAATGGCGAAAAATATAATTTTTTTTTTGGTTTCTTTTATTTATATAATTTTTTGTACCATCTATAGATATAGAAATTTTTGGCATTTATGAGATAATAATTTTTATTTAGCAGAAATTAAATATAATGCGATAGAAATTAAGGCATATGTAGTAATATTTGAATATAATGTAATCTAATATGTAAATTGATTATTAAACAATAATTATAAATGGTATAAAATGGTTAATAATGTTATTGATTCAATTATGTTTATAATTTTTAATTTAATAACACCAAATTGAGCATATTGAAATGAATAATAATTGTAGCCTTTATGAAAAATTAATTTATTTGTGTAGTAATAAACTAGTTACCATCAACGAAACAGATTTACAACAGTGTTATCAATCAATCAATCACAATCAGTGTGCATTTACTTACTTATCAGTTACTTCATGCTTTAATCAAATCGTTGTATATAAATAAATACATTGTCCATAAATACAAAATTGAAAAACAAAAAAAAAATGTTTTACCATCTTATTTAATAAAACAACAAGTGTTATGTTAATTTATTAACAAAAAAAAAAAAAAATGAAAAAATTTCTTCTCGTTATAGCCATTGAGTTTACATAAAAATAACAGACGTTTTTTTATGTAACAACAGAAGAAAAAAAATAAATAAAAGAAAATTAAAATCATTTATTTATTTAATTTTAATTATTAAAAATTAATTAATATAAAAATAATTAAATTTATTTATACGTATGAATAATTTGATTAACGAAAACATTACAAATGTTAAATAACAAAATAAAAACATTTCAAATGTTTAAGTTTTTAATTACAATAGGATTTAAAGTGTTTTCATGGCGTTACTGAATTAGAAAATGTTAAATTACAGTTTGGTGCGATACATTTTTGTTATTTTTTATTAACTTTATTTGAGTGACTGAAAATAATTTTTATTTAGCCGAAACTAATTCATATAAAACATGAAAATTAAAACAACAAAACTTACTTTGTCATATTTATAACGATCTGGGGAATATTCAGAAAACAATAACTGTTGAAAATGTAATGTAAAATCAACGGCATAACGTATTGCTTTTATTTTGTCTAAATTAAGCAATAAAATTATAATTTTTTAAATAAATTTAGCATCACATTAAGTTTAAGACGCTTTTTTTTTTTTGTTTTTACTATATGATATAATGTTCTTCAATCAACATAAGACAGCTTTCAAGACATGTGTATTGTTGTCGTTACTTTCTTACTATGAAATTTTATTCATGTCAATACGTATTATATAACTTCTTTTCATATAAATTTAATTTTTCTTTCTTATTATTATTGAAGTACATTTATGCTTTTTTATTCATTTTTTTTTTTGCTAAATTACTATTCAAAACTCCTCGTGGAAAAGTTCATGCACAAAAACGTGATTTTCTAATAAATCTAGAAAAAAACAAATTTATTATTATTATTATTAATATTTTATTGTTAAAAAAAACAATTAATTTTTTTTTTTTATTTTTTAAATTCCCTTAAAATTTATTTCAACAATTTTTTATAATTAACAATATCGCTTTTTTATTTCGTTTATTAAACGAAGACTAAAAAATCGATTAATTTTATAATTTATTGCTCAATTTACTTATCTTCTTATTTGAATTAAATTAGATTTTGTTTTGAAAATGTTTGCTTATAAAAAACAAAAAATGAAAAAAGGAAGAGGCTTTTGATGATCATTATATGTACACAAAAATAATAAATTAATGTTTTAGGTTAAATAATAATAAAAAAAAAAAAAAAAAAAGTTTACAGAGTATGCAACGTTTAAATTGAATTAATTAAATTATTTTATTTTAATAAAACCAGAATTAAACTTCACCTAATATATTATTATAATAGTTACTATTATGATTAAGTGTATTAAATATTTTATTTTATTAATAAATTTCTTAACATTATTTATGCTATTTAAACTATTTTAATTAAATTTAATTATTGTAATAAGAAAAAAAAAAAATAAAGGAAAAAAGAAAAGAAAATTTATTCTTGAATGTCTAATAATTTAATAGTAGATTTGTGATCTTTATCATGGTCATCTTCATCTTCATCGTCTTCCTCACCTATAGAATTCTCTTCATCTTCCTATGAATATATAAATTATTTAATTTATGTAATGAATTAAGGTGAAACAATTTATTTACATCAAATCCAAAGCATGAAGTCATTTCCTTTTCGTCTACTAACATTTTATCGGGTTCTCCACGCAGCTTTTTGCTTGTTCGCAATGTACGTAACACATCATCATTTAAATCTAAAAAAAAATTTATTGTAAATAAATGTCTACCAATCAAATCTATAATATGAAAAAAACGTACTATCGGGCAAAAGATAATCAACACCACTCATATCCTGTTGATTATCAGCATTCTGTTCTTCATCTTCTGGTAATTGTATCACTTCTAAAACTACATATTCAGATTCTTCATCAGGATCTACCTCCATTGTTTCATTACCACCGTCTTCGGAACTTTCTTCTTCTTCACTACAATCATCGTTTAATAATTCCACTTGTTCACCATCTATCATTTGTAACCGCTTTTGTCTACCCATTTTTAAAGCAATTGCATCTTCTCTTATACTAGATGCTGGATCATGAACAGCCATGTGGCGTATTAAATTTCCTTTATGTCTAAAAGTTCGAATGCAATTTGGGCAAGAATGTGTTTTTTCTTTAGGTGTTGGAGCAATATACTCGGGGTTGTGATATAAATTAATATGTCTCTTTAATAATTGTTTTTGTCTAAAAAATATTATAAAATGTTTAATGGAAATTAAGAAAAGTAATCAAATATGAAATACATACCTAAATGATTGATCACATTGGTCACATTGGAACGGTTTTTGGTCAGTATGAATAAGCATGTGGGATTCTAAATGACGTGCTGATATGGAAGCATAAGGACATAAATCACATTTATAACATTTTTCTCCTTCGTGAGTTTTTGAATGAATCTGTAATTAATCAATTAGTTATTAATTATTTATAATTATGCATATATAATTAATTTTTATAAATTACCTTATAACTGTATCTATCTGGAAAATGTTTTCCGCAACGTTTACATTTTAGTGGTTTGTCAGAAGTATGCAGTTTTTGCACATGAATACGTAAGTCGGTTTTCCTACCGCATGTTGTCGGACATAATTCACAGTGAAATACAGGCTTATCACCGACTAAAAAAAAACATTTTATATTTAAATACGTGATAATTGCAAAAGAACTCATTTAAATAATTACCACTGTGGATTAGCTTATGTGCCTTTAAGGAATTCGACTGTGTAAATCTTGCGTGACAAACGTCACATTCGTATGGTTTTTCGCCAGTATGAATACGTAAATGACGTTTTAATTTAAAAGTATCGGGTGACGCATAGGTACAATGTGGACACTGATATGGTCTTTCTCCAGTATGACAACGAATGTGCCGTTTCAATTTACTCAATTCTACACTAGCATAATTACATTCTGTACATTTATGTGGTTTCTCATGAGTATGACGATACCTAAAAAATAAAATAAAATTATTTAAAAATCAATACATCGATTGAATTTTTTTTATATTATTACCTGACGTGACGTACAAGCTCGCCAGACGTTGTAAACGCGCTTTCACAATTTTTACAATGATGTGGTTTCGTTCCAGTATGTGTATTAACATGATTTTGCAAAGATGCCAAGGTTTTAAATCCACGCTCGCAAACAGAACATTTGTGTGGCCTCTCTTCTGAATGAGATTTCATATGACGCGATAGTAGGTATCTTTTGGGACTTGTATAATTACAATAATTACACATGTGAGCTTGTGCTACTGTTTGTGATTTTTTTGGTGTAATTTTAACAATTTTAGTTTTATCATCTTCTACATCTGTATCACGCGAATCAGATTTATCTTCCTCATTTTCATTAAATTCATAAACATTCTCTTCGTCGTCTTCTTCATTTGTTGCCTTAACCTCATCACCCGTATTTTCCATTATTAATACATAACTAATGCCTTCTTCATTTGTTTCGAATCTTACAGATTGAAAATCATCGCCTGAAGTAGCATTTTCATTGGATTTACTTTTATTAGAATCATCCCCAGTATTATTATCATCATTCTCTATAGGTATTAATTGTGAACTGTTTTCACCAGACTGTTGTGCTAACACTGGTTCAGAATTTTTATTTATTTGATAATAATAATTTCCAGTTTGATCTACGTAATAAGTTGGATCTTCTTCATCATCTTCACCATCTGAATTTTCTTGACCAATTACAGTTATGGTTTGCTGATCATTGCCTTCTATTTCTTTATTAAAAGACGCCAGATATGTTTGGAGCTCCGTGCCTTCCAATTTGATTTGAACATCGGCCATTCGTGCCGACATATTTTGATTTTATATCTTAAAAAAAAAATTGGAAAATGTTAATTTTATTTAATGTTTATATTAATTTCTATTAATAATAATAGTAAAAATAATGTACGGTTTATGCATAAGCTAAACTAAAATAAGAGAAGGGGAAGTATGTTAACAACAATAAACTAACAGATTGCAGCGTCACAATGAATAGATCAAAGTACTAACAAATGTCATTTAGATTTACTCTATTGTATAATTTCGTAAACTTATATATCATTATAATAGATAATTTACGCGCTCTTTTTAGGTTATATTTACATATTAAATTATAATCACTATTGAATTCATTATATTTAATTTAATTAGGCTTCTAAAAAGACTGGTTAATATGGAAGATAGATTTTAAAATAAATAAATGGTTACGAATTTTAATTAGACACGAACTTTGATCGAATCTTGTTTGAAACAAAATTATAACACTTAATTTAAAATTAAAAACATAATAATTACAATCAAATGATATAATTGAAGTCTTATCACTTTATTTTAAATCATATGAACCAAATATGGTTTGCTACAGAAAGACACAGACAACACTATACGACCTCGATCTGCGCCATGTTGGCATTATTTTTTCACAAGACTACATCAATGACGAAATCGATTATCATAATTTTTAATTAATCAAATAATATAATTGTACAAATAAATTTCTAATTAATACTTTTAATAATTAATTAATCAAAATGCAATAATAATTTAGAATTTAGTTAGTAGGGGGCTGTATGAATAACTAAAAATTCATGTAATTATCACTATCGGCGCTGTCTTCAATATGGCGTATGGGAAAATGAAAGCTGCGTATGTATAGTTAACACGAATAATAAAACATTTAGCATCACAATTATCAAAATTAATAAAATAACATAGTTTTACTAAACCAACTTAATCACAATTACACCATAATTTTTGAAAAACACTTATTTTAATCAATTTATACATTTTTTCAATGTTTAATTAAAACTCACCTTAAGCTTTATAAATTAACCGTGAGGGCGTTGCTTTTATCTGCAGCCTGTGATTAAAAAATGAAACCTTGAAGTGTAGAAATTGAAAATAAATTAAATGGCGTTGCTTCAATTTTTTATGTACGATTAAACGAGAGATGGCGTCTACAGGTCCGAGCATTCAATCGTACAATTTGAAAGAAAGAGACAATGCGCAGCATAATATAACTTGCCTTATCTAACGCATGGTAATTGGAAATTTACAATAAAAGAGAATTATTTTCTTATCTCAGCCAATGGAATTATTAGAAATACCATAACAAGGGCTGATAAGTTAGTTTGCTATAATGTCGGTATAACAGAACAGTTTTTTTTTTTGTAAATAAACAACTTTTATTTGAAAAGAAATTTTCTTTTATAATTAAATTAATGTATGAGAAAATTTGATTTAAAAATATCCGGTTGAAGTTTAATATCTTCAACACTAAAATTGTATTATATATAATAATTAGATTACAATTTTAATTTTAACAAACATTTAATAACTTGAAACATAAATAACTTTAAAAAATTGAACTTGAATTAAATTTATCACGGAACCTGATGATGGTTAATTATTAACTTTAAAATAAATAAATAATATTAAAAAAAAATATTTTAATATTATCATAATTAAAAAAATTATAATGTTTATTTTAATTATTAAATGATAAGAATAACTAGTAATAAAACTGTATACCTATTAACACTAAAGTATAAAACCCAAAAAATGAATTATTTAGAAAGCATTAAACAATATAACAAAATCTTTAAAAATTTATTTATTTATAGAAAATAATCAATAATATTTGGTGTTACAATTAGTATTAATTAATCATTGGTCGCGAGTAGTCTAGCTAAGATATGGTGTTTCGAAAATCTTATAAAAACGTTTCAGTGTTTTTATTTTTTATTGGGGTTTGGCCAATCCGACTAAACAAAAATAATGAATTCCATAACTCCTGGCAACATAATATATATTTTGGAACATTTTGGATAATAATATTCATATTACAATTATATTTATCTTATTTATTATTTTTTCAAAATGATGGCTTTAGCCAATTAATAGCGAACTTACGCAATATTGCCAGCTTCATGCAAGTTTTCTTAACAATATTTTTAAATAAAGTAATTCTATTTACCAAGTGGCATAATATAAAAAATCACTGCAAAATATTAAACAAGTTATCAGATGTCGATGATTTGTACTTCGCAATGAGTCTAGGCACTAACCACCACCAGACTAGTCGACATATTTGGCGGAATGTAATAATTATTCTACTATTTCATGTTGGACAATTTATTGGATTCTCACAGCTGATGGTTAATGTTGATTGCAAACCACTTTCGCTTTGTTTCTGGTTTTTTTACATCTATACCTCGTTTTCTACCTCGTTAAGTTATTTGCATATAATCAATTTAGCCGAAACATTAACACATTTATTTAAATTAAATGCAAGCTTAATAAACAGTTTGGTTAATAATAGTGAATTTTTAAAAAATAAAACAAAAATAAGCCACCTAAATGATGTATTCCGTCTATATAATGAATTTCAAGTAATCATCCATAGATTTAATAAATGTTTTGGTTTATTCATTTTATTAAATTTTGGACAAGATTTTTTATCAATGTTTACACTTTTATATCAAATTATTAAAATAGGTTTAATTTTGACTGGAATACAAATAAAATATTTAGTTTTAATTGTTGGCTTTGATACATTTTGGTTATCAATACATATTTGTAGATTAATATTAACTGCTTGGAGACTAAACAAGGTTATCACTCAGGTATGATTCTTTATTGATTTCAATAGGTAATCAGAAATAATTTTTAATTTTGATTTCAGAGACAAAAGATTAAAAATTTGATTGTTAATTGTAACATAGAGAATTGTCAAGAAAAATTCATTGTAAGTTTTTAGTTAAACATAATTAATAAAGTTAATTAGTGATAAACATATTTATTATTTCAATTCTAGAGTAATTTGTTAATTTTGAAGTTTACACAAAATCAAAAAGATATAACAGCAATGGGATTTTTTAAAATAAATTTTGAAATTGTTTTTGAAGTAAACATTTAAAAAAAAGATTATTTTTATTACGTTAATTAATAATTTTTATTTTTTTCTCTTTTTATTTTTTTCAAAGATATTTTCTGCAACTGTAACCTATTTTCTTATATTATTGCAATTTGAACAAACGGAAAAATTAAACTGAGAACAATTGTTTTTCCAATAATATAATTAAAAAATTTAAAATAAACGTTTGTTTAAACTTATTATTCCCTATTCAATTATAATGTTTCAACAAATGTATCTTATTCATTATTAATATATTTGTTTTAATGTATTAACTATAAAATAGTATTTATTAATCAATTAATATAAATAACACTTATAATTATATTTAAATAATTTATTAGTTATAAGTATGAAATCTAAACATCACACTATTTTTACATAAATATCATTAGTATATTGGGACCTTTTATTACACAACCATGCATCATTTTAATAGATTTTTAAAAATTAATACAATTATTGGTATAAATTGTGTATTATCAAATGGTGAAAAATATGTTAATTATAATAGAATATTTATATTTAATTATTTAAGGATATTAATAATTGTGTTAATCTTTGATAAAGTATATATAACGCTTGCTTTACAACATAACTATTATGTAATGGTTACATCAGTTGCATATTTAATATTAACAACCATATTAAATTTTAATTATTTATTATCTACTTTAATAATTAATTGGAAACGTGAATCATTATTAGTTTACTTGAATCAACTAAAAAAATTTGATACGGAAATTTTTGACATATATAAAATTAAAGATAATTTTAAGAATATTTGGATATATTATTATGCATTATTATTTTATACAATCATTTATAATATTACGTATGCAGTATTGGGATTACACATATCATTTACTACAGATACTGTAATATTTTATATATTTATTAACGTAAAAGAGTTTACCACATCCTGCATTATTTTGTATATTACAATTTTAATGTGTTTAATCAAAAATCGTTTTAAATTATTGAATAAAATATTAAGCAACTTTTTCATTGAACGAAGTAAAAATAGTTATAAAAATATGAAAACAAGAAATAGTGATGATAATATAATGAATTTACAAAATTATCATAATCAATTAATTCTATCATTGAAATATATTAATAAAGTATTAAATATTCTATTTCTATTACAAATTGGACAAAGTTTTATATTTTTCTGGGTTGAATTATTCTTTTTCTCTTACATGGCAATTATAAACGAATTAGAATTTCTCAGTTCTGCGAATACCATTAATAATATTTTATTTAATGTTTTAAAAGCACCTGTTTTGATTTTTGTGTGCCACCAGACAAGTAAAGAGGTTTTGTATTATTTAAATTAAATGAATTAGATCAATGAAGTGAATAGATAATATTTTTTTTTTTTTTGTATTAATTTTAAAGGCTAACGAATTCTATCGAATCATAAATAAATATAATGGACAAAGTGAATTCAAACAAATTGTAAATATATTGTATATAAATGTGTTATATGCATATTATATTATTAATTTTAAAACTTATTATTTTGTTTACATATAGTTTAGCTCATTTCTAATAAAACCGATTAAAAAAGAAATTAAAATTACTGTTTATGGATTATACACTATGGATTTGTCACTAGTATATCAAGTAAATATTTGAATCTTGAATTTTTTTTTTATTAATTATTTTAATAAAAAGTTTTATTAATTTTTTAGATGATATCCGCAATTACAGCGTATTTATTGATTTTATTACAGTTTTATCAAGCTGAACAATAAATTGAATGAGTGTAAACAATGCTATTGATGTAAATTCTACTCTGTTTGTTTAACAAATCTCTTAATTATAATTTATGTTTATGTCAGATAATTAAATTAAAAATCGTTTATTAATACATAATATTAGAAAAATAAAATAAAATGTTTCTTTTTTTTATTTTGGATTGCATATATTTTATATTTACGACATATTTTGTGATAAATCAAATTGTATTAAAATTAGAAAATAGGTAACTGTCGCAGTAAAAATCTTTAAATAAAAAAAAAAACATAAATTTATTGCAGCATAAAAATGAAAAACATTTTAATTTACCTCAAAAATAAATACAAAATTTATTTTAAAGAATCCCCACGCTGTTATATATTTTTTAATTTGTGTAAATTTCAAAATATATAAATTATTCTTAAATACAACAACAACAAAAAAAAAAAAGAAGAAATTTGTTAATAAATTTTATTAATAATATAAAAATACCTACAAAGTTGTTCTTCTGAAAGTGTTTTATATTAACACTGATTATAGCACCTTTAATTTTATCTTGCTACAATAAACGATTTAATTATATTTTGTGTTTAAAATAAAAATAATAATTATAGAACATACCTGGTACACAGCTTTATTAATTGAGATAACGGTTAGAAATACTCGCAATATATGTATAAAAACCCATACAGAATATGAACAAATTCGAATTAATTTTATTGATAGTGGGATTGTCATTGGTGGCAAAAGAAAGAGAAATCTAATAATTCTAAACAAAAGTGTAAACATTGATAAAAAATCTTGTCCAAAATTTAATAAAATGAAAAAACCAAAACATTTATTAAATCTGCGAATATTTAACAAAAGTTTACTGTGTAGTTGAAATGCATCATTTAGTTTATTGAGCATTGTTCCATCTGTATTTAAATCACTATTATTAACCAAACTGTTTATTAAGCTTGCATTTAATTTAAATAAACATGTCAATGTTTCGGCTACATTAATTATATGCAAATAACTTAACGAGGTTGTTAACGAAGTGTATATGTAAAAAATCCATAAACATAGTGATAATTGTGTAGATTCCTGTCTAACCATAATCTGTGAGAAAGCAATTAATTGGCCAACATGAATTAGAAAAATAATTATTATATTCCGCCAAATACGCTTGCTAGTCTGAGATTGATTAATGCCTAAACTCATTTCATTATACAAATTATTAATATCAGATAATTTATTTAATAATTGACAATGATTTTTAACATGATACCACTTGGTTAGTATACTAATTATGTTCAAAACGATTGTTAAAAAAATTTGTAAAAACGTAGCAAATCCACTAAAATTCTTTACAATCCGTAAATATACACGATTATGAAAATAGATATAATGAGATAAAATTAATTGCATTAAACAAATAAAACACCAAAATAATACAAAATATAAATTTTGTTTCCATGAAATTGTAAATTTATTATTTTTATTTATCCAAATTGGTAAAACACCGAGAAAAAATAAAAACGTTGATACTCTATTATAAGATTCTATAAACATTTTAATTATTTTTTAATGTGCATTGAGGTAATAGGATTTAGTAAACTAAACACTTTTTTCAATAATATAATATTTATTCATTATAAGTTGGTTATTTGTATCCGTTACATGAATAATTAATAACAATTTATAATTTATCGTTGTCAATACATTGTTCACTTTGATTAAATTGTAATAAAATAATTATGTATGTAACGGTAGCACTGAAAATCTATGTACAAAAGAAGAAAAAAACCATTAATTATAAAAAATATAATTTTAGAACAAAGAAACAACCAACTTACCGTGAATAATAAACTTAAATCAATTGGAAAAAAGTAATATGCTGTAAATGATGGATTATTAAAGATAAATTTTAGATATACTATCTCAACCTATGTATAATTATAAAAAGAATACGAAAAAAAAAAAAAAACTATTAAAGCAAAATATTATCAAAGTTTTCTTGTACTAAATTAACTTACAATTGAATTAACCATTTTATTATTTGTATCATAACTTGATTTTACAATTAACATTTTAAATTGATTTATCTTAAATAAGGATTAAAATTTTTATTAATTAACTTGTTACCAAGATATTTAATTATTACCTTTTTAATAACCTGATGAAAAGAAACACAGGCAGATAATAGTTTACTTGAGCTGGCAAATACCCAGAGCGTATACATTGAAACTAATAAATACTTATAATCTCCACTCCAATATGTTAAATAATAGATTATTATATATATTTGACTAACAATATATAAGAAATCGAATGATATATTAAACAATAAAAATAAACCAAATGTTTGACTTGCTAAATCAATTAAATCACAAATATCACTGAACATGTAAACACTTTCCAATAATTGTGTGAACTTTTTTTGATATGTTTCCGTAGGCCAAACAGAATTCGGTACATAAAAGACAAAATTGACCAATTTTTCTGTAACGGAGCATAAGTTTACCATAGAAAGGTAAAAAAAGTCACCGATCATCGACACATAAAATGCCATTATCGAAGTAAAAGTTTCAGGGAAACATATCAATATGATTACCACTGTTGCTGTGTTTCTCTCAAACAGAAATATAATTGTTATTAATTTCGTTATAATTGATATGAAAATCAATAGAAATATTTTTAAGTAAAGATAATTAAAAGCTGATTGAAAATTAATTACTATGTTAAACTGATGTGATAATTTAGTTTCCAAAATAATAAAATCATTTAAAAGCTTAATGTGATTAGTACGATTAATTAGTGTTACTATCAAACACATTTGATACAAGATTACCGATAAAATTATAATGATTAAGGCAATTATCGATGTTATATTTAAATGTGTAATATTTGTATTGATTATATTATAAACGCGAATTAACGAAAAAAATAATATTGTATCGGTTATACATCCATAAAGTATAATATATAAGGTTTTTGCAATTGACGAAATTATTGTATTTTCTTTTATAATAAATGGACAAACACATAAATATGATAAAAACTTTGCAACCTTTTTGAATAGTTTTACTAACGACATTTTTGTTGATAAATTATAAATACAACTAAATTATAATTATAATTATTGTATAAAAAAAAATTTATTTTAAAGGATAAAAATATAGGTGGAATAATTAAACCGAGTTACATCAATTAATTAATTATTTGAATATTAAATGAATAAATAATAATAAAAAAAAATTTATATATTGCGTTTAGTCATGCACAAATAAGTTAATAATCAATTATGTCTTATTATATTTTCATAAATGTACATTAATTATATGAAATATGATATTACCAAATAGAAAATAGTAGGATCTAGAATGTATGTAGAAGGAAAATATTACAACTTCTGAATAGTTAAACAAAATTTATTAATCTAAATCGGTAGTTTAAGGTCTAAAACAGTTTTAATTTATTAAAATAAATATTATAATTTTACCATTTATTGTTATATAGCTGGAATAACATTACCCATATTATTGTTTTGATATGCAATATTAATCTATTTTAATAAAGAAGGCAACAGTTACACATAATCGTCCAATTATATTTTATAGTATAAATCATAATTGTTAGAAAATAATTAAATTATCCAGAATTTTTCTATGATTATCATGTTCTTGTTTCGATTCCCTAGTATTTCTATTTAAAATAAAAAGTTGAATATATTTTTCTGAAATACATTTAATTTCATTTTGTGTTTTAATAAAATTTTCTTACATAAAAAGTATACAAATATAATTTTATTACATTAAATAAAAGAAAACGAAATGGTATTATCTTCGTTCATTTTTAACATTTCTATTTTGACTATTGCGTCCACCACGTTGATTATTTTTTGCTGATGGTTTTTGTTGATCACTATTTGCTAATCTAGTATTTGATGTTTTTGTTTGATTTATTGTATTATTATTAGCCAGAGTTTGTTGTGGTCCAGTTATATTATTGCCCCCTCCGCCACTTATTTGTCTATTTAGAGTTTGAGGTGCCGCTGTCCCATTGTTAGAAATTCCATTATTTACAATTAATGGAGTACTATTCATTTGATTCATTGTGGTTAAGTTTGGACTTGGCTCACTCATATTTAATTGTTCATTAAATGTTAAACAAAAATCACCAATCTTATTGATGTCACCATTTTTACCAGAATATAATGTCAGACATTGTCGCCAAATTGATGCATAGCCCTTTGTTAAACGTACTATATCACCAGGCACTAATAATTTTCCTGGTTCATCCCAAACTGATACGTTTATACATGCTGTGGGATCAGCAACTTTAAATGTTCTCACTTCGCGATTTTCTTTTGTCACCGTTGCAGCACCTACTTCCAATACAATAAACATAACATTTATATTTTTTAATCCAGGTCTGATATCTTTAATAGCTATACAATCGTTATACATATTGTATTTTTTTATTGATTACTAATGAAAAATTAATATCACAAATAATTAAAATATGAATAAAAAATTAAAACTATTTTGTTACTTGTTGTGTTCCACTTTATATTCTATATATTCACTCAAAATATTTATCAATATATTTGTTAATTTAGATTTTTCATTTATTATTAAAAGTGCATTTTTTATAATAAATTTATACAATTATTTGTTTTGGCAATATTTATTATTATTATATATTTTGTGCATTATAAAGTAATATGTTTCATTAAATATATTTTGTGTATTATAAATTTCGAAAAATGAATACAACACGCTTGTCAAAATAACATTACACCAACTTAACAAAAATAAAATAAAAATATTTTTGACATTTATATTTTATGTTGCCTTTCGCAATTATTATTGTTATTTGAAATAGATAAATTATGTTTATAAAAAGTTTATTAATAATAATATAAAATACAATTTATAGTGAAGGATCGATATGCCAATGAGGCCAAGTTTGAATTATTTCATATAATAATTCACCTGGGCTATCAGATGGTGCGAATTGACATTGTCCATACAGTTTATAGTCATTACTTAACTTTTGTAAACGAACACCTTCTTCGAGCAGTAATTTCGCAGCATGTAATTGACTTTCTGGTGGTGTATTTCTATTAAATGTACCAATAAAAGCAATTCCAATGCTATTTGAATTGTTTCCTGTATTACAATTATATTATTATTAATTTGAAACGAGAAATGAATATTAGACAATTACCTTTAGTGTGAGCTCCTTGTTTATGCCATCCACGACCTTCATAAACATTGCCATCACCTCCAATGAGAAAATTATAACCAATATCATCGAAACTTTTCATTTCCATATGTATGATTTGTATGTAACGAACTCTTGCTGAACATAGTTCCTAATTTGATTGTATAATTAATATAAATTGAATTGAATGATATTTTGAAAAATAATTTACCTGCGTAGTACATTCATCTGTTGCAGAATGGCCAATAATAACACGTTCAATGGGTAAAACTAAATCAGTTAATTCTTCCTTTGGTTCCAATCCTTTCCAATCTTCTCGATTTAGCAAACGAAGTGAATTGTTCGCTGTATTAAAAGATAATATTTAGTATACAAAAGAATTCAGTCAATGCTTTTTCAAATACTTACCATCATTGGATTTTTCATTATCAGCAATATCCATTATATGTTTTTTCTTAGCCACAAATAATTAGTACTTTAACTTCCAAGACAAAACTGTAACTAAATTTAATAAAATATTTTCTTATTTTATATAGGAAATATTTGGTAAAGGGGATTTACATTTTTTTTTTATTTTATGCAAATTTGACGAGTGGGTAATTTTTATTTCTATTTATAACATATTTTATCGTTTAAACATTTTTGAATACATACCACATAGTGTTTGTTATTATTTCAAAACAAATACCTACACATACATAATTATGTTTAGATCATATATTAGCACTCGAATGTGGTCAGGCTTTTAATTATTCGACAATAACTTACCAGAACTTTCAGAAATCATTTGTTGTATTTACATTTTATAAATTGGTTGAAATTTTTATGTTATAGAAGTTGTTTCTCTAGTGGTACTATGGAAAGGAACGCTATTACAATACTCTCGAAGTTGTTTCCTAAGCAAATTTAAAGTAAATTAAAACTATTTTGACCATTATTACATATAGTCATATGAAAAGTTTTAATGAGTGCTATAAGTTAGAGTTGAATAATTGTTAGATCTTATCCGATTATTTCAGGTGATCGATTATATAAATTTATTTCTTTCAAAATATTTAATTTCTTATTCGCAAGTTGTGTTATCACCATTTTACAAAGTGTAATTTTGTTACAGCACATATTTTGGATGCTGATGCATACATTCAAATTAATAAACTTGAAACTTATATGTACTATAAACTTGACTTTATATATAGTATATTCCCTTTTTTTACATTACTTGCTATTTATCTAGCAACCTTGCACTATTTATTGTGAAAAATTATACAAATTATACAAATATTTTGGTAAAATAATCACACGATTATTTATAATAATTTTTATTTGAAAGAATAAGTTTTTTCTTTATTTTTCTACAACTAATAAAAATATATTAAAATTAATTTCTCATTATTTGTCTAATAATTAAGATAGAACTACACTGTTACTAAAATGTGGCCAAGTTTTTAATATTTCAAACAATGATTTACCAGGACTTTCAGAACCAATTAATTGTCGTTGGCCGTAGATTTTATAATCTGGTGATAATTTTTTTAGACGCACACCTTCTTCAAGTAGAAGTTTTGCTGCTTGTAATTGTTTTTCTGGTGGTACAATTGTATTAAATGTTCCTATGAAAGCAATTCCTATACTTCCATTATTGTATCCTTTATATATTTGGATTAAAAATGTATAATCATATTTATAAAAAAAAAAAAAAAAACTAATTACCTTTTGTATGTGCACCTTGTTTGTCCCATCCACGGCCTTCATAAATGGCACCATCACCGCCGACTAGGAAGTTGGAACCTATATCGTTCCAATTTTTTGATTCCATATGAAAAGTTTGTATGAGTCGCACACGTAAAATACAAATAGCTTGCGTTGAACAATTATCTGTAACAGTATGGGCAAAGATGACATTATCTACAGGTAATACTAGTTGGTCTAGTTCATTAACTTGGGGCTGTGCTAACCATTCATCACGAGTAATTATTCGTAATGAAACATTATTAAGATCCCCCTCAAACTCTTTCTGTGTTATTTCAATTTTACTATCACTTGCCTCAACAGTAGTTTCGGATTTCGCTCCATATATATGACAGGTGTTTATAAGTAGAAGAACAATTACAATTATCAATAAAAATGTATTTAAAATATTATTATTTTTTATAAACATATTTTCCTTGGCCATTTTAACAAATTAATTTGAACTGTTTCCCCTTTTCAGTTTGATTATATGACTGAAAAATAATTTTATAATTTATATAATTAAGCTCATAATTGTAGTCAAACATTTGAACATGTATGTGCTAATAGTTTATGGGTATTTCCGAATTCCAGATAAATAGTAATATATTTTACATACTCAGATCCGCCATGATTCATGATGTATTTTTTCGTCACAGGCAAATCAATAGTTAAGAATCGTTTGTTATGGATAGATTGTTTTGTTGTTTGTTAATTATTATTTCGCTATAAACTCAAAATTTCTTTTTCCAAGTATCAAGTACAATTTTGATACATCACCATATTTTTGCTGTTTAGGTTAAAGAAACAACAAGTGCATAGTAAATTAAGCATTCCCATAAGCAAGTGTTGTATAATTGTATAATTCTTATGAATATCTAGAATTGATGTGAATTAGGTGGAAAATGAAAATGAACTTAAAACCATTCAAGAAGTTTCTATGACTGCTTATTATTATATTTTTTATATTTTTGTGTACATTTTTTGCATAATTTCAAATTGCTTTACTTTTAATAACTAATACTAATAACTAATAACATATATTTATGGTGGAAAATAATTTCTGTTGTATAATTATCAATTTTTATTTATTTATTTTTTTTAAGTAAAATTGATAAACGTATTTGCCATTTTACTTTCAAAAGATAAGTAATGTTTACAGAAATGTACAAAATTTTGTTCAAAAATTAAAAATTATTTATTAATGCTTTTAAAAAAATTCCATTGTCACCATCAAATAGATAAAAATAACTAAATGTTATAATGAAAAAAATTAATTTTATATTTTTCATAAGGATGTCCATAAATTATTTGTTGTTTGTGTTATCTAAAAGTTTTTTCCGTCAGTTTTTTGATTAGATTACTTAGAATGTATTTTCCATAACAAATAATCAATCTAATGCCTTATATTAATATATTGAGTTTCCTCGCCTATTATTGGGCTTTCAAGTCTTTTTTTTTTAGTATCAGCCGAAACATATTTAATGGCAATAAGGCTATAATTTTAAAATCCTTACAAAAAACAAATAATTTTATCTTGATTAGTAAGCTTAATAAATATGACATATTGGAAAAACCAACTTATTGCACGATAATTAATAATATTTTTATTTGCAAATATTAACGAGATGTACAAGTTTTTGTATAATTGGATTCTTGTAAATTTTATATTTTTTTTTACTTCTAAATTTAACAATAAAAAATATTTACATCCTAAATCAATCACATATTTTTAATTAAATATAACTTAATTAATTTCAGTCCAATAATTATGATGGGATTTCATTGCTCCAGTGTGGCCAAGTTTTTAATATTTCGAAAAATGATTTACCAGGACTTTCAGAACCCATTAGTTGTCGTTGGCCGTATAATTTATAATCGGGTGTTAATTTTTTAAGATTTACACCTTCTTCAAGGAGACGTTTTGCTGCTTTTAATTGCCTTTCTGGTGGTACAATTGTATTAAATGTTCCGATGAGAGCGATTCCTATACTTGCAAAATTATATCCTTAAAATATATGAATGAAATTGTTTATTATTCTAATAATTATTGGAAAAATGGAGTAAATAATTACCTTTTGTATGTGCACCTTGTTTATCCCATCCACGCCCTTCATAAATGGCACCATCACCGCCCACTAGAAAATTGTATCCTATATCGTCCCAACTTTTTGATTCCATATGAAAAGTTTGTATGAGTCGCACACGTAAAATACAAATAGCTTGCGTTGAACAATTATCTGTAACAGTATGGGCAAAGATGACATTATCTACAGGTAATACTAGTTGGTCTAGTTCATTAACTTGGGGCTGTGCTAACCATTCATCACGAGTAATTATTCGTAATGAAACATTATTAAGATCCCCCTCAAACTCTTTCTGTGTTATTTCAATTTTACTATCACTTGCCTCAACAGTAGTTTCGGATTTCGCTCCATATATATGACAGGTGTTTATAAGTAGAAGAACAATTACAATTATCAATAAAAATGTATTTAAAATATTATTATTTTTTATAAACATATTTTCCTTGGCCATTTTAACAAATTAATTTGAACTGTTTCCCCTTTTCAGTTTGATTATATGACTGAAAAATAATTTTATAATTTATATAATTAAGCTCATAATTGTAGTCAAACATTTGAACATGTATGTGCTAATAGTTTATGGGTATTTCCGAATTCCAGATAAATAGTAATATATTTTACATACTCAGATCCGCCATGATTCATGATGTATTTTTTCGTCACAGGCAAATCAATAGTTAAGAATCGTTTGTTATGGATAGATTGTTTTGTTGTTTGTTAATTATTATTTCGCTATAAACTCAAAATTTCTTTTTCCAAGTATCAAGTACAATTTTGATACATCACCATATTTTTGCTGTTTAGGTTAAAGAAACAACAAGTGCATAGTAAATTAAGCATTCCCATAAGCAAGTGTTGTATAATTGTATAATTCTTATGAATATCTAGAATTGATGTGAATTAGGTGGAAAATGAAAATGAACTTAAAACCATTCAAGAAGTTTCTATGACTGCTTATTATTATATTTTTTATATTTTTGTGTACATTTTTTGCATAATTTCAAATTGCTTTACTTTTAATAACTAATACTAATAACTAATAACATATATTTATGGTGGAAAATAATTTCTGTTGTATAATTATCAATTTTTATTTATTTATTTTTTTTAAGTAAAATTGATAAACGTATTTGCCATTTTACTTTCAAAAGATAAGTAATGTTTACAGAAATGTACAAAATTTTGTTCAAAAATTAAAAATTATTTATTAATGCTTTTAAAAAAATTCCATTGTCACCATCAAATAGATAAAAATAACTAAATGTTATAATGAAAAAAATTAATTTTATATTTTTCATAAGGATGTCCATAAATTATTTGTTGTTTGTGTTATCTAAAAGTTTTTTCCGTCAGTTTTTTGATTAGATTACTTAGAATGTATTTTCCATAACAAATAATCAATCTAATGCCTTATATTAATATATTGAGTTTCCTCGCCTATTATTGGGCTTTCAAGTCTTTTTTTTTTAGTATCAGCCGAAACATATTTAATGGCAATAAGGCTATAATTTTAAAATCCTTACAAAAAACAAATAATTTTATCTTGATTAGTAAGCTTAATAAATATGACATATTGGAAAAACCAACTTATTGCACGATAATTAATAATATTTTTATTTGCAAATATTAACGAGATGTACAAGTTTTTGTATAATTGGATTCTTGTAAATTTTATATTTTTTTTTACTTCTAAATTTAACAATAAAAAATATTTACATCCTAAATCAATCACATATTTTTAATTAAATATAACTTAATTAATTTCAGTCCAATAATTATGATGGGATTTCATTGCTCCAGTGTGGCCAAGTTTTTAATATTTCGAAAAATGATTTACCAGGACTTTCAGAACCCATTAGTTGTCGTTGGCCGTATAATTTATAATCGGGTGTTAATTTTTTAAGATTTACACCTTCTTCAAGGAGACGTTTTGCTGCTTTTAATTGCCTTTCTGGTGGTACAATTGTATTAAATGTTCCGATGAGAGCGATTCCTATACTTGCAAAATTATATCCTTAAAATATATGAATGAAATTGTTTATTATTCTAATAATTATTGGAAAAATGGAGTAAATAATTACCTTTTGTATGTGCACCTTGTTTATCCCATCCACGCCCTTCATAAATGGCACCATCACCGCCCACTAGAAAATTGTATCCTATATCGTCCCAACTTTTTGATTCCATATGAAAAGTTTGTATGAGTCGCACACGTAAAATACAAATAGCTTGCGTTGAACAATTATCTGTAACAGTATGGGCAAAGATGACATTATCTACAGGTAATACTAGTTGTTCTAGTTCATTTGCTGCTGGTTGTGCTATCCATTCATCACGACTAATCATCCTCAATGCAGTACCTTGGGTTATTAAATCACGTTCTGAAATTGTTATAGATTTCTGAATATATTTTTTTAACGAAAGAACTAAATCGCTATATAATTTGTTTTGCGTAAAAAGCTAATGCTAAAATGTAATTCTTTTTTCCAAATAATCATTTTAAAATCTAGTTAAAATGCAACAAAAATTTTTTCAAAGAACAATGAAACACTTTTTTAATATCATTAAGAAAGTGTAACATCTATATTCTAATAATAAAAATACCTAAATTAGTATCTAATGGACTATTTTTTTCAGATTTATCACCATCACCTAGTTTATTTTCATGTATTGATGATCTTGATAAGTTAGTTATCATAAATGCTACTGTTGTTATTAAAATTACTCCAAATAAAATTGTGAAAGTGGCAAATATTCCAATTCGTTTATTTTCTATAAAGAAATTTTTAAATCCTTTATTTGTATTTATTGTTTCATCTAAAAAGAAAGAAATGAACAGAATTTTTATTAATGGATTAGTCGGGGAGAAACATTTTCTAAATTATTATTTACTAATTAATTATGATTAATAATTATTTTTCTTAATAAACAAAATAAAAAAAAAAAAAAAAAACAAAACATTCTTATCAATATCTAAGGAAAAGTATAAAGAGAATATATTTTTTACTTTAATCTTTTACAATTGAGAAAAACCAAAATTAAATTAATGTTTGTTTACCATTAATGTTATTGGTGACGGAATTATTAACATTCGTATTGTTTGTTATACTATTTTGTGGAAATGCTGGATTATCAACAGAACTTTCTGATGGCCTCCATTTATTATTATCTAATAAAAATTGTTTTATTGTAACTGGTCCCTGATAAAATGTTTTATTTCCAAATGTAACATCACTTGAATTTTGTACGGCAACACTACCAAAACTTGGTTTCGATGAAGTTGTCGCTCCTACATCATTACTCACACTATAATTATCAAGTTTTTGATTAATTATAATTAATCCTTTTTCATGGTTAATTGCATTATTATTATCAAAATGATTAAAATTATTTATATAGTCAATTGCCAAATTATCGGGAATATTTATACTTGTATCTTCAAAATCTGAATTATCATCACTATCAGTTACTACACTTGAGTCATCATCATTTTCATCTAATGACACGATTGATACATTATGACTATTGATCGATGTTGACGGTGAGTTTTTATTATCCTCATTATTATCTTTAATATTATTATTTATATAATTTATATTTTTATCATTGATTATATCATTGTTTATATCATTGTTTATATATTGTTTATTATTGTTATTATTGTTTGTTATTTGTTCCGTTTTATCTGTAGTCGTCATATCGTTCAATTCGTGCAATTGCATTATATCGTCCTATTGATACAAATTATTATTATTTTTTTTTTTATTACTAATAAGATAAATCTTCCGTCATTTTAGTTATAGTACATTATACGTGATATTTTAAACAATATTATTGATGAATATGTTTTATTACAATAATTATATTTTAACGATAAACACTTGTTTGCACTTTAAAAAAAAATTTTTTTTTTTCTTTTACATTTCCTTTATTTAAACTGAGAAAAGCACAATCAAGCTTTTCATTTTAATTTCATTATTAATCACATATAATTTCATTTAAAACAATATTTTTTCTTCTTATTCGGTATTCTTTATAATTTACGATTTATTAATTTAATATTTTTTTTTTATTTTGTTTATTAACATTATTCAAGGTTTTCCGTATTATTAACAACACACAAAATTTGATAATTTTTAATGAATACAAATATACAACCAAAAAATAATTTTTTTTTTTATTTTTTATTCACTAATCTAAACACTTATTATATTTCTTAAATTTCTAACTATTTTCACTTTATTATATTATTTTTATTATCTATTTTAATTAATTAATATTTTTTATAAATAATATTTACACTTTAGTTACAGTGAGCTCGGCTCATCATATCCGCGATCACGAAATGCTATTTAACAAATATTCGTATAAACGTAAATAGCAAATATGTTATAAAATATAATAATAATAAATATGTTGTTAATTTCTATGTGTCGTTGTTACATTCAAGTTAGTGATGTGGTCGGTGTTGGAGGAACGAATGTTGTATTGAAGATAAATTTTCGAGCGTATGCCTAAGCTTCGCTCGTATTATAATTAACAAAACAAAAAATAAATAAAATTATAATAAAAAGCTTACATATTACTAAATATCATTGTGCTTATATGTGTTTTAAATAATTAAATGTTATTTTTTTATGACGTATTTATAGAACAGGGTGTCTAATACGTCAATTATCATTCAAAGATTTTGGGAAGATTTTCGTATGAATTCACACGTCACACAGGCATCAGGTTTTTTTTTTCAATACTTTTTTAATACTCCTATTTTAATTCACGGAATTTCACACTGCCTACTTCAAATTGTTTTAATTAATTCATTTATTTCTAATTTTTAAATGATTAGTGTTATTAGCATTTACCATCTAAATAGATTCATTGCATAATGATATGAATCAGATTAAGAATTTTAATATAAACGAGCTTTATCGTTATCATATCAAATGTGCTTCAATAATTTTTCTACTGTATTATACCATAATTATTCATACATTTTTTTTTGTTCCTTAATATTTGTATTGTAACTGAAAAAGGTGTGAATTTTGAATTTATTATGAAAATAATAAAAATAATTTATTTTTTTCTGTATTTATTTATATAATAATTTTGTACTTAAGCATCATTATTAATGTATTTGCCTTGTAATTAAGAAAATAAAAAGAAGTTTTAATTGTATTTAAAAATAGAAATAAAATTTTTTTTTTTTTATTGATTATAAATTCAGAAGAAAATAAAAAGTTAAAATTAATTAAATAATAAAAAATAGAGAGAAATAATTCTTAAATTTATTTGTTTTAATTATTGCATTTATTTCCAGTAATACCAGTATGTGTGTGTTTTAAAACAAAATATTTTATTTTTTTATATAAATAATAACATCGTTTATGGTTTTTCCACAACACTGTTTCTTTGTATTTATAAAAAAAAAATAAAAATATATTTTGCTTAACAAGGTGATTCATAAACTTATATTTGCTTCCGTTCAACCATTTGAAAATTGAATCACATAATATGCATATCCAAACATAAATAAATAATTTAATTGATTGTGGTTTTTGTTTAGCATTTATTTATAAACAGTTTTAATGATTAATTAGTTTTTACGAAAAAAGGATTTTAATTTATTAATGTTTTTTTTTTCTCCAAATAATATCAATAACTATGCACCTTGTTTTGCATATTTTACAATAAATTAATTTTTATAAATATATCTAATAGCAATTTTGTATAAAATAATTTATTTTTTATGTCCTAAATACAATATTTTACTATATTTTTAAATTTAAACATTGATAGTATGTGATTTGCATTATTTATTAATGTAGTTTTATCTCACGTAAAATTAAATGAAAGTTTATTAACGACTATTATAAACATAGGGTGAACAAGATACATTTTTTCTTATAAATATTCCATTTACTCTAAAACCTTACCATTTTCCATTTACCATTACTACCATTACTAACTATAATTAAATTATCACTGATGCGAATCACGTATCATAATTCGCAAAATTATGACCTTTAAAAATATATATGTGCAAAAAATAATTAATAATAACACTGGCACGAACCACTATCTAAACTTGTTTACTACATAATAAATTGTTTTACCCTGTATTACAATTAAATATAATTATTTATACAGTATTTAGTTGATTAAAAAAATTGTTTTTTTCTTTTTTTCTCTCTTTATTTATTTTAGCAGACTTAATGTTTGTTAGGAAAAAAGAAATGTTATTATTTACAAATGACTAAGGTTGTGAATTATCAATTAAACGGGGTCATCATATAAGATTCTATACTATTAGTAGAGTATTCGAGTTTAGCGATAGGGTTTATTAATAAAACACTTGGTTTGTCTGTAGAAATATATTTTTTTTTCATTCTGTATTATAACAATGACAATGATATTGATATTTTAAATATTTATTTCTCCTTAAATTAAATATAGTATTTTAACCACAGTTATTTCACCTTACACATAAGTAGAATTGCATTTATTTTACACAAATGGAATTTTTTTTTTTTAATTTAAAATTTTTATAAAAAATAAAAATACTTTTATATTAAAACTAGAAAATATTGTCTAATTAATTTATTGACGTGCAGTCCAATATTGAGGCAAATCATATTCCATACCACAATATGGATAACCAGGATTACCACAATTATTCCAATGACTCCACTTCTTTATTTCACGATAAACCTCACTACCAGGACTAAATGTTTTTGTTGTCTAAAAAAGAATTTTTTTTAATATTTTTCTACCGAAACATTAGAATTTTTATTTATTATCAAACCTGGTTATGAGCAACTAATTTATAATCTCTTGAGATATAATTTTTGACGACACCAAATGCAATTAAGTGCTGTACGGCATCAAATTGTTTAGGCTCAGCTTTGTGCCTTATATAATCGCCCATAAAACAAATAGCTAAGCTTTTATTGGAGTAAGAATTTGCTAGCTCCCATCCACGGCCAACGTAAATATAACCATCACCACTGACCTACAATTATCAAAAATTAATTAAATAATATTTTTAATTTTTTGAATAACAAATTCATTTAGATTTTTACATAAAAATTAGCTGGTAAATCAGGTAAACTTTTTTCTGCAATTGCTGAATCCTGTATGGTTCGCATTTTAATTGAACATTTATAAACATTAAAGCATGGCACTGATTGTACACCAATATGCGTTATCATAACATAGGGTATTGGATATTCAAGTGGAATTGTAGCATTTGCCCTATCAGATGCACCCCATTGTACTCGTTCTATAATTAAATGATTATTCCCAAGGTTGGGGACTGAAAAAGATAACGAAAAAACAACACACATTAGTAGAAGCAAATAAAAATTGAACAAAAGGTGTAATAAAAAAAAAATTGCAAAAACTACATCATACTTAACCTTCCGTCATATTCGTCACTAAATAAAATTTGTTTCCTCTCTTCTTTACCACCTTTGGAATTATTTATAAATAAAAAATATATGGTTACACCCAATAATGCTGCAATAACTAATGTTAATGTAATAATAAACCATGGTGGTAGATTTGATAATTTAAATGGCACATCATTATTATTATTATTATTATTACTACGTGAATTACGTCCAATTGCTTTAAAGAAAATGGAAATAAATTTATAAATTTGGATATAATAAAATAGGGAAAATTTTTTCTTTCTTTACAAAGAAATTAACAAAAAAAAAACGCTTTGTATTAACTTCATTAATTTACTTTAATCATAATTGCAGTATAGACTATTTTCTAGATAAGCTATGCGATTTATTATTATCACAATTTTTTTTTTTTTTTTTTTTAAATAAATTAATAAATTTTAATTAACTTTTTTTTTTTAAACCACATACATTTAGTTAAAATCACTTAAAAAAAAAAAAAAAAATTATTTTATTACAAACATTTTTTATTTGATGTATAATAAGTATGTTGACGTCTTGTCTTATCAGAACGTATTTTTAATAATAATTTCATTATGGTTTTAACTTAATTAATTAATCCATTATTTTAATTGAATAAAAAATTTTATTATTATTTTCTCGTTTTATTCATACAACTACTCGTTTCATGTAATCACTTTGCTTGGCTGCTTTCGTTTATTATTAATTTTTCGCTAACATTAAATTATTTATTTTAACAAATACGTACAAAAACTGTTTTGCCTTGTGAATTATATAAAATGTGTATAAAAAAAATTAAAAAAAAAATGTAAAAAATATATAAAACTTGTATAGTAAATACAGAAGAAAAAACAAAAAAAAAAAAAATCTAAAGATAATGATTTGTTGTTGTTGTTGTTGCGGATGGTTTTTTTTTTCACTATACAAAATTAATCTTAATTAATTAAAAATTAATAATCAAACCAAATTTAAATTGAAATATACATGCGAATTTGTATTTCGGTTTGCTTTTCTCTTTTTTCTTTTACGTGTTTACAGGTAAATTTATATTTATAATTCTCATGTGCCGATTATTGGTGCGTCAATTCAATAAATTCGATTCAATAAAAATCTGGTTTTTTGACGACATTAAACATTTTTTCTTTTATTTATTTATTTATTTATTTATTGCCATTAAAATTTTTAGTGTTTATTTGTGAATGCAGTTAAAAATTCTTTTTTTTTTTAGTTTATTCATAAAATTATAAAATATTTGCATAAAAGACAAGAGCAAATTGCTTTACTAAGTAATTGTTTTTGTTTATTCTTAACACGTTTTGTCCCTTAGTAATATTTGTTTGACTTTAATTGCAAGCCTTGATATTGTGTGTTTGGTGTTAGTTTTGTTTAATTTACAACACTTTTAAACATTAATTGAATGAATCTTTGTATAGAAAAAAACGTGTGTCGTAGAATAAGAATACCTGGGATTACCGATATCAAAGCTTTAATTTACGAGTTGTTAAGAAATTGCAAATGTTTCCAATAAAAAAAAAAAAATTCGTTGTTTTGTATGACGCATTGAAAAAAACATTTTTTTTTTGTTTATTAAATTTATTTAAATTGTCTTGTCAAACTAGTATTTGATTAAAAATCTCTGATATTTTAAAAAATTAACCCAAAAGCACAGACACAAATAAAAAAAAAAGAAGTTTTGTTTTTGTTTATTTACTTATTTTATGTTTAAAGCATTTGGTGACATTTATAATAAATTTCGTATTATAAGCTTTTGAAAGAGTTACTTTATTTGTTGTTATAAAAATATTTGCATAATGCCAATCAATAGTTTATTTACCACATAAAAGAAGGTTTTATATGCTTTCATTATTTACTCATTGATTTTATCTATAAATTATTATCAATTAATAATTGTGGTTTTATGAGTCATATGAATCATTTAATTAATTGGTTATTAATAATATTTATTTGACGTAGGAAAGTGTTTTGAATGCAAAATAATGATAAATAAAAAGGAAAACCTAAATTTGATGAGCCAGCAGTTCTAGATTCCACCGTTGCATCCATATACTGATAAATGGTAACAGCACCTTGGTATTGTGTCATCGGCCCAATAACAACATCACTTGAATTTGATAAATTGATAACACTTGCCGGCTGTAATGCAGGTATTGTTGGTAATCCATTGACACCAGTCACATTATTCGCACCATTTGGTAATGATGCCGAATTTGTATTATGAACATTCCGTGATTGTAAACTTAATAACGTATTTTCCACAGGTGGTGGCATCGGTATTGGTTGATTTAAATCCATAGTGAATAATTTTGTTTTGTTTTGTATTAAGCTATTAAATTGTTTATAAATTATTTTCAATCACTTTAAACGCACAAACACTTTACATTATTACATAATTGTTTAACAATCTAACACAATTATTATTATTATTATTATTATTATTTATAAACTTGATGCCACGATGTTGTTTGATCGAGAAATGTTTATTCATTACTAATTATTATTATAAACAAATACATAATATTAATAATTATTTAAGAAATAGAAAAACCACAATTATTGAATAATATTCAACTATTTATTACCACTTTGTCTTAACATTTTTTTTTTTAATGTAGAGATTATTGAACAAAAACATCATTTTAAAATTACAATAAAATTTCTATAAATAATTTTTATTATTATTTATTAAAAAGTTACAAAAAATGTTTTCTTTAAAACAATACAAATTAATTAATAAAAATTAAAATAGTTGTGGTAATTAAAGAAAATTGAAAAAAAAAAAAAAATTAAAAAAATATATTTTTCCTGTGTTAATTTGTTGATATCTTCTGGTTAACTGCGATGCTTTTTTTAACTCTGCTTCTGCTTCTGCTGCTGCTGTTGTTTTTCGTTTTTATTATTTTGTGTCTAATTTAAATATTTTGTTGTTTTATTTATGTTTATTGTTGCTGATTTTCCACACACGTTGAATACGAATTGCTATATAAACGTAAAACTTAAATATATATATCTAAAGATATTAATTAATAAATATACTTTAGGGGATTTTTTTTATCCATTAATAATTAATTTAAATAATTTTTGGTGTTTTCTTGTCTCTACATAATTATTACTTTTTGTTTTTTTGTTTTTATAAAACAATACCAATATCCATTTAAATAACAAATTAATTACTACTTATCAAATACAATAATTATTCATTTAAATATATATTAATTTAATTTACATAATTATTAATAATTAAAACAATAAATTATATTTAAATAAAATGAGGTAATTTTTATTTAATAATTAAAATAAGAGATGGCTCTGTATATAATGATAATGCAGTATATGAATGTGTCGTTTTTCTTTTCCTTTTTAATCTCGTTCTAGTTACCTTAAATTTTTTTTTTCGAGTATCGATTTAGTTTTTAAAAATAATATTAAAAGAACAGAGAGGGAGACGAAATGTCATATTTTGACATTTGATATTGTTTATATTATTTAAAATAATATGCATTGCATGATAAAAGTCGCGTTTTTGGTGTGATTTATTTAAAAGTTTTAATAAATAAATAAAAATGAATCAGGAAAATAGTAAAACAAAAAAAGTTCAAAAATCTTTAACAATTTATGAACGTCAAGTTGTAATTAAAACATTACAAACCACACATTGTGATTATGAAGGTGTTAATGAAATACAAGTGGGTAAAGAAAATATTCCTGAAGAAAAAATTTCTGGTAATGATTTCTTTTTTAATTACTAATAAAAATATGTATTAATTATGTAATTTCTTTTTAAGAATTTGTAAACCTGCAATGTGATAAGGGACAAGAATATGTTAAGAATCTCATACCAATCACAAAAACGTTCACAAATTGTGAGAATTTATTAGATTTTTTAAAGAAAGACAATCATGACGAAAATTGTAATAATGACATTCCATTTGTATTAAGGTGGATTGCAGAAAGTGAAAATCATCCAAATAAAAATGAACTTAATGGAATTGATTTAAAGTAAGAAATTGACGTCATTTTGACATATTTTTATTTAAAAAGTTATTTTAATATTTACTAGATTTAACCATTTAATTTTTATTTATTTAGGCAACTTTATCATACATTAGCGAATATGATGATGGGTTATCCAATAGAAGAGCTTGATGAAAATAGTAAAGAATTCTTAAAATCGATGTTTAAGGTAATTATTTTTTTTTATTTCTTATAATAATTCTTATTTGTTTAAATAAAAATTTATTTGAATATTTTTTAGGAAACAATGGAAAATTTGCCAAATTTAGATGATGATGTGAAATTATTAAAAGAAAATATAGAAAAAAATTACAATAAAAATGAAAGAAATAATACTGATGAAGTAAATTTAGAAAAATTATTATTAGATAAAAAATTAAATACTTTTCAATTACCAATCAATATGATGTTAAATAAAAATTAATAAAATGTTTAAAATTAAATTATTATATAATTATTAAGTATTATTTTATCATTTGTTTTACATTATTACATGAAATCGAGTTTATTTTAATTATTTTAAATATATATATATATTTATGAATTATTAATTATTACTAGTTTTACCATTATTAATGTTACTTAAATATTTTATTATATACATTTAATTGATAATGTTTAATGAATCTATGTTGAAAATGAATAAAAATTTGTTTTTATAAATCAGTCGAAATGTAATAAAGTTAATTCCTTTACTTAACAAATTCTACAAAAAAAAAAATTTACTTGTTGATTGCTAATTGTTGCCCTTTCGTAGATTTTTTTTTTAATTAAATAAATTGAAATTTCTATTTTGTGTGATATGAAGCAACAAGTAAAGCACAAAGAGGAAAAACAAACTTTTTTTGTTTCGTTTGAAGATTGTTATAATGTGGTGAAGAATTTTTATTTTTTTTTAGAGAGAAGGTAAGTCTATATAATTATCTTTATATTAAAGAAATTTTAGAATAATTTAAATATTTTAATTGTTTACGACAAAATCTAATCAATTTTAGTAATGAGAATCGAATATTGGATAATATTAAAAAGTTTATTATAAATATTCTGCTACTTTATGATAAAAATTCATTAATAATCAATTTAAAAAGATTTAGAAAACTGAGCGATTTTTATAGAATAAAATTGTGCAATGCATCGCATATGTTTAAATATTTTTTAAAAATGTTTTTCTTTTATTCTCTAAAACATTTTAATTTCTTTTTTTTATTATTATTTATATTTATGTTTTGGTTGGATTGTCTTTTGGCATCCCTAACTAATGTTAACATATAATTTGAGCTGCTCTGCTATTTATAAAGTATTAATAATTTGTTTTTTTTTTTGATCAAAAATTACATTTAGAGCACAACTCAATATTTCTCCACATCATCTTATAAATCAATAATAAAGAATAATAAATGATAATTTTCTTTTTACATTTTTCATTTTTTTTATTCACTACAATTATATTTCTTAGTTAATATTATTTAAATATGATTGTGAAACAAAACAAATAAGATAAAATAAATGGAAAGAACAATTAATATCATCATAATCATATTTAAAAAAATATTCCCTGTACCCTATCTGTTGTAGGTTCAATTTTTTTTTCTTTTTTTAATTTTTATGCATGTTCAATACAATAATTATTTAAAAAATTTCTTATTAAATAAAATATTTAAACAATGAATATAATTAATACTTTATTGCTAGTTAATTCTTTTAAAACTGAATAAATAATAAACGAAAAAAAATTACAATTACATTAAACAAAACAAAAAAAAGAAGTTTTTTCTCTTTTTATTTAAATTTTATTTTATTTGAAGAATATTACCAAAGTTTAATTAAAAAAATTGTTTTAAAAAGTAATTAAACATTTTAATATCTTTCGGATAAATAGAATTAGGTCAAAATGAATTTTTTTTTTCTTGTATATAGAAAATGTTGTTTTAAAGTATTTTCCAATTTTAATTAAGCTTGAGTGGAGTTTATAAGATTATTATAATTATTATTTAAAAAAAAAATGGGTTAATCAAATTTACATTACAAATGTGGAATGATTATTTCACCACATTAAGGATAAAAGAGATCAAAATTCATTGCAATAAAAAAAAAATAAATAAATATATATATTGAAAGTAAATAACAAAATAATAAATTAAATGTTAATTACAATTTATATAATTCTTATTAATTATATATTTATTTATATATTATTTAAAAATATGTATTTATTCTCTCTTTTTTTTTTTTTTTGTTATTTAATTATTATTTTATATTTTAATCGATTGTCGTTTTATTCTTGCATTTATATATATTTTTTAATTATTTATTTATTTTTTTAAAATTTTTATTTCATTTTTAGTGAATTTAATTTAATTTAATTCAAAACAACAAATTAATAATATTTTAGTGAACGAAGATTACATTTATTTCAAAATTATTATTCTTATTAATTATTATTTATTGGAAAAAGTATAGAAGTTTTTTTTTTTTTTTAATTATTTATTAATTTTTTTTTTCTTTTATCTTTTTCATAAATTGACATAAATCACGGAACATTTAGATTATTTTTAAAATACTTCATCTTTTCTTTATTTTAATTTTTTATTTAATTATATTATTATTGTTTGACATTTAATTGATTATTAATTTTTATTACTTGTTTTTTTTTTTTTTGTTTAAAATGCTTATCTATTCATATATATTTATATTATATTTGAAAATGACTAATATTCGATAAAACTAAAAATATTATTTGTTTGGATTGAACAAAAAAAAAACACAACAAGTGTTTGATATTCTTTTAGTTAATTGTTGGCATACATATATATATAAATATATAAACATATTGTTTTTCTTATCATGATGAAACTTTATTAAAAGCTTTAAAAAGCTGCTCACTTTTGTTATGACAAAAAGTTATATGAAAAGTTTAAAATTATTAATATAAATATGACAAGTGTAGAGTAAAGCAATGTGTCTGTCTAAAATTAATTATATTTCAGAATGCAGACAGTTGGCTGATTTTAATATTAATTTCAAAAAAAAAAAAAGAAAAGAAAAGAAAAACACTTTAGTTTTCGCTTTATAATTATATTTTCACTGCTTTAAGTTTTTCACTGCTATTCTGTCAAACACAACATATTTTATTTAGAATTTTTTTTTTAAAGATTCATGAAACATGATTAGTCTATTTTAAAACATCAACATTTAAATGTATGTTTAATTATTAAATTTATAGAAACGTTAAAGAAACGGAATAGTTTTATCCATCAAACAAATAACAATAACCAATTAAGAAATCTCAAACAAGCAACATATTTTACTTGACCTTTTATTTCCATTATTATTGTTTTAAATTGATTAAAATCTACAAAACAAAATTTATCACACTTTAATTTTATTATCTTTATTTAATCAGGTTTGCAAATTGTTTTTATTTCTTTTATGATTTTTGATATATAAGATATTTTTTTTATTATAATTTTTCATTCTTCTAAACATTGATATATGTATATATTTATATAATAATAATTATTATATATTTCTGTTTTACTTTGAAGTATAAGAATAAAATTTTATTTAAATGTTTTAATATTTTTTTTTAATTTTTTAATAAATATGTAATCTTTTCATCTACTTAACATCAATTTATTTTAACTTTATTAATTATTTATATTATTTTTGAATTTATTAAATATATATATTTATTACTTGAGTAAATAATAATAATAATAATAAAAAAAATAACATTTTTTTTTTTAAATTATTAATTATTAATTAAATTTTTTTTTTTAATTATTTATTTATTTATTTCATTAAGATAAATGGCAGCTCAAACAATATACAATGTTTTTTGTTTTTTTTTTTTTTTATAAATTATTTCTATTTAATAAAAAAAAAAAAGAAGTAAATAATAAAATAAATAATTAAATAAATTTATATATTTATGGCTTAATGGTTTATTGGTTTTGTTTTACAAAATTTACATATCTTTTATATATAATTTTAATTTTAATTTTTAATTTAATTTAATATAAAAATTTCATTGATAAATAAGTAATATTAATAAAAAGCTAAATATATTTTTTATTTAAAAAAAAAAAATGAAACTAATGATATTTTGGTTTTTTAATTAAATTAAATTAAATTAAAATTAAAATTAAAATTGAATCAATACACGTCCAGCGTGATTTTCTTTTGATAATTATTTCTTTTTTTTTTTTTTGTTTATTCAATTGGTGTATTTAAATCATTTTAAAAATTAATAAACATTACATTAATTTGTTATTAAAATATTAATTATTTCTTTTATTTTAGCATATGTTTACTATATAATAAATAGCTTGGGGTCCTGCCCAAGATACATCAATGATAAAAGTTCTTTTTCTTTTTTATTTCTTAGTAGTAGTCAACATTCATCGTATAATAATTATTCATATATTTTGTGTTTTCGGATGTAATTAAGTAATTAATAAAATATCAAAATAATAATGTTGATAAAATATGAGTAAAAATTATAGTGAAAAAAAAAAAAAATAGAAATTAAATTTAATAAATAATAAAAGACAAACACAGTAGTATATTTAAGGGATTGTTTTTTTTATCATTTTTTTTTCTTTTTTGCTAAAAATTAAATGTTTGCTTACGTTTTTTTGTTACGTTAGAGATGAATAAAATAAAACGAAAAAACAATTACATCGGAAAAGCACAAATCATAACTAGGTTTATATGTATATAGGATATATACTTATATTTTACATTTATAAACTTTCTATTTAATATATAATTAATTTAGTTTAGATGTTTGGTTATTAAACTGGGGCACAAATGTTAACTTACTTAAATCATATAATAATAAAATTAAAAAAAAAAATGATTTTTGATGGCTGAGTTACTGTCTTTATAATTAATTAATTAAATAAAAAATAAATAAATAATAATGATATTGTGATTATATAGTTAATTTTAAAGTAAATCTACCTATTTTTTTTTTATTTTTTTTTTATCTAAGAGATGGCTTTATGATTATTTTTATAATTATTCACCTAAATAAATAAATAAACGAAAAAAAAAAAATGATTTCAAAGTAAAAGTTTATTAAGTAATGCTATGGTAAAAAGTTTAAATTAAATTTTGATTATAAAAAGTAATTAAGGAATGTTTTTTTTTTTACTTTACTTTCGAAAGCTTTTTTCGAAGAAAATTATAATTAGTGTAAATTTGATATAAATTTATATGCTATACATATAAGGACTTATGGGATAATATTATTCACTTTTTAAAGTAAATAGTTAATAATCTTTTTTGGTTTTTTAGTAATTATTTTGTGAAATACTATTTTATAACTACGAAAAATTGCAGCTTTGGTGTCCTTTTATTTAATTTTTACAGTGATTATGAAAACTCAACAGATTGCTTGATTTGTGTAGCTTATTTGCGGGTAGATTTATTTAGTTGAGAATTAAGCAATTCAATTAATAAAAATAAATAAAATCTACACTTTAAAAAATTATAAATCACAACATCAATTATTAATTATTTTAAAAAAATTCGTTTTTATCTTTCATGATAAAACTATAAAAGCAAAATTCAAATAAAAAGTAAAAAAAAAAAAAAAATAAATAAATAAATAAAAAACAGAAAATCCTAATTATCTATTATTAAAAATGGTGATATAAATAATTAATAAATTAAAAATCATAATTAGACAACACAATTAATGGATTTGATTAATTTTTATTGATTAATATTTTAACAAAAATTTGTGTTTTTTTAATTTTGGTTATTCGTCAGTTTACTTTATTTTTAATACCCTGTTTAATCAAAAATATAGCTTTTTGGGCGCATAGTTTATATTTTATTCTGTGTCCTTGACGCTTTATTATTATTATTATTTTTTTTAATTGTTTAGTGGACATAATTATGTATTTTAACAACAATTATTTTGCTAAGTCTAATTATTTTTTTTTATATCGGAGTTAGAAGTAGGAGGAGTATTGGTAAGTGTGTGTGTATTATATATATATATATATATATTTTTTTTATTGAAGGAGTTTCTTTGATAAAAACTTTAAGTTCGACTGGAGAACAGCTGGTACTGTAAATTGAATACAAAAAAAAAAAAATAGGTTAGGTGACGCGACGCGCCTAGCGTTGCGTCAAAATTGTTTTTTACTTTTTTAATTTTTTTTTTAATTAATTAACAACAATTTTTTTTATAAAACAAAAATCAAAAAAAAAAAAAAAATGGAAAAAAAAAATTATAATATTCTACTTTATTTCAGCTTTCTACATTTACTACTTCTACTACTACTAAGTAAACTACTTTTCAGTTTCATCAATATTTTCTGTTGTTATTTACATAGAGAAATTAGATTAAATAAAAATGATATTTAATTAAATTAAATTTCTTTTAAAAGAGAAGAAAACTTTGAAGGCGATTTATTATTATAATTTTTTTTTTTTTTGTATTTTGATATGGATTTATTTTTTAATGCTGTTCATCGTAGAAATATCAAATAAAAAAATTCTTGCAAATTGAATTGTCAATTTTAATTTACTCTTTTATTCGGTTTAACGCGTCTTATTTTCTGTGTTTATACCGCTTCGTTGTGGCTTTCAGAAACAAAAATAACAGGTAAACAATATTTTCGAGGGTTTTTTTTTTATTTTATATTATTACTTCTTCTTTTTTTTTCAATTTAATTCAAGGTGATTCCAATGAATTTATTAGCTTAAAAATCGACCTGAAAGCTATTCTATTTTTTCTTTTTTTTTTTTTTTACTGTAAAGAGAATCTTTAGCAATCTACCTTTTTCATATTTACTTAATATAATTCTTTACCTCAATCCAATTTCTAGTTTTAAAATCAATTTCAATATATTTTTGTTTTATCTTTGATTTTTTTTTTTATCTTCACTTCTTTAATCTTGTATGAAATGCACTTTTTTACTCGTTTTTCCCTTATTTTAATCCAATAAAACTAAATGGATGGAAACACATCTAAAGACTCACCTTTTTTTATGTATTTAAGAGTAAAGGATTATTACTAAAGCGATTTAAATTGTAATTTACATCCCTTAAATTACGTTATTTTTTCGTTCTTTACAGAGACGGTTTATTTATTTTGCATAAAATAAGTCGCATAAAACACACCATCGTGTGATGAGCTTTTATCAGCTTCATTTATTTAATTTGCTTAGAAGAAGTTTTATTCGTTTTATCATTTTATTATCCCATTTCATATTTAAAGACTGTGAAATGATGGTTTTGTGTTTGTTAATTGTTTAGAATTTAGAATTTCATTTCGTTTATTTGTTTGTTGAATTTAATTTTATAAAAACTTTGTTGTCAGTTTTAATTTTTATTCTCGATACTTATGCGTTAATATAATTTATTTTTTTCTTTTAATATTGCTTTTAAATCCTATATTTTTGCTTTTAAAATTAGGAATTATCAGTTTATATTATTATTATTATTATTTTCTTGATATTTCTTATATCTGTCACTTGTAATTTTCGTTTTTTTTTCTAGTTTTATACAATGCGATGTAATTGCTTCATTAAATTATTTTGTTTCTTTCAAATCATTTCTTCATGGATTCTTTATATTTGTTGTTAACATATGTAGTAATGGTATTTTCTTTGTTCAATCGAGTATATCATGTGTAACATCATTGTTTTATAGATTTTATCTTTGATTGATTTCCTTTTCCAATACCAATCAATTAATTTATATACATAAATACATTTGATTACAATTTGCAAGTTATTAAATATTTTAATTTAAAAATATGATTGATTTTTATATTGTTTTAATTTAAAAAAAACAGTAAATTATTATTCAGGAGTTTTAATTATTATAGATTTTTATGTTGGAAAAAATTGTGTAACAATTTATTTATATATAAAAAAATGCCAATCAACTGAATTACTATTATTTCATATTATAATTAATTTTTCTATAGAATATTTATTAAAATGGATAAAAAAAAAAATGAAAATGATTAAAATATTATTGAAATGAATTGAATCGTTATTTGGTAATTTTTTTTTACTATTTTTAATTTTTTTTTTAATAAAAATTAAATAAGCAAATTTTGGTAAAACACGAACACAAAAATAATAATAATAAAAAAAATATTAATGAAAACATAAAAAAAAAAAAATCACAATTAATGAATAACAAAAATAAAAAAACATATAACAGAGGAAACGAGTAAAGAATAATTTTATATTAATTATTTATTTTATATTGTGGTGCATTACGAATTAATTTTTTTTTTATACGTTTTTTATCTCAATTATTGTAAATTTATTTTTGATTCGAAATAAAATAAATTCTTCCGTCGTTTATATTTGTTTTTTTTTTTTTAAATGCTTTGTCATAGTTTTTGTTTAAATTAAAAATTAATTTATTTACATTTTTATTTTTTCTTCTTATTTATTTATTTATTTATCATATTTTTGATTAATATTTTATTCTGTTTTAACTTTTAAATCATTTTTTCTTTCTTTTTAATTAAGTTTTTGATTCTTTATTTATTAAATTGATTTTATATTAAATATTGATTGAAATGAAACTATAAAAATTATATAAAAAAAAAAAAAAAAAAAAATTAAATATAAAACAAAATATTAATAAATAATAAATAAATAATTAAATTATTGAGAAAATTAAACAATTAAATGTATTAGAAGCCTTTTAATTACTTAATTTTAATTTTAATACTCTTATAAAATTTTATTAATCAGTTGCAAACAATTAATTATTCATTATTCATTATGTACCGGTTTTTTTTTGTTTATATTGATTTTAAATAAAATTCATCTATTGATATTAATTAATTAATTAATTAATATTATCACTTAATATTTAAATTGTTTATATAAAAAAATATAATTTATTTGTTAAAAAGTAATTAAAAAGCATCTAAGCATATGTCATAAGATTATTGAACAGCATAAGCAACAGAATATTATTATATTTTAATTAAATTATTAATTTTTGTTTTTATATTAAAAATTAATTGTTTTCTTTTCTATTTTTTTTTTTTGTCTTGTATTTTAAAGCATTTGAATTAATTTGATTTGTTTTCGGATTAATTTATTAAAATATAATTGTTGAAAAACAAAAAAGCTTAATTAAAAAATAAATAAAATATTTATGTGCTTTACTTAATATTGACAAAAAAAAAAATTAAAAAAGAAGAAAAAAAAGCATTTTTCGATTTTGTTTGTTTTTCTTTTTTTCTTTTTTTTTTTTTTGTGAAATTATTTAATTAGTTTTTTAAAATGCGTTAGCAATAGTGTCAGTCATTCAATATAAATTACCATAATAAAATTTATATGAATATACAAAAATAATATAAATATATATATCATAATTTTTATATATTTATATTTATATATTTAATTTAATTAAATAATTTTTTTTTTTTTTATTTTCTAAATTCTTTTTTGTGATAAAAATAATGATTGAATGGATGTTGTATGAATTTTTTAGTTATTTTTTTTTTTTGATTGTTTTTGTTTTTGGTTAGTTATCGAATTAGTTTCAATTTTATTAAACGATATTGAAAAATGAAAACTTATAAACCTGGGCAGAGTTCATACAAAATAATAATAAAAAAAAAAAAAAAACAATAAAATACTGCATAAAAAAAAAAAAAAATTAAAAATCAAAAAGAAAATAGAAAAATAAAATAAGAAAAAATTCTATCTTAAGCTCAAGAACTATTTACATATTTTGCGTATTTTGATAAATTATTATTTTTTTTTTGTTTTAAGTACTTTAAAAAGAAAAATAATAAAGAAGTGAAGAATTGAATATATATCTTTCTTTACTAAACTTTGTGAATTATTTTTACATTAATATAAAATAGCAGTAAAAGTAGTGAAAAGCAATAAAAGCTTAATTATAAAAAATCGCATTTTATAATATTTATGATTTTTTTTTTTTTTTAATTTAATGATATGTTGTTTGCTATTTGTTATTTGTTAAAACATAAAAAAAAAAAAATGGAAAAAAAAAACTAAATGTTATAGATAGATGATACAGCGTATGTGAAAAGAAACAGCGAAATTTCACTATTATTATTGATCTATTATTTAACTGTAATTTTCTAAACTTTTATTGCCGATATTAAGGCATCACATATAAATTCTCGTTCACATTTTTTTTATTTTTTTTTTATTTTTTGTCTTCTAAATTTATTTTTAAAGTATCACGATTAGAGTTAAATAAATGCTTATATTGAAATAACAATAATTAATATAGTTGATTGATTTATCAATATAGATTAAAATATTTAAATTTGTAATTAGTAATGTCAGTCAATGTAACATAATTCAAAATAGAATTTTACTTAAGAAATTAATTTCTTAATTAATTAAATTATGTTGACATTGTGTTGTCTTATCATTAGAAGTTATAATGATTACAAGTGTTTAATAATAATAATTTAATTAGAAAATTTATTAAAATTAATTTCATAATAAGTAATTAATCTGAAAATAAAATTCATTATGAAAAAAAGTTTATATTTTATAGATATAAAAAAAAAATGATAAAACTAAATGATAAACTTAATATGTATATTCAAAATATTATTCTTTCATTTTCAATTATAATAAATTAAATAACATTTTCACTTTAAGATCAAGATAATACCACCTATCTAAATATTTAATTATTTATATATATATATATGTAATATATAACACGAAACACGAGTTATTAAAGTTAAAAGTTATATTTTCTTAAAGTTTTATAAATTTTATTAATTATTTAAACAATAACAAACAAATTTTTGTTTAATTTTTTAAAATAGCTAATTTATTTACAGTTTATTTTAAATATAAATTGAATAGTAGTTAGTTATAGCTAATTAATTACTTAATTATTATCAGTAAATATACTTTAAATTAAAATAAAATAATAATAATAAGTAAGATTCAAGTTAGTTTAAATGTATATAATGATAATACATAATTAAGGTAAATAACAAGAAGGCATATTATATAATAATTTATTTATTTATTAATATTCTATGTTTAATATTATGCTTCCGGTAACTTTTTTCTTTAATCATTGTTTATGGTTTGCATGTGGAATTTTTGTAATAATTTTTGCATGCTAAACTTTTATCGCTATAATTATTAATTAAGTATATTTTAAAACAGTATGAACATTTTTTTCTTTTTTATTACTTTCTATCGTTAGTAAACGTAATATTAATAATACATTTTATTTTATTATCGTAGAGCTTTAATGTGCGGTATATAAAAGCGCATAGAAGTCACGTAGTTTGCATTATATTTGAATAAATTTAAAAGAATATATTTTACTTAGAAAGCACAATAGAATTGATTTGTTTAAAACATTTGAATTAGTTACTTTGATTTAGTTTAGTTACAAAAAAATTATAAGTGGTCAAATGAAAGAATTCGGTATAGTTTAATAAATTAAATTAAAATTTTATCTTTTTCTTGTATTGTTTTCTATAAATTATTTATTTAATGCCATGGAAATTATTTAATTGCATAACAAAAGCTATTAAAGTTAAATAATATTAACATGAAAATAGATAGACATAATAATATAAAGAACATACACGTTAAAGCTTTAACATCTTTGTTTATGCTTTGAACATATGAAGGACATTAGAATAAATTGAATATTCATACACATTCAATTGGAATATTATAATATTGTAGTGGTGAAATGCTTTTTATCTTTATAGATTATATTTGTTTCTACTTGTATTTGTAGTGGAGGCGCCAGGTATATTGTAGCACATTTTCATAACATTGTATTGTTTCAGTATATGTTTATGGTTATTTATATATATATAAATTAGGTTTCTTATCATTGTCACGACTAGTTTAAATATTTTTTATTTTAAATTAGTTTTTTTTTTTATTTAATAAATAAAATTATTTATCACCGTCTATACTTTTAACAAAATTGCAGTTGATTTACTTTGTTTAGATTTAATTTAAAATTTTTCATTTATTTTTTCAGACTTCATTATCTTTTTTTTTTTTATTAACTTTTAATTTTTTGATTAATTGATGATACGCTTAAATTGTTTGATTAATTTTACTTTATTTTTTTATATACATAATAATGGTTTTTATTGATTTTTTTCTTCTTTTTTTTATATATATAATATATTTTTAAAGTTCATTTTAAGTGTGACCACAAATGGGCGGAAATTTCATTATTTACTTTTTATAATTTTATTAAATATTTTATTTATAATACATATTTACATCGTCGAAGTTTTTTTTTTTTTTTAATTTTATAAATATATTCTTTGCATAATTTCATATTTTTATTAATTTTTTTTTATTATAAATCTATTTATATAAGATAACAACTTTTGTTCGTCTTTTTCTTTTGACTTATTTAAATTAAAATTTTTTTTTTTTTGATCCTTTTGCGATAGCCTGTTCAGATTGTTTTGACCTCTGCCCAGGCCGTAAATATTATTTTTCTCTACCATTTTTTTTTTTTTTGTTTGAAAATTTTCTTAAAATTATTTAATTTAATTATTTTTTTTTCCTTAATGGAAATATTCATTTTATTTATCAACATCGATTTAGCTAATTAATTGATAATTCAATTGAAAACAACAACAACAACAACAACAACGAAAACAAAAAAAAATTCTTAAATTAATATTTTTCTCTTCTATTTCTTACTTTAATCTTAATAAACATTTAATAGAATTTTTCTCTAATATTTAAAAACTTTTAAAATTATTTTAACGTTTATTTTCATTTAAATTTCAGTTGCTAAATGTTATATTGAGTGACGGACACTTGCGAACATAGTTGCCTCTTAATGTATTTCCGTTGTATGTGGCATGCTGTACCGGACTTGCGGCACCAGAGCCACAACCAGAAGAAGTCAGTTGTCTTACCATGCCAGAACCAAGCTGTTGTAATAGACCAGAACCAGAACCAAGTGGGCCAGATGATAAACATGTTGATGTACGCCTCGAACGTATCGATTGTAGACTAGATGACAGCAAAAATGGTACACTGCTCGATGTGTTCGGCATTGAGCCACCCTAGTTTAATTATTATTTATTAAAAAATAAATTTAAAAGAAAATAGAAAAAGAAACGAAATGAAACAAAATAAAAAAAAAAAAAACAAACAAAAAAGAAAACAGAAATATATTATTAAATATCAAACATTCAATTAATTAACAATAATAAACAAAAAAAAAAATGTATTTTTTTTTTTTTGCTTTTTGGTATGGTTTTATAATTGTGGTCATAAAAATAGCATAAAATTAATTACAAAGTGAGTGATTTTAATTTAATAATTATATTTAATTTAATTTTAAGACAGAAAACTGTTAAGAAAATTAAACATTGACTACGTGTTGCTCGTATTTAAAGCAAATAATAAAACATCAACAGCAGTATTTTTATTAACGGATATTTATTTTTGTGTTGTTGTTATTGTTGTTGTATATTTGCATTTGATAAGATAACAAAACATTTTTTTTTTTTTTTTTTAAATTAGAATAAAAACTGAACAGGAAAATAAAATGTATTTAATCTTTTAAAAGCTCGTTTTCTATTTATTTGATTTGTTCGGTTTATTCCGTTTATTTTAATCAAATTATAATTTAATTTTATACTATTTTCATGAAGTTTATTTTTTAACAAATCAAGTATTTGTTTTCATGATTTTTCATTATTTTTGATTAAATTTATTTTGCTATTTAATTTTTAATATTTTTTTTTTAAACATATTTATTAAACAAATAATTATTTATAACTAGTAAAAGGTTTTTAGCTTTACAAGTAGAAAATAATATAAAATGAAAAGTCTAAAAAATACTTTATAGAATAGATTTTAAAAGTTTTTTTGGTTTTTGGTTTTTTTGTTAAAGAATTTTTACTCAATTGTTGGTAGTTTTTGTTTATAGAAGAAACATAGTCAATGTACTCACGATCATGCTCCGTGCAAGCTGCGAGAGGAAGAGATAAGCAATTTTGAATAGCATTTTTTTTTTTTTTAAGTAATGATTTTAATTTTAATCAAAGTCAATTGGCTTTTCTTTTTTTTTTTTTTTAAGTTGCTGTACATACAATTATTTAACTTTACAAAATCCAAATAATAATAATACAAAACATAAATTACATTTAATGGAAAATAGACACATATAACAGAAATTTTATATCAACGTTTTATGCAATAAATAACAAAACAGTAAATAAAAAAAACATTTTCATCACGTCTTTGGTTAGTTTTCAATGGTAACATAAAAAAAACATTCAAAATTAAATAAACTCATAAAGAATAAATACATGAAAACAAATATATATATATTTTTTAAAATTAAATATGATTGTGCTGCGAAATTAACATAAAAGTCCACAAACAATATTTGATCAGAAATTATGCAAATTTGAAGTAAACTATAAATGATTGTTAATGGTAAAAATATAGTATTTCTGTAATTAAAACCATTTTTAAATACAGGTACAAGAAAAGAAGTAAAGATAATTAACACAAAAAAAAAAAAACTTATCTTACTGAATTAATATAAATATCATTTAACACCGAAGGGATTTAAATGCAAAAACACACACACAAAAACGTTGGAAGAAGATTAAAAAAAAAAAGTATTTTAAAGTTTATTAAAGTTCATTTTAATGTTAATTAATAAAGCAATTTATATTTGTTTTTAATTATTATTGTTTAATTATATTAAAAATATAAATTGAATTAACTTTAATCCTTAGAATTTATTTATCGAGCATAATGCGATTGAATTCCAAATGATATTAAAATAATTTGTTATAAAACAATTTAAATCAAATAAAAAAAAAGTATTAACACCATAAATAAACAAAATAAACATTTTTAATTAATTTAAGTATTAATTGAAGGAGTAATTTGAGTTTTTGTTTTAAAAATATAAAATTGTTTTAATTTGGCTGAAAAGTGTTGGAAAATAATTAAATTTTGTTGCAAATGACAAATTTTTTTTTTTTGGTTACAGGTTGTACTAGTTACATGCAATTTATGTTTGTGTTAAAATTTTTAATTCTTTTTATCATTAAACTGTTTTCACCAGTAACAGATTTTCTTTAATCATTTATAAATTATTCCCTTTTTTATATTGTCCATTGTTAATGAAATTATAAATAAAAAAAAAAAAAAAATGCTAGGCAAGGCCAACAAAAAAAAAAGAACAAAAAATGATTAAAAGGTAAATTATTATAATTAAAAAAATAAAAGAAAAAAATAACCATTATATTCTACAACATCTTATACAAGGTAAATAAGATAATAATAATACGCTTTTGTTATTAAGAATATAATTTAATTATAATAGAAATTTTTTTTCTCTTCTTCTTCTATTAACTTTTCTACTTCTTAAAATATTGGTCGATAAAAACGAAGAATACACAAAATCTCATTAATTTTTAAAATTGTTTATCAAATATTGTACATGTATATGTACAGTGGGGAAGTATTTTTTTTCTTATTTATTATTATTTACAAAATAAAAATAAATAAAGATCTTCGTTAAAATATTGGTCCTCTCTTTTAATTAAATTAATATCAATTTATTATTATTATTTTTAATAACTTCTCACACCTATTAGCTTTTTTCTATTTATAAAACAAAGAGAGAGGGGAAAAAAAATAAAATAAAGAAAGATGGTAAAGAGTACCCTTTTCATCAGAATTACCACTGTATTACTCTTATATATCTGCGTGGTTATAAATAATAAATTATAATAAGTATATTAAAGTTACATGGAAAATGTTAAGCAATATCAGACAAAAAAAATATATATATATATATAACAAGAATAGAAAGTAAGGGAAAATAGAACCGATTGTATTTCTTATAGATACACAAATGCAAAAAGAGGTTTAAGACAGCTTGATGTAAACATTATTAGAAGTAACAGCTGAGTGTTTTTTTCTTCTCGTCTTTCTTCTTTAGAATAAACATCACAGATATGACAAAAATTATTTTATATCGCTTCTACTTAAGCACACATATTTTAATAGAGAATAAATTTATTTATTTATTAATAATTTTTATTGAAAGTTCTGTTGATAGTTCTTCTTCTTTTTGTTAATTTTTCATGCTGTACACAGTTCTTACATCTTATTTATGTATTTTATAAATTTTATTACATCTCATAGTAAATTGATTTTTTTTTCTTTTGTAGTTTATTTCTATAGTATTCAAAGTTTTAATTTTGTCCATAAAAAGCAGACAAATTTTTTAATAAGCTCACTTCAAAAGTTATGCTATATCAATAGTTAAGTTTTAATAAAATAAATGAATTTTCATTAAAATCATTTTTTTTTTTTTTGTGTTTCGCATAGTTTCAGAAAATAGATAAATAAATGTTTTAAATAAAATTAGATGGAAAGTAAAGAAACAAATAAAATCAGCACAATTCAACAAGTAAAGACACATGAAAGACACATACATTCAATCAATTTTTTTTTTTAATAAACAATGAAAATATTCAACATTAATTAACATTAGTTAGGAATTATAATAAAAACAATATTTTTTTTATTATTTATAAACAAGGAACAGCAACAATGATAATAGTGAACACAGCGCAAAGGACCACATAGATTGGTGATTTTTTTTTTTTTTTATTAATTTTTAAGCCAATTTTATTCTGTTGAATAAAAATTATTTATTTACGTTTTTTTTTTTTTTTTAATTCAATCTAATTGGGAAAATAATTTTTTTTGTTTTTTGGTTTTATATTAAGCAATCTGTAATTTAATTATAAGCTGTATTAAAAAATTGTCTCGCATTTGATAAAAGCTTCATAAGCTCTTTTATAGAAAATTCCCACACAGACAAATTATAATTTTTAATCTTGTTACACCTTCTGAATTATGTTGTGCTTAAAGAAAACTATTCTTTACAGCAATATCGTAACAAATATGCTGAGCACGCTAAAGTTAAAATAAAATAAATTATTTTTTATTAACTTTTTCGTTGCAAACTAGAAAATATTAATTAAACTTTTTTAATTAATAATTAAATAATTTGTCAAAAACATAATTGTTCTTGTGCTAACCTCACTTAGTTTCATTCCTTCGTTTTATAATTTATTTCATTAAATTTATTGTCTTGGCATATTTTTTTTTTTGGTTTGCTGCAAGACAAAATGAATTATTTTTGAATGCGGAATGGAATGTTTTTATTCAATGTTTTAGTACGGATCAAGTTTTTTTTACCAAACAAAAAAAAACAAGTTAAATTTGTCTACATTGTTTGATTGGCTTAAATAATTCTTTAAAATTATGTTCATTTTAATTATTCAAGTGTTATAAATAGTGATTAAAATGACTTAAGACTATTACAAGTCTTATTTTCAGAGCTTATATTGATTTGATTGCTTAAAGTAAAATATAATACAATTAAAAATATAAAGAAAAAAAAAATAAATAAATAAATAAATGATTGGTGAATATATAGAACATATATAAATAATTAAATAAAAAATAAAAACCACTTAACAATAGGAAGACAAAAAAAAGAAATTTACATTGAAGTAAATGCGTTTATATGAACGTATGATGAACAGTTTTTTTTTTTTTGTTAAAACATATAAAATAAAATTATATAAAATCAAGAAAAAACAATAAAAACATTAAAACGGTTTTTTAGCATAAAAAGTTTTTTTTTTTTTTTTCAAACAGAAATTTTTGCATAAATATATATTTCCATAAACAAATCAATTCAAAATGAAATCAAACAAAACATTAATCCATATATCTGATGATATTGAAAGAGACACCACTGGACGTCACTGGTTATAATAAGTATTTTTTTTTTTTTTTTTTATATAAAAATCCAAAATGCATATTTTATGTTTAAATAAGTATTTTTTTTTTTTTTTGGATTATTATTGATTCAAAGACTTACTACATAAGCGGAAGAAGAAGGCACTGAAAGGCTCGAGCCGGAGCCTCCACGAACACTGAAGCCATATCCCTACAGTACGATAATTTTTTTAACGTTTTTCATGTTGGATGGTTTTTTAATTTAAAATTATAATTTGTTTTTTTTTTGTACATAAATTGTATTTACAATTTTTATTTAATAAAACACAATTAATTAAATAAATAATTCAAATAAAACATTAATTCAATTACGTTTTCTATTTAATTTATAATCAAAATATAAAATCAAAATAATAAAAACTAATTAATAATAAATTATTGTAATCAAATGAAGGCAAACACATTGTAAATGCTTTTATCAAAAAATTTTTTAAAATAAAAAAGAATTAAAAAAAAAAAAAAATTAAAATATAATTCAATCATAAACAATTATTATTAACTAATTTAATATTTTATATTTTTATTTTAATTATAATTTTTATTTTATTTATTTATTTTTATATTTTATTTCTAAAATTATCACTAGTGGTGCTTGTTAACTATGTTAACTAATTAAATGAAAATTGTTTGAAAATCATAAATAATTTTGCTCAATATAAATACAAAAAAAAAAAAAAATAAAAAAAATTAATTAATTAAATAAAAAATTAAAATAATAAATTTTTAAATATGTTTGTTTGTTTGTTTTTATTTTTTTTCTATTGAAAAAATCTTTTGCGGTTTTTTTATTAAATAAAATCTATTATTTAAATTTAATTAAATTATATTTTATATATTTACTTTTTATATCTGAATGGGTTTTTTTTGTTTTATTTTGTATTCTCATGAATAGAGAATACAAAAATATAAAATAGATGAGAAAATAGTAAAAATCAAATGGAAAGAAAAACTAAAACTTACAGTAGGTGGTGATAAATTAATTGCTGATCCTCGTCTTTCCTGTGGCCCGATACTTGAATGACGTCGTATTGGTAAACCGCCACCGGGTGTACCACCTGGCGATGAGGCACAAGATGGTGCAATACGTATTTTTGGTGTCATTAGGGTATTGTCAGATAAGCGACGATTTGGAAAAGCGTTTGCAACACGCAAAAAATTACTATCAGGTGATGATGGTGAACCTCCAAACCACCAACCACCCAACATCCCTGAACCTAACAAAAAATTATTATTTAACATAATTAAAAAGATTTTACATAATTTTTAAATTTAACCAAAAAAAAAAAATATCAAATAACTGAGTTGGAAAATAAATATTATCAGGAAAAAAAAAAGAGAGATTAAAAAATAGAAAAAAAAAAACGAATTAACAAAACAGATGAGAGAATACAAGTAATTAAGTTGTAAACACAGTTAATTAAACAAGCGAAATTGTTTTGAGTGGGTTGAAATTAATTTACGCATATTTTGTTGCTAATGCTAACACGTTTGACACTAAAGTTTTTTTGGGTGAATTGCTGTACATATATTATAACACTTTTTTGTGTGTTCCTTCTCACAACAAACCCAAATGTTATAATAAATAAAAATAAACATAAAAGCATGCTTAATTACCAGTTGAATTTTTTCTAGCCATATCTTCAGCACTGGAAGTTTTCCGTTGGTCAATACGTAAATTCGGTATATTAAAAGGTTGCACGTGCATATTGTCAGATGAGAATTGATGTCTTAATGGACGATGACGTTCTGGTGATGGAATTGATAAATTATCCAATTTCAATTTATTACGTTGCTGTCGATCGATATGATCTAGCATTTCTTGAAGCACCTGCGAAATGATTATTAAATTTTGTTTCGGTATTTCTATGAATTTTTTTTTATTTTTATATATTTAATTAAATTTCATGCATATTTTAATCATTTTTATCATTTATGCATCATACAATAATATATTTTTAATAATAAAATGTTTTTGCTTAAAAGATAATAAAAAATATGAAATATTAATACTATTCCATATTCTATCTAAACTATATGCGCTAGTGTATTTCTTATAAACTCTTATTATTATTTTTATTATAATAATCGTATGTTATTTATTCCCTTGATATTTATATTACTTACATAATTTTACTTACTTCCACAGCATAAAGAGAAGAATTTTTTTTTTACATATGCTTAGAGGAGTAACAATCTTTTATACATTTATAAAAATAAAATTGAAAGAAGTGAACACTAAAATGGTTTTGTCCTTCTTATAACTTTGCTTTTAATTTTATTTAATTTACTTTCCATATTATAGTCTTGTGTTTCATTTAAAATTATATACACATAAAAAACAAAAAAAAAAAATAATAAAAACGGTTGAAAATTATTAAAATACCTGTTGCTTTGAAATAAATTTATAAATTTTTTTCTTATTCTTTGCAATTTTGTTTTTCAGTTAACCGAACTGAAATGGTTACTACGCCTGAAAACCTGCTATTTTATTATTATTTTTTACCTATCTCTGTATCGCTATATCATTATAATATCGAGTTTGTAATATTTTTTAAAACAAAAATATATGTGGAGTATGGGAAATATTAATAAAAAAAAAAAACCCCAAATTGTCCCTAATCCAATTAAGATCAGAAAGCGACAACGAAATGCTTGGATATCACCAAAATTTAAACAAGAAAAGAAAAAAGTTTTTTCGTGATTTTTTTTCTTTTTTCTTTGTTTTGTTTCATTATTATTACTTTTCTTCTTCTTCTTCTTCTTAACGATAACCGAATTAATATTTTAAAATTATGCAAGAAAATTAAAATTGTTTCACGTATTTTTCGAATGTAAATTTAGAAAATTTTGTTAAATTTCCCTTTAGGAACGTTTGACCAGAACACATATTTGGTTTTTATGTTTTTTCGTGTTTTTTCTCCCCTTATTTATTATTAATTTTAATAATCTAAAAAAAAAAAAAAAAATTATAATTTGAATAACGATGACGTTGTTATAAACTAGAAAAATAATTATTTCTAATTTTTTTTTTTTTTGTATAATACAAATAGCATTGGGGTTGAATTTATTTGAAATATCATAATAAATCATGGTTAATGCGATTATGAATTAAGTTTACATCAGCAGTGGGAGATAATATTTAATTTTTTAGTTTTTTTGTAACTAGAAAACAAAAATAATCACTTACCTCTAACAATATTGTAAATTGTTCCAAATTTAGTGAGGGATTTATTGTTTGTGGTAAAAGAGATGGCATCACTCGTGTAGCCATTATATTCACAGATAATCCATATTTCTTATCACTTAACATTATCCGATAGATATCTATAATAAATAATTGTAAAAAAAAGTTTAGTAAATAATTATGATTTGCTCATATTTAGTTTTAATTCTTTGATTATAAATACTTTATTGTTATTTTGATATTCAAAGTGGCTAATCTTTGTTTGAAATAACAGAGAAAATTGTTTAAATTTGCTTATAGTTGCCTATCCATAAAACTTATACAATAATTAGGATGTTTTTAAGCTGATAGGCTATGATTGCTCTTGTACTTATTTATGTATTGTTGGTTAAAGTGTATTAAAACTACTTTACTTAAGACCTTTGCATTTTTGGTTAGATTAACCGAATTTATTTTTTTTTTTTAAAACCAAAAATAAATCTACACACTGAAGTTGAAATATGAAATTGTTTGTTTCAAATTTCGTAACAGATGTGGTTTCGTTGTTATTATCAAATGATAAATATGATACAACTTTTGTTTGATAAAAATATTCAACACGCTAGTTTGGTCATGCACCTTTAGCTATAAATAAAAACCTAATCTTATTATTAATTTAAGTTATATGCTTTTAAATTGCGTTAATACATTATATGAATAAAAATGAAATTAATTTCAAGTTATTAATTTTTTAATGAATGTAATTGTTTCTTTTTTTTATTAAGAAATTACAGAGAGCTTATATGGTTGTCTGGAAAAAGAATATGCAAAGCACTTCAATCATTTATTATGGCAGTATAAAAACCTTTTTACAATTTGACTAGACTCTTTTTAAAGCACTACAAACCAAAATTTATAATATTATTCGTGATGCAATAAAATTTTATATTTTATAGTTTAGTTTTTTTTTTTTGTTGTTGGAAAAAAGGTTTATGAATGTATTGAGAAATATCTAAAAAGGATAAAATACATTAAAATACTGAAACAAATTTAATAAAAAAAATTCTTTTTGTGAGAATCAAATATATGGATTTTCATAATTTAAACGAAATTTATAAGGCAAAAAAAAAAAAAAAAGAAGAGAACCTAAGCACCCACCATTTATGTAACCTCGAACGACGGTAACTCGTACTACGTTAAATTTATGTAAATATAAAAATCAAGTCAAATCTTAATTTCAAAAAGGCATAACGATCGGCCAGCTTAGAAACAAATAAATAAACAAACAAACAGTAAAAGAAGTTGAGGAAATATAAAAAGGAATTTTTTATTTTTCCTTTCTTTTGGTTGTCATCGTCGTATCTTTTTTGTATTTTTTTTTTCTTTTTTCTCAGCGTTATTTTATTGCTTTAAAATTTTCTGCCTGAAGGATTATGTCTTATTCCTTGTAATTTTTTTATATTTATTATTTTTACTTTCTCTTCAAATATTTGACGACACCGAAAGTTGCTTTATGTAGATATAGAAATTTAGGCGTCGTTTTCGTATTCATTTGTTTTTTGTGTTTTTATATTTTCACTTGCTTCCTCCTTTCAAGGGTGATGATTCTTTTTAAAGATTTTCGTTTTGTTTTTTTCTGCTTTTTTTTTCTCTGTTCAGAAATTTATTTTATTATTTTTTTTTTCTCTTTATTTTATGTACTTTGATGAATTCAACCGCGTTACACTTGAAAAGTTTACTTTTTTTTTATTATTATATCCTTAAAAAAAAAGAAACGAAACGAAAAAACTCTTGCCGAGGAAGAAAACCAAAAAATGATGTGGTGTAAAAATGAATAAATAATATAAAAAAAAAAAACGATATTTTAATTATAATAATATTTTTCCTTTGCTTCAATTATTTACTTCTTTTTTTTTTGTGGTGTATCAATTCGTTAAGAAGATTTTATTATTTATTATTTTGGATTAAAAATAAAGAAAGAATTATTTACTTTTATCAATCATTATTTAAATAAAATATAAAATCGAAAGAAATATTATTTTGTTTGGGGAACAAAATGAAAACGAATTATTTTTAACAACTTATCAGAATTTTTATTTTTCTACTATTTTGAAGGAGTTTATGGAAATGGTGAATCGTTTTTTATTTATTATTTTTTTTTTTCCGTTTTAACAATTCAATCTTACGCAAATCATGGATTTTTATTTTTCTTTTCGGTATAATATTATGTTAAATAGATGATTTAAGCAATTTACACCCGAATAAAATAAATTTATTTTTGATAATATATTATCTGCGTGTTATTTGTGATAGAAAATCTTTAGCGTTGTTGAAGCGTCGTCGTGCTTACAATTTATTTATTTTTTATTTTTTTTTATTATTTGTTAAAGCGTGTTTATTGTCGTTAAAGTACGTGTGTCATTATACATGTTCGTCGCTTAAGATAAGATTTTCGTAAATAAACTGAATATGTTCGTGTTATTATTATTATTATTACCATTATTATTATGTAAATTATATATTTATATTTGATTGTTATTTTTGTTTAAAACGAGAGAGAGAAAATAAAAAAAAAAAAGAAAAGAAAGAAAACAAGAAGTAGTTTTTACATTATGTATAAAACAGCATATGCTTTGCGACTCTTAAATTCAAGGCATATCAATAATTTATGATCGGATAAACTACGAATTTATCACTTGAATAAAATATTAGTTACACAAATACAATTCGACAACCAATTTTTATAATAAATAATAAATTTATCATTTCCTGTGATTATAAAATTTTTAATGTAATAAAAAATGAATTTGATGCATTTATGTTCTTCCTGTTGTCATAAAATTCTGCACAGAACAATTTTGATTGATTTATTATAACATTGCAAATTTTAATAAAACTTTTTCTAGTTCCGTTATTTTATTAGTTTGGACAAAAGATTATCTCGCATTTTTTATAGACCAACTGTTATAAAACTCAATTTACTTTTCATTTAATTTTTATTATCGCTTAAAATGGTTTTTTATTATTATTATCCTTTTTTTTATAAAAATTTTAGTCCATTAATTACTTGTTGCTTTTATTAAACATAAAAGATAATTTTAATACAAAAAATTAAATTTCCAATTTTACATTAAGTTATCAAAAAATATAACGAAATGACGAATTTTATTATTTTCTATATACCTCTTTAGTAATTTAAAACAATCACTGTGGTTAGGTGTTGTAAATATCCTGTATTTTATAATTAAAAACAATAATGTCATAAACAACAAACCATAAATAAGTAAACATGACAAAACGTATAGCAGCAATAGGATACGTTAGAATAATTTGTTACGTGGTTTTGATGGTTAGCAATGCTTAAGTCTGCATAAAAATAAATAGATAGAACATAAAAACAAGAATATTTATAATATAAAATGTATAAATTGTTTATATGTTTGGTTACTTGCAACAACGAAAATCCAATTTCTAATAACAACAAACTGTTGGTCATGTACCGGTTGACAATGATTATGATGGTGATGATAATGCACATAGAATAGAAAAAGAGATATTCTTTCGTTATGTTCTTGGAAGGTAAAAATGATATTTCATTTCATTAATCCATGCCAAATGAATGTACGTTATAAAAGCACATACATGTATATACAATTATTACATACAGTGTTTTGAAAATAAGTACAAATTTTGTCTGTTACTTATTTAATCGTTTCATGATTCTTGTGATAAGAAACAAAAAAGAAATGAGAAATTTTGTTGATACCTACATTCTGCTTTTCTATGTTTTGGAAAATTTATTTTTGTTTTTGTTAATAAAGTTTATTTATGAAGGCGATAAAGTTATTTATAAATATTTGACGTAAATATTATTAATCCCCATATATTTGTGCTTTATGTTACGTGGTATATTGGTTTTGTTTGTTTCATTTATAGCGTAGGATTTTTTTTTTTTTTATAATCTAATTATAAGACGTTGTTTTAAATTACGTTTAGCAATTTTTTTTTTTTAAATTAATTTTTTAATAAAACCTTACAGAAATTTTTATATTTCCTATTAAGCTTGAATTAGTTTTACAGAGATTTTATGCTAACAACAGCAATATCATAATAACGTTTATGTAATTTAATATTTTAATAAACTTTATTCATTTTAACAATGCAGTTTGAATGATTGGAAACAATTATAAATGAAACATTAATTTTATATGTTTCTCAGTTCCGATTGCACATATTTAATTATGCTTTTTAAATAACATGTATTTAATTACTAATTTTGACCTTTGAATTACATAAATTAAAATTTGTTTGTATTCAAATTTAATTAATTAACTTCGCGGAAAATTGCATTATATTTTTGATTGTACTTAATCCAATTATTATAAGTAAAAGCTTTTATATTAAATAATGATTTTATTTAATAATAATAATAAACTTAATTATAGTTATAATTTTGCAATCTAATAAAAAATAAATGATATTAACATACATTACATTAATATTTATTTACAATCAATATATGTATAACTAAATAATGATTAGTATTCAGTTAAAAAACGTTATCAGGTATTTTAGAATTATTTTAAAAATTGAAACACACCGATTGAAACGTTTACGGAAATTCGCTATTATAAAATTTTAAATATTTTTACAGAATTTCGATTGTATGAACAAATTGAATATATATATTTACAAAAAATATTTAACTAACTAATACAAGTAATCCTGGTTGAGTTAATATGGAAAAATTATTGCATTTTCAGAAACATCCTACATCTAATAAATTAACGGAAGAGAAGATTTTAAAGTTAAAAACAAGGAAATTAGTTTCGCATATCGTAACGAAACACTATCTTAACAAAGCAATGCTAAGATATATTTATTCAGACTAAAAATACATCTAAAATTTTTATTATCCGAAGTTTTAATTTTTTTTTTGTCCATTATGATTGAAATATCTAAGTTAAATAAATTGTTTTTTAATATAATGGATTATTAAAATTTGCTGTTAGTATTAATTCGATTAAACATAAAAATTTCGGGGAATAAAACTGTAACACAAGAATGATGGATAGGGATGTATTAGTCATGCTTTCAAAAGATTATTATATCCAATCAAAGGTAAATGTATTTCCCTGTTTATAGCATAACCACCTACTTGTTTTTTTTTTTATTTTTTGAAATTTATAACAATTATATCTTTGTTGATAGCAAAAAAAAAAAAACAAAAAATTATATTAAAAGCCCTTACTCAACTTTATAATTAAAAATATGTAATTAAAATTTAAAAAAAATAATAAAAAAATTTCTACTTTTAATTATTTAAGAAACTCAAAGAAAAAATAGGAGTACCGAATAAATTAATAATTTAATCACAACGAAAAAGAAATAAGATAAATAAAGAAAAAATTAATAATAATAAAAAAAAGTGTACATCAAAAGGTGGGTTGTTTTCTTACAGATTTGCGATTTTTCTTCAATTTTTTTTTCTTTTTTTAAACATAAATCTTTTAATTGCAGGTATTACAATTTTTTTTTTCTGCTTTCCTTATCAATTTCTTTTTTTTTCTCATTATGCTGCAGAAATTTTTCTTTTTCAATTTCTTTTCAAATTTTTCTTCTTTTTTTTTTTAATTTTAGATAAATGTATTGTGATTTAAGAAAAATTTTACCCTTTTTTAACGTCATTTTATTGTTGTCTGTATTTGAAAATTTGATTCCTTGGGCAAGGTGGTTTTCTTTATTTATTTTTTTTTTTGCTCTTCTATGGATATTATATATTTTTAAGTAAGGTTTAAGATGCAAAAAGGAAAATAGAAGAAAAAATCGAGAAAATAAAAAAAAAAAACAAAAAGAAAACGAATGAAATTTGTTAAGAAAGGCAGGAATTTTTTTTCATTTTTTTGGCAGCTACGAAAGTAAAATAAGGGAAAATAATTTTTTTTTTATGGAGACGTGGTTGATTTGGTTTGGCTTGGTTAAGAGCATCACATACACTACACCAAAGAAAAGAATATAAGGAAAAAAAAACGAAGCAGCAGAAGAAGAAGAAGGAGAAGAATATACATAATACAAGAGATTATATAAAGAAAAGAATATAAATAAATTGATAAAGATTTTTTTTTTATTCTTCATCGTCATATATATATTGTCAAATAAATTGGATTTATTCTGTTTATCATAATTTTTTTTCTTCTCATCTTCCTCATATTTTTAATTTTCCTTCTAACCGCACAAAATTTATCAAAAAATTTTTGGATTCTTTCTTATTTTGGTCTTAATAATAAACGTAAAGCTAAACATGTTTGTGCACAGAAAAGAATAAAAAAATTGTAAAAAAATAAATGATTAAAATATAAAAGTAGAAAATAAATAAACAGGAAAAGTATGGAAATTTGTCGATAAGTATTTATTTTGGCAAAAAAGAAAATAATAAGAAAAAAAATTCCCGACACTTTACATCCTAAACAATAAATTTATTATTTTTTTTTTTTTTTTGCTGAGTTATTAAATTAAAATTTTATCAATAAATAATTGAAATAAAATGAATAATCAACTTTTTATTGATATACATTAATGTGAATATCTTTTCCAGTTGAAAAAATCAAAAATTGTTGTCAGCTATCAATTATTCGGTATGTTAACAAGAAAAAATTTTATTTTACATACGCGAAGAAATGTAGATTTATATGCAAAATAAATAAGAATATAATTATAAATTAATTTACTCGTGAACTGCTTCAGATAATTAGAAATTTTGTTAAATTAACCAAATTCTTCTCTAATTTACATATGAAAAATAAATATTAAATTCAGTAAATAGTAATCGAAAATCTTTGTACAGAATTATTAAACTATAAAGTCTGTTTGGTGAAACTAAAAAAGCTTGATGATATTATTTAAATTTTAGACACATAAGGACTATAAATCATCCCAGTAGGTTATAAAATTTATTTTTAGAAAATAAAGATTTAGGACTACTTGGTTTTAGCTTAAAATGCATCCTTGTGATTGAAGATCTACTTTGAATTTTAAATTAAGTAGCCAAGATAAAGTTTTCGACTTTTTTTTTAAGGTAAATAGTTGAGTAGACAGAATTTGTACGATTAAGCCGATAAAGTCTATTTGAAAGATTTGTAGTCTATGACAAAATCCGGATAATAAGTTTATGATTAAGTAAAAATATTTATTAAGTTTTAGAATAAGAAATACATAATGCATAATTAATCATTTAAAATTGTGTTATGTAATTTTACAAACAATTTATTTGATAATAAAAATCATAAATCAATTTTTTTTTGGTATTTTTTGGCAAAATTACCATCATAAAAATGTGCAAATAAATAATAAAAATTTTTTTTTTGTTAATTACATGGTTAAAGTAATATTTATATTAATAAAAAAGAAAAGGCACCAAAATCGCCATTAAACTTTTAAGCACTTACTATACAGTTGAAAAAAAAAAAACAACAATAACAAATTTATATATTTTGCAGACAAAAAAAAAAAAAATAATAATAATAATAAAAAGACAAAAAAGAAAGATTTTAAGGCTTACATAAAAAGTTCTGTTTTTAATTTATTTCATCAAAAATAAAAATAATAAAAAGCATAACAGCCGATGTTCTAACACCGTAAATAAAATATACTAAATGCATGACATGAAGCTAAAGCAATGTAACATTTTATATGTAAACGAAATATTTTGATGCGAGATTTATGCTTTTTTTTTTTTTTTTAAATATAAAGCTCTAAAAATGTGTTAGTAATAAAAAATAAAAGAAAACTCTAGATGAATGTTTAGGGAAAAAAACTTTGCAACTAAATATCTTTTTTTTTTTTTTGTTGAGACGCTTAAGAATCGAAATACTAAATATTTAAAAATGTTTGGTGCTTTGATAATCATATTTTATTCACCTATCTTGTCGTTACAACGTGGACCTTAAACACTTTTCACTAATATTCTTAATATCTTTAATAAAATTAGATAACTACTTGCTTTGTTACCTGGTTAATAGATCGTTAGCTAATTTTTTTAAGATTCCCTAAGCTATATTTATCATTTTGCTGTAACTCAAAATTTGCTTCTTTTCTTATTCAACATTTACGCATTTTTAATTTATTATCCTTGTTAAATAAGCCATCATTTTTTTTTTTTATTTATTTTCAAATTATATAACAAAATTGCTTCATAACAATTTTTTTTTTGTTTGGAAATATTATCTTTGGATTTACATATTTATTGGCATTTATCGTCAACAAGATTTAATTTCAAATTTACAATTAAATATTAAAAGAGTTTTCTGATAATTCTTTACTTTGGCAAATAAGTGATTTCGAGTGAAAATGAATATAATGTTGATTAACATTATTAAATTTTTTGTTTAAAATTTAATCTAATTCAATTCTCTTGAAAGTTATTATAAAAATCTCCTTTAATTTTAATGCTATTCTGAAATTTTTTTTTTTTATCGATATTATACATTTTTTTTTAATTAACATTTTGTGAAATGGTTTCAGATACTGATTTTTTGAATTAATTGATTTGCTTTTATGATTCCCGAGCACATTTATTATTTGAAAAAAAAAAATTTCTTTATTGAAATAACGTTTTTTTTTACTCGTGGTTCATACCGAACAACAGAAGCAGCATTAATTAAGGATTTTCCAATTGATTTCCATCACAAATTATATATATGGTAACATAAAATATTTAAAAATACGGGGTCAAATAACTCTAATGGAAACCTTTTATGAAATAAATTAATAAATTAAAACCCATGTTTTACCTAACATGGGGTCCATTCGTTATTATAAATGTTTCGGTTTTCTTTTTTTCATTTTTAACAAATAGAATCTTTTTTTTTTATTATTATTATTATTATTATTATTATTGTTCGCTTAATCAATTTAACATTTGTATACCGAAATAAATAATGGATGAGATTTTTAAACAGCAATTATAATTTCAAACAATCAACGAATTTTTATTAAATTTGATATTGTTTTGATTATTCTAGAACTTTTCAATAAAATTATAGATATTAATTTAACCTTCACGTGAAGTTCACAGTAACATGAAAATAAGACAAAAAAAAAATAAACTGATGAAATTGAATTTATTATTATCGATACACTAGAAATGAAAATTATATTTAAAAACAATCATATTATTGTGATTGTTTTATAATAATAATAAAAAAAAAAATAAATAAATAAAATAAAATTCAATAAATAAAGTCTAAAAGGTAAACGAAACTTTTATACTTAAATTTTTGTTTGTTTCCAATGACTAAAGTTTCAAGTATGTAGAATAGCTGTTCAAGAAATAAATTAAGTTGGAGAGTAGAAATAAAATGAAAATTTGATCTTATAACTTATAATTCAATACCGAATCATGAATTGTTAAAAGTATGATGAAAATATGATTATACAAAATAAATAATAATAAATTTATACGCTACCCTAGAAAAGTGTCATTATTTTTATTTTCCATTGTAAAATTAATGACGGTGTCACCATTATAAAATTATTTAAAATTATTGCTATTATTTTTGTGCAGCCGGTGAAACAATTATTGTGTCTATGATTATTTTTTTTCCATTTATGCTTGATAATGATTTTTATTATTTATTTTTCCCTCACTGTGTCTTTTCTTTCTTTAAACAATAACAGATTGATTTTTATTTTAATAAATTAATTGCAGCATTAATAATAAAAAGTATCAGAATCACTTATAATGAACAAGGTTTACTATTTTTAGGTATTATTAACTAGCAAATAACTTGATTTTATATGTTATGATAACAAACAAAAAGCTTAAATTTAAAAATAAGCTTTTATTATTACGTAGGTTATAAGTCTCTCTAATTAAATAAAATGAAAATAATACAAAATATAGTAAAGCTAAATTGAAAAATATATCTGTGTATATATTTTTGTTTTAGATAACGAGTTAAATATGAGAAAAAACGAAAATTTATTATCAGTGGTCCGTGGGTTGTACTTTTTTCTTTTTGCTGGTTTTCGCTTGCTTCTATCGTTATCCATGGTTTAAATGTAAAATTAAATAACATAAATTTTATAACACTTTTTTTTTGTTTTTGTTTAAAACATAAAAAAAAGGTACTAAAACATACCAAAAACCCACGACTTTCAACGTGTTTATTTGGATTCAGTCTTTATTTTCTATATAACAAACAAATAAAAAGAAAAAATATATATATTTATGAATAAATATATAAACAGCGGCGAAACGGCTTTTAGTTTTTCATGAATTTATTCCCAAATGGAATAACTTCTTGTTTTAAAGTTAATTTAATTTGATTATTCTTCTTTTTTTTATATTATAAATGCGCCTTTTTGTCTTACTTAAGGTGTAACTTGCTTTTAATGAATTATCATATGTTGTTAAATTTGGATGAAAATTGTTTATTATCAATTGTTACCTGAGCCCCATCTATTTTATATGATTATCATTATTATTTTTATCAATTTAATATTTCCATTTAAGTGAACACGTAATTTATGAAAAATTCTTCAAGATTGCAATCGTATACAAATGAATGAAAATTGAAAGAGGAAGTAAAAAAAAAATAAAAAAAAAAACAGAAAACAAATTGTAAATTTTGTGGGTGTTTTATTGCAAAAGCTTTCTTCTTATATTATTTATGCGGATAAAAAGCATTTGTGTTTTTGCTGCCTTTGATTTTTTTTTTCTTTCTCTTTTTTTTAGTAAATTTGTTTCTTATTATTATTATTATTATTATTTTTCTTAAAGGCTAAATCATGTAATATTAAGGGCATTACACACATGATTTTGTGTTATTACTTTGAGGAATTGTTGCGTTTAAGCATCTTCTTTAAATGTATTTCGTTTTTCAGTTATAATACTGTGTTGTGCCTTTGGTGTTTTTATATACATATATATATATATATATATATATATATAAATTTTCTTTTTAAAAAAGAAATGAAGTAGAAATAAAATATAAAAATCTCCATATATAATGATGAAAATGGAAATCCAATTTGATTTCTTTATATATTATTTTATTGTACATAAATTGTGCGTTTTTCTTTTTCTTTTTTTTTTGCATGTTATTTTCTATTGCAAGTTGTCTTTATACTTAAACTTCAAACAACTATGTCGCAAAGTAACATATTTGTAATGTTGTTAAATTGTATAAAAGCAACATGACAAAAGATTGTGTTGTGGAAAAAAGGATATAGAGGAAAAACATACAAAAAACTACTACACACGAGTACATAAAATAAATTGTTAAAAGTTAGGTTCACTTCCTATTTCCGTTTAGTTTGTTGTTTTCCTTAATTTTTCTTTTTTTTTATTCTATTTCTATTACATTGTAATATAATAACTTTTATAATAAAGGTTTAAAACCTTTTTCATTACGTGGTTTATTTATTTCAATCGTTTTTTTTTTTTGTTATTAAATTGTTAGTTATTAAATCATTATTAATAATATTTGATAAAAGTTATTGTGGAAAAGGATTTATTTTCAATTATAACTTTTTGTATACATATATTTCATGGTATGCTAAAGGTTAAGAGTATTTGTTGGAATATAATAGTGTAGACACTCTTGACATTCTTTCTTAATTGGCTTATTTACATTTTTCATTCATTATTTAATGATTCAAATCATTTATTAATAAAATAAATGTGAAATATCTTTTTAAAAGCAAGCATGTACTTAAAAATGTTACTTTATAATAAATAACATATTATTAAAACGTTCAAATATTAAAAATTGAAAAGTTCAATTCAACTGAATAAAATCAACCATCATCATCTGTGTTCGACTCGTATAGCTGTCTAATATCACTATTCTATTTACATATAAACATTTGATAACTATAATAAATCTGATTCATATTACTCAAAAATCAGAGACAAGCATAACAAATTCTTTTTATATCTGTCTAGAACATAGACAAATAATAATAATAAGACTAAAAAAGCCAATTTTATTCATATTTATGGGACAAAAAGAAGAAAATAAAAAACATAAAATATGACTCACGGAATATTTCAAAGACGTTATATATAGAATGAAATATAGATTGGAAAAATATTGCCTGAATATGGATTGAAAACAAACGAAAATTTCTGAGTTTGTGTTATCTGTCCCAAGGGAAATTTTACCTTTAAACAAACTTTTTCCATATTTTTTATTTTTATAAAATATAGTTTTATTTAAGATCAAAATTTTACTTACTGACTACTCGTAAAATAATTTCCGGGTCTGAAAGTCGTACTTCCCAGAGCAAAGGCAAAACTTCATCAATTATCTATAAGAACAAAATGAAATGTACAGAATTCAACTAAATAATATTAATTATAATTAAATATGTTTACCTGTGATTTATCTAATTTATCTAAAATTTTTTCAATGCATTGTAATACGTTTGCCATTATTTTGAGATCACTTTGATTTTTATCAAACACAGCCTTAATTTTTGGTAACACCATACGTCTGATTGATATTTCGTCTAAATATTCATTAACATTTGTAACAGCAACGAGTGCGGCACTCTGTTTAAAAAAAAAATATAATTAAATAATTAATGAAATTAAATAGCAAGAATATTTAAATGAATTATTCACCTGAACTTGTATGGTTGTACTTTCGAACGCGTTAAACAATAGCGGAAGTACCTCTGATCTTATATCTTCGCGTGGTGTTTTCTCCAATATCACATGAAGATTCTCAAGTATTGTAACCGTTGCTTGTATTGTTTTCGGCGATGCAAATACAGCACTGAAAATAAATTAATTTATAAATTTACCATAATTTAGTTGATTTATAATTAATTAATTAACAAACCGAAATGTTGGTAATATTATAGCTTCGTATTCCTCGGTTGTTGCTTCCTGTACTAATGCCAAAGCTGGTTGAAGTACCGCTGCCAGAACCTCAGCTGTTCTCATTTCTTGTTGTAAACATGGCCAAACGTGTTGCCACCATAATTTCTGGAATAATTATGAAAAATATATCAATTTTAATTATGTTTGAATAACAATGGAAAAATAACAATTAGTGATAATTACTCTCGGTATAAACGGTAAAACTTCACGTAATGTGTTCCGGTAAAAATGTGCTTTTTGTGTCGGATCTTTCATATTAATTACATCTAAAAACTGTAATGCATGGACAGCTGGATCACTGTGCGGGAAAAAAAAAATGTTAATTAATTTCAATTATTATTATTGATTTTAATGATAATTAAACAATGACAGCATGCTTATAATTTTTTTTTAATGATAATTATTATTCAATTTTACTTTTTAATTACAAAATAAAATGTGATAATAATGAATGATTAAAATAACAAAAAAAAAAAAAAAAAACTTTTTAACGCATACCTGAAGTATTTAATTAGTTGTAAAAGTTGTGCTGTTGGTCTAGGATGTGGCTGTGTTGGATTTCTTTGTGTTAAACGAGTCGCAGCTTCTTGTAACGGGATCGGTATTCTTGGTAAAATATTATGAACAGCATCTTGTAACTAAAAATTAAATTTATATTATATAGACGGATTTTATAATTATAATTATTTAAATGTTTAAAGAAGTTCAGTATTCAATGAACAATGAACAAAAACTAACAAAAATATGTAACAAGTAATTATTTTTTTATTTTATATTTTAAAACAATTCTCTTCTTAGTCTTATCAATTTTAATTACGCTGAAATGTCTAATTAGTCTTTATACATAACAAAAAAAAATTAAATAAAATAAAAACTCACCTAATTAACCTTTTCTTAACTGATTAAAATCGGTTTTATTATTTATTTTCGGTATAAAATAAAAAAACTTACCACTTCAAGTTGTTTTAAATAAGACGAGGCTGAATTATTAGCCTGTATTAATGGTCGCCCTTGGTTGAAAATGGAACAAATTACTAACCCCAATGAAAACATATCACTTAATATACTACACGTTGATGTTAATTGTATTTCTGGCGCTATAAATAATTAAAAAAAAAAAAAAAAAACAAGGAAAAAGTTTAATCAGTGATTTTAAAAGAAAGCTTTTAGTTTAGTTTATATCTTTCTACGGATTGTATTTAATTTATAAAAGGTTTATATAATAGTGTATATAAAACGCATAAATGAGTAAAATTATGTAAGTGTATCTTAAAACAAAACAGAACAAAACAACAACAAAAAGAAGCATAATAATAAAAATAATAAAAGAACCCTTCGTCATCATATTATAGTCGTTCAACTGATCTCCATCAATGAAATTTTTATGGCAAATTAGGCAACCAATGAAGTTTCTGTTTTTTTTTTTACTTATGGATACATATATTTAAGGGTTGGTAGAGATGGGATAAAAATTATACGCTCAGCTAACATTATAATAGATTGTGTGTTAGTGTTTCGATTCATTTCTGTAACATTATTATATTAAACGATGATATATTTATGTTATGTCTATTTGTATTTTATGTGCTGCTAACTAAAATTATGTTATATTTGATATAATCGACAAATATAGATGTGGATTTATTGATACAAAGATAATGATAAACATGCTGTTACATTTATTTCTACTTATTTATATATTATTTATAAACATTTTCTTATTTTACATATTAATGATTAGGGCTTTCTATGTATTGTTTCTAGATTTTTATTGTTGCTAAACCATTGTAATTAAATTACAAAATTCGACAAGAATATTTTCGTTTGTTTTATATTTATCGTTGTAAACAAGATAACAATTGATTCCATGTAACAAATATTTAATTTGTCTATTAAATTAAAGCTAGTAGAAACATTAAATAAGATTTGCTCCAAATGTTCCATTGAACCAATACTAATGCTAATAGTTACGAAAATCGTTTTTAGATTGAAAATCAATAAAACCAAGATTTATTGAATTATTTCAGTTTGATTAACAAAATTGAATTATCCAAATAAAATTGAAAAGAAACGAATATAAAATTCGATTTCAAGATGCATAAAGATAAAGAAAAGAAAAAATATTATCTCGATTGCTGTTTAAACATCAAAGCTAAAAATAATCTTAGCTTAAATTAAATTTGATTCAATTGTCAAACCGCTTGTAATTTAAAAATAATTTAATTAAAATTATTTCAAGTGTAAAAACGTACCCATAAAATCTAAATTCGGTTGTTGCATTTTCGACAAACGTGAGCTCCATGGTTGACATGGAATCGGTTCAGCGGCATCACCATCACTAACACGTTCTAAAATAAATAAATAAATTGATTTTAATAACGTTATTTATCGGTGTGCTCTATTTTATATTTATATTTACCACTAAACTCAAGTCCTGCTAATTTCCAAGTACCCTTTTTTGTGACTAAAATTGATGATGGACACACATTACGGTGTATCACATGGCCCGAATAATGTAAAAATGATAGAGCCTCGGTTATCTAAAATTAAATAAAAATCATAAAAATAAATTTAAGGTAGAAATCGTATTAATAAAATAACAAAATGATTATTTTGTCATATTTATGATCACGTTTTAATAAATTGTATAAATTACGAGAAAAATATTTTTGACCATTGTACGTTTTGTTAAGCAAAAATATATATATATATATATATATATATTAAACTACAACAGAGAGCTTAAATCAAGTTTAATAAAACAGGCATTAAAAAAGTACAGGAAATGTTTGAAGTCGTTGTTTAAATTTGTTGAGCTTTAATATGTTTTCTGTATTCGTAAAGTTTCCATTATATTTTGTTTTTCCTTCTTATTGTTTCTTTGCTGTTTATTACCGTTTTTTTTTTCTTTCTTTATTAAAAACAACATTAAATCTAATTGAAATTAAAAAACTATTTTTCTATAGTAAAAGATTTTTCCTTCAATAATTAAAGTTTCACTCAAGTTAAGAAAAAACGAAGAAGAAAAAAGTATGATAATTAAGTGGAATAACAAAAATAGAAAAGTTAAACACAATAAATTAAATGTCAGACGAATAATGATAATTATGAAACTTCTATCGTGCTATAAACATTTATAACGAAATTTTCATTAAAGAATTGCTTTTGTTTAAGCAAATTAATGTATAATATTCACACAATAAAACACAGCGAAAAAAGTTTAATTAAAACAAAAAAACAAAAAAAATTGCTTTCTGGCGAGCGGTAAGAAGTATTTTTCTTCCTTCTTCCTTTTTTTTTTTTTGTTGCTAAATTTTTTTTTTTTACACAAAAACATTTGTCCCCATGAGGTTCATGAGGTTTTTTTTTTTTTTGTGAATCATCATTAATTTTATTTTAAATGTTTTTCATTTTCTTTTAATTAAAGCGGAAAGTCTACATGTTGTACATTTCAGCTATTTAATTTTTAAATATTTTCTGTTATATTTATGCTTTTTTACTTTTGTTAATTGTAAATGAAACGAAAACATATTTTCACAAGACTCTTTATGTTGCTGTTTAGTCATAAAAAAATTGAAGCAGCTGATAAAGAAACTTTGGCATTCAGAATCAATGGTTTTATAATATAATTTCATCATTTATATATTTTTTATTAAGGAATATAAAAAAAAATGCTTTAAAATTAAGTATTGATTAAATTTTGTATATTTTAGTATTTTTTAAAGGGAATTTCGTATTTTTTTTTTTTTTTGTTTTTACTTCGGTTCTATGTATGAGAAACATAAAATAGGTCTATAGAAACAGAAATATTATACAATCATTTATTATTCTAATAAATAAATATTGATGATGTATGACCAAATTGGTTTCCAATTGAAATTGATTTTGTTTCTGATAATAAGGAAAAAGAAAAAAATAATTTGGAAAAATTGATAAAACTTTGACGTTAAATATGCAAAATAAAATGTTTTTGTATAAAATAATGGAAAATAAAAGGACTATGCTTTTTTTATTTTTAAATATTTAAACTAACCTGCAATATACCATATTTTAACTCCATATCAAGGAAATTATACTCTCGGGCATGTGCTGCTTTTGGTGTTGCTCCAGGCGGTGGTGTACACTGTGAAGCACCAGTGCTTGGCGGACCAGTTAAACCACCTCCACCGGTTTCCTATAACAATAATAAAAAAAAAATTCATTAACATTATTATAACTTCTCATTTATATATTTTAATTAAATTGAATATTATTATATTAATTAAAATAAAAGAAAATACAATAAAATCAACATTCTGTTCAAATAAATAAATTTCATCTTTTTTTTTTTTAATTTTATTTTTATTGTGTATTTAATAGTAGAGAAAATAAATTTTTACAATTTAAGGTTAAATAAATTACATTTTATATGAAATGAACAATAAAGTATTGTACAGTGTCATCAAATAACCACTTATTTGATTATAAAGCAGCAGTAACCGTGTTATATGATCTTGTAACCGTACACCTTTTCTTTTTAATCTTTTTTATAATTCCTTAATTTTTAACATGTTTTCTTAAGCTAAGTAAGTAAATGGTATTAAATTTATAAGGATCATGTAACCAACTAACTAACTAATGAACTAACTAAGTAACAAACTTACTAAATAAATAAAGAAAATACAAAGTTTCTCTTTTATTTTTAGCAGTTTTGTTTATATCGACGTTGTTATAATTACAAAATCGTTTTTTTTTTTTATTAGCTTTTCATCATTTTAGAGCATCGTAAAATAATGATTATTTGTTGTCTCTTAAACTTAATGTTTAGTGTTTATGTAGGGTTTATTTAATAATAGTAAAAAGGAGCATTTTTTTAGTTTTTTTTCCAGTTTAAAATTATTGATTAAAGTTTAAACGAATTCATTCTAAGTTCTTACAAAATGGAAATGTAACATGGAAATTAAATGTTTTTGGTTTGTTTAACAACTAACTAGACGTAGTATTATTATTATTTTTTTTTTGTTATTAAGCTTTTCAGTTTCTTATAATAATAATGATATGTTAAATAAATAATGTGCAAAGATTTATTTTTTAAAGTCAAAAAATTAATAGAAGATATTTTTTAATATTTTTTTTTGTTACTAGAAATGTAAATTTTATATATTATATGTAATACATTTAGCAAATAAAAGTAATGAAAAAGTTTCTTTTTTTTTTCTTAAGTAAAATATTGTAATAAGTTTGTAGGAATGAAATAAAATTCTTATAACCGTGTTATATGGTTATAAAAAAAAAAAAAATAATAAAGAAGAAAAGTAAAATAATATATATATTATAGAAAGTATGCTATATGTGTTTTAATAGAAATGGAAAAATATATAGAACCGTGGTAGTATCACTATGGTAAATAAGGTATAGAAATATATATATATTAAAATCAAAAAAAAAAAAAAGAGAATAACAGAGAAGAAAAAGCTGAAGACAAAACGGGCAACATTAATGTTATTCTATGTAGGAGAAATTACAAACGTGTACCATTGAATGTTGTTATTAATAGAATGTAAATGATAAAAGCTATGGCAGCATTATGAAAATATAACACAATAAATGATTATATATATATATATATATATATATATATATATATATATATATATAAGTTAGAAATGGGTAAAGTTCATTCGCATATTATTATTATTATTATTATTAGAGAAAAGTTAGGTAAAAACATAAAAACAAATTAGATAGCAAAAATAATAATCTTTATTTTTTTGTCCAAATTTCATATTTGATAATAAAAAAAACAAACAAAAAAAATAAAAAATGATTAATTTACAGACAAATAAAAATAAATTAATTAAATTATAATTAAAAAATTAAATTAAAATACCTGAAATGCTAAAACATTTGCTAAACTTGCGAGTACTGGTTCGGTAGCAAATGCCAATGTATCTGGGCATTCTTCAACTGAATGAATTATTTGTAATATCTGTACGAAAAATGAGAAAAGAAAAGAATAAATAAAATTAATTGAATGTTTTGTATAAATAAATATTTTCCAAAAATTAATTATATTTATAAATAAATAAATAAAGACAACAATTACCTTTGGATGACGGAATCTTTCTAATTGCTTAATTGATGCTCTCAATATTTCAGTTACAGTCTCTTTACGTTTTGGTTTATGTAGTTTCTCTGCACAACGTTTTTCAAACAAAAATACCGAACATTCCTGAAATTAAATAAATGTTTTTTTTTTTTTTTTATTATTAAATTATTAAATTATTAAATTTCTCTCGTTATTTATAAATTTTATCAGTAATTCAAGATGATTAACTTAATTCTATACAATTTCTTTATAATTGTGCGAACAGTTGAACTTTTTTTTTATGTGTTAATTAGAAATAATATTCGTTTTAATTTCCCGTTTGCTTGTGTTCAAATTACAAACCGTAATTTGATAAATTTATAAAAGTTTAGAAACAGAAACCAGCACTCTTGTGATCGAAGTAAATACCACGTACGAAACAAAGGAACAATAAATCAGACTAGCTTAAGTGCAGTATAATAGGACAAAAGAACGCTTAAAAATATATAAATTGAAAAGGTCGATAGATCACTTTGCTATTGTTTTAGAAAAACCAATTTGAATGGCCAATAAAATTTTAGCATTTTCTTTTTTTTTTTTTTCATTAACAAAACCTAATGAATGGAAAATCAATTTTCTTCTCTGATAAATAAATAATTTGAATAATAAATACCGACAATGTTAAATATTATATGAAGGAACCACACAGCCTACAGATTTCTTTAACAAAATGTTAACTAATCTAAACAATTAATAAATTATCCTTTAATTTAACCAAAATCACACAATATAATATTTTAATTAATAAAGATGAGTAAATATATGATGATAATCAAGATTATTTAATTAATCTTATTAATTTATATTATTAATAAATATTTAATTATTCAATTACATGAAAATGTCATAAATTAATTTAATTTATTAACAAACCAAAACTTATTTGTTATGGGAAATTTCCTATTTATATCTCGCTTATTATTAATATCAACGTTTTAATCAGAAAAAATGTGTCCAAAACATAATCTATAATTGATTTAATTCAGTCAATTATTCTATAAACTTCTTATTTTCGCTTCTATTAATCACGTTTCATTGATAATAAAATTAGAATAGTAATAGAAGTCAACAAGTGTTTTGGTGAAAAATGTAGAAAAAAATAGAAAAAAAAAATGAAAAAAAAAACAATAAATTAAGGAGGATTTTCAATGTAACCCCAAAAATTTTGTTTTTTTTTCTACTTCGTCTTCTGTTTACGCTCGTTTCCTCACTTTTGTTTTTATATTTTATAAATGTGAGCTTTTAGCTAACATTGTGTTACGGCTATAAAAGCATAAAATGTTGCTTAGCAAAACAGAAAAAAAAAAAAAAAAAAAATGATAGCAAGAAGTAAAAAAGCAACAGAATATTGAAGTATAAAAAATCAAGTAACCGGAATAATCCTTAAAGGAAGAAAATAAAAACGGTAGAATAAAACGTGAAATATTTTATTTATTTATTTGTTTTTAAGATGACAACGAGTGTGGCTTTTTTTTATTATTTTTGGGGTTTATTAAACATTTTGCTTGTTAAAAGATGTTTTTTCATTTTAATTGTCTCTAGAGTAATTCCTTATTGTTATCATTGTTGATTGTATAATATTTTTATTGTCGTATTTTATTTGTGCTTATTTATTTATTTTTTTTGGGTTTAATTAACATTTCCTTTTGAGCTTTACACTTTTTTTTTATTTATTCTTTTTTTTTTTTGTTTGTAATCAAACGAAAAAATAAATAAAAACCCAAACAGTAATACAATACAATATAGCAATGACTTTTTCTTTGTTTTACCATTAGTTGAAAAGCAATAATTGTATAAATATACGATATAATGATTAAAAAAAAAACGTTCCCTGCTAACATAAAAAACACTGAATTAATGTATAACTAATATGAAAATATTATTGTTAAAGCACGTTTGATTGTTTAATTTTTGGAGCAAATTATTTTAAAAGAAAAAAAAAAAAATGAAGAAATTCATAACACGCAAATTTTCTATTTCATATTATAAATAAAGATAAATTAACGTAACTAAAGCCACATATTATACATGAATATATACTTGAATATGTATATATAAAAATCTATATACCTAATATAATACAACTTAAACTAAATTAACCTGTCGTCGCTTTATATATATAAATTTGTTACATAAAAGTATATTTAATTACATAATTAGTTAAAATTTTGAGTTTATTTCTGTTTTTGTATGGTTTACATGTGATATTTTTGCGATAAGATAAAGCTTCAGGTTTTGAAAATATGTTTTTTTTTTATTATTATTATTATTATTATTATTATATACCAGTAGGTATGGTAAAGCTTTTGATATAAAACCCTATAAAATGTTTTCTATTTAAAAAAAAAAGAAGTAAAAATGAAAGAAAAGGTGAATACAAAATTGGTTTGGTTATCGATCTTTTTATCGTCAAATATGTATGTACTACGCTGCAAATGAAAAAGAGGAATATAATATGCTTTATATATACATATATATGTATAAATTGTAATAAAAATAGAATAGAGTATAGAAAAAATCGTACATTTCTTTATTACAATATGTATAAAGAAACATTCTTTAGTAATCTTTTATGTTTTAGTCTCCTTCCTGTTGTCATTTCCTTCTTTGTAGATTTTTTATATTATCATAAAATATAAATTTATATTTCCGGTTGTTTTTAATACTATTTAATTTATATAATTAGTTAGACACGTGTATTTTTTTGTTATGTTATTTATCAACTTAATTCGTAATTCATATAATATGTTATTATTAAATGTTATTAACTGTTCCCTAAGTAAAAATAAACATTTATCAATAATATACTTTAATTATTAGTTAATTCCTAGTATGTTTGACGTTTAATATATGTATTCATGTTTTCATATATTTTTGTTAAATTCCTTCTACATACAAATAAATTGCATAGTTGCTTTGTTAATTTATTACTTAAATGGTTTTAAGTTTTCCCCAACTATTTTCAAATAGTTTTCAAAGTGTACAAAGTCACTCTTAACAATTCACAAACGAAATGCTAATATATTTATACAAGTTTTATTATAAAAAGTTAAAATTAGAATTGAATAGTAAACATCTTAACAATAAATAAAATATTAAAGTGAATATTTATGCACGAATAATCAGAAATATTATTTGTTCAAATACTTAAGTATTTAAAATTAAATTGTCTTATTATCTATTAGAGCTTTACATTTTATTTTGACATTAATCGCTTTGTATTTACATTGTATTTGGTTTAGCTAAAAAATATATAAAATTATATGTAAATATAAAAAGCGTAAAGTAATCTTATTATGCTGCTAAGTGTAGTTGCCTTGTTTCAATCTAAAAAAAAAATTCTGTACTACGTTTAATGATTGTTCTTTCATTATACAGTTTATAGCGTTTTATATTTTTTTTTTCTTTATTAACATTTTACTAAACTTGATTAAATTTTGTGTTACTAAATAAAACTAAAACCTTCCCTTTACATGGTTAAAAGAAAAAAAAAATAAAAAAATTAAAACGAAAAATAAAAAAATGTAACAGGTGTGTTATGGATGAATAAAGCTTAGTTAAAGATTAATTGAATTGTAAATATAAATAGCATAGTTTACATATACATATATGTATATAAACATTTTTACATTGTTTCGTTATTTTCACATTTTTATTTTGAATTTAAATAATTTTTACTCCATAAATATAATTTTAAAGTAATAGAAAATTGCGTTTAATTAAAAATGTTGGTAGAGATTTCCTATTAAAATTTTAATTGGAAATTGTAGTTTTTTTTTTCATTCTGTTTGTCAATTTGTGATAGAAAATTACTTAAATACTGAGAAAATAAATGTAAAGGAAAATTTTTGAAAATTCCTCAAGCAAATAAAGGATTCAACAACGTTGACAATCAAATTTTATTTGTTTAAGCTAATATGATATTATTTGAAAGGGATTCCGTGAATTGAAAGAATAACAAAGTAAAAGAGTTTCATTTTTAAAATAGACTTAGGAAAAAATGTTTGTGAAATTTTTGTGATTGAAATTTAACCGATTAACATAATTTTTGTGTAACAGCCAAACGAGCAACAATTCGATTATGGAAATTATTATTATTTTTATTTTTTTAATTTTATGGCGTTAATCTGAGTAAACACTAACTGAATTAATGTCAACAGTAACTAAGCCAACAGAATAAATAAACTACAATTTGAGATTAAAATGAATAAAAAGTTTTAAATACAGCAGAAACAATCTGCGATTTGACTAATTCATTTAATTGTTAAAAATAGAAAAAAAGTTTTAAAAACATTTTATTAACAAAAAAAAAAAAAAGAATATTTAATCAATGCAATAAAACATTTTTATTTTTTATTTCATTACATTTATGATATAATTTTTATTTTGTCGCATAACAATCAAAGTCACAATTTGTAACGATGCTTTTGTTGTATTTTTGCAAGTGTAATTTCATAAACTTGTTGTTTAAATGTTGTATGTGTTGGGTTTTATTATCCTCTTTTATTTATACAGATCACCCAAAAGGTTTCACGTATGATTTTAGTAAGCCAGCTAGTTTATTAAATTATTGTCAAATATTAACCAGAGGGAAAAACAAAAATTCCTACTCGTTGTCTTTTTAATAAATTTATTATGTCTCTGTTTATACACTTGAATTTTATTTTAAATTATATACACTTAGTCTGTTTAAATTATTTGAATTTATATATAATATAAAATGAAATAAAATTATCAAATTGATATTGATTAAGTTTAATTTTCCTTTTTTTATTAGGTAAATAGAAAAGTAACTTGAAAAATATTAAAAATTTTCCTAATTCCAATCATTTTTCTATTTTCCATGCATTCATTTCATGTTATAAAGTTTAACTATTTGAATTGAACATAAATAATTATTTATAAAGTTTCTAGTTACATTACAAATGTGTATAATAAAGAAAAAATTAAATATTTTCAACAATTTTCTAGAAAAAATAAAAAGAAACTTTATCCATAATTTCAATATAGAATATTAAAATGTATCAATATTGTCTATAGTTGAAAAGTAAAGTAACTTTCAGTGTTTTTGTTGTTTGGTGTTGTTATAAAAAGTAGAAATTTATGTTTTAGGTAGACATAAATTTTATGTTGCAAAATAGAAAAAAAGAAAAACTTTTCCGATTCTTTATTTTTTTATATATATTTTCCTCTACTTGCTATTTAAAAAAAAAAAAAAATGAAAAAGAAAAAGTGTGACAAAAACAAATAAGAGGCAAATTCCCTTTAAAACATTACATTTTCTGTTTGTTTGCTTCTTCTATATTTATTGTTTATTTATGCAGTAAAAATATTTGTTTGCTTCTTGATTTATATAAAAAAAAAAAAAATCTTATCCTTGTAAGTTTGTATTCCTTAAAAAACAAAAAAAAAAAAAAACACACAAAAAATAAATTCATGTCTCTAATAACAATGCTGCTCATTTTAATATTTTTGAAAAATTTATTTAATGGATTTGTATAAATTTTAATCATAATTACAAAGAAGAAAAAAATTCCCAGAAATATTCGTTATGAAATATGGATTAAATTCATTTTGAAGTTGAATGTTTTATGTTTCAATAAATTTAAAAAAAAATGAAAGAAAATATTTTAAATTATGAGAAAAATAAAAATCGTGAAGAAAAGCTTTCTGTTTTTTTTATTTATTTTTTTAATCCAAGAGATGTACTTTAGAGTTTAATGGAAATTAATTTATAAAAGTAAAAACATCCTCACGTTTAATGCTTTATGAATCTGAATTGGTTGGCACAATAAATACAATTTTTTTAAATTGATTAACTAACAATAATAATAATAATAATAATTATAATAAAAAGACGATTAATGTTATTATGTTTTCCTTTTATGTTAAATTAGGGTTAGTATGTTGTTTATTTAAACAAAGATAATTGCTTAAGAAATTAAATGCTCAATAATTAACCCAATTAATGTTCTGTAAAATTTATGTCATTTTTCGTAATTATGAGCATTTTGATTTTTATTATTATTATTCTATTTTTTAAATCGCATAGCTTTAACATGAGTATTTATTAATGTAAAATATGCTGGAACAATGTTTGTGGTATATGTGAAATTCTTTGAATTACTCTATAAATTCCAATGTGACACATATTTTAAAGCATTAAACTGTGTTTGTATACGATTTCAGCATTAAAATACTGTTCTAGTAAAGTTATCTCTTTGATTTGTCAATCAGTTGTTCAAAAATTAAAAATAAAAAAGGTTTTTCTTTTAATTTTTATTTAAAAAATGTTAAAATGAAATAATAATAAATAATATGCATGATTTAATAATAATAATAATGATAAAAATGAAAAACATAAAAATAAAAGGGCATATTGTAACAAATAATTTTATTATTTATCTGTAATAAATTTGAGAACGTACTATTGGGACTATTATTTATACAAAAAAAAAAAAACGAAATGTAATAACAATAATAAATAAATATATATTCTGAAGGAACAAGATAAAATAAAATAAATAAATATAAATAATAAAAGAGAAACCAGTGAAATAAAAATTAAATAAATAAATAATATCTGCAGTGATCATATTACAATAAATTAACCTCATTAAAATATTGTATATATGGAATTTAGTACGTGGGCAAAGCTTGTTAATGGGAGTTTTATTAATTTTTATTATTTTGACCATTATCGGAATTACTTTTTCTATACAGAAAATGATCTAACACATTCATAACATATTTTTGAATAAGGATAACTTGTGTAAATTACTTGTGCAAAAATTTAACAGTGTTTTGAACTGAATTCCGCAAGTATTATTAACCAGATTATTACATTTATTAATCATAACAATAAATGTATTATTTAACTTTTGTATTAAAATATGCTAATTATAAACTTTATTTTAATTAATATTTCATATAATTAACTATAAATAAATTGATGCCTTGATTTCAATTAAAATATTCTATAAAACTTTAATTAATTTTGGTAAAACAATTCATGAGATGTCTTGAAAACGTTACTCATTTATGTTATTATCTTTATTATTATTATTATTATTATTATTATTATTAATAATAATGATAATAACATGGAATCCTGATAAATTTATTATTGATTATTAATGCTAATTAACATGATCAAAAAATTAATCAGCTTTCTATAGAATATAATAATAATTTATTTATTTTTTTTTATTATAATTTCTTTATTAATATTATTTTTTTATAATCCAATATCGACCTATGGCTAAGGTTTATCTATATTTTATTAGTGGATATTAACGTTGCAAAAATATAACAATAAAATCACTCAAACATTAAGGAGATTATCTTTAGAATCACTAGAAACTCATTACAAAGACAATAATCCATAATTTATTCATTTTTATTATGCTTTTAAACAGTAATAGATAGATGAAAAAAATCATTTTGTGATCGATTTTAATTACATTAAAATTGAAAAATGAAATGCAAGAGTAAATAACGAAAAAAAATAAAAATTATTCCGTTGAAATTAAAATTCAATTTTATCAATTTTCATTAAAGATAAACAAGCGTTTAAGAACGAGTACAAAATACAATTAAATATTATCGAATGGTAGACAAAAAAAAAGGAAAAAGCTTAACAACACCAACTGTTTTAATGATTTTAATACATAATAAATAAACAGAGCATAAAAGCAATACAAGCTGAAATTACCTTTTTTATGTTACCTTTTAATGGTGTTTTTTTTTCTGATTCTGTGCTGTTCCTTTACGAAAAAAAAAAAATCGTCGAAGCTTTAAGCTATACAAAGATGAAAATGTAAATCGATAAAATGAATTTTATTTCTAGTTTAGCCTTTTTAGATTTGTTTATATTATTTGCATTTATTTTATTATCAGTATTATTATTTTCTTTTTATTTTTTGTATAAAACCGATTGAATTCAATTGAGAGTCATTTCCGTTTAATCGTTAAACCAATGAAAGATTAAGTATGCACCTATCCACTCTACGAACACAATTTTTCGCGTTTTGCAATATAATTTTCTATTTAATAATAAAAAAAGAAAAATAATAACCACATAAAAAACGGTAAAAGTAAATTAAATGAATGTGAAAATGAATTTTTCTTTTTTCATTTTTACGCTTTATAAATCAAATAATCATTTCCGCTTTATTCTTTCTCTACAATTTTTTTTTCTTTTTGCTTTTCGTTTCCTTGAAATAAATGTTTTTTTTTTCTATAATGCTTTTATTTTATTTTAGATCAATTTCGTATTCATGGCAATAAATAACGAGAAAATAAAAAGTTGGTAAATTGTTTTAAATATGATCTTTATAAATAACGGATATATGAGGTGTTTATACTCATTTTCCAAAAGGGGAACGGTTTTCCTTTTTTCATTTTTTTCTGTTGTTTTCCATTTTACCGTCGTCTAGTCAAATGTAATGAGAATTTACTTATCTACATTAAGTGTATGAGAGAAAAAAAAAACGAAAGCATATTTTACATTTGAGTTTAATGACTGAAGTTAAATCCCTAATGTTTAATGTTTTTTTGTAAATATCAGTGGTTTGGTTGTGTTTTTACAGTTATAATTAGATGCTTGAAATTTGTTTATTCATTTTTTTTCGTCTATCATTTAATTAAAAACTAATTGATTTTTATATGAAATTAATTTTTATTTATTTATTTATTTTATAATTAAAACATTTAAAAAAATTATTTATTTTTCCTGTTTACTGGTACCTTGTGCCAATTAAAGCAGGAACTTTTGAAAGCTTTTAAAAATAAATTTAATAGAAAATAAAAAAGGAAAAACTTTGGGTAGCTAAATATTATTAAAGCTTCCGTAAAAATGAAAAGGAAAAGTTTGAATTTTTTTTTTTTTTTTGTTGTTGTAGAAAATTAAAACACCGATCCTTAAAACAAAAAAAAAAAAGAAATCCTTAATATAATACATTTTCTTACGTAAGATTTTGATAAAAAAAAAAATAAAAAGGAAACAATTTCATCACTTAGAAGAATTAATCTTACTTTTGATGATACTTTCTTTGCGTAATTCTTTCATCATGTTTTCCTTCTAGCAGTTTTAATGAAAAAACAAAAAATTGTTAAACGACAATCAAAAAGTTAAAGTTAAAACAGAATAAAATTACTGAGAGTATAAAAAAGCAAAGATATACAAAACGAAAGTTTATTTAAGTAACACGGAAATGGTCACGTTTTTCTATTTTTCTATTTTTCTTACTTGTCAATGGAATAGAAAATGAAAAGCAAAAAAAAAAAAAAAAATTAGAAAAAGTATAATGAAATAGAAAAAAAGTAAAGCACAGAATTAAAACTTTAGGAGAAAAAAAACTTAAATACCTGTAAGAAAGTTTCTTATTTTATTTTTATGTCACCCAATGTTAACAATGTTAATAATAAAAGTAAATGATATGTGTTGCGTGTATAAAAGATGGGTATAAGGGTGGCAAGAAGGTTAAATTGTTGAGTAATAGAAAAATCGTCTAATCGTTCTGGAAACTATACGAAGACAAACCAGAACTAACGTAAATGTAAAGCGATATCGTTACAAGTAATAAAGAAAAATGACAAACAAACGACTTTGTTAAACTTTTTTTTTTTATTCCTGTATCGTTGTTTGTGCTACATTAAAACGGAACTTAATTGATTACGTGAAATGAAATAATTATTTTTGTCATTTTATGTTATTGTTGTTGGTGGTGGTCTTTAATTTAATTAATTTTTAAAATTATTGTTTAATGAAAACAGTCTCTTAAATTAATATTTTTACAAAGTAAATGTCGATTAGTTATTAAATAATTTTAGAAAAGGTTAATACAAAAAGTAGCACCAAATAGTGCAGCATTGCTTGTTGTTTTAAAGAAGAATAACTGTCGAACTTAGGCTTTGATTGAATACGTGAATATGATAAAAGTGAAAACAAAAACACGGCATAAACATACAATACTTCTTATTTAAGTGTTTAGTTAGGGGTGATGACGCAGTCACATTGTAATAGTGATAATTTACGGTTGGACAATGTGATTGACTGACATACCTTGAAGGTTTATTTTTATGTAATGCGAAAATGTTGTATCAGCCAAAAATAGAACATTATTATGTCAATTTAACCTACTTAATGCAACAACAAATTGAACAGGTAAATAACAAACATTCTTCTTCTACTTTTTTTGTTTTCGTTTGCCAGGGAGCAAATACAGTAGTGTAAAAATACTTGTCAAATATGATAGACTACGGTTTTGTTTGTGGAATTCACTCAGCTATGCATAAGTTTTATTAATTTTTACTTATTTGGAAAAGCATCATTCATGTTTATTTATATTTAGAAAATAAGAAAAAAGAAAATTAATTTTTTTTTTTCTTCTTATTTTTATTTTATTTTGCTAACACAATTTAGTCTAATCATCATTTGTAATTTACTCATTCATATATTTTTCTTTTAGAAAATTACAAGAAAGATAAAATGTAAAAATTCGTTAAGTAGATTAAAAAAAAATAAAATAAATAAAAGTAAATAAAATTAGAAAAATGTTGAAGGTGGAAAAAGAACTTTACGCCTCTTCACATTGTAAAATTAATATTTTGTGGAAATGTAGAAAACAGATTAAAATGTTAATTTTAAGTTATTCTGTAAGTATACTGTTATTCAGTGAATAACATTTATATTATTTTGACCAAAGGTTTTTTTTTGTATAAAAGGTTATTATTAACCTTTAAGTTATTTATTTTTTATGTAAATGTGAAAAGTAAAATATTTCTTCACTTAATTTCCATAAAATGTTTACTCTATAAACACTGTTATCAATCAAAGGATTTGTTATTATTGTTTTTCCTTTTATTCCTCTTTTTTTTTTTTTTTGAATAACAACAAAGATATAGGGAAAAATTAAGGGAAATTTGGATGAGACTATCAAATACAGAATTATTTTCTAAAATAAGTAGCAATGTTTCTATATTCGTTAAGAAATATTTTCTATTTCTTTAATTATATTTAACAAATATAGTTTTCATTTATTTTATTGATTTTTAATTTTGCAGATTGCTAGAAGCTATTTAATCTGTAGTAAATAAGAATTAATCACAACTAATTAAATTAAAAAATAAAAATTAATATTATTTAGTCATATATTTTCATCAAAATATCGTCAGATGTAAATTGGCTTAATTGAATTTGTGCAATCTACAGAGGATTGCTATTTATAATGTTTGTATAAATTTATATTAAATATTTACCCTACTACTAAAGTTTTAATAAATTTATTTACACGTTTATAATACAATTTGTTGAGTGTACAGAGTATATTAAAATGTACTTAGAAAATAGAATTTGTATTTATTGTAAAAAAATTAAATAAAATAAGTACTTTTCTCAGGGGATACATAAAATAAGGATAAAAGAAAAAAATAAAAATAAAATTAGTTGTATTTCTTATCCTTAGTGTTAAGCTCTAATATGCTTACTTCTCTGTACTCTCGAGAAACAAATTTCGATAGATAAAAAATTGAAAAATAAAAGTAATATCCTGGCTAAATATAAAACCAAAAAAAAAAAAAAAAAAACTCGGCTAAAATGGAATCTCTTTTCAAACACTCGTTTTTTTTTTTTTTTTACTTAAAAGTTTCGTTTTTAATAATTTTCTATCCAACAAATACATAAAAAAAAAAGACGATGATATAACAAATTTCTCACTATTTGTGTACAATGCAAATAGAAAATCACCCTAGAGACAACTTTATACAGTTGTTTAAAAGTAGCTAAAATAATATTGAAACCATATCATGATCATGAACAACAAGCCAACCATCAAGTTCATCATATTATTTATTAAATTGGCAAATAAAAAAAATATACAGAATTTTTATTTATTATTTTGAAATATGTATTTGTAGGTAAAAACTGACTATAATAATAATAATAATAATAATAATAATAATAACACTACACTGAATAGTAGATAAAAGGTAAAAATAAAAAAAAAAATGTAAAAGAAAATAAAAATTGAAAAAACAAAAAACGAAAAGAATAATAAAAGACCTAAAAGGTAATGAATGAAATTCACAACAATAAAGGCAAAAATTTCTTATAGAATAAATTTGTGGAGCGAAAAGGAAAAAGACAATAAAACGATATGAAATATTTATGTTGAATTGATGGATAAAATATATTTTTTTTTTTTATTTTTTGTCGATAATGGACTAAAGGAGAATTTATTATAATGGAATTGACCACCTTTGAAAATATAACGAATGGAAGTTAAAATAAAAAACCTCCCAACAGTATTAACGAGCCATAGAAAGCTGATTATCGTTTTGATCGAATGGAAAAAATATTAATATTGGCATCAGGAATAAAAGAAAAAAAAAAGTAATAACGTAAAAGACAAAAGGTGAAAAAATTCTGCTTTTTGGTATTCACGCAATTTTCTTTCTTTTCTTAATTTAATCCGATCTACACTTTTTGTTTTTTTTTTTTATTAAAGAAATAAGCGAAAATATACATTTTCACTTATCTTTTCTACGCTATTTACATAGCGATAATATACGAGAAAAAAATGCAAAAAAAAAAAAGTGAAAACGTAAAGAAAAATGTAAATTTATGGATTTTTTTTTCTATGCTAACGAATATTAAATCTTTGTTAGTTAATTTATGATGAAACATTAAAGTAGACATGAATTATGAAAAGGTAATGATGGCAACATTCATGGTGATTTACTCAACAATATTATTAAAAAAAAAAAAAAAATTATTTATTTATTAATTTAAAATTTAATAATTTTTCTGTTATAAATTTTCAACCGTTTTTCGGCTGGCTTATCACATGAATATATAAAAATACAGGAAAAAGAAATTATTAGTGACTAAACTCTAAAGAATTTTTTTTTTTTTTTGATGATTGTAGCAACACTTTGAATAACTTAACATCAAATAAATTATATGGGCTTTCAGTTTTGGAATTGTGGGCAAAAAAAAAATTAAAAAAAAAATAAAAAAAAATAAAGAAAATTCTGTGAATGATTTCTGTTTTATTTTATTTCTTAACATAAATAAAGTTAAATTATCAAGTAAACTTTTTTAAATTAAAGAAATTCTTAAAATAGAATAACAAAGTTTTTTTTTTCCGTACCGCCCACTACTGTTTAATATTACTTTATAACCTCAGTTATTATTTTTATAGGATTTTCTAACTGAAGCACGATTTTCTTTATTTATTTATTGCTATACATATATGAAATTTGCATAGGCTTCAGTTAGTTTAGAATAATTAAAATGGGTACTTGAGTGTGAGCTTTAATGTGAGCTTAAATTAAATTTTATAAACAATAATGTTTGATGTTACATGACATAATGATTCTTTTCTTATATGTTAATTTTCGTTGAGAAGGTTATTATGTTTCTAGGCTATGGCCTTTGTGCGAAAATTAACTGTATTTAAAATATGTTCACACTTTTATGATCGACTTTATTCAACATAAAGTTTAAATCAGAGCTTACTAGCAGAAATAAAAATGTTAATCACTCGTAGATTAAAATGTTAAAATTCAACCCATAGAAGATTTTTTTTTTTTTTAATTAAGACAACTCCGCTTAAAAAGCTTTTTTAACAAACTTTATTTCTATTACGAGAATTTTTTAATTAAATAAAAATAAAACTTACCTTGCCATCAGTCTTCTTATATGCATCGTGAATTTTCCATACCAGCTCTGGACCAGCAGATGCTGTTTGTTTTCCAATCTCAAAATATTGTGATATTGGATTACCGTCAATTGGATTTTGTGGGGCAGCGGTGCCACTTTTAAATTTTGAAAACATTGTTGCAGCTGGCATAACATCGGCTTAAATAATAATTTTTTTGATTTCGTTTCCCTTTAATATTGTTGACTTATCTGTATTCTCCTCCGGTTATTTTATAATTTATGCTGATATCGTTTAAATGATTGTTATTGTTGGTTTTATTATTTACAATTAATTAATAAGCTTCTTTTTTACGTTTTTTTTTTTTTCAAATCATTTTTCAACAAAAACAAACACAAAATACATTTTTAATTATTTTTACCTGTAAAATTATTATTTTTTAATTATAATCACCTTGTTTGTTATTCAATTAAAGTATTACATGAATGAAATATATTTATGAAATTTTAATTAAATAACTTTTAAATTTCTATAATTCAATGTATAAATATTTTAGTAGAAAAAATAATTAATCATTAAATAAATGAAATTTTATAGGATTTAAAGAATGGTTTAAAGAGTTGTAATCTGATTTAAAAGTTTAAATTAAAACGTAATCAAATGAAAGATGTCACGTAAAAAGGTTAAGCGCACTTTAAATATACCATGATGCTGAATATAAATTTTTAAATAAAAACAAAAAGTTTTATGTTGTTTTCCCAAGTTTATGTTTTTATTCTATCACTGCGGAAACCAATTGCAAGTTTATTTAATCTTATTAATTAATTAAATTCTATTTATCCCCCTGTTACAGTTATTCAAAATACTATTTTAAATGTAAAAAAAAACAAACATAAAAATTCTTCTATATTTCTTATAAATTAAATGTAATAAGAATTTTTATATGAATCTACTAAAAAAAAAAAAAAATGTTTAATTGAAATTTAATTGAAAATATTATTAAAAAAAAAAGAAGCAGAAGAAAATTATTTTACTTAAATCACATTATTATTTATATTTAAATATGTTTATATATTGTTGTGTTTTAATAAAAAAAAAACAATTTTTTTTTGTTACCCCCTTTCTACACTATCTATTTATTCTGAAAGGGTAAATTGTGGTTTAAATGCTTTTAATACTCTAACCTTAAATTATAGTAGAAACAGGGTAAAATTATTATTTTTCATTCGCTTTTCCTTCTATATTTTTTTTAATTTTTTTTTTTTAATTTAAAATAGCACATAAAGCTTTTTAGTTTGTTGAATAATTAAATTATGCTTTTGTTTAATTAATTATTTCATTTTTTTTTTTTTGTTTGTTTATTCTTATTAAAAATTAATCACCCTGTGTTATCTAATTAACGCTGGTGAATTTATTTTTTTTTTTCATTTATTATTGTTTTTGCTGATTTTCTAATTTGTTTTGTTATTTCTGTTGCTGTTCTCGTATTTAAATTTCTAAGAATGGGAAAATTTACATTAATGATTTAATTAAAGCTTTTAGTTTAGTTTAATAAACATTGATGGTTTTTTTTTTTTTTAAATAATAATAAATTAGTTAACTTTAATTTCGTTTGTTTTTCCTTTTATATTTTTATTTTTTTTTTTGTGTTTCTATAATTGATCGATGTTTTACCAAATTAATCAGTCTTTGTTTGAGCTTTGTTTAGGTTTAATTATCAATCAAAATGAAACATTTTATTGATATGTAATTGATTTTCTTTAATGAGATTCTAATGCTTTTTGAAAGTTTTCTAAAGTTACGTAGTAATCTAAACTAGGAAAACTATTGAAAATATAAAATAAACTAGGCTTTCAAGATGAAATTTCATAGTTTTTTTTTTTTTATTCCATTATAAAATTCTGAGAAGAAGAAAAAAATACAAAGAAAGTTACCTATAATAAATCATGTAAATGTTATTTTTGTGATATATTGGCTAGTGACCTTTATCGTATAATTTTTATAAAGTTTCATGACATTTTGAAGATTAATTTTGTGCCAGTGGATGATATTAGTTTATGCTATTAAATTAGATAAATAATTAATAGAAAATATATTCAAGATGTTTAAGTAAATGTCAGATTACTTTTTACTGCATTTTGTTTCGAATTGTTTACGTACTCTGCTCGAAGTATCGAAAGATGACTAGTTTTACGTGCTTTTATGTAATTTAAATCTATTTAATTTCCATGTCATAAATAATCATTTAAATTAAATATTATCTATTGCAATAGTGATACTACCTAATGCTAATAATTATAATGATAATTTTAAATGAAATTCATATGACCCAAGTGACTCTTGTTTGTGTTCCTTGTGTTTTTATTAGCGCAAAAAAAAAAGAAATGGAAATAAATATTAATATCAAACATTTTCAACTCCCAAATACCCAAAAGAACTGTAATAAATAAAATTAATAAACAAAATCATGAACATAAAATAATTGACAGAGTTTTTAGTTTATGTGACTTATTTAAAGCGCGATTTAAATGAAATATCATTTTGGATGAAGTGAAAAATTATTTAATGGCAAACCACGTATTTTACCAATTTTACGTACAATTATTTCACATTTTTCATTTTTTTCAAATCACAGAAATCTTGACAGAAAAACGCAAAGGTTACATACATGATTTAAAAACACATTTAAATGTAAATGTAAATAAATATTATCGAAAATCATTTTTCAAAAGGTATATCACACATATATTAAATTTAAATATTTGACATCGACTGTGACTTTTATATTTATTATCAAATATTATTTAGGCAATGATTTTTTATTTTCTTTTATTTTAACTTAAATTATATGAAACATGAATTATTTTTTTATTATTATTATTATTATTATTTAATAAAACAAAATATGGAAATTAAATTAAATTAAATAAAAAAATGAGCAAATATAAATACAAAATAAATTAAATATGATCAATTGTCAGATGATTGATTGATATTATTATTTATCTTCGTTTATTTACATTTATATTGATATCTGTCGTATTTTTCCTTTGAATTTACATACGATTTTTTTTTTGTATTATTATTATCAAAATGATTAATTGAATTTTTTATACAAATTACATTTAAATTCATTTTTATTTTTTTTCCATATGTTTTAATATTTTTTCAAAAATTGTCATCAAAGGTTAAGAGTTTACACCTTTGTTAACCAAAATACATATTTTATTATATTCATATGGTTAATTAAAAGCTAACAACCATACGTAATACATGTTAATTAATTTTAATAGGAAAAATAGGCTCATGTATTGAAATGAATACACATCGATTTATAATTAATTGGGACAAGTATTTTTATCAATAAATTTAATATTTTAATGCATATTGTTGAAACTTTTCTAAATAATTATGTAAAACCTTAGTAATTTTTAATTGAGTTATATTCGATACTTCAAAACCTAATTATAAGAGCTTTAACATGTATAACTTTTAATGCTTATATTGAACGTATAAAAGTACTTTACATGTAACAATCAAACAATCATCAATGTGTAATGCTTTTTGATATAACCTTCAGTTATATTAATTAATAAAACAAGACAAAGAAAAATAGTCATTTAATAATCAAGGTAAATAATATGTGTATTTGTCATATTTATCTAAAATTAATAATTTTGAATCATAACAATTTATTATTATCATTATTATTATTAATTTTTTTTTTTTTAATTTTAATTAAAAATTTTGTTTACATTTAATTTCAATTTCAATTCATTTTATTTTGCAAACTTATTTTCAATTTTAATTTTTTATACTTTTGTAAATAAATTAGTTTTTATAATTTTTTTTTTTTTTTTTGTTTCTTTGGTTTAATTTCAATTTAAAATTTTAATAATTTGTTTACATATTAAAAACAAAAACAAAAAAGATTTGTTTTTAACTTTTGTGATGACAAAAAAATATTTATTATATTATACAAAATATATAATTAATTTGAAATGAATGAATTTTTTATGGGGTTGAGCGGTTAATAAAATTGTTTTATCAAAGAAAATTACAAACAATGCAAAATATGCATAATAATAATAATAATTGAAGAAACTAATATATAATAGTAGTTGAAGTAATTTGTAAAAAGTAAAATGCATTGGTTAACCATGGATTATGACTAAACAGATGTTTTATAGTTTTTAAATTGTAAGAAAGCTTCAAACAATAAAGATTTTATAATAAAATGGAAAATATTTTTCTGTTAAACTTTGACTTTTCAAAAACTAATCTTTGCGATAGAAATATAATTTTTTTTTTTTTTGTAATAAACTTTTACTTCAATTTTAACTTTATAAACACCGAAGATAATCTTGATAAAAAAAAAGAAGCTTTTCTCTATAGTTGGTTGTGCTAAAATGCACTTATTGCAGTTAAATAAATTAATAACTTTTCTATATAAAATAAATAACAAATCCATTTTCCTTCTTCTTTCTATTATTGATTACTATACCAAGAATTAAAATGTTGATGTTAATTATTAAGGTAATGTATATTTGCTTTAATAAACTGTCTTTATAGATTATTAAACAAAAACAAAAAGAATTAGCATAAAGGGAATTTATCAACAAATAATAATAATAATAATAATAAAAAAAAGGAGAAGAAAATGTTCTTGATTCAAAAAGAAAAAGGAAAGAAAAACATTTTGCGGTTATAAAAAAAAAAAAAAACAAAGAAAACAGAAGAAAATAACTTTGTTGTTTTGTGCGGTTTAATTTAAAAAAAAAAATATAAATAAAAATATTTTTCCATATAAATAAAGAAAGAAATTTGTTTAACTTTAAAAAATTTCCTCAAGCAAACTCAAAAAAATTAGAAAAATACTAAACGAAACTTTTCATTCTATGTCAAGATTGAAAAAAAAAATTATTTTTTTTTTTTACATATTTAAGTAAATAGGATATTCGTTGTGCCTTAACATCAGCCGTTTAACCAACAAAAAAAAAAAAAAAAGAAAAGAAAAGAAAAAGTTTTACTTGATTGAAGAAAATATTTTTAAAAAAATATTACAAAAGTTTTTCATTAAAAAAATAAATAAATAAATAAAATAAATATATATATATATATATATAAATAAAAGGCAAAGAGGAAAAGCAAAAAAAAGGTAAAATTGTGTAACTTTATCGTATTTGTACCTACTTAAAACAGAAAAGTATCGTTCAACTGTTGACAGTAAAAATTCAAACCTAAGAATAATAACCAACCATCAGGTATCGTGCAAGTGACGGGAAAACCAATAAACCTTCGCAACCACAATTTATCCATTATTCATTTATTTTCAACGCTTCTTTCTGTTATATAAATATAATACGAGTTGACTGCACTTTAATAAAGCAAAAAGAAAAAAAAAACGGCAAAAAACGATTTATAACAATGCTCAACGAGATCAACCCATTTTATTTTAATAATTTTATATTCATGGTGATAACTACATATGGATTTTAAATAAAATAAAGTTCTTGAATCATTATAATTTTAATTAGGAACACGCACATACAACTACCTAAACAATAAAAATAAAAATAATATAGGAAAAGTCAAAAAAATAACTTCTCACCAGGCGTCTCCATCGAATTGACTTATTTTTGCCTACACATTTACACGCTACTAAATTTGTTTGTTGTCTGTTCAAGCCAACACAATTATTTTCTGATATTATATTATTATTATTATTATTGTTATTTTTATCTATATATGTATTTTATTTATTTATTTATTAATATTTGCAGAGTATTCGTATCCGAGTATGGTGGCTAGTGTGATAAGCATTTATAGTAAAAAATGAGGAAAAGCAACAGGATAGCGAATATTTATGACCACCATTGAGTTCTGTCATTTCTACCATTCTATTATTATTATTATTATTATTTGTTTGCTTTAATTTACTAAGTTTTTTTTTTATTATTTTATACGACACAACAGCAACAGGCTAACCATTTTTTATTACGATAATTTTAAGGTAAAGCTAAACAACATTCAATTATAATGACATGTTTTTCCTATTTTTCTTTCATTATTCAAAATTACAATGCTCACCTAGCAATTATTTTTTATTTTTATCATGACATTTTTAATTTAATTACATTTTTTAAACTTATTTAAATTAAAAAAAAAAAACATTTTGCAGTGTGCAATTTTTATTTAAAATTTTTAAAATGAAATTATTTCGATTTTTAATTGATTTATTGCTGATGTTGTCACTTTTATAATTCATTTTTAAAATTTGCATAAATTAATAATTATTATTATTGGTTTTTTTTTTTTTTTTTTTTTGTTATGATGAGAAATACAAAAAATATTAATTTAAATTTACATAGAAATATTAATATTATCCCTTAAATATTAATGCTGACTGTGTAAATAGTTTTTGCTATTTATATTTATAAATAGCTTTTTGTACTGCTATTGAAAGATTATACATAAACAAAATTTTTTTGTTGATTAATGTAAAAAAAGGATTTAAATAATTTTAACTAAGCTTTCATTCAATAGAAAATAGTAGCAATGACGGTACAATGAATTTAAGTAATAAATTTCACCTGTCTTTACTTCAAATTTGTTGTTTTCTTTACCAGGTATAATAATTATTTTATGTGGTTATTAATAACAAATAAAAACAAAACCACTTTAATGCTATAATATCAATAATTTTTTTTTAGTGTTCATGTTGCAAAATATTAATCACCTTAATACACGAAAGAAAACTTTTATTTTTTTTTTTTTTTGTTGTTTTCACAATGAATTTAATTTTCCTTAAAGTTTAGTTTTTTTTCATAAAATATTTTTATTTTTTTATTAAATTTTATTATGCTTTCTACAACTTTTTTAATTATTGTTTATTGCATTTTAAGCTTATACTATCGACAGCGAAAGCAATTTTTCTGCATTTTTAATGAATACAATTTAACCAGAGTCTAATGAAATTATATTGCGGTAAATTAAACGTCTTTAAACATAATTAGTTTAATGCATTCATTACAGAGTTTTTAATCAAGATAAATAAAAAAGACTGACTGACTATGTAAGAAAATGTCTGGGTTTTAAGAAGCAAAGTAATTCCAATTTAATTATTAAGTCAATTAAATTTACTTCAATGAAACTTTAAATTAAGTTTTCATGAAAGAGATTTTTTTTTTTTTTTTTTAATATTACTTAAGTAGGATTTTCGCAACATAATTTAATCCCAGTAAAACAAAATGTTTAATAATTTTGTCGTTTTCATTTTATTATGCATATATATAAATTTCACTGTTCTGCATTACTTTTTGCGGATAAATCTTTAAGCAACAGTAAAAAGTATCAACGTAGCTTTATGTAATAATAAAAAAGAAAAATAATAATGATAATTTTATTGCTTTTTATTTAATTTTTTATGATTTGAAGGTTTTATAGTAGTGAAGTAAAAATTTATACGGAAAATAAGTTGTGAATTGTTATTATTGTCTTAACGTTATTTTTATTGCATGGATTTATCAAACAAGTCAATTTATTTTATTGTTTTGAATTTATTCTACAATTTAAGCAACGTAGAACCAAATAATATCGCACCCATTTTAAATTCTGCTAATAATCCCAGTTAATTAATGAAAAAAAATCTTGTATCTAGCATATTTAAATTATTTTTGTGTAAATAATAATTTTGATTAAAGTGTCATTAATATTTGCATAACCTATAACCTTTAACATTTTTATTTTTTTTTTTTTTTGTAATAAAATCAGATAAACATGTATTAAAAAATGTATTTTATCATATATTTTTTTTTATTTTAATGATGTTGATTTTGTATCATAAAAGACAAAGTAATTCTTGTTTTTTATTTTCTACTTTTCATTTGAAGTGATTAGTCAAAGTATTTTATGTCGTAAATACATTGTTTTGTCTTTAATCAAAGATTGAATTGTACTTAAAAGAGAACAAAGACAATGTAATAAAGCATATACAGAAAACAAGAAGTGAAAAAAGATATATATGTTAAAGTAAAATCAAAGGAAAATAAAAAGAAGAAATTAAAGATCATTGATTGATTGATTAAAAGCTTGGTTCATTGAGCAAAGCAATAAAAACATTTAATAAAATTAAAATATATTTCCTGTTAGCGTTAAGTGTTGAACTTAGAAATTCATAATAAATTATTAAACGACTTTGAAACAAAAGAAAACATCTAAAATGGATAATTTTCGATTCATAATATAAATTTCTTTTAAATACAAGCAAAAAAAAAAAAAAAAAAATCGATTAAAAACCTTTTTAATTAATTAAAAACACAGAACACAATATTATTTTTTATTAAAACAAAATATATAAATAACACATCACTGAACTAAAATTAATTAATTAATAATTTTTTATTAATATTATAGACACACACACACAAAACTTTATTCTAAAAGTTTTTTAGTTTTCAAGACTTTAAACACACCGATAAGCACAAAACTTTAATTTCTTTTTGATTTAAAAATAAATTTCTTCATTAAAAACTTTTCACAAATAAAGTTTAGTTAATTTTTTTACAATTATTTTAAACGATAAAACAATAAAAATAAAAAAAAAAAAAAAAGTGAAGAAAAACTTAATCAAAATAATTGTTTTAATGAACTCAGCCAAAAGAACATTAATGTTAAAAAAATTCTTTCCAGTCTTTATTGCTTTTTGTTATTATTATATTTCCCTTTTATAAGCTAACCTGTTGCGAATCAAAAACTGTTCTGTTGGTTCAATGTTACTTTTATTTTATTTTTATTATTAAAGAGAAATCCTGTCTATATATTTTGTTGTGTTGCACGATCAACCGAGTTATGAGAACTGAAAACGACCTGTGTGTTAACGATACTCAATTGGTTCGTCGACTGTGTGCTTTTTATGTAAACTTTTTTAAATATAGAATTTTTCGTGTTTTTTTTTTTTTTTCCTTCATTTTCGTATGAGAAAAAGGCTGGCTGTATGTCTACTGGTTGTTTGTACTAAAACCAGTATTGTAATTATCGTATTGTTGGAGAAAAGGATCTTTCAAAACCCTGGATGTGGAGGGGTAACATTATTGTTTCGTAGTGGGGATATTACTTAGTTTCATAAACATTATGCTCTACTCCGTACAATGAGCTTTTGCAGAGTTTTCCCTGTTTTTATCATCACCGTTTCGTTGATACCAAAAATAAAACAGAAATTCAACAACAGGGAGAAAATTTTGAAGAATATACACAACAAATACATATGTATATAAAGGAACTTTAGATATAAAATCATACTTTTATGCGGTCTATAATTTGACTTCAATCTGAGTTTGACGTTGTTTATCTTATTTTATAAATTTAAATGAATTTCAGGTTATTTCGTTGTTGCTATAGTAAATGTTTTAACAGAATCTAGTTAATGTTTATAGAAATAATTATTATCTTTGAAGTATTATACAAATTTAATTTATTTTTTTTTGTTGTTTGTTGTAGGTATAATAAAATATTTACAAAATTGCATAATTTATACAAAATATTTCCTAATTCTTTTATTTATTAATTTTATCTCCTTTTTATCAAAAGTTTTGTATTGACGTCGATACTAATGACGTAGTTATAGTTTAAAAATATCGTGTAAATTAATTATAGAAAAAAACCATTGAGATTTATTTAAGGAGCAGAACATTATTTACATTAGAAAATTTCACCTACACAAATGAATTTTATTTATTTAAAAATAAAATATTAAAATACTTTTCCATGGTAACAAAATGAAATTAGATTAAGAAAAGCTTTGGTTATCGAAAGCAATATAAACAAAACATTAAAAAGGAAACATTTTTGGTTATACCTTTCACTGATGTAATCGTAGACGTCATCGCAATGCTTTGTTAAGATAAATTTTGCTACTTGGTTTTTTTCTTTTTTAACGTATATCCATAATTATCAACTATTATTAGAAAATATCGTTTTATTTAAATTTGCACAAAAAAAAAAAAAAAAGAAAGAAAAAATGATTTCGCTAATTTATTATTAACAATATGCTACAGAATAACGACATATTTTTAAATGTAAATTTAGCATAAAGGATGAATATTTGCTAAATTTAAAGGCTGAATATTTATCACAGCATGACGTTTATTTTATCTATAAATAGATTTTATTTTTTTTTTGGCTTTTCATTTAAATGTTTTATTCCATTGAGTATTTACCGGTATTTATTGGTTAATTGATTAAAAGTTGGTGCTTTGTTACTTTTCTTAGGAAATTAAAATAAACTTGAAACACATACTGAGTAGCAGTAAGATTGAGTGATAACTTATGAACTCTGATGTTATATGGTACAGCAGTTTTGAAGTATATAAAGCATAATGATGATTATTTTATTATAGAAATATAGCATTGTAATGTATAGATAATAACTAACAATACATATTCCAATATAATACAATAGAAAACTAAAAGTTTCTTTCACACTAAAGCTGTATAAATACAAAAACCTGCAACAACTTATTTATATAATAATTCTTATCAAAATATGTCATCAAAAATTGTGAAAATTTGTCTGTAGAAATTTTATTTAATTAACTTTAAATTATATTGTTTTTGATATTTATCAATAATTAATAAATAGTTTTATGCATGGTTTGTATAAATTATTTTTGTAATTAATATTTTGTATTATAAACCTGCATGCATTTTATAACATTATATATTATCATTTTATGGTAAATTATTTAGTTAATTAAGATATTTTAATACCACTTTCTTATTATATAAATATGTGGAATTTATTTCGATAATCGCAAGCTAATCAATTTTCTAAAGTAAACCAAAATATTGTCATTAATTAATATTTGAGTTCATAAGTGAAAATGATAGAAATTTACTTTTATTTCCTAAAAAATTAAATTTGCCATTGCATAAATTCAACTAAATTTCTGTTAAGAATGCTTTCGTGCACTTGTTTAGTGCATTACATGATTATTAAATAAAGTTTCTAGTTATTTCATTATAAATATAATAATTTTAACTTTTATAAGCAGAATATTTTTTATAAACAATATTGTTGTAAAAGTCTTTTTTTTTTTTTTCTGTTCACTATTTTTTATTTATACTGCATGTTGCTGCCGTTTCAATTCTATTTATATTTATGGTAGCAGAAAATATTAAAAAAAAAAAAAAAAAAACTATAGCGCGAGCGCAATAAATATAATAAATTTTAATAATAAAAAAGTTACAGGTAGCCACAAAACACATGACAATGACCAAATAACCTAAATATATATATATATCTTTATTATCTGATAATAGAAAACTAAAAAGAAGAGAAATATTGCAACAAGGCACATTGTTACCTTAATAAAATTATATAAAAATAGGTCAAATTGATTATCATATTTGATTTCTACTGAATTTTATATAAATATAGGAAAAAAGATAAAAAAAAGGTAGAATCACAGATTGGAAATTAAATATATTGTTCATTAAAATTCTAAATAAGTATAAATAAACAATAATGGAATAGTTATTTGATTCAACAAGTTGCTTTTTTTTTGCGTTTTACTTTGTTGCGTGGGTGTTAAAGAAAGAAGATACTTATTCTGATTTTATTTATTCTTTTTTGGAATATAAATCAACAGGTACATGAATTTTGCCCACACCAGACATAAAAAAAAATATAATTATAGCTAAATTTCGTTTCTTTGATTATTTTAATAATTATTTGCAGATTGGTTTTGACAGATTTCTTATAAATATATATTTTTTTCTTTCCTTAATTCAGAAAAATGAATGTTTCTTGTTAAAAACATAATTTTATCAACAAAAAAAAAAAAAAAGAAAAATGAAAAAGATGAAGAAAAAGAATCGTTTATTGTTCACATTGTTATTTTTAAACAATAAAGAGAAATATCCTATACCTATTTACCTATTCTAGATAATAATATATTTTTTTGTTGTTATTCTACAGTTAATTACCGCTCAAAGGAATACCAAAGTAATAATACTTAATATACATAAAACGTAAAATTAATTTAACTACAAAATGTTTATCAACGTTTTCGTTTTAGTCAATTGTCTTTGTCTTGCATTAGGTAGTTAGTTATGGATGATAATAAACGATTCATATTCTTGGTAAGGAAGAGTAATAACAAACAAACAAACAAACAAAAAAATAATAATCTACATCGTAGTTACTTTAATGGTGTTTTATTATGGCTAAAGGCGATTTCACAATGAATTCGTGACTTCCATGAACATGATAGCCTGTAGTATGGATAAAAATAGTTATATTAAATAAAATCTACATAAGAATAAATAAAAAAGAAAAAAAAAATTCTTTCCGTTTTTTGACTAAAATTCCACTCAAATCTGTAAACAACTGAACAAGTGTAATTAAAATAAATAAATAAAAGAAAATAAAATAAAATTAATTTTCATCATATTCGCCATTAACACAGCTTTATAATACCATAAAAAAAAAGTTTTAATAAAAAAATGTTTGAGTTATCCAAATTTTAATTCACCCTTAAAGGCTTATTACTTCCTGTAAAATGGTTTCTCTTTTATATGTACTTGTTGCTGTTTTCTACATTTAATCTAGCAAAATCATTTAAATCAACTCTAGTAAAAATAATAATACTAAAAGCTTTTCCGTTAATCAAATATGCGTTGTCCATTATTTGCATAAAAATTTAATAATTGATTTTTCCCCTTTTTCTTCTGTCTGCTTCTAGAAATGAATTTAATTTTTTTATGTTTTTAATGTTTTTTTTTTTTTTTTTTTTTTTTTTAATAAATTAAAATTTTAATTTTATTTAAGTCTCTATTATGTTGTATAAGCTTTTAACTGACGGGAAAGATATAAGCAGAATGAATTGAAATAAAAATATTTTTTTTTTTTTTTTTTTTAGTATTTTCCCTATATTTGAATAATTAAAACAGGGGCGCGTGAAGAGATTACTTTTATTTGTGTGATATATATTTATATATACGTGTGATAGAAAAGTTAAAAATAATATATAAAAAGGGTCTTTATATAGGACATATACATAAACACACGAACATACGTATATTTATTTTAATATTAATTGAAATAAAAAATTAAAAACATAAAAAATTATTAAATTATTCAACGTGTTTTGTATTTATAAATATTTTATGCAAATTAAGTCATTTCTTAATTATTTAAAATAATAAACAAATTTCATTTAAATATTCTCCTTACTATTCATAATTCTCGTTATAATTACTAATTTTTAATAATAATAATAACAAAAAAAAAAAAAAACATTTTATATCAATTGAAAAGTTTTAATATTTATGAATACTTAAGTTGAAAAATAAATTAAATAACAGAAATTAAATAATAAATAATAGAAAAAGAAGATAATTTAAATAAGACATTTTCGTTTTAGTTAATATTAAAAAAAAAAAAGTATATATAAATAATAAAAATAATAAATGAAAGAAGAATGAAATACTTGCTGTTTAATCTCCTGATATTTATTAAAAGAATAAATATTATGGTAGAAAGAATACATATTTCTGTTCCACTGAATGAATTATCTTTTCTTTTTTTTTTTTGGGTATTTTCCTTTTCGGTATACTTAAATGTCCCTATAGAATTTAATGCTATTTAAATGGTGGTTTATACTCTTTTTTCAATTACGCTGCATATAAGAATATTTACTATATTTGTGAGCTTTTTTTTATTTTATTCTTATAAAATAAAATAGCATACAAGGTATATCTTATCATTTTGCTACAATGCCTGCACTTCAATGAGTTTCTTATTGGTCTACATCTAATACTTCAAGTGTAAAAGACTGGTTTAACGTTTAGCGAAATTTTGAAAGAATAGAAAAGAAAAAAACAATAAGGAAATATCCTGATTGAAACACTTCAGTAAATTTTATATATTGGTAAATAGTTTGCTTGTTTCTTTTTTTCCATCTTATTCTACTTTTTTCAATTTATTTTAATCTATTTTATTCAATTATTTCACCTCATTTAAAATTCTACTAACATGTTAAGAAATTATCGAATAAAAATATAAATTCAATTTCCCATTTAATATTTAAATAAATAAACGAATTTTTGGTATAAAATATCATTTGATAGTAAAATGTTGAGTCATGCACATTTAGGAAAATAAAAAAATAGAAAAAACCTTAGGAAAACGAAAGAAAAGCGATGATATTTGTAAACGTGCAATGGTTTTCATTGTCAGTTATATATTTTAGATATTTTTATTTTTATGTTTTTTCTTATTCGTTTTATTATAGTTTATATGCATTTCTCTGGTTATTTAGTTTTGATGTTTTATAGAAACTTTATTCAACCAGTTTGATCGCATTTGTGCCACAAAATTTATTATGGTAATTGAATGTTTGAATAGTAGTTTTCTTGCTAAACATTTTTATATACAACATGTTTAAAAAAAAAAAAAAAATTTTTTTTATTCAAATTATTTTTCAGCTTTTTATTAAATGCACAAACACACATTGCCATGTCATATAATAAATGTATAAAAGTAGTTTAATTTTTATTGATTAAAAAAAAAAAATGAAAAAAATGTTCATACCGTATAGCAGCTTAACATTGTTATGAGCATTTAAGGAGCTTTTAATAATATTCAATATATTAGTTTTCGATGTTTATTATTATTCAATTTATATTCGTTATGCAAATGTTATTAGTGTTCTTAATTCTTTTATGCATTATTCGCTATATTTTCTAAAAGGGGTTTTCAACAGTTTTATGAAAAGTACTCTTTAACAGAAAAAAAAAACCTTTTAAAACGCATCTGTATTTTAAAAATATAATGCTTAAATCTACGTATAAAAAAAAAATGTAAATGTTTGTACTAAATACATTGAGAATACACCAGGTAATCACACCTCAAACTTTATTATCACATTTGTGGTGTGTGTGCTATAAACATTTTTTGTTTCCTTTATTCTTATAACACAAAATATTAATACAAAGCGTTTAAAGCTTATTTAGATGAATAGAAGATAAATATGATTATATATCACATGTAGCACGATAAAAAAGATAACAAACAATATCACAATATGTATCCTTGCAATTAAAGTACATATGACTGTTAATTTGTAATCTTTTACATCTAAAATTAAGTGTTGAAATTGTTGAAAAATGAAAAAAAAAATCTCATTAATTTATCGCTAGTTTTTCCCTTTAATATATAATTCCTTATAAGACGCTATTTCCTTTGATCTTAAAGGGTTATTAATAATTTCTACTTATAACTAATCAGTGTACATCTAATGGAGCATAATTTTTTTGCGATAATAATAATAATAATAACATAAAAAAGAAGAGAAAGAGAGAAAAAAAAATTATGTTCAAGTTATGTAAGACAAGTAGTAGTCGACTATAATTGGCCATAAATGTTTTTTTTTTTCATTTTTAGTACATCACTGCAATGTTTTTCGACTCTGATTCCATCAGGAACATTTTTTTCCTTCTTTCTTTTGATTTGAATTTTATTACTTTTCGGTTATTTCCTCCTTATTATTTATTTTCTTCTAGCTGTATTTAGTGTTATTTTATTATTATGTTATATTACTTTAGCAACATTAAACCAACGATTATCGTTCGAGTGCTTTAAAAAAACAATTTTTCTTCTTTCTTTTTTTTTAAAGTTATTTAACGGGAATTTGTAAAAAGGGTCAACTATTAAATGGTGGAAAAAAGAAAAAAAAGATAGAAATATCATAAATAAAAAATGTGAATGGAATAAAACCAAATTTCATTTAATTCAATTGAAATCAATACAATTTTTCTAAGCTAGGTGCTAGCAGATAAGAATTCAATGAATGAACAATATATAATTAAAGGTTGCTCGTTACCCTTTTCTCTGTGCTTTTCTATATTGAAACAATAAAATAAAATTAAAAAAAAAAAGTCCTCATCGAATAATCGAAATGCACGACTTAATCTATTATAAGTTTTCTCATTTCTAGTCACTAAACTGTTGCCTGTTATCTTCTTAGTCACGAGATGAGATTTTATTTTATTTTTTTTATTCTATTTTGATAACAAGACAATGATTTTTATTACTTTAATGCTTAACTTGTCTTGAAGTTAAGAAAAAGGTACAAAACAAAAAATAAAAAAAATAGACATTCTAAAAACAAAAGAATGAAATAATAATAAGGACACGTACTCAAAATTATGTCACTGGAATTACAAAAATGATAAAGTCTGTCTTATATGGTTTTTCCTTTCATAAGTTAACATCAGTAATATATATAGCTCAGGTAGATACTGACGATTGTTTTATCCTTCAACTTTTATTCTATTGAAATAAAAATTCATTCATTCTACGTTATTACTGTGAGTACTGCGATGTTATTTCAGGATACATAAGAGACAACGACTGATACATTTTACTATTACGCGTTTAATATGTGGCCCCTAGATGTTAAGGAGATAATATTAAAGAAGAAAACCAGAAGCAACAAATACAAATGCATCCCTCCAGATATTGTTTAATAAAATGTTTATTTTGTTATATTTAGTACACGGTGGGAGAAACATAAACCTGAAATAACTTTCTTCTTTTTTTTTCACATTTCGCGATCATGCGCATTTTTTCCATTAACATTTTTTGATTTCAATGACTGAAAAGGTAAAAAGTTTATTGTACTTGTTGTTGTTGTTGTTGTTGTTGTTATTACTTAAAGCAAAGTAATACGATGTATTCTCTCTTGCCGTACCTTTGCGTGTTATCAATTTGTTCTCTTTCTATCACTTGTACCGCTCGGTACAAATATTTCTATACGTCAATTGTGATTTAAACTTTTTAATTTTCATAAAATAAATTTTTCTTTTTTCCCGGTATCACCTGAAATTTTTTTTGTCGCTTATTGTGCAATAATTTTTTTTTTTATATCTTGTTACTGGTTTTTTGTACAACAAAAAAAAAAGAAATTATTTTGTTTTTATTGTTTATTAACTTAATTAGCTGATAATAATTATTTATTTTTTGTTTTGTTAGATGGTAACAGAATTTCTATACGACTGTTGGCAAAAAAAAACATTTTTTTTTTCGTAACATAATAAAAAGCAGACAAAACCATTTAATTTAAATTGAATTTTTCTTTTTTTAACATTTTTTCCGAAGTTGATTTTCTTTTTCCGGTTTTTTCTATCTAATCACGTAAACTGTCATAGTGTTAACGTGGAAAATAAATTTTTGTAAAAGATAATGTAAAATCAGTAGATAACTGAAAAAAAAAAAAAAGAAAAACCAAAATCAGTTAACCTAAATTTATATATAAATAAATAAAAGTGACAAAAATTTTAAGTGAAATTTTTCACTATTTACATGAATTCATTCATGCTTTATGTTATTTTAAAGATTTTAAAGTTATGTTATTGCTTTTATCCACATCAGCATTTCAACTGTGCTCAGAAAAGGAGATCAAATTGCAAAGGAAGCATAATTTAGTCTCCTTTTTAATCCAATTTTATTTGTTTTTTTTTAAGGTAAAAAAAAAAAAAATAACACAAAAAGGTAAACCGATCATAAATCTTATTATGTTAAAACCATATAGTAGAAACACAAATTTATAATCAATCGAAGTCTTTAATTTTCTATTTAATTTAATGTAAAATATCTGCTTTTTTTTTAGATTTTAAATGCTTTTATCGCATGTCAAAAGTGCATATAAAGCACCACACGTTTTTTTCATCGCAATATATAATTAACCAATGATAAATTATATTGATTTATTGGTAAAAGTAAATTAACTAATTTAAACAAAAAAAAAATTATAGAGTTAACACAGTTTGTGGAAATTCAATTGAAGTTCAACAAATTTAATTTTGTACTTTCGGTATTTTTAATTTAGTTACAAATTTATTTGGCGCCGTTAGACTCTCCTAGGAATGTTCTTTGTAATTTATTTTTTATTTTTTATTATTAATAATTAATTTAAATAGTTTTCTATGCTTTATACAACATTTGGTTGGTTATAAAAATAATTACTCTGTACGCAAAATTGCATTTATATTTAATCAATTTTTATTTTTGTTATTTACATATTGGCTTATAAATTATTATCTTTTTGACAGCTTTAAATAATAATAAAATTACGTTCAAATTTATCATGAATATTTCAATTTAATGATAAAACATCTGGTGTACAATTTTGATATACAGACAAAAATAACAAACAAAATAGAAAATTCCTATCTTATATAACATAGAAATAAACTAAGTAAGCAACAAGAAAGCTAATATTACTTGTTGACTATACAAAAAAAAAATACAAAATAAAAATGTTTTGTTTGTTATAAAGAAGAAACTTTTAAATAATAGTTAAGTTAAGTTAAATAAATTCCCATATGTATTGAATTCGTAATATTAACGTCAAAACATATAGTGAAATGAAGAAATTTAGAGAAAACTCCACTATTTGAAATTAAATTAAATAAATAATAATATTATTTATGTTTTTATGTACTGAATTTAAATAAATTATTCAAATAGTAAATGACAGATTTACTCGGTTGTATTTTTTATCATTGATTGAAGCGTTTTTTTTTTTCTATTTTTACATATCATTTCTATTAAGGACTTTATTTGTGATATCAAAGAAAAAAAAAATATATATATATATAAATTTAATATATAATTCCAATTAATGTCTCACTTAACAAAACTTTCTTTTTTTTCTTATTATTATTATTATTATTATTATTATTATTGCTAAATGACTCTTTAAAAAGATTACATAAAATAAATAGAAAGAAAAAAAAAAAAAAACCTTTAATGAAAGCAAAGTAAATTTGCTAACACCACTTAAAAGTCAGTTAAGTAATGACAATTTTCTCTTTTAATTACAATTCTCTGAAGCAATAAATTTTAAAATGTTTGTCAATAAATAAAATTTCTGCTTCATTTTTTTTTTTTTTTTTTTTTTTATTAAATGTAATCAATAAAGATTTAATTTAAAATTGAATGTAATTTAATGTTTGCTTTTACTTAAGTTTCTTAATAGCAATCTGCAACAATTAAAGTAAAAAATTAATAATTTTCACGTAATTTTTTTTCAAAAAAAATTTGTCATTAATTTAATTTAATTTAATTTAATTAAAAAAACAACTTTTAATAAAGTCAAAACTTTAATAATAATAATAATAATAATTAAAAGATTTTATACTATCCAAAATATGCATTTTTATTTTTTTTATCTCTTTCTCGTTATTCTGTTTAAAGGACACATTTAGAAAAAAAAAAAAAAACTATAAATTGCTGGATAAACTTTTTGAAAATTTAAAAAGTTTTATTTTACTTTTTTTAAATTCGTTAATTTATATTAAATCTATACAAAACTTTTATAATGGTCTAAAGTTTTTAGTTAATTCATTGCAGTGTTTTGTGCTTTTATTAAATTTCGTTAAAAAGTGAATGTAAATCTTCTTTTTATTTACAAAGTATGGTTTACTTATAACAATTAGTATACAATACAAAACTATCAAATAGTTTAGTAGTTTGATAATCTATCTTTACTTATTCATTATAATTTGAGTACAGTAAAAATGTAAAAACTAGAAAATTCATATTTAAAATCTATTTATAATTGCATTTGATATATGAATTAATTATTTTAAATAATTCATATTTCTAGTATTATCAAAAAAAAAAAAAAAAAAAGATGAATTGATGAACTCTAAAAATAAAAAAATATTGATTAAATTGTATTTATGAATTTATTTGCATAAAAATATAATCAAAATGTTAATAAATATTAACAAAGTAAAATTAGGGTAAAAAAAAAAAAGTTTATTTATTTTTGGATATTTTCACCCCGCACATAAAGCACGAAAATAAAACACAAATTTACCAACTGTAAATAAACAAAATAATAAAAAAAAGAAGTAAAATCATATGTAAACATAGGAAAATGATCGAAAAGAAGAAGAAGAGGACTAGAAATTAAACCAAAACAAAAAACAAAAACACAATCTAAAGGCATAAAAGAAAGAAAAAAATTGTTAAAAATAAATAAAGTCAAATGTATAAACATTGGTTTTAGTGTAGTCTGTGTAGTGTGGTGAATATAAAAATATAAGAAACATATACGGATGAATTGGTTTTGTTTGGCCCGAGGCTGTTATTCCTCATCTGTATTTGATTACAAAATTTATTGCAAAGTTTTACTAATTTTATTTGCTTTTTGTATATTCTGTTTTGGGGTTTTTTTTTTTTTGCATATTGTTTTTGTTTTTATTTATTTTTCTTTTCTTTTTTTGGTTTTCACATACGTAGAAAGGGTAAACCAACGAACTAGAAGTTTTAATAAATGCCTCTTGACCTGCCAATAATAACAAATGTATAAAAATAAACATAAACAGAAAACCCACAAAATTTGTATTCTTGCATACAAAGAAAAGCTAAAAACAAGTAATAATAAAACGATATGACTAAAAATAATTCACATGCAGTGTCTAATCTATAGGATTATTATAGGATTTGGATCAAAGTTATATTGCGTGGTTTAATAACAATAAAAAAAAAAACTCCGGTGTTTTTCTTTCAGTACTTTTGAAAAACCTAAACATAAAACCTGTACTCGATTTTCCAACAGCTAAGCAGATTAAACAATAAAATCATCGTATTACATCACGAATTTAGTTTAAAAAAAATTATTTTTAATAAATTTATCTCACAACTGTGAACAACACAATCTAATTAACTACTTAACTTCTTTTTTTTTTTTTTTATTTATCAAAGAATGTAATAAAAAAATTAATTTTAAATCCAATTTAAAATCTACACTAGCCACCCAACATTAATTATTTAATTATTTAGTTAGTAAAACTATATAGGTCATACAAATTAAAAAATATTTTTGAAACTATAGTACAAATTTTCCTTTTTTTCTCAGAATATCATTTCTGATTAAATTTTATATTCTGCACCGCTGAAAGCATCTCTACAATAAAATGTAAAGAATTCTACTAAGTACACAACGAATTGTTTATAAATTAAAAGTAAAGAGAACAAATATATATAACAACGTTAAAAATTTGTTAATAAATCGTATAATAATTAAGTATTATATTTAGTTAATTACATTTCACCACATTATTAATGATTATTGTTAGACTAATGATTACGATAATGACCCCAATTGAGACTAGACAACAATTTTCTATTCTATGCCAAATAATCTACTTCAATACGTTTTCTTTCATTTATCACAATCACATTTTTAATCATTAATTTTCATGCTCAATGGCATTAGATTTTATTTTCTATTATATTCCCCACATAGTTTGCTTTAGTTATTTCTGTTTCTCGTATCATATCATTTTTTTTTTTTTTAGCAAATACCTTTATTGCTAAGTAGCCAGTTGAAAAACTTTTTAAAATAACAGAAATGAATTGAATATTTTATTAAATGAATCTCTTCAAATAGTTTTTCCTTATCAAAAGTTCTTTATCAATCGGAATAATATAATAATAAAACTTTCAAAAAAAAACTAACGCGTTTACTTCTCCTCATTAAAGAAATGAAACAAGAAACCTTTGTCAATAGTTTTTTGTACCTTTGTGCTTTAAATTATTTAAAAAAAAAACTTACATCGCAACAAAAAAAAAGTTTTTTTTTTCTATCTTTTATAATTGATTTAGTTATATGTGTGATCAAATTAAATTAAATTTATATATTTTGTACTCGTATCTAAAAGGGTTTAGTTATCCCATAGTTTTCATTTCATTCTGTATAAAACAAAGCTTCAGGGTATACAGCATGAATATTTGAATGTAACTAAAAAACAAACAATATAAATTAAAATGTTTCATTAAATGTTTAATATTTAAACATGATGACTATTTTGTATCCTTAAAGTGGATAAAAATCAATAAAAATACAGAAAAGCATTGATTATAAAAATCTTTAACATTTTCTGCTGTTTTCGCTTTTATCAGTTTACCCGGTTATCATAACTTCCATAAAATTAATTTAAATTGTATTTCGCTTTTATCATTTTTATATGAGTTGTTTGTTGAATCAAAGAAGTAAAACTTTTAGTCCATTTCTATCTTTAAATGTCTTCCAGCAGTATTTCAGTCATAAAGTCAAAACAGAAGCATTTCACAACTCAACTATTTCATTAACATTCAACTTTTCTATTATAAAGTTATGATAATTAATTAATATTTTGTTTCTTTTACATGTTCTTTTTTTTTTTTTTTTTTGGCTTCATTATGATTAATTACAGCCAAGTTTATATTGCAAGGATTTGATTTCTAAATTATTCACACTTTATTAGAGTAGTTATATCTTTAAATTAAGTTAAATTAAAAGTAATTATTATTTGGAATTTCATCATATAGAAAACAATAATCAAAAATAAAATCCTTTAATGTCTAGACATTTTTACAGATTGTTTTTCTCAATCAAAATATTTGAGGTGAAAATACATTTGATATGTTTAAACCCACACATTTAACCTTTTATGTCTATATATAAATATATATATATGCCTCTTTTATAAATACATAAGAGTTTTTTAATTAATCAAGAATGTTGAAACTTAAAATTTACATTTTTCAGTAACATGCTTGACGAATCATTTCTATACGTCTGTATCAAAAAATTTAAAAGTTTTCGGTACATTTCTATACAAATAATAATGCCTTGTATAATTAATAAAATACTACTGAGTCAAAATATCAAATGATTATAATTTATTATTATGATGGAAATACAATAATAATCTTTAGATAATATTTCTGTAACATAGTTGCATAATGTAAAGTAGTAAAAATTCTAGTATGCATGCTATTTTCTTTAATAATGGATAACATGTAGAAAATGTTATTGGGAATAATTAAGATAACTATGCATAGATGTTGGTACTTAAAGTTCAGAGATGTAAACCGTTTTGTTTTAAAATTATAAAATGTATTAATATGAAGCATAAATAAAATAATTAGAAAAGTACGGATTCTAGTAACGAAGAAATGCATTATTAAAGCTTAAGGCAAATAAAATCAAAAATTGATCTTTTGTTAAGATATAATTTATAATTGGAATATGTGTTCAGATATTTAAACATTAAAATAAAATAAAAAATTATTAACTTAAGCAAACCCTACGTAGTTATAATAGATCAAAGATAATATTGTTCAAAAATATTATCGCATTATACAAAAGATTGAATTGATTTTGTGTTTTCAATTCTAGATTAGTAAAATAATTTTTAAAAAATTATCCTTAGAACTGTAACAATAATTAAATCAGTTATATATCTAGTAAAATGTTAGAAAACTTAAATTTACTTTTGTAACTTACTTTCGTTGATCCTTTGCCTTTATACGAATTGTATTTTAACAATAACACATTGTGAGAGACAACAAACAAAAAAACCAATTTCTAGTTCAATAAAATATAAATCGATAAAAGAGATGATTGTATAAAAGTTTCTCAATTAAAGTTTCAGTCATTTATATTACTTGAAAACAATACGATTTACTTTGAAATTTTGAAATAACATCATGAGTATCAAAAGATATTAAAATATATTAAACGATTTATAGAAAACATTTCATAGTATATTCACCTTAAACTCATATTTCGTTTACCAATTTTTTTCTTTTAATTTGACCATTTAATAGTATAACCTTGATATCGTACTACAAATCAGTAAATATATAAGATAATTAATTAATTAATGAAAATTAAATTGTCTAGACAGTCAATGATCAGTGATTGTGATTGAGAAAAAAAGAAGTTTTTTCCAGTTCTGTAGGTTTTTTTGGCTAATTAAATTATGATTAAAACTTTTGTGTTATTGAATAATAGAGAAACAGGAAAGTAATATAAGAATTAAATATGTTACATTATCATCAATAAGGATATAATATGTATGTTATATAAATAAATATTTTTTGATAGGTGCCTTCAGGCGTACATTATGTATACACGAATTCTTTTTCTTTCTTTCTTTCTTTTTTATTTATTCATTACATATTATAATAAAACATTGGAAACAATAATAAAAGATGCAATCCAACTACTTTATAATAAATTTAACAAAAAAAAAAAAATAATAAATTATATATAACAAATGAAATTAATACTGTTATGTTAAAGTTTTAAGCGGATAATAAATTTACAAATAAATAATAAGTGCTTTTTACTACTACTACTACTCTCATTTATTTTATACTTTTCTTTCATATAAATGGACAGAAAAAAAAAGTAAAAAAGTAAAAAAAAGAAAATAACTTTTTATTTGTTTTAATCTAGACGATACTGAATTATAGCACATGATTCGTATTTCTATAAACAGGTTAACCATGCCCTGTTAGTTTTTTTTTTTTTTTTTTTTTATAACTTTGTCATTTTATATTTCCAGTGACGAACAAAAACAATGTATGTGAAGCTTTTTATTGTCGATTCTTTTGTTATTTTTATTTGTAAAGTGTTGCTTTTTAGTTTTAAAAAGATAGGAAAAGCTGTCATCATTGTTTACAGATAGCATAATAATCCTGGAGGGTAAAATAGTACGTAAACATAAAATTAAAATAAATAAATAGTTGCAAACATAATATTTACTTTATAATTAAAAATTCTATTTCTTTTTAACAAACAATTAATTATGTTTATTATGTTGCACTTTTATACAACAACAAAATAATCGTATAAATAATTAGTTTACCTTGGCACAATGTTTACATTTCATTCATATTCACAATGAACATTAAAAATTAATTTCTTTTAGTGTATTTTCCTTGTTATTTTCAGGTGAGCAGGTGAGCTTTATTAACGCTTAAATTGTTTATATTCAATTACGCAAAATGTCCTAGTAACCCATTTATGCATAATTAAATATAAAATCTTAATTCCACCACAATATTGTTTTGTATATTAATTAAAGATTATTTTATTATCGATTAATAAAACTTTTGTGTAACGATTTTGTGGTTTCAATAAAAATTTGTGGTATAAATTCTATAATTAACGCTTTGCAATCAATTTTCCTATAATTGACAATACAATTTTAATTATTTATTTTCATTACACATTTTATAGGTAATTTAAGAAAAGGTTTTTCAACGTATCTTGAATTATAATTTAATGTAATTATATTACGATAGTAGTTGTTGAAACTTCAAAACTTAATAAAGCTTTGTATAAGTTTATTGTTTGTGATGAGCTTTTGAATGGCGTAAAACACATATAAGTCAATGCTTACGTATGGAATTATAACTGATGCGGTAAATGTTGTCTGATGTACTGATAATACTTAGACCTACTTTCGATTATATTCGCAACTAACTGTTTGGTGCTTAAAACTGAAGATGCACCTTAATAATTTAACCAAATTATGTTATGACAACTTTAAATAATTTGTTTACCCTTGTAAAATAAATAAATAAACTGATGAATACACAAAATAATGCTAATTGTACTTGAGTATTTTGTAACTTTTAAATTATGTTAATTCTCTAATTAGCAAAAACGGATAATAAAATAAAAAAAAAAAAAAATTTTTGCAATTAGTCCAAAGTAACATGTCAACCGTATTGCAGACCACTGACCCAAGTAATAAATAAGCAAAGATTTTGATTTAATAGCTAAAACGGAACTAAACATATTTCTCGTATACCGTTGAAATTCTCTAGCTTTTTGCTTTTATAAGATGAATAAATAAAACAAAAAACAAAAAATCATTCCCATTAATAATTCAAGAATAATAAAATCAATTTTAATTTTAATTCTAAATATTTTATTCTTTCCTTTTCCTTTTTCGAAGTTAAGTAAAGAGTTTCTACCATTTACCATTCTTATACATTAAACATTCGTATTTTCATCCTTTTTTATTTCTTTCCTTCTTATTTTGCTTTATGTTTTTTTTTTTTATTTTTATTTCTTGCTGTGAGGGGCAAAAGCATTAAAAAATACAAACATCAACTGTTTATATTTTGCTTTTATTTTTTTTTATTTATTTTTTATAAATTGTTTTCACAACTTGTTAAGATAAAAATAGGTGGAACCGAATTAAATCGGAGTTAAAGTATATAAATAACACGGAGTAAATATTTCTTAAAGCCTTGTTTCAATTTAGTTTTTCCTTTTTTTTTTTTATTTTCAAAGTCGTTTATATATACTATGATGTGATGTTTGTGATGTTTAAGCACGGGAAGTAGTAAAATCAATATAAACATTGACATCCGTTTTGTATTCATATTGATAAATCCTATTTGCTAAATAGTTGGTTAGACAGACCCAATAGGAAGTTAAGTGCAATTTTCATTTAGAAAATTTAATTTAACAATAAAAAAACTCATTCAACAGTTAATGAAACAACTTGTTGTCGGTTTCCTTTTTCTTATTTATTGAAAATAAATAATTAAATTAGAGTCAACATGTGTATTTTTTATTTTTTCTCATATAACAATACACACTAAAAACATATTTTTTGTGTCCCATCTACGATTTTAACTTAATAAGATTTTCTTATAAAATAAAAATAAATTCTTATCAACATTATTAGGATAATTTTTATGATGAAAAAGCGTAAAAAGAAACGAAAAAAAAAAAAAAATTAAAGGATGTTCAATATTTCGGAAGAGAAAATAAAAACAACCAAATATTGTTTGGGGAGATTCCGATATTATAGCAAATAAAATATCGATAAAGCAACAAAAACAAAATAAATAAAATAAAAATAAGCAAAGATGGAAGGAAAAAAATTTTTTTTTTCTTTTTCAATACAAAGTTGAATAGCTATAGGCGATATTTTGAATTATTTGTTATAGGTAAAAGCTCTCATTTCTCTCCGCACTTACACTCATAATATTCAGTTTTATTAATTTTTTTCTTTATGTATAAGAAAGAAAATATTTTATTCGTGAACGATGGTAGAAATAACAACAATAATAATAATAATATTAATAATAATATTAATAAAAAAAAAAAAGCAAAATTATATTGAAATGGTTTAAATGGTACTTCAATGTCATCACTGTAGTTTGTGGTGCGTAACATTTTTATAGACGTTATTTGTATGCAATCAAACAATAAAAATAAAAATACATTTCCAACCTGTTGCGTGGCTAGTCTATAAATATGTATGGAATTATATTTTATATTCTCCATCCTTCTCTATGTTGAAGGACGATCTTTTATTCGCAATTTGTCCTTTTATTATTATTATTATTATTATTATTTTCCAATAATAATAGTAAAAGAAATGATAATTGATTATCCGTGACACAACCCTCATTATTATTATTATTATAATAAAAAAAAAAAATGTTTAATGAAAATTATGTTCATCGTTAACCTAAATATCATTATTACGATAAATAAATAAAATAAGACAAAATATAAAAAGGAAAAGATAAAAGTTTTCCTATACACAAATATTTTAAAAGTAAAACTAAGTTACAGAAAATAATGTTTATTGCAAGGAGAAAGATATTCCAGGGATGCATATTTTACAGCATACACATTAATGCAATATTATATTCCTTGCACACACACCTATAACATATTAAACAGGTAAAATATTTTACCTATTTAAAGCGATTGTAAATTTATTTTTATATTTCCTTTGCTTTCATCCCTATGCAAGAGTAAAAAATTCTGATGACGCGACAGTAAACATTTTCTTTTTGCATCTAAAAATAAATTAAGCTGTAGGTTGGAGAAAAGGAGCATTTTTGTTACTATGGTCTGGTTATTTTACTCTGTGTCGCTTTTGTTATGTTTTATGTTTTATATGCTTCTGTTTTTTTTTTTTTTTTATTTAATATTGTTGATTTTATTCTGTTAACTTAAATTAAAAGATTTCTATTGTTATTACCTTATTTTATCTTATTTTATTTTATTTAATTTTTCCATCTTTGTTATTTACAACAGGAATTAAAAGAAGCTTTTAGACTTTAGCTTTTAAAACGTTTACTTGTTTTCTACCCAATTATTTTTTATAAAAACAGAAAAACAACATTAAATGCGAAACACAGTTTCTTCTGCTTTATTATTTCTTATTTTCCTTCAAACTGCAATTAACATTTTTTTTTTTTTATAACATGTGTTGTATCTGATTTATGATTAAGTAGATGATTAAAAAAATTATTACGAATGGTTTAGCTATTTGGTAAGCTAAATATAATAAAATAATTAATGGTTAAAATCTTTTGACATGCGTTACATAATTTTTCACATTTTAAATGAAAAATCTTATTATTTATTTAACAAAATTATGTATGTTATGTATATGTACTTAAATACTGAAAATACAGACATAGATTTTATATTAACATTCATATAAATTGTCTGATGTTGGCTTTAGCACCTTATTTACATTTATTATTTGTTTGCTTCACCCTTATTTGTATTGTCTCCTCTTTTTTAGGAGTTTTAACCAAATTTTGAAACAAATACAATTTAATTATTTATATTCTCAAATGGGTTTCAGGAGTAAACAATTTTATATCTTATTTTCTTATGGTTTTAATTAAATTCGTAAATGATTTATAGTGCGAAAAATTTCAACGCTCAATTTAATTCTAGACACACAATTTTATAATAATTGAATAATTTACTTTACTGGTTGATAATTGTATGTTGTTCGACCATAATGTTGTCTTTCTTTATGGTTTGAAATGATGCAAGTGTTTATTTATGACTTTGATAGTCATTTGATTATTATTTGAGTTAAATTGACTATTTGTTTGGTTATTAGATAAATGGAGAAATAAATAATTATAATTAATAATAAGATTTGTTTCCCGCAATTGATTTAAAGTTAATTAGAATTATTCATTGGTTTAGATTTCTTAAAAAAAAAAAAAAAAACTCTAATTAAAAACTTTGAAATCATAAATGTTTATTTGCTAAAATACGAAGAAGTCACGACCTTAGAAAAGGTATTTCACCTTAATTTTTAAATGTTTTACTCTGAAGAAAAAAAAAATAATTTCAGTCTGTAAAAAGCTATTTGAAGCCAATCAAGTGAAAAATTTCCATGAAAACACAATAAAAGCGTGCTTTGGAGAAAAAAAAAAGGAAAAAATGAATGAATGTAGAGAGACTAAATGGAAATGATGAAAATTGTATAAACTGTAAATGAATAAATCTGACGAATGCCCAAAATATATTGTTGAAAGTCCTTTCAGTTTTTATTTATTTTTTTGTTTTATTACATTTTCTATGTGTTTTTTTTTTTTTTTTCATTATTTTATTGAATAAACAAAACCAATAAACATTGAAAAAGAAAAAAATATGTTTTTTTTTTATTATTATTTATGTTTTAACCCTAAAATTGTTAAACTACCTACAAAACAGTAGCAAATTTGAATATTCTATATACGTTTTATTGTTTTCATTCAGCATTTTTCTACTTTTTGTATTATTGTTTTTCTGCTACAGTAACTTTTTTCTTTTTTTTTTATTTATGATTATTCAACAGAATACATCATTTTGTTGCTAATCAAAACATCAATAAACACAAAAGTTAAACTAAATAGAAGACAACAAACATGAATATTTAATTTAAATAAAAATTATTATTCCTGTTCATATATAAATATCTATAATTATTTAAATGATATTTTTTAATGGTGATGAAACACAAAACATATAAATATTTGATTATAAAACAATAAATGGTGGTCACATGTTGATTATTCTTTATCATCAATTTGTGGTTAGTTTGCCTTTTACTCGTTTTTTTGAAAGCTTTTCATTTTGAATAAAATTACATTTTTTTGTTAATGATTATTCCCACAATAATAATAATAACTGAGTAATTTAATAAAAATAAATTTATTCCTTATATTTCAACAAACAATCTAATAAATCACGTAAAGTAAATCATCTCATTCTTTATTCTACAAAATATAAAACAGAAAATCATAATAACCATAATAATAAGCATTATTTTAACAGTTTAATAAGCAACGAATTAACAACAATACGATTAAAAAAGTAAAGAAAAAAGAATATTCAAAGGTTGTTTATATACTTTACGAACCATTACAATAAACTGAATTAATTAGTCCGTTAAGATTTTTGTTTGTTTTATTTTACCTGTTTTTTTCTTTCTTTCTTTCTATTCCTGACACAAACCGTATTATTTCCTAATAAGGATAAAATTAGATAAAACTTATACGATGAAAGCAGTTAATTAATAATCATGTTGCCAAGGTTATGTTTGAATAAAAATATAGAGGAATTAATTTATTTCTTTTTTTTTTTAAGGGTTTAACATTAGATTGCTCAATTAACACTGCTGTAAAGTTAACTGGTATAAATCACAGTGAAAAACTGCTGTTGCTGCTGAAGAGACAACAGTTGTTCATTATTTAAATAAGCATAATCATTCTTGAAGCTTTTCTTTATTTTTTTTTGTCAAAAGGAATAGCAAAAATATTTATAGATTTTTTATTTTTTATTATTTGATATACTCTTGTTAAAAGATTATAATGTAAATCTGCTTTCACCATTTTTATCATCATGTGTATTGTGCGTGTATGTATATTTTTGTCATTTGATTTTTTTTTTTTTTTTATTTTAATATGATATTCTTAAATAACAAAAAGGAAGGAAAATGATACCTAAAAAAAAAAAATTATAATAATATTAGGAAAGGAGATATTATTATATATTATATGATGTGTAGATTCCTTTTTTCTTTATTTAATAATATATTTAAATGAAATAAAAATAATAATAATAATAGAAATGACGAGGAAAAGATTATATCGACAATTTTTTATCATTTTATTATTTTTTTATTTTTTTTTTATTATTACTTTTTTAACATCAAACTGCTTATAATAATCGATTAGTTTATAATTTGTTTCCTTCATACTTTCATTTTTTTCTTGCTAAAAAGGAAAATTTATATTACATTCAGTGGAGGTGCCCGGTCAATAGCAAAATAGCATGCGACTAGACGTGATTTTACCCTAAGTAAATAGAATTGTTTTTTTGATTATTTTATAGTTTGAATTATTTTTAGTCATTAAAATTAAAGCAATCATGGTAATAAAATTATATTTATACTATTAAAGTCAACAGTAACAGTGCATACAAACATTAAGTACTATGAAATTAATTTCTGTATTTAAAACAAGGACAAATAATTAACTAACACAAATAATAAATGCTGATATCAAGTTCGAGAATAATTCATTAAGTATTATCTATGAGAAATCAATATTAGCATATAATTTGTTTGCAAAGCTTTGTTTATAGGAATGTTTTCTATTATTGAAATGTGTTAAAATGCATCAACATATTGCAATTAAATTACAAAAACAATAAAACAATTAATAATTACTAACTAAGCGTAAAAGTCGTTCATATTTTCGATTTAATTTTTAATGAAAATCGCAATTAAAATTAATTATCTTTTGTCATAAATGCAATATTTTTTTAAATAATAAACCTGTTGTATGGCCAGGTAACAAAAATATATCTCTATTTTGTCATAAAAAAAAAATTGAGCAGAAGCTTTTATAAAGGCGTCATTGACCTAAATAAACTAATGCGCATCAATATGTTTTAAAAATTTTGATTTAGGTCATGGTTAAAAATGTGTCTCTATAAAATTTTGAAAATTATATATATTTATGCTGATTTTTATGCTATATTTATATTAATGTTAATAAAGAGTAATTCTCTATACAAAATAAACTGTAAGCTTCAAATGATAGAAACATGGTTAAACCATTTACTTTGGTTGGTTATCATAATAATAATAATAATAATAAATTTAATAATTAGATGTTAAATTCAAAGAATATGATCAAAATAATTGTAAAGAGAATTCTATTATTGTAATTTTAAATTACGTGGAGCTTGTGAAAGAAATATATTATCAGCCATATCTGGGAATCCATATAATGTTTCGGGGTATTTTTTGAAATAAGATTTTTCATATAAGTTACATTCCGCAAATGCATTATCAATTTTCATATTCTTCTGCAGGTTTCCTAGAAATTGATAATACATACATTATAATTATTTCTTTACATATAGACTTTTATACTCATAAGTGAAATTAATTGATAAGCAACCAATTCTAAATAATATGATTACAAACATTACAAATCAATTTTACTCGCAGATGTATTAAACAAACTTACCTAGCCAATTATTTGCATTATACGGATCGCATTTATACTCTATGACCAGCATTAATCATACTATGCACTGTATTCCTGTTGAACCTTAGGTGTGACTTATTATAATTCCCATTAATTAATTATTTCACTGAGAATTATCTTTGAATAATGATTATTGATATATGATTAATTGTAGTTTATCCATTTAATTAATAATTATTAGTTTGTTTGTATTAACATCAATCAACAGAAAAATTACTTTTACACACATGATTAATTCTCTAAATATTTTGTATGCAATCAAATTTATTCATTTAATCATTGCTAGTATTTTAATTCTTGTTCTTTACAATTAGAAATTAGTTATAGGTATTTAGATTATTTTATTTTTTTTGTTTCTATTCAAAATAATAAATAATGAAAGAAAATAAATATTTTAATTGAATTAAATTTTGTTTATTGATTTTATATGGTTTGCTTTTACTTTGAACATTTCATAGAATTTTCTTCTATTCATTTCAATAAAATATACCTTATTGTGCAGTATTATATTTCTGCGTAATTTATTTATTTATTTATTATTAATTAAAAATAAAATTGGAAAAATGTTTTTTTTTATTACGTTTATCATGGTCATAATAAAATAAAATCAGAATCGATAAAAGCTCCATGTAAATACATAATTCTTCTCTTTTAGTAATTAATTAATAATACTAAGTGGCTAACTTAATATACCTTGTTCAGAAAATTATGATAATTATAATACAGATTATTGTTTTAAATTGAAAATTAATTAGAAAATAAATAAAAACTTTATACCAAAATAGTCCATTTTTTTACAAAAAATTATCAAAATTTATAACCATAGTAGTTTATATAACTGTCGCATGATGTCACTATAAATGATGCTTTTGTTTTTATTACTTTATTATTTTTATGTTGTTGTACATGATAAAAAATCTCTATGGTGCGCCTCATGTGTCAAAGTTGTCATACGTCAAATTTATTATTATAATAAAAATAAAAGAAAAATTATAAAAAAAGAAGCTATTTATATATAAAATAAATAAAATAAAATTTAGATTTAAAATAAAAAATATTATGGCTACTTATAATAATCCACATTGGTTACTTTCGCATATCCGAAATTCATTTATTTCAACAGATGATACAGGAATGTGCGAGGCGGTTATGTTGAGTGAAAATTTACCGAGTCAATATGCTCAATATCACAGAACAAAACAAACAACGATAGACTCACCAATTTCGGGAAATCCAAGACCTCCAGAAGATTATTATTGTTATCCAGGCTTAGATCATAGTGATGATGAGGACTCTGATACATTATCACAGTCATATGATGTACTTATGGATCCTGATATTGGTTTGCATAGGCAGCGTTCAAATACTGCCCAAAAGTTGGAAAAAATGGATATAGCTAGGCGCAAAGCAGCTAAAATAAAACACATAAAATGCGATGATTTAGCTACACCAGCGATAGATAATAATGATAAACAAAACTTATTTGTAAAAAAAATTATAAGCAATAACCAAGTAATAGAAAAAAAATCTTCGTTGTTAACTGAACAGTTATTACAGTGCCCCAAACAACCGCAAAATAAATTTATTGAATATGCACGTTTCGATGGAACTGCACAAACGGGCATACCCACAAGAGCCTATAATATATATTTAACTATCCTTCCGGAGGAATTACGTAACTATCCAATGTCGATATGTGTCACGTCAACTGCCAAAGTATTTGATTTTATTGGTTTAATATGTTATAAATGTAGTATAGCAAATCCGGAGATACCATTGGCATCGGTTAAAAATTATGGATTATATTTAGCAGAGGATAATGGTGAAGTTGACTCAGATTTCCCACCTCTCGATATTAATGAACCGTGTTCAAAATTTTGCTTTAAACAATTAGCATTCGCTGAGCGCCAACCATATGAAACGCCACCAGTCAGATTTGAAATTCGTACATTATCCCTAACATCCGAAGCTGAAGCAATTAGTGAAGCAGTTTTAAATGAATTGCGTAAATCGAACTCAGTTCAGCAAAGCGACGATCTTGCCTTAATGCTGGGTCATACAACTATGATGGAAGCACCACAATATCGTTCCTATAGACTACAAATAATTATAAAAACACTATTTAAAACCGATATACAATTAGGAATATCGGGTGAGAAAATCGAAATAGATCCAGTGCAACAGAAGAATACAAAATTTTGGTCGAAGCAGAGAGCAGTTAGTCACAATATGGACTCAATAGCAAACTGTGAAATCATTGATTATAAACAAACCCGTTCAATATTTCGTATTGTTTATACCGTGTTGAACACTAAACAACCAGCAATATCATCAACATTACAAACGCCATCCACAAACACAACCACAATTGCTGACCACCAAAGTCCATCAGCACATTCATCATCTAGATTTAAGTATTATGACTTTGAAACAGATCGTATAACTGCCCAGGAGATTGTCGAGAAAATTAATAATATATTAGAAGTACGGTCAAGTGCCAGTAGAAAAGAATATTTAGCGATCCGAGATAAAAGGAATATGGATTATCATAGCAGCAGCAGTAGTAGTAGTTTTAGTAAAAGAAAATTTACTATTTAGCTATCGGTTTTAGTATATGGATTTTCATTTAGTTTTAACTTTAATTTTGCAAATTTTCTATAACACAGAATTTTAATTTTTTATTTAAGTTTTATTTATATAGATCTGTAATTTGAATTGAATTAATTATTTAATATTATTTTTCGTATTTTTCAATATTGTGATATTGTATATAAAAGAAATTTATTAAAATTAATTATTGTCTTTTACATCCATCGGCTAATTGTAAAAATAATAATAATATAATTGTAAATTAAAAACCGCATTGTATAATATTAAAATAATAATAATAATAATGATAATAAAAAAGAATCAACAACTTTATTTAAATTATTACATTTTAATTAATAAAAATAGAAAAAGAAAACTTTCATATATAAAAAATAATAATAATAATAAACATTTTGTCTTTTTATTTAGATAGCTAAATCAAGAATTTCATCGGACGTTTCCTGTAAGAATTCTTTACATGATTTAATAAAATTTTCTTTATTTTCTATAGCACGCTCCCTTTCGCTCAAATAATATTCAGCCTTTTCGACAAATTCTTTTGATTGTTTCACAAAAAAATTAAGAGACACACGTTTTTTTAAATAATCCATAGACTTCGGTGACACAATAGATTTATTAATATAAATCTCCTCTGATGATAATCTAAATTGATTGATATTTTTAATAATATTTCTAACAGGATTAACGTTTTATTTAAATATACTTAGAGAGTTCATTGCTTTTTTCTTTTAAGACATTATTCCATTCTTTAATTTCATTTCTCAATTGTTCTTCATATCTGCAAATAAATTTACAATAATGTAAGAAATAATATATTGATTTGTGCTTGATTTATAAAAGTAACACATACTCGGTTTTCTTTATTTTTTTTGGTACTGAATCTAAAAATGAATACAAAATTAATAAAGTTGTGCAATTAGATACATATGAAAGGAAACTTACAAACTACCAATTGCCCAAACAATGAAGATCTTCTAGGTTTTCTAACTATATTTTCTATGATGGGCTCTTCTGGTTGTTGTTCATCGTGCTGATTTGATAATGTTAAATATCCAAAATCATCACCGTCCATTTTATTATTCTTTAGCAAAACTTATTAATAATATTGGGTTCTTTATTTATATTTAATTGAAGAAACTTCGATTTTGTTAATAACTGATTTCACATTTATTTGACAGTTGTTTGTTGACAAAATTTTGCGTTTTTTTATTATTTAAAATTTATCGAAGATCGAACATGAATAAAATTTCTCGATAAATTGTGTCAAATCGTAGAATACTTTCAAGCGCCATCTATTGAAAGTATTAAAAGAACTTTATTTTGATTGTTTTAATAAATTTATTTATTAAAATCATAAATTTATACAACAAAAATAATTATTTAATTGTTTTGTAGAAAAATTAAAGCGTTATTGTCTCCACAGGTTTGTTTAATTCATTCTTCACATAACGATTTCCAATTTCTAGGAAACAACTTCTGATTCCTTGCTGACACAAATGGTAGTCACGGAAAGGTGGTGCCATAGTTTCGTCCAGTAGTTTTAACAATTCAATGAAACTGGTTAAAGCTTTAACAGCTTTTCCACTCTCTTGCAAACGTTTTGCTGATTTAAATAAACTGTCCGTGTCCTGAAATTAATTTGTGTGTAATTTACAAATCATTATTGAATCTCCAAGTTCAAAATTACCTGTAATGCTTTTAATCCTTTCAAAATGTTTGTAAATTCTCCACATGAAATGCATTTCACCATAAAATCATTAATGTTTATGGGAATTTCAATTATGTTTGTACATTTTTTACCAGAATCACATCTAAATAGCAATAAAAATTAGTTAATTAGATTAAGATTTACATAAAATTCCAAAGTTTACTGAATACCTGAAGCGAATAACTTCATTTTTCATTTCGTCAAACAGTGGCCAATTTTCGCTACATGCCTTACAGTGGCAATCGAACCAATATTGATCGTTTAATTGCTTTTGTCTTTCTTTAAATGTCATTTGGGTAAATATGGGGCCGTAATTTTCCCCAATTATTTCATTATCATTAATATTCTTGACGGCATAAACACACACGGAGTTTCCTTGATAATATCTACCGATGCCTGGATCACATGAATGATTAAACATGGCTAATGTCGGATAAACAGCTCCACCAATAAACATGGACTGTCCAATATCGGTTGGTGTTTCCTTCTCCAATTCGGATATTTCATGAGCATTAAATTGTAGAAATTGGAGATTTCTCAACACTAATCCACCGATATAATTAAAATTGTCATTATTTTCGTTATTTTTAAAGTAATCGCCTGCACGTAAACATTTAAATAAGAAGTTCGCCATCACAGTCCTTTGGAAAAAGTCATCAAAGCTTCGTTTTCCCTCATGCCGTACTAAATTGTAAACTTTCCGATAATCATCGTTATTTAAACTACAAAAAAAAATGTATTAGTCCAATCAAATCAGATGCTACAACAATTTACTTACTCTTTAACTAACTCAAAGTTATTATTATTCTCTTGTAATTGATCCTTAAGTTCAAGGAAGTAGTTTATTGACTGCTGGGATATAATTCTCATCGCTAAGTGACACGTTATTGACACTTCGTATTGCCAAAACGTCTTCAATATGCCACACTCATAATTATGGAAAGTTTTTAAAGCCTCTTGTTGGCATTTTTCTGTACAGAAGATAACATCATTGCATTTCGGACAACTGATCGGCGCCAGAGAAGAACGTTTAAAACAATTTTGACAATGGGTTTTACTGTATTTATCTAATAAAACTGAACAGTGAGGTTTTTCAATTAAAATCAATTCCCCAATCTTAATATTGTCCTTGGTTTTAACAAAACGCCCTTCAGTCTCATTATAATCGAATTCAATATTTTTATTTATGAATTTCTCAACCGATTTTGATTTATTATTGTCACTTTTATTATGTTTCTTGGCTGCCTTATCATTTTTATCTAGCAGCATAATCATTAATTGGGCATCTCGTTCAAACTTCAAACTTTTATCAGGTGACAAATTTTTTGCTGCATCCAATGACTTGATGGTTAATCTAAAAAATAATAATAATAAATAATTAATGTTCCATAGGTATAATTAGGGTTTTTACAGTCACTGCAATTTTTTTTTTATTAACAATAATATGAATAGTACTTTCTATTTCTTTCTTTTTCAATAATAATAATAGAAATCAGTTTGCATTTTATTAATTAGATAGTAAACATAGCCTCAATATAACTCACTTGAATGCATCGATAGCATTTTGATAATCTTTCTTTCCAAGATAACACCTGGCTAATCTTTCCTGCAATTTATATTCCATTTCTTTTGGGTAACACTTCATTGCGAAAACTCGCTCAATGTCACTTATTGCTAAATCAAATTTATCCATGTGATAAAGAGCAGCCGAGCGATTCGCCAAAATGATTGCAGTTTCATTAACTAAAGCAAATGCAAGATGAAAAAAAAAAGAAACAAATTTATTCAAGGTAAACACTTTACTCGTTTTTGTTAAATTCAGGATTTATTTATTTTCTGTGTCAATGTTGTAATCAAGTGTTTTTCCTCTTGTTTATTACAGTTCCACTTACCACAATCACCCGGTGTTGCCAAATAACTTTTATTATATGACTCTAGGGCGTTTTGCCATTGCTTCTTTTGAAAGAAATCATTTCCAGTTTTCTTCAGCACAAGACCTGCATCTAAGTTTTTGCCATAATTCTTTTCACTCAAATTAAAATCAATATTCTTCAAATTATTTATAAATTTAAAACGTTCACTGTCTGTGGATAAATTGGAAAAGTTTTTAAACAGTTCATCATTTATTGTTTTTCGTAAATTATGATATGTTTGGTGAAATAAATTTTTATTTAAATCCATTTTTGGTGTTACGGCTAGTTTCGGTATATTCGGTGTAGAGAAATTTTTCACAACTTTTTCACTTGAAAAGCAACACGAGAAAGGAAAATGAAGAATTTTTCTATATTTTTAGAAAGAAAATTTTCTATACGAACGTTAACGAATGATTTCATTGTATTGTGTTGCGTTTTGAGTTGAGAAGATTTTTCGTTTTTTAAATAGATGGAGATGAGAAGAAATTTCAACAATTTTCGAAGACAAATTTTTTGTGTATGCGTTGTTGTAAGCATTGGTAAAGAAATTAAAAATAGAATTTACTGATTCTTGGTGAAAATGAGAGTAAATTTACAATTAATTATATATGAACACGTGTTTTTTAACTACATATACATACATATGTATGCTTACTGGTACGTTTAATGAGTTTATTTGTATTTAAAATATATATCCTAAAACCAAAAGGGAGAATATATTTTGAAGAGCATAAATAAATTAAATTATTTTATTATGATTTAACTGGCTATTCTCTTTTAATTAACGTAAATAAAGTACGATGCAGAGGAGGACAACTTCTAGCTACTGTACGTCATTTGCTGTTGCACTAGATATTTTTCGTAAATATCTTTCATAGAGATCTATATGAAAAACTAGATTCTTACTGTTTTGCCCGTGAAGTAGTCAATGGTGTATAATCAATAAAAAATTTGGGCAAATTCTGATTATCACCAGAGATCATTACTTTTGAAGACATTTTTTGTGTTATATTAAAAAAATCACCTAAAATTAACAGTGAATTACCAATTTCTGGCTCTTTATTCAACACTTAACACTATTCGCATTTTTATTACACCTTGTTGAGATGAAAAAGGAAAACATGAAGTAAAGAAGACAATGAACGTAACTCGGTTAAGCGGTAATCAACGTTTGAATTCGTTGGAAATTCTAGTTGCCATTAACACGAGAAACGTACTGTGATAGTGGTCATTTTATGGATATTATGAACAAACATTTAATTAGGATTTTTATATATTGTTGCCAAGAAAAACAAGTAAATAATATCAAGGTACCAGATGGACTTTATGTCACGAACAATAATAAACAAGACAATTCATAAATAAAATTACACAGATCACCGACAATAAACTCTGACATTACTTTCCTGATCTTTATTAAAATCGCGTTATTAAGTGATAATTTTTCCATTTTAATCTAATACCATAATAAAAATATTTTCTGTTGCCAGTTATGTTTTAATGGTCTTTAAGCCAATTTAAAAGCCAATAAAGTATACAAAAATCGCAATTCAACATAATTAAAAGCAACAGGCGGTACACTGTTACATTTCTTGCAAAACAATAAATAATTTGATTAATAAACTAAAAGAATATCAAGTATTTCTTGTTGACCTCAAATATTGGCAAACGGCAAAAGGCAAAAAATAATTTTTTTTTTATATAAAATTGATTAATATCAAGTTTAGTTATTTAAAAGAAACAAAAAAAAAAAATTAAATAAAGTAAATAAAATTGTTTCTTTCTTATTATTATTATTTATTTTTTATTTTTTTAAAGAAATAAAACGATCATTATGCAATTCAGGTAAATACATGAAGATAATTTGATTGAACAGATTTAAAAATAATAATAATAAGTGAAAAAAACAAAATTAAAATCACTTAATAGTGAAAATAATTTTTTTGTTTAAAAAAAAAAAAAAAAGTGAAATTTTTAGTTTCTACAAACTAAAAAAAATTAATTTAAGTTTTTATTAATATTTGTTTATAATTCAATCTGATTCTAATCGTAATTATAAATTTTTTTTTTTAGGTTTATCCAAAGATTATTACTTTACTGTTGCTGTTGATGCTTTTCGCTTTTAATTTCATTTCTTTAATTTGCTTTATGTAATTTTTTTTTATTATTTTTTTTTTTGGTTTTTTAATTAAAATGAAAGTAGGAAGGTATTAGAATTTTGATCACCGTATTAAATTACTACTATATATTATTGAATTACATAATAATGTATGTATACATATATATATATATATATATATATATATATAAATAAAACAACAAAGAAACATTACATTTAATTGATAATTATAAACGTTTTATTAAATATGAAATGATTTAATGCTTATTGATTTTAGTTACTAAACGTTTTTTTTTTTTTTTATTTTATTTGTTGTGTATGATAAATTATTTGTTTACTTTTATTGAATTTATAAGGAAATGATATATTAAAAAAAAAAAAAAAATTAAAATAATTAAACAAACGTATAATTGAAGATTATTAGCGCGTAAGATATTACATACTGTTAATTGTTGCAATATTATACTATAAGAGAAACTTAAGCTAAACTTACTTTATATGGTTTCACAAAAGTATGTTTGTGGAAAATTAAATTTTAAATAAAACACATGAAATCTTATTATGTGCTGTTATCAATAAGGTGTAATAAAGTTTTAAATCAATTAGAACAAAGAAAGTCAAAGATATCAAATAACTTTATAATGCAGTTGGTAATTTTTATTGTTTTTCTTATTGCATTATACAAAGCGTCTATTTAATATATTATATACCTAAGAAGAGTTGGCTTCTGGAAAAAAAATAAGTACATAGAGATTATCATCGCTTCAATAATAATTTTGTCATTGCTTTTAATAATACTTTCTTGTACAATCTTGTATTTTGTTGGGGAATGAATCTTTGAATTGTTTTATTATTATTAATCGAAATTGCTGTATTTACCCTCTCTGAGCAAAGAAGAAATAGATAAAATAGATCTTATAAAGTTCTAGTACAGATAATCACGACACATTACTAAAATTTAATGAACAAACAAAAAGATAAGTGTAGGTGGTAAGTGCAAAGCAGCATTCGGTTGTTGTTATTTTACAATAAATTTGCGTAATGAATCCTGTGAGTTAAATTAAGTACTTTAAGTATATTCATTTAACTATAATAAACAGCATAGAATAAGAGTACTGCTCGACAAACTGAGCTTATAAATATTAATGTATTTTCAGAAAAATCACTGAGACAAAAGAATCTTCTTTCTATATTCAGAGTTACAATAAATTTGTATGAAATGCCAGCAAATACCAGCAAATTATTATATTTATGTGCTACTTGAGCTTATAGTTAAATTATAATCTTACCGGTTATGCTTTTTTAGCTTAGTAACAAGCCAATTATACATAAAGCAACATCTTGAAACGCCTTGACAATGTTAAATGAATAACATAGTGCAAGGGTGATTATCAGTAATTAACTCGCATTATACATCACAAAAAAAAAAAAAAAAAACAATAAATGATTTCAAATTTATTATTTTATTTGTTTATTACTAAAAACCTTATGATATGACATAAAAAATTGCAAAAAATATTTCTATCAAACTTCTATATGATAATAATTAATTATTTCCATCATTAAATGCTAATTAATGTTGCTAAATCGATTAGAACAATAAAATAAAAGAAAAACAAAAAAATTATAAAATCAATTTAAACCAATACACAATTAAACCATAACTCTCTCACCATAATTAAACGATTTTTTTTTATATTATTCAACATTAAAATATTTAATTACTTCGTTAATTAATACAAAATAATAACAATAATAATAATTCATTATTCATTAAATAATTAACAAATAATAATCGTTTATCATTTAAAAATATAAAGAAAACCAAAAAAAAAAAAAACAACAAATTTTCGCAGACTTTTTATTATTATTGATTCATTGACCACATTTTAAGATGACTAATGAATAAAAAAAAAAAGCATAAAAAACGTATTTCTGCTATTTTTTTTTTTTTGTTTTGTTTTTTTAATATTTTTGCACAATTTAAATTAATTATAATTTATATTAACAAAAATAATTGATGCAATTAATTAAATATTAATAATAATAGTAATGAGTTAAGCTGAATAAATAAAACAAATACATTGAACTTAATAATTATAATAAAGAAAAAAAAATGAAAAAAAAAATGACTCTTGTTCACCTTGTGACAGATTGACTGTGATCAATTTTATTATTAATAATATTATTTAATTTGATTCAATTTAATTTAACTCTACGAGACACACTCAATTATTACAACTTGAAACATTTTTTATATTTATTTATTTATTTTTATATCCAATATTTGAGGTGGTCGTGTCATTTTTATTATTATATAAATATTTGTTATATAAATTTTCTTTTTTTTTTTTTATTAATTTGCTTCTTTTTATTATTATTATTATTATTTAATTTTGCTGTAATAAAGTGAAATTTAATTTAATTTAATTATTTTTTTGATGGTTTTATTGGTATTTTAATTATTTCCGTTCTTATTTAAGTTGGTGGCTATTTAAAGATCTTGTTTAAATGTCATAATTGGGAGATTATTGGATATAAAGTGAAGGATAAACATATTTTATAGTTAAATTATAGCTTGGGAACTAATATGCAAATTAAATTGGAGACTTTTCTGATAAGAGAGGAAACTGTTTTTATGATTTTTTGTTAAAATGAACGCTGTAAAAAGTTTTATAAGGATTTCAACTTTCTGTATTTCTGTGCGTTTTCTTAAAAAATGTGTATTAAGGACAATACACAGGGCATATGGTTAATTTATGTCTTTGCTTTTAATTTTGATTCCCATGCACAACCATTGCCCTTCTTATTATTTCAAAAGAAGCAACATTTGATGGCATCAAGATTAAGCTTACTATTATGAACATTTATTTAAAATAAAGGGAGAATTAAGGAAGGATATTGTCTTACCACATTGATATTATATTTTGCAAAGTGGTTTAACACTAGTGGAATCCCGCACCAATTTTCATGTTAGTAATATTCCTTTATAATCAACTTTATTCCAAAAAGTTTAAGAATTTTGGTTTCTATGCCAATCCATTTAGTTTCTTGAAAAAAAAAACAGAAATAATTTCTCGATTTAAATTTATTATTGTTGGTATTTAGTTTTAATCTCTTAGTTTAAGAAAATGTTTAATAAAATACGAAATATTTCTCTTGTAACTAGAATCATGCAAAATTTTCTTGATTCAATTCATAATTTCTGTGGATTAAGAAAATAATTCTTTCCGTGTAATCTACATTTTGTTTTATTTATAAATCCTGAGATTACGGGAAACAGAAAACTACTGAAAATGAGAACCTCTACTGCGTAATAACTAATATATTGTTAATAATTTTTCACAATTTATTTACGAAAAGCTTTATTGACTGCTAAAAAAGCACTAAATATATCTTGTATGTTAAATTAAAAAAAAAAAATTAATTTAAATTAAGAGAGGTGACTTGGGTATTTTCGATTTAAATTTTCAATAATATTACATTATCCAAATATTAAATTATCAGAAATATAATAAATTGCAAATTCTACGAATTTTTTAATATAAAAAAAACAATAACCGGATTTATGTAAACAAAATAAAAATTAAAGACTTTTGGTGAGTTAATCGAACAAATGAGATGCATTTTATAGATAATTGATGCGAGAAGTTATAAAAAGAAAAAACCCAAAAGTGTTTTAACACGTTTTGTAGTCCCAAAAATGCCGCAAGTGTACCACTTAATGTAATGCTGCATCTATAAATAATTTGTATCTAATTGAGGTTATGCTGGTCACATATTGCTTCTTTCTTGACACCATCAATAATATATTGTTACCGGTTTTTGATATTATTTGTAGTTCTGGGAATTTCTAATTTGCTACTTTTTTTTATTTATCTCGTACTTAAAATTTTTTGTAAAACGATTTTTAACCTTTTTGTTAATTTTTAATTTCTCGTTTTTTTTATAAACTGTGACGTATTTAACTGTGAACATTCTACCAAACGAGAGGTTTTTCAAAATAATATTTATCTGCACTTGGCACTAATAAATTCTTTTGATGATTTCTTTTAAAAATTTGCCGTGTCATTATAACAACAATTTTTTGTACCGTGTGGTAGGTTATTCCTCTCATTCATTACTATTATTATTGATAATATCTGTTATTACTTTGTTTGATTAATGCTTTGGAATGGTCACACGTTACTACATAGAATTTATGAAGCCTTTACTGACCTTTATCCCTTTTGAGAGAAAATCGCATTTTTTTTTCCTGATTTAAAATGATTTATGATATTTATTATTTATTGTTGATACGTTACGCTTTAATTTTTTAATGTTTCTTCGTGAGAATGATTCGCAGTTCCGATTAATAACGAAATAATAATAATAAATTTTGCGATAAAAGAAACAAGAAATACTGCGTCTGTCACCTCTATTGGCAATGTCAAGACAAAGAAAACCCAACTAAAACATTAACATGTTTAATCCTTTAATCCAAAAGCTTTCTTTCTTATTTCGTTGTTAAATCATTTGTTAAACAATTTTTTACTCTTTAATTAAGTTTGACAGTGAACAATCGATTAATATTATAAAATAAACAAAATGATTTAAAGTGTGTTACGAATATAGCATTTTTTTTTTTTTAATTTTGTCGTTGTCATTGTCGTTGATATAACATCCAGTTATTTCGTTTCGGTTTTACCTCTATTGCTTTAATGTTTTGATTAATTAGAAGAAACATTGCCATTATCTGTGCTTAAATTATAAGTAACAACAAACTTGACCTTTTGTTTATCGCTGCTGGAGTTTTTATTATTAATTTTTTTTTTTTTTTGCTATATTTCTATGATTTATATTCAGTTGCTAATTAATTGAGTTTCACTTTAAGCATCTATGTTTCCATTACAATTATAGAATTAAGGTCAGATCGTAGATATCGGACTGGGTATCTATAAAGCCTAGTCACATTAAAGTCATTGCATTCTCTTGGGGATATGAAACTTTTTATAGTTTTTATTTTTTTTAAACAAATTAACATGATTTAAGAATATATTTCAGTGACTACACAAAAATAAGTAATTTTAAATTGAAGATTCTAGAAAGATTACCTTGATGTGTGTTGCCATTAAATTTTTTGTTTTTATGTTTTTAAAGTAAAAGCTCTCAAGTCTAAATGCAGTATTTTGATGTGTTTTACCCATTAGATATCCTATTCATAGAATAAAATGCTTTGTTATAAAGTGACAACCAAAACGAATTTATTTAATTACGTAATAAATAAATTAGAAAACACTGCAAAAAAGTATGTCTTTTGATATAAAAAAATATAAAAAGTAATCTCATTTCACTGCATTCTATTTTAACTAAACTATTAAATGCAAACGATAGGGTAAAAGTAACAATTTCTTTCATATATAAATATAAAAGTTAAAATCTAGATCAAAAAAATGTGAATCACAAAACCATTGTCAGATTAATAAACTTTTACTAACCACCCAGCTAACAACAAACCTTAATTTGTCAACAGAAAAATAAAACGAAGCAGCGCATTAAAAGTATGAAAAAAAAAATATATATACATATATAAATTGTAATGTTAAATAAAAAAATTTAATTAAATAGAAAATACAAAATTTCCGCTATATTGATTTGTATAAAACAGCAGAAGATACAAACTGGTACAGCATAAAAAAAAAAAACACCTCAAGCTATGAAACATGTAAGTGTAGTAGGTACATGAAAAACCCACTCAAAATTCAACTCAACCGTATCATTCATTTTTTTCTCTTTTTTTTTTTTAATCAAAATTTAATTAAATTGTAATTTAAAATAAAAAAAATAATGTTCTTTTTTTATTAATAATATATAATTTTATTTATTTATTTATTTATAACTTTTACATTTTAATTTATACTGGAACAAAAATATATGTTCGTTTGATTTTCAAAAGTTAATAAAAGTAAAGTAAAATCACTAAAGTGAAAAATTGAATAAAAATGTTTTTATTTTTTTCTCTGAATAATTTTAATTAATTATAATTATTATTGTGTGTGTGTGTGTGTGTATTGTATGTGAGTGCTAATGTGTATGTTTGTTTAATTTATCAATTTTTTATTATTATGTTTAAACTATTCTAGTTAAAAATTAAAATTTTACTTTTATTTTAATTAAACAATTTTTTTTTATTACTTTTTGTTAATTGAGGCTTAAACTGATTTTGGTATAAATTTCATTCGTTTTTGTTTTTTTTTTTTTAATTTTAAGTGAATTTTTATTTTCTTTATTTATTTTATGTTTTACCTGCATCTTTTCACTGTTGCTCTCTTGAAACTTTACTGCTTCATTCAATAACTTTTTTCTTTTTTTTTTTTCACAGTTTTTTACTATTCCTATGATGATGTTTCTAGCATATTCTTTTTTTATTTTGAGTAAATTTTTGTCTCTCAAAACATAAAAAAGTGAACAAATTATTACATTTTTTTTTTCCTCTTTAAATTACTTAATATTAATTTTTTATAATAATTATTTTATATCTAAACCGTTGGTTTTTTTTTCTTTTTTTTTTTTTTTAGTTTTTTCATCTTGTTTTACATTTTTATATTTATTTACACATTTTTTTTTTATCTTCATCTTTAAATTATTAATGATTATGAAAATTTTCTTTAATGAGCTTTTTGTTTTTTATTATTATTTCTAGAGATTTCGTTTTGATTCTTTTTATTTAATTATTATGCTTTTATAGTTTAAACAAACTTTGTCGTTAAATTATACTGTTTGAGTGCTTATTGTTTAAAGAGTGATTTTTGTTATTTTGTATATTGGATTAAATAAAATCTTTCGGTTTTTCTTGTTAATAAAAATCCTAAATAATAATAATAATATTAATGAAAATATAGTAAGAAAATTTTTATTATTATTTTTTTTTTTTTTTTTGATTAAAATTAAAAATCGTATGATGATTGTTCTCCATCGCCTTTCCTCACTTTAAAGAGGAAACGATAGAAAAGTCCAGCTAAGATTCCACCTAAGATTGGTCCAACCCAGTAAATCTGTTGATAATAATAATACAATTTTTGTAGTTTATAAATTTATTCATCTGTGTTCTATTCTGAAATTACCCATTGGTATTCCCAATTGCCCATAACAACTGCTGGTCCAAAGGAACGTGCTGGATTCATACTTGCGCCAGTGAATTTAATCTTTAAAAATTCATTAAATAATTAATATCATTATAAGAATACTTGAATAGTTTGAGATAAACTTACAGCACTTAAATGTCCGGCTGCGATTGATAAGCCAATAGCTAATGGTGCTGAACCTTTGATATCTGTACGACGGGGATCGCAAACACCGTGCACAACAAATACCAAAATAAATGTTATTAAAACTTCAATCAAAACACCTTGACCAACTGTTAAACTTGAGTCTATCGATGTTACACCTAATCCACCAACAATTTGTGGTGGTGTTGCAACCTATTATAGTAATAATGGAAAAAAAATTAATTAAAAGTTTCATTAAAAGTAAATTATCATAAAATAATAGGTAAGCAAATGTTAAAGTGTCTAAGAACTACATTCATGTGCAAATTACAGCATTAATTAAATAATAAAAGAAGCTGAAAAGAACATAAGTTGTGAGAAAAATAAATCTTGATCGATAAGGGTTAATTAACCACTTCATGTTAAATAATTCTATAGAGTTTTAACCGTAAATTAATTCATTGTTTCGTACTTAAAACGTTATTTTAAAAAGCATTAACAACACTATTAACATTGGCATCAGCATAAATATGAAAATTAAGAACAGGTTTTATTTCATCAAAAGCTTTATCTTTAAAAATTAAATTAAATTACTTTTCTTATATATGAAAATTATAGAAAATCCCGATTAATTTTGTAGTTATCGTTTTATTTAACTGTGATAAAATGTCTATGTAATTTTCACCATAAAACATTGTGTGTACACACAATGAAATGACGAACATAAATTTATTTTATGTTCACTTGTTGGTTAAGCATCGTAAAACTTATTAAAAGCTTATTGATGAAGTAAACATTTTTATTTAACCATTATACGATATAATGGCGCCAATCAATGAACAACATAGTTTTTCTATATAGATATTTAAATACTTGTTATTAATTTTTTTATTTTTTTTTTTATAATAAAAAGCATCTTATGTCGTTGTTATGTAGTCGTCATCTCATTCTTTATTTAACAAATAAATAAATATATACATTTATAAAGAAAACAACTTTTTTTTCTTTTTTTTTTTGTTTATTTATTATTATTATTATTATTATTATTATTTATTTTTCAAAGTCTCGGTCACTTATGAAATATATATTTATATTTTTATATTTTTTTCTTTACCATTGAATAATTTTTTTTATTTTTTTTTTTACAATTTTTATTATTATAAAACGTGAAAATTTAACCATAAAAGACAGACAATTTGTACGTCGTCGTTGTCGACGACGTTGCTATTATTGTTGTATAAGTTCAAAGTCATATTATTAAGTAACAAAACAAATATTAAATACAATTCTTTATTGCATTTTATAACATGCAAATTATTTTACATGAATATAAGAAAAAGGCGAAGAAGAAAAAGAAGACGAAGCTAAGGAAATTATTAAATTTTTACTTTTTTGTTTACCGTAATTTAAAAATGATGTGTGACACGATTTCATTTTTTATTTATAAAATAATTATATTATTGTTTATAATATTTATGTTGTAGGTATGAAAGTCAATAACATATGAATAAATTCTTTTAAAAATAATAATAATAATAAATATAAAATTAAATTAACATACGGAAGAGTTTGTTGTTATATTAATGAAGGTAAAGTGCTTTTAGATTTATTTCTTATGCAACTATGAATTTGTTAATTAATAGATGGAGAAAAAAAATGCATTCTAAAGATTATAGAATAAGATAAAAGCTGTCCAATGTATTAATTATATAAAAAATATTCAAGAATAACGATTTATTAATAAAGCGGTTTATGGTTTTCTGCGGAAAACTACAAAAAGGATATACAATTAAAAAATTATTACTTAAAATTCAATATTTATTGTCTTTTATATAATAATAAAATAAAATAAAAAAAAATATTAAAACCTTAAGAAAACCTTCTAATATTATATTTAAAAAAAATTATTATTATTATTGCAGCGAAATTAATAATTCCCATGAACGTAAAATAGCCGAAAATTTGAATATTTAATTTTATATTCTTGGCATGTTAAACTAGGAAATGCTTCTGTAATTTAATCACGTAATTTATGTTAAATATTATAATAATTATTATTATTTTTTATTATTATTATGTTTTAACAATTATTTACTATGCTATCTTGTTCCGCTTATAATTTATGAAATGTCACGTTTTAGTGAGATTTTTTTAATTTTTATTTTTTATTCTTAAAATCCGTATTATTAATTACAAAAAAAAAAAAAATTAAAAATTGCATTAATGCGTTTTAAGAAAACGAAATACTAAACAGATTATTGATGAATTTTGAAATGATGCTAAAGTCTATTCGTAATATTGAGTATTAATCTCAATAAATAGCTTTTAATCAGATAGAAAAAGAAATTCATTTCTAATGAGTAATTAATATTTAATTATACGATAACAAATGGATTCATGTCTTTTATTTTTTAATAATAATTATAAAATAACATTATTAATTACAATGCAACGATTTTATTTAGCACATTGAGTTACTTTTCATTATTATTATTATTATTATTATTATTATTATTATATTTTGTAGAAAGTTTCAATTTATTTATAAGAAAAAAAACGATACTAATCTGATACATAGCTTTTACATATTATGCACAGTTTATACCAAACAAAGTATTTAATTAAAATTAATTATCTTGTGATAACAAGAATAAATGATCGATTATTGTTATATCATCTATGAAATTATAATATTTAGATATATAGATTTATTATTTAAAAAAAAAAAAAAAAAAATTTATAAAAAACCTTGACATTTTATTTAATAAACTTCTTTACTTATTTTATTAATATTAATATGAAAAATATTTATGTTATTATTAAAAGTTTATCGTTTTTAGTTCAAGATTATTATAACCATAATAAAAAAATTAAAAAAAAAAAAAAAAAAAGATTTTTCATTTGCTGATGAGTTGTTTAGTCAAGTGAATGCTAATGTAAAGTACACACTTTCACATAATAATTATATTTAAATAATAATAATAATAATCAAATAATAATATTTCATTTAAATTTTTTTATTTCTTTCTATATAAAATTTAACACTTTAATTAAATAATTTTTTTTATTATTATTAAATGAATAATTTAATTAACTCAATGATTTGTTAATAAATCAATTAAAGTTTAAGAATGAATATTGATTGATTTTTTGTTATGGTTTGATTTAGCTTAATCTTTTTGTTAATAGCTAACGTAATGAATAAGATGCGTAGTGGGTACAGAACATTTATGAAAAATAAAATTTAATAAATTAAGACTTTAGCATTGATTTTATATTTTTTTCTATAATTATTTAATATAAAATTAAGTTACCTTTATAATAGCCGCACCGGCAACAGCACCAATACATTGTGATGCTATGTAAAATAGAGCTTTCAATAAACTTATATCACCAGTGACCAGTAAGCCAATCGTTACTGCTGGGTTTATGTGACAACCGCTAACATGTCCAAATGCCTGAAATAAATATAAAATAATAATAAAAAATTAATTAACAATTATCAAAAAAGTTTTTTTCTTTTTTGAATTCTTTTATTAATTTAAATAAAAATAATGAACATCTGGGACGGAAGTTATATAAATTCTTTGCATTTGTTTTTTATTTTTGCAAGCTTTATTACTAACTGTTTTATTGATTTAAGAAGATAAATAAAAAAATGTTATTCATCTACTTTGCATCACATTTTTTTATAATAATTAATCATTTTAAACAATTTATGCTAATTGCTAATGTTATCACATTATAAAATCAAGTTTATGTAGTAAATTAATCTCTTAAACTGTTACTGATCTTAATTATTATCTTCTTTTTTTTTTTGTAATTTATTACTGAGCTTTTAGATTAATAAAAAGAAATTTTATGTTTTATCCAGCTGAAATTATTTTTTAATAATAAAATATTTCATTAAACACAAACAATAAATTATATTATGGTGACTTTAAATGGCTTTAAGGATAACTAAAAATAATAATAATAATAATAATAATAATAATAAAAAGAAAACTAATTAAATGGAATTTACTTTAACAAGGTTACAAAATAACTTCTATGTTTGTTAACAATATAAATTTGCATTAAAAATAACAAGTAAATTAAGAGCAACTAAACGATAAAAACATTGTTTACTGCAATTAAATTTATAATTTAGTAAACAAACGTCGTGCAAATATTAACTGAAAAAAAAAAAAAAAAAAAAAAACTAATAAAAAATTCAGTAAACAAACTCAAATAATGAATAATGAATATTATATACAGTTTCATTCAACTTTAAAGAGGTAAGCAGAAAAAAAAAAAAAAAAAACTACATTCACCAGGTATATTTTACTAAATTTAAATTTAATTTTGCAAATAATAAAACTCGCTTTACGCACCTTAACGACATAAAAAAAGAAAAATAAAATAATAATAAAGTGACTGCAGAAAAAGTAATTTTGAAAAACATGAAAAAAAAAAAATAATTAAAATTAAAGAATTAAATAATCATCACAAACAAGATTCGTACATAGTTTTAAAGCTTTTTTTTTTGTTTCTTCTATTTATCTTCGCAGAAAAAGTTAAATAATCTATACACGCGCCTTGCCTGTTGTTGTTTTTATATTTTTCATTTCTGTTTTTACTTCATTGCAAATTACTTCTTTTTTTTTTATTTGTGTTTTGCATTCACTAAAACTGTGAACAAGTAAAAAAAAAACCACGTGTGAATGTTTATTAGCAAACAATAAATAAACGCGAGAGAGAAAAGAAAAAAAGAAAAACATTAAATTGTAAACGTGTAATGACCTATTTTAATGTTGCAAAAGAAAAAAAAAAACATTATAAATTATAGCAAAAATTAATATCAATTAAATAAAAATTACAAATTATGATAAAATGATCTTGAATAAAATTACACGCTTTTTTTGTTACTGTTAAAGCGTTTTTTCTTGTTTTGCCTACACACAACAAAAAAAAATGAAAAATTATTTAATAAACCTGAATAAAAACCCAAAAAAAATTTATTTCATTCATTCATTAATTGTTTTTCGCAATTTATTATTATTATTTTTTATTTTTTTGCTTTATTTATTAAAAGAAAAAGACAGCAATATAACAAATTAAAATTAATAATAAGAAAACATAAAAACCGAAAATTAGTGTTAATTATGATTTAATGTCGTTTTGCCCAAGAAATAAAAAACAAAAATTGTAAACACAATAGAAATTTATGTTTTACCTTCGTCAACGTGTTAAATTTAATAAAATTACGTCAAATGATTCATCAACTATTGTTTGCAGTTTTTTTTTTTTTTTTTATTTATTTTGCGTTTTGCTTATAAACAATTCACATTTTTTTTTTTGCTTTTCTTCTTTATAGCGTTAAAAAATGTCAAAAAGAAAAAAATAAAAATAAAATTAATTAAAAGGTTTTGACTATTACACCATTTTTAGGATCATTTCTAATTTTATTTTTATTTTTTAATCTTGATTGATGTTTGTATTGATTTTCGACGGTGTTTAAAGTGTACATATTTGACGCCAACAAGTGTTTTTTTTTATTTTACAGTGGATATCCTTATTTTTTGAATTATTTAAGTGGTTAATACTTAATGTTGCTTTTAAAGTTTTTGAGCTTTGACTGGAATTTCAAAGATTTTTTTTTTTTACTTGGAATAGGTTAGGTTAAAGCTATCCAACTATCCAATCATCTATTCAAGCATATTTTTGTTGAATAATTAGTTGTAAAATATCAATTACACCTCATTAATAAATTTAAGTAATTAATGAAACAATAAATAATTTAAATTATTCCTTATACAAAATTTATTGATTGCTCATTACACTCAAGGTACCGTATTTACGTAGCTTAAAAAAATATCCACGAAATATATAGCAACTATACTTAAAGAATAATAATTTCTTATAGTAAAACACGCCCAATAAAACTAAAAAAAACAAAACCATAAAGTAAATATAATTTTATTAACAATAATTTTAATATTTATTAGTTTATTCATAATTTATTATTTGCTATTTTTATTATTATGTTATATCTGTATAAAAAAATTTAATTTCTTTTATATTTTTTAATTTGTGTTTTGTAATATTTATTTATAAGAAAAAAAGAATAAAAAAAAAAAAACCATGTGTGTTCAATAAACATATTTAATTTTTATTACTCTCACTTGTGCACGCGTTTATTATTTATTTCATGTGCGAATTATTAATTTTTTTTTGTTTCATATTTATTTAAATTGTAATTTTTAAGCGTAAAAGTAAAAAAAAAAATGTTTAAATAATTTATTAAGTACCAGTTGAAGGCGATTAACGTCATCATTGTAATAAATTTAATTATTATTATACCGTTTTATTATTTGCCTAGCAAATATTATATTATAGTGAAATAACTCAAAATAACACTCAAATAATTACTCATTGTTGGCTATTTAATTTATCTTTATAATCATGCGATCAAAATTATATAATATTCAGATTCTTTACCAAATCAAAATTTTAATACAAATAATAAATATTGCAAATAGTTTAAATATTAAAGTAATTAAGATGAATCAATCGAGATCATGTTTATTACATAAACAGATTAAAAATATGAGCAAAAAGTAAAATATAATGAAGAAAGAAACACAATATTTCAACACCTTTTTTGTACTTTAAAGATTAAAACAAATATATAATGTAATAATAATCAAAATACAAAAATAAAAAAGTATTAACATTCACTCGTAACAGCACACAACTAAGAATACCTTTTTACTATAAAATTCGTTAAAAATAAATCATCAAATTAAATCATTTTCTTACATAATAATTTCGTTTTGTTTTGTTTTGTGTTTTGTGTTTTTTTTTTTGTTATAGAAAGAAGAAATAAATTTTGCACGTGTAAATCAAACTCTAAACTATACACAAATTAAAAAACAATAATAAATGTACTCGTATTTAAGAAATAAAATAATTATTTTTCGCATTTAAGTTAATAAATCATTGAATATGAACGGATAGGTCAGTGTTTTTTTTTTTTTTCTTTCTGCTCAATTAAAAAAATAAAATTATTAAACAAAAAACTAAAAAAAAAAAAAAAAAGCAACAAACTAAAAAAAAAGAGTAAAATGGGACAAATGAAAGTGATTTTAATTTATTTTATTTAATTTTTCTTATTGTTAAGCTTAATACAATTATTTTGTATGATTTTAGATAATTTTTTTGGGTGGTACCACAGTTTTTAACAGACGTGCCTCGTGTTACTAGCGATAATATTTATGTTCTAAATCAAAATGTTTATTTGTGGTATTTGAAGAATTTTTTTTTTAATAATTAAAATCGATTATATTATTATTATTATTATTAAATTAATAAATAAATGATCATCATTGACTTTTAAATTTAAATTTAAATTTAATTTAATAAAAATGTTCAATGATGTATATATTTTTTTTTTCAATTTCATTAATTAATTTTCACTGATGGTCATTTAAAAAAATAAATACATAATTAAGATGAATACATTAAGCGAGGTTACAGAATTTTGGTTTATAAAAATGTTTTTTGTTGGAAAATTAAATTTTATAAATTATTGCAGGATTTTTTACAGGATTTTCCTTGAATTGTTTAAAGGTTTTAATTATTGGATAAAACCTGACAGATTAAAAAAAAAAAATCATTTCTTATCAAGGTTATAAATTCGTTGTAGTTCTTCTTAAAGTCCGATTGCGATATAAGTTTTAATTGAGTTAAATTTGAGGACCACATTGATTTTAAAGCAATATGAAACGTTTTAGTAACAGTAAAGTAATAAAAAATAATTCTTATTACCGTAAATAAATGTATGTAACCTTTAAAACGTTTAATGCGAAGATTAGGCGTATCAATGGACCTTTAATAAATAAATTATACACATAAAAAATCTACAGGTGTAAGATAATGAATTTCCAATTAAAGCAATAAATAATAAATTACGATAAAAGAAGAAAAAGTCAATCAAGGTACATATTAATGAGTATTGACTGTGCGACTTTGAATCGGCATTTAAACATTAAAAAAAAACAATAATAAAAAAGAAGAAAAATCCTATATGTAGATCACATTTGAAATAAAATAATAAATTTAATTAAATTAAACAAATAAATAAATGAATGAGAAATTAGTGCGTTTAAAATTGAATTAATAAAAATCTCATAATAATTATAATTATTTTCAATGAAAATGTGTAATAATTTGGGACAGTTACCGGATTTTATTATAATTGATTATTGCGTTATTAGTTACAACTTGTTTGCTTTTCCTTCTCTTGTTTAACATATAAATTAATTATTTTATTAATTTTTTTTTTTTTTTGTTGACATCAGCATATATAAAATCACGAACAAACAAAAAAAAAAAAAGAAACATGAAAATGTTAAATAAAAAAGAATCTTTCTCGGCATACAAATAAAAAAAAAAAAAAGAAAAAAAAGGCCAATACCAAATCAACCGCAAAATAAAATGAAAATGATCAAAAAAAGAGAGAAAAAAAAAATTTTTTAATGAATAAAAAATAAAATAGAAACATGAATGAGACTGACGAGAATGACCTTAACGCGAGTCGCCACAGTGTCTGCAGGTTTATTTAACGTTTCATATTTATATAAACATATTTACAAATCTCGTTTTATTTTATTTATTTATTTATTTTTTTTTTTGATTATTATTATTATTATTATTATTATTTAACACGTTTTGTTGTATTTATTTTATTTTATTTTTTAATTTTTCGTTTTGTTCGATTTAATAATCGCGCAACAACAACAACAATGCTTAACAGATGATCACATTTTTTTAAAATTGATTTCTGTATATTTATTGCTTTATTTCTTTTTTTTAATTTTTTATCTTGATTAGATACAAGATTAAATTAATTTTTTTTTTTTGTTAAAATTTGTTATGAAAGTGAAACAAAGATCAGTTTAGTAAATAAAATTAATAGTGACTAGTGCCGAAATTATTTTGTATTTGAAAATAGTTAAATAAATTGTTTGTTTGGGCGTAATCAAGCCTTCTGCTGCCCCTGTAGGTGTGTACACCTTTTACAAAAAAAAGCCACCAACTGTGTGACTTTGCTGGTTGACCCCTTTAATACAAATAACAGCTAATAGATACAAAGTAACTAAATTTGACAGCCATGTACTTGACGGTTTGATTAAATATACCGTAACTTGAAAATGAAGATAAAATCATTGCATCAGTCTTTCAACTGAGACAAATTGTGCGGGAGTCTTTTTAGTTAATTTTTCTTTTAACAAAAAAAAAAAAAACTATTCAGCTTCTGTCAAATTGTGACAAATTGGTTGAATTAAATATAAATGTGTGCCAGAATGCAGGTTTAATGCTTAGGTGCGCCCACATTGTCTAATCATAAATTATAACAAATCAATTGAATAATTTTTTTTTTTACTATGTAACCATCTAAATAAAGTATAAATCTTATATTTGGTATCATAAAAATTACAAATTATGATTAAAAAATATTTTGATTGATAGAAGTACGCGAATAATTGAAAAATTTTCCACACAAAAAAACCAAACAATTTTTATCCTATTTGAAGTGTTTTAAGCCTTATACAACTTTATTATTTTATTTATTTATTTTATTTTTTTTTTGTTAAAATTCATTATGACACTTGCTGATATTTATTATTTTTTTTTTTTTTACGATCATTCAAATATGTTTGTTTTATTGATAATAAAAAATAAATATTTATAATTTCTTTTATTGGTGTATGCAATTAATTTGTTACCAAATACCGATGATATCAAAATACTGTTAAGCATAAATGATTAGTGAAGGCAATTATATAAATGTTATTTTAATTTATAATTGATAAACTGAAATTATTTATTAATAGTATCAAATGCTGATAATTGCATGTCATTTATATAATTCACTTTTATTACACTACTGAATCGATTTATTATTTTTATTTTTTATTATCAATAATGTGTGTTTTGCATTGTTATGATCACGTTTCTTTTATTAAATGATAACATAAGTTTTTTTTTTTTACACTTCGATTTTCGCTTATTGTAAAAGTGATTGGTTTTATCAAATTTATTGGTATTATTGGTGGTAATTTAGACAAATGTTTAAGGTTATTTAACTACACTTGTTTCAGTTTTCTTTTTACTTCATTAAAAATTTAAGCCTACAAGTAATTGATCTAAATTCTTTTGAAACTTTAATTATTCAATTGATCACCTGTGGCTTTTTATTGTATTCAATAAATAATTCCTAAATATTAGTTATTTTGACTTATTTCACAAAACTTGAATTAAGATCAAATGCAAAAAAAAAAACTATTCACTTGCGTATTTTGCACACGTAAAGCTGATTACTATCAAAAAAAAAAATTTACAGACTTATTAAATAAATAAATAAAATTAACATTTCATGTAATTAAACCTAATCTTATATTTATTTTAAAGTGTTTAAATTAAAACATTTTATCACAATGTAATAAAATGTAAGAAAAAAAAAGGCAATTATATAAGCAACAAACGATTGCGAAGCTTATTTAAAAAAAAATAATAATAAACCAATAAAGACACTCTTTTTACGTTAATTATTTAGCCGCTGTTAATTAACATTAAGTTAATATTAATTGTCTATAATTGCCAAATATTTATTATTAATATTAACTGCATATAAAATTATTATCTTTATTTAATTAAGAAATAAAATTGCGATACTGTGCCCCGTGTGCGAATTTAATGATATTTATTATTATTATTTTTTTTTTTTTGTGTTTTATTAAAAATAAACAAATAGGGTGATTAACATTTAAAACTTTTTGTTTTCATTTTGTTTAAAATATATAAAATCCAGATAAAACGCCTGGGGTTGTGTTCTAGTTCGCACGAGTACACGTCCGGTCAGCACTCTACATCTACACGTTTGTTAACAACCAGTAAAAAATTGCTATGACCGACCGGTCATTTTATTCGACTTGTCCACTCTATTCAATCATTAGTTTTTTTTTTTTTTTAATAATTTATGAATAAATGATTTTTTTTTTTTGCAGTCTAATAACAGAAGTTAACAAAATAAGAAGAAAATAAAAATCAACAAACAAACAACATTTACTTTGGTTTATTAAGAAAAAATTATATTAAAATTGCGTAACTTTCTAAACCTTTTATTTCGTTTCTGTTAAGTTTAATTTTTTTTTATTAATGTGAAAAATTCTAATTAAATATACAATTAACGTGTGCGCGGTTTTTTTTTTTTTTTTGGTTTTGTTTTCATACGCGGTTTTTTGTGCAAAGTTTTTTTTCTCTGAATAATAGCTAAGGTATTGGCATATAACATTATGACGTCTATTGTTATGCTAATTTTTTTTCTTCTTATTATTATTAAATAATATTTTTATTGTTTATTTAATTTTAAAAGATTGAAAACAATGAATAAAAATATTTTTTTTTTTTATATATTAAACTATCGAAATTTAGTTCAAGTTTTCTGTTGTCTTTTTCATTATTTAATTTACAAAAATAATTTTTTTAATTTTTTTTCTTTATTATATTACGAAATCAATCGATACGAAAAAGTTAAATTATTAAAAAACTGAGATCATTTTTTTTTCTTTTTGCGGTATTTCGCCGTTGCTGCTTGGAATAATAAATTAATCCGACAAGCTGACATTTCTTTAACAAAAAATTAAAATTAAAAAAGAAAGAAAACAAAAATAAAGTTTTGTTCAAATTAAATTTTATCTCAAGACAAATATCTGTTTTTTTTTTTTTTTTTTTTTTTTTGCATTTATAAGTAAGTAAAAAGTCAAAATTTAATTGAATTATCATTAAATTTAATTAATGAATTAAGAGAAAAAAGTGTCATTAACACGATTCAAGTGAAAATAAAAACATTTACCTGCATTTAAAACATATAAATTAAATTCTCACGATTTTATTATTATTATTACAGTTTTTGTTGTCATTTTTGCTTATTTTACAATGGAAAAGCAATAAAAAAAAAAATCATTTCGTAATAATTAAATTAACAAGAAATACTGATTTGTATTTGTATATAGCAAGGTGTGTCGGGCACACGTTATGATTTCTTCTTAATTAATTAAATAAAAAAAATAAAGTTATTTTTAGCTTTTTGATTATTGATAAACGTTACGATTTCGTGGTAAAATTTAATTCTTGTTTTCTATGGTAAATGGTTTTTTATTTTAATTCAAATTGGAAGCTTAAGTAAATAATTAAGTTTTAGACTAATTACACTGATATACAATTTATAAATCGTAATTATTATTTAACTCTCACGAATAAATGTCTATTTATGTGTTTTTTTTCGTTATTTACATTTAATTATACTGTCTATTGCAATATAAAATTACTATAATTAATAAAAGCTTAAACGATCATAGAAATTATAATATTAATAAATAATTGTAGAAAAAAAAAACAGTCAGATAAAATCATTTAAGTGTAGCTATTAGCATCGATTCTACTAGATTATAATCAATGTAACACATTTTTAAAATAATTATTTCATAAAAATTGTATATCAAATAAAAATAATTCACAATAAATTTCTCTTTCAAGTAATTCACCTCGAAAAGACGCCTTTAAATGCTCTTAAAACAATCCATTACAACGTTTAATAGCAGGTAAATGAAATCAATAATAAATAAAACACTTTAAATGTCACTACTATTAATTTATTTTCTTAAAGAATAATTTGTTAATTGCTTTTCATTTTTATTGCAAAAAAAAAAAGAAATAAATTACGCAATTTCACCTGTAGTTAATTTATTTTTTTTGTTATTCTCCTTTGTATTTGCGTTATGAAATTCTCACAATTTTTTTATAAAAAAAAAAAAAATCGGTTTCATTTCGGGGTTTTTTTTTTGTTTTTTCCATCGACCCAATATGCCCAAAAGGCAATTTATCTATTATTAATTTTAATTATTATTTTATTTTGTTTTATTAGGTTTACTTTTAAACTTAGCCATGATCTTGTTGTTTTATTTCTTGTTTTTATTTAATCATTTCTTTTCTTTATTTGAGTGAACTTTTGTTTTCTTCTTCTTCTTCTTCTTTCGATTATCTTAATTTGTGCATCAATTTACTCATCCAAATTATAGCCTTTTAGGCATTACATAGTTAAGTGACTTTTAAATACAATTTTTTTTTTTTTATTAAGAACAGAAAAATATGATATTTGGATTAATTACCTGTCAATCTTATATGTAATATTTTTCAGGTTTGAGATTTAAAATAAAAAAAATTATATTATTTATGTACCTTTCAAAAGCAAACTAAATTTTGGCGAAATAACGTAATGATTTTTTTTTACTCTCAATTGCAAAATTAAAAAAAAAAAAACTTTTTTTTCGCTTCTAATTTTGTAATAATAATTTTTTTTCTCTCTCTTTATTCCGCGTAATGTTTTTGTTCTTTAAATAAAAAAAAAAAAAAACTAAATTAACGACCAAGATTTAAATCCACACAAAATCTAGATTAAATAGTTTTGTATTAAATTAATAAATTTACAATTTGTATGCTGTTTGATAAGTAAATTTTTAAATTGTTGTAGGAAGAACTAAATGTTTGGCAAATTTCCCAATTTTTATTCAAGACGAGATGATAATTCTTTTGACACATTTTATGTTTTAATCAAAATAAAAATATATGACTGCTGATTACTTTATAAGCAAATTTGTTGCAAAAATGTTTAATTTAGTAATGTTCAAATAATTTTATGAATATTTCATTTTTTTATATATTTATAATAAATAACACGGTGTGTTTTATTATTTGATTTGATTAATTTTGAGCAGACATCATGAACCAAAGTTAAATTAAGAGCTGCAACTGGTAAAGATTCAAACCAAAAAGAGCCAAAAAACTTGACTGAGCACTTGATATTTACTCAAAATAACTAATTATTGTTTTAAATCAAATACATTATTATAATAAAAATGAATAATCACTGTATGAGCTGCAGATTAGTCATATCTAGAGCAAATAATGTATGTTTATAACTGATTTTAATTTTTTGTTGGAATAAAGGACATCCTTATAAGAGCCGCAGAATAAACATACCTGATTTAAATCAAATAATCTGTTTCAAAACAGTGTTTTTCTAGTATAATTTTACGTAAATATGACTCTATGTTAAGACAATTAAAAGTTGCAAATGATTAAATGTCTTCACCTAAAAATTATTACGTTAAGTAAAATCAACTTACTGAAACCAACATTATAATATTTTTTAAACAATACGATTAGCATGACTAATAACAAGTAAACACTTTAACCTAATTCTAATTATTAAAAAAGAAAAATAATAATAACAAACAAATTAAGCAAATAATAAAATAAAAGAAAAATATTTATTGTAATTTTCATAATTAAATTTCTAAATCACTTTTAAAAGCAAAACAATTGTTGGCTTAACCTTTTAATAAATAGAAAAAAAAAAAAACTAAATTAATTAATATTTATCGCATGTCAAATTATAATTTTTAACAGCATAAGCAACAAGTCAAACTTTTACTTTCAATTAATTTAATTTTTTAAACGAAATAAGAGGAAAACAAAATAAAAAATATCATCGTCGTCCCTTTTATTACGTTTCATTATAAATAATAAAAAAAAAAAAAACAAAACAAAATTAGAAAGATCATTAATTAATTATTTCAAAATCATCACCTAAAAAAAAAATAAATAAAAAATTAATTAAGTTTTAACCTTCAAACTTAATACATGTCACGATATGAGTTTATTTTATAAGGTTCTTTGTGTGTTGTATTCTACACTGAAGTAAATAATAATTATGAAAACTTGTTGAATTAATTGTGTGAACAAAATCATAATTATGATTAACTAACGCACTTGGTGTTTATTATTTATTTATTTTTGACTAAATATTTATTTTTTAATATGAAGATGAAACACTTTTAACATTCACTTTTATGTTCTTTTCATTTATCTGCTTGAGTTCATTTTTCTTATGCTAATAATTATTAAAATAAAAAAATATTATTTTGTGCGAATATTAAGTGAATTTTGTCTATTTTACTGTAGTTTTTTTTTTTTTTTTTTTTTTTAATATAAAAATATTATAAAATTTTTAAAAGATCATACGATCCATTATTTAGATTAAGTTACAAGTGTTTAATTTATTATACAACGCTTTTGTTATTGTTTTAATAATAACAAGTAAAAATCTAGGTGTGATTGAGTACAATCATCTTGAGTGATATTTTCGTGTTAAACTTTTTTTTTTTTGTATTTCACTTTTGGTTAATAATAACTTTACCTTAATCCATATTAATGTAAATAATAGTAGAAAAAAAAACGAAGAAGAGAATATTATGATTGCATATCTTTTAATGAATTATTTATTGTATGAAGAATTATCTGTGATAAATCCTTGACATCAAGAGGATGGCATTAAAAAAAAAAAAATTTTTTCGTTTTATTGTTTTATTTTTTTCCTCTTTATTTTGCAGTTTTTTTTTTTTTTATTTATTCATTGTATGAATCTTGACTTATTTAAATTTGTATTTAAAATAAGATGTGGTTTTTATTATTATTGTTGTTAAACATTTTGTAATTTAAGTGCTAGTTTTGTTTAAGGTGGGCTTTTCGGTAAACGTGCGAATTTATTTGTTACATTTGGAGTAGACAAGATTTTTCATTTCATTCATTTATTGTATGACTAGAATAAATCATTTTTCATTGTACACACTCAACAATACATCAAAAACTGAGTCATTAATCACAAAGAATTATTTAACACTCGGTTATAGGGACGACACATAAAAGTCTATCTTATTTTATTATGCATAAACGCTCCAGTATTGTCATTATATGTAAAACAAAATACATTGACTTGAATTTAAAAAGTTAGTTGACACCAAAGCAGTGTTAATTTTTATTGACATACAATATAAGTGCTGTGTCTTTAATTTTTATTGTTTTTCTTATTATAAAACATTATTATTACTATTATTATTATTTATTTTTTTTTATTTTTTTTTATTATTATTAATTTGGCACAAATGTGAATATACTTAATGCAAAAAAAATGTTAATTTTTCAAGTCTCTGCAAATTTTAAAAATAAAAAGAAAAATAAAAAAATAAATTACAATAAAAAAGGTGTGTTCAAAAGTACCTTTAGCATATATTTATATTAAAAATGACGTTAAATATATATTTATATATTTATTTACTTTGATATGCGAGTATGTACAGAAAATTCTAAAAATAATAAAATTGATAAAGATTCACGCTTATTGATTAAAAAAATAAAAGAGAATTTTTTTTTTATTGTTTATATTAATAAATTTGTATAAATTATGAATGTAATAACTTGTATACAAATTTGTAAAATTATTGATTATTAAAGAGTGAAGAGACCATAATATTTAACACAGTTTCACGTGATAATTATTGCCTTCATATTTAACATTAAATAACCTGAACTTTTAATTTTATATTTGATTTATGCAAATTTTATTCTAATTTTTCTATACTTTATTTCACTGATTTAACGTTTTTATTGGCTTTATCCGGTATTTAAAAAAAAAATGCTTATAGATTACAGCATTTTTAAATATATCTATTTTTAAGGACTCAATTTAAATTATATAAATTGATTGATGGTCTTTATGACTGTTCACCACTTTAATTCTATAAATAAATCTAAGATTAATCAAATTTTATTGCGCGTCATTAAATTAAGCAAAGAAAAAATAAATATTAAATCGTTTGTTTTTATTTACCAAATGTAATTTGAAAGTATTGTCCATTTATACACATAAAAAAAAAAAACGTTTAGTGCTTTAACAAAAAATATATAAAAAAAATTAAAATTAAAATAATAAACCTAATTGCACTTTAAAAGTAAGCAATCAAATAATTTTGATTAAAATCCTTTCACAAATTCAAATTAAAAAAAAAAATAATAATAAATAACAAAAACATTATTTTTGCTTGAATAATATTCAAATAGAAGAAAAATATGAATGGATTTTTGAAATAAAAAAAAAAAAAAAAAAATATTATTATTCGGTGTGAAGATGAGCTTAACGTTTAATTTGTATTTATAATGACAATAATAATTTATTTTTTATTATTATATAAAAAAAAGTGAAAAGTTTTTAATAATCGATGACAATTTATATTTAAATTCGCTAGGTTATGTCATTTATCATCGATATATTGAATAAAAAAACGCACAAAAAGCTTGATGTAAGAGATACGACAGCGGGTATTAAAAACAGTTAAATAATACGTGGGTGACATGTGTGTATACATTGAAAAAAAGTTTATTATGTAATTTTGTTCTAGTAAATTTATGTTCAAAACAAAAATCTCTATTTACGTTTGAATTGAAATTAAAATTAAAAAAAAAAACGAAAACCAAAACAAAGAAAAGTACCATAAACGGCGTAATTTCAATTAGATCAATTAATTTTCCATTTAAAGATGTTTGTTGAAAAGAAAGGAAAAATCTACTTTTATTTTTTTTATTTTCAAGTTTGTAATATTTCACCACATGCGGTTTTATTATTTATTTTTTTCTTTAACCATTTTAATGCTTCGTTAGCATGTTTTCATTTATTTTATGTTTTTCATTTTCATTTATTTGCAGAGAATAATATAAATTAGATTCTTAAAGGTTTATTGGTTTCTGTTTTTGAATCCAAGCATTATTTTCGTACATCAATGCTTATCGTACCTTCTTTAACCTTCTTTCTTTAGTGTAATCTAGATAATTAATTAAAGATAAATGCATTTTATGTTAAAAGAAAATTAATTCCTTAACAGAACTATTCTTATATCTTACAACCTTGAAATGTAAGCTGAATAACTATAATTATCAAAGCTATAATGAACATAAAGTATCGATTTGTTTACAAATTTTACATTATCATGTAATCTTTTAAAATATTTAACAAAACACGTAAATGAATAATTTATTTTCTAATTTCCTTAACAAAAACCCTATAATTTTCTATCAATTCTTTAGAGCCAATAAAGCAACGGCAAGAACACAACCCATTTAATTAACAAAGATTTTATTTTATTTATTTATTTTTTTTTGTTTAAACATGTATCGTGTTAAGCAAACATAACAAGGCAATAATTAAACTTGATAAATATCAACCTTAATATTATAATTAAAAAAGAAAAGAAAAAAAAAAAAGAAGGAAAATCAACTGAATGGCTTTTTGCAACACAGAAAACAAGAAATATTTTGATTTATATTAATAAATGAAATTAAATTCACATCTACAAATATTTTTAATCGATTTGTGAAAATGATTTTTATTTTATTATAATTTTACTTTAACATTACTAGCACGCACTAAACATAAATATTTATCAAACATAAATATCTGTTTTTTTCTCTATACATATTTTAATTTAATTTACTTATTAAAAGTTATTGAATTTTATTGCAATATACTCCTATGTAGACATAATTTTTAATTATCTCTAAAGTATTTTTTCTATATTGATCAAAACAAATAATATATGATTTATATAAATCTGTTTTTAAACGTTAATGTTTTATTTATTTCTATTATGCATAAAACATTAAAACATTTGCATAATTTTATTGAAAGTTATTTTTATTCTATGAATTTTTATGAAATATGTCACCAACTTAATTTTTTTTTAAATAACTTAAATTGTTTTTAATTATTGCAAATCGTTCAGAAGTTGTTTGCCTTTAAACATGAGTGAATGTAAAGGGATTTGCATTACAAATTAAATTTAATTTAATAAAAAAAAAAAAAAACAAACAAATTCTAATGCAAATTAAATGCAGTAAAAACTCAAAAAAAAGCATCAATTATTTTGTAATTAAGCAAATATTAAGCAAATAAAAAGCATCGCGTAAATTACAAAATCATGTAATGATAAAAAAAAATTTAACCAACTTTCCACGTAATATGTTAAACAAAGTATTAATTTTTTGATAAATAATAATACAAATATGATTTACAATCGTGTTTTATCAGTTATTAAAAAAAGAAAAAAATTGATTAAATTATAAACAACCACGTGCTTGTTAATCATTAATTAAGTCAGTGAAGCAAAGTATTTTTATTTTTTATTTTTTTTTGATATTTTATATTGTTTGATTGAATTTATTACCAAAAAATGTGATTTAGAGCAAATATATATTTTTACTATTAATGTTGCGAAAAATAAAACTGAATCGTAAATTACCAAAATAACATGATTAATTTTTGTTTATATAACAATTTTTTCTTTCTTTTACATTTTTTTTTTTTTACTACGTATATTATCAGAATCGATTAACAAAATTATTGTTTATAACAATGCATTTATAATTACTGATATTTATAAATACATAAAGCCTTATAATTCGCTTAATTAGCTAATTTAATTAATGTTTATAAATAATAATAATAATACTGCATTTATAACCCGTTATAAATCATGTGTAAAAATAATCAATGAATTTTAAATAAATTTTTTTTTATAATTATAATAATTAAAAAAAAAAAAAAAAAAAAAAAAAACGAAAATAAAATTGGTTTAAAGAGACATTTTATAAGTAGATATTTCGTGGTTATTAAACAATAATAATAAAAAATGAAAAAACTATAATTATAGCGAAATATTAAATATCTGGTTGCTCTTAAATAAATAAAACTAAAAAAAATAAAAAACGAGTAAAAATTATAAAGAGCACTTGAATATTGAAAACACTTTAAATAATGAAACACGTTTTAAATTTATCAAATTTTTATCGGGTCCATAAATCTGCTCTTGGTTATTTAATGTTTTTTTTTTTTATTTATGAATTTTGAAGTTGTAATAAATGAAACAATTTATATAAAATGAACGTGTAAAAAAAAGGGTAAAGGGTCTATGTTATACATTTTTATTGAACATTAACAATCTGAAATATTGAGTTCATTTATATAATTTTTTTTTTTTTTTCAAAAATATCAATCTATACTTATCTATACTTATCTATACTTATGAGTAATAAAAAGGGCAAGACCTTGTTGTTATTAACAAATCAAGTAGATTAACGAATTTACAACACACAAGACATGTTTATGCTTTATTCAATTATTTACGACAAAAATAAAGCAATTTTGGAAGGAATACCGAAAGTGTATGTGAAAAAAAAAGTACAACAGCGCTTTTGGTCAATATTTATTTAATTACAGAAAAATTAATTAAATGTTAATTCTTTTTCGTTTTTTTTCTTTTAGCTGTAATAGATCAGTGATTGTTTTTTTTTTTCTTCTTTTATTTTTAATTATATCTTACATTGTATTATTATTATTTTAATAGTTTTTTAAATATATTGTTCGGCACTTTTTTTTTTATTCAACACTTTACAATATTTAAAATTCAACAATTAATTAATTATTATTTTTGAGTGTTTAATTAAATATTTTAATTAAGATTAAAATTTTTTTTTTTCTTATATTTATAATTAAAAAATTGTAACTAATGGTGATATTCGATTTATTAATTTCATGGCTAAAATATTATTTCATTGTGTAATTAAAGTATCTTTTTCTATAATTAAATATTCAATTGAAATTGCATTGTTTAATTGATACATCTTAGTGTCTATTAAATAAAAGTTTATACAGTCTTTAGAAATCGTTTTGTTGCTAAAAAAAAAAAATGCACAAGGACTTTTTATTACTCCTGCTAAAACACCAGTATTGATTATAATTTGAATTTTTTTTTTTTTTTTTACTCTGTAAATGAATTTTGATCAAGTTCATGTGACCTAGAACTATATAGTTCAATCTTTAATACAATCTTTTTGTCAATATTTTTACATTCATGATGTAATTTTACACTCATAAATGATTGAATACCCAACAAAAAACCAAAAGAAAAAAAGCAACCAGTATATATATAAAAAAAAAAAAACTTGAATAAATTTACTAATCGATGAATCATTTAAGAATTTTGTAATAAAATTATCATATAAAACTTGATACAATCTCATTTATAACGAGATAAATGCATACAAAAATTTTAACCATGTCATTGACAATAAAAACAAATCTTTAAAATCTCATTAAAATTTTTTTTTAGTTTTTTTTTTTTTAATAATACTTTTTCTTTTAATTAAATGAATCTAAATAACAAGTTAAATTAAGATGTCTTGTTAGACAAAAAAAAAAAGAAATATAAAAATAAAATCTCTTTTACAATAAACAAACTATAAAGCCGATAATTATATATGATTAAAATAAAAATAAAAATAAATTGTTGAATATTACTTACGATACATGATTTAATTTAATGTATTTTTAATTTATAGATTTTTTTTTTTTTAACATGCTATAAAGTTTTTTTAAATAAATAAATAAAAAAAAAAACATTATTGAAATTGGTTAACATCAATGTGTAAATTTTACTCTTTTATTTAATTATTTATTTTTTTTTTGATTAAATATTGTTATGCAATTTTTATTGTTTGTTTAAATTGTAAAAAAAGAAAGGTAATAACAATATTAAAGTGTGATGTGAATTGTTTTTGATGATCATTGAAAGATGTTTTTTTTTAAGGTTAATTATTTATAATTAATCTTTTTAGTTGTCTATTTAACATATTTTCATATTCAATACGTTATTATTAAATATTAATATACTTATTAGAGTTGTTAAAAAGGTGAGAAATAAATTAATTTTTTTATATTTATTAAATTAATTATTGATAGAGGAAATTATTTATAAAATGTATTTAAAACAATGAATATTTCTCACGATATATTGCTATAAAAGTAGCATAATGATTTTTTACGTTGATTAGAAAACCGTTAACCAAACCATGTTGACACTTTAATGCAATTAAAATCATTAATCACTTTTAAAGATTTCTTATACATTATTTTACTAAAGACATTAAATGGTGATTTAAGTGAAATCAAGTTATTTAATCTGTTAAACAGAATTTGAATGATCATAATAGCATTAATTAATTAATTATTCATTTGATTTAAATGAATATTCTAAAAGATGATTTAATCATTTGAATCATTGTTGACATGATTTAATTATTCGTCATTATTTATTCCTCGAAGTAGGATTTTTAAAAACAAATAAAAATAAATATCAACGTAATTTAAATGTTAAAAAAATATCAACAAATGTCGTCACTGTTTTTTTTTTATCACAAATCAGAATACAAAACAAAACTCCATAACGACATATAAATGTGTTCATTTTGACCAAATCAACTCAATTTATATTTTAAATTAAAATAGATAAAATCACAAGAAAATTATTTTAATTCTATTTTATAATATAAAAAGTCAATCAAATTTAATGGAATACAATTATAGAAGCAGAAATATCTAATATGGTACCAAATAACAATTATTCCAATATGTGTCAATTATATCGTTTTAAGTAGCATTAAATCAGTAAATGAAAATTTTTTTTTTTAATTTTTAATCTATGGTAAAATGTCTCTAGTGAATTTCAATCGATATTTCTTGAATTTTATCAACAAAAAAAAAATTAAAATTAAATGTATTAAAAATCTTATTCATTAGGTCATTAAACATGATTTTTTTTTTATTTGCATTACACAATTACAATACATGTGTTATGTTAAAAATAATTTTACATTTTGCATTAATCTTATTATTACATAAAACAAACAAACAAGCAAACGTATAAGTAGTGTAATAAAGATTAAATTAATGCACACAACCTAAAAACGATAATCAATTAATAATTAATATATATATATATAATTAATATCCAATACGTTGTATATTAATATTAATAATTATTATTTATAAATATTGTATCTTGATTATAGATAATTATTATTTTAATTATTTATATATAATTATGTCAATGCACTTTTATTTCATACCGATAGATCGTTTCGTTTCAATTCGTTTTGTTATAATTATAGAGATTTCTTATTTAATTATTAATTATTTATAATTCTATTCAATTTATGTATTTAGTTATTGAGTTAATTAATTAAATTATAAAAAATTTTATTCAGTGGGAGCAAACAAAAAAAAATAAAAAATTCAATCAATTTTTATTGCTCATAAAATTTGTTTTTTTTTTTTTTTAATGATTTAAATGAACGGAAACTATTTTGGCATCTAATAATTAAATAAAATTATTTATCAATAAAGTATAATTTAATAAACGAAGATATCTGGTAAAAAGGTCTGAGAATGTGTTAAGAGATTTATGATTTTTATTTTATGATTTTTGATTGATTAATGAAAACCTTTAATCGTGCTTTAATTTCACAAAAAAAAAAAGAAAGAAAAAAAAGACTGAACTGTAAAGTTACAACATAATCAACCATCATTTGTTAATCAATCTTTGAACAGCTTTTGTGTAAATTTATGATATGTCGTTAAATTAACTTTTATTACTTGTTAGAAATAGGTCAATGGTATACAAAATATAAATTAATGAGAAAATTTTTGGATATATTCAATAAGAAAAAAAAAATTATAACTGGTCTTACCTGTGCCAATGTTGCTACAACCAAGCCAAATGTTAAAGCTATTTGTGGTATTGAAGGCTCATAAGTGCCACCCCATCCTCCCATTGTACTCCCAATACCAATTGAGACAAGTAACAATGTACCTAAAAATTCAGCTATCAACATACGCCATATATTGCGGTTATCAGTTATATCGGCAACTCCAATAATTTGTTTGATTCCTGTAAAATAGAAATAATTAATTAATAATATAATAATTTAATAATAATGTTATTATCTGTTAATATTTTGTCAACATAAATAAAATCTAATCTTATATAAATTGTTTTCTTTAAATTAACTCTTTCTACGAAACACAAGAGGAATTTTCTTTTTTTGATTAATTAAAACATTCGAAATAATGAATTGATTATAATTATTGAAAAAAAAAATACCTTCGCATTTTTCAAGTGTAAAAAACTGCTCAAAGAACGGCAACATATTAACTATTATTTACTTTTGAAAACTTAAAGTAAAAAAAACAACAAGAAAAACCTTGACTCTGAATTGTTTTAATTAAATTTAATTACTGAAAACACTATTTTGATTGCAATTTACTTTCTTATTGTTAACACACATAAGACACCTTTTTTTACATTTAGTTTATAAATTAATTAAATCTTTGAACTGATTTCTGTTTAAAATATCTTGTGTAATAATTTTCTTTTTTAATATGTTTACGCTGCGAGTTCTGTAAAGCAACTAATTTATTCTATTGATCTTGAATTATAATAATTAATTTGCATATAAGTACGAAAAAAGTGATGAGCTTTTTAATTGATTTTTGTTTGCAGTTTTATTATTTCGTTTGACATTGAAAATGTTGAATTTATTTAGTAATTAGATGTAGCTATTTGGTATTTTTATTATATTTGCATTAAAACTTATGATTCTTAACTATATTTTGACATTCAATTAATTTCTTTTGCTAATTTAATTAGTTCATAGTATGATAAAAAATAAACTAAAATAGGCTTGTCTTAATGTTTTAACAGAAGAAAAAGCATAAAGTCGGGTGTGTTTTTATTTCAGTTTTATTTTATACAAAATCAATTTCTAATAATTTCTCCTAACAAAAACAACATCTATTTTTATGCATATAGAAAAATTCACTCGACTGAGTAATCTTGTACGATTATACAAATCTAATATCTAATCAGATAAAAAGCCTTAACATGAATTACTTTGTCAAAATAACACGTTTATCAATTTATCAGCTGTTTACGTTATACATTTTTATTAAATCAAATCAATAGACTTTTTTTTTGCAATTTTTATTTTCATATTTTATTTTTACAACTAAAAAAAAACTTTCAACTTTTTTGTTATTTTTTTTTGTAAATAAATTAAAAGTTACAATAAATAATTAACTTAGCTTTAACGATCATTAAATAAAATATGTCAACATTATTATTATAAAAAATAAAATTGCGTAATTATTTTAAGCAACTTCCGAACTAGTTTTGTAGTTTTTTTTTATTAAGAAAAGAAACAAACCAGCTAGCATATTACAACAAGGCACATATGTCACACAAGTGTTAAATTTTATTTATTTAAACTAAGAAACAAGAAATTACAATTTTATTTTATTTATGAACACGAAGTAATTTTATGTGTTTTTTTTTTTTTAAAGCATCATTTAAATAATTTATAATATTGTTTCTTCAATAAAACTTTATTAAAAATTATTTTAAACAACAGACGGTAGTTGTATGTTGAAACTAAAAATTATTCAAAGGAAATATCAATTGAATAATCAAGCAATAATAGTTTAAAAGTAGTAGATTCATTCGTGTAACATTAAACATTATCATGAATTTTTATATAAATAAAACATGTGAACCTGACAATGAAAACACAGTGATATACGTAAATAGATTATCAATTAATTAAACAATAGCTAATTAACGTCAATTTTTTATTTTTTACTTTTATATTCACTTATTTAATTAAAGTTTTTATGGTTTTACGGTTGATAATTATTTATTAATAATGTTTGCTTTTATAACGTGATGAAATGAAATAAAAATTAATGTTTTCCTATAATTTTAGATGAAACGTTTGTTATTTAATAATAAAGCAAAATTATATATGATGCGCAATTTCCTTACAATTTTGTTACATGTATTCATGTAACATTTAATTGTAATGCACTTTAATTATTTCTTAAATTATGTTGATTAATTACTTCATTTTTAATACACTATTTTGATTATGATTTTTATTTTATTGTTTAGCTTATCGTTTATTAAATTAAATTAAATTAATTATACTAAACACCTGAACTTTTCAGATAAAAATAATATTTATTAATAGATTGTATGTTCAAAGTATAGAGAATTGTATGTTATAAATAACCTGAAAGCTTTATTAAAATCTAATCACTTTTAATCCAATTATACATTTTTTATTTAAGTACCTACTTAAAAACATAACAATTAAAACAATTCATTAATCGAATTTATACATAAATAAATTATTATTTCCTAAATCATAAAAAAATAATATAATTATTGATTAGCTTTGGTTGTTTACTAATCATAAAGTTAATAATAATAAAGATAAAACTATATTTACTTAAATCAGAATATCTTCACTGTAAAACTACTCCTTTTTTTTTGATAATATTTAATATCTATTTGATATTTCGGGTAATTTTTTTAATCAATTTTGTTAACAAAAAATAAATTTTTATATATGTATATTTTTAGCATTGTGATTAAAATTGTTTTGTCTGCTATTAACACCTCATATCAAAGGTAAAAAAAAAAAGTGTGTCATTATATAACACTGACAGGAATTGCTTTTACTTATTTTGATCAAATAAATATAATAAAATAAAAAGTGTTATTGTCAATTTGATAATTTATTTAACTTAAAGATTACCGATTAGCAGTTATTTAATTAGTAGATATGAAAATGTTTCAAAGCGGCTTATAAAACATATTTAATTTTTACTTTTGAGTGAGTTTTATTAATTGTTTTTTTTTTTTTTTTTTATACACAGTTGATTTTATTTACTGTTTAATAATAATATTTTATTATTTTATTGATAGACAATGAATTGTATATGCGATAATAAATTGAAGAATTTCACGTAACATTTTTTCATTTTTTTTTTACCCTTTATTCTTTTTGCTATCTTTTCTATAAGTTTTATCAAAGTATTTCTTATTTACTTTTAATATTATTATTTTTAATATTATTTTTTGCAAAATAATAAAATTTTATGTAACGAATATTATACTAAGTTAATAACAAAAAAAAAACAACGAAATTATGATTGTTTCCGTTATGAACAAGTAGTTTATTTTTTACATTAATTAATTAATAGTTTTTAAATAATTATCATTAATTTTATTATATATGCGTTAAGTATTTATTGAGTTGTTGCTTTCTTATGTCTATTCAATTATTATCCAATTAATTTAATTGTAATTATAAAATTTGTTTTGTAAAATGAAAACGAATAAACACAAGAAATAAAAAGAGAAATTTCTCTAAATATATTTTATATTAACTAATTATTAATTATAAAGACAAATCGCTTAGTTAATAGAATAATTAATTAATTATTCTGTTCATATAATTAAAACCTTGAAATTTTGGTTTTGATTATTTAATGTGTACTAAGATAAATTAATTTAAAGGTATAATTATAAGCGGTTTTACCTTTGTTTTAATTGATTTGGTCAGCATAATAAATGTACTTAACTTCCCTTTGAAAGTGAATTATTTATAATTAAATTTCTTTTTATTAAAATGTAAATATAGAATAATAATCTTTATATCGATGTAACAATTTTATTTTTTTTTGTTCATTAACTTTTACTTTTCACTCAAAATAAAAGAAAAAAAATTAAATTCTTTCAACATAAGAGTCTTAACAAATTAATTAAAATAATAAAATATATTTATTTAATTAAAAGTTCAACGAAAATATATAAAACATAAAACGCATAATGTTTATTGCTAGCATTTAAAAAAAAAATGTTTATTATGTTTTAATTAATTATAAAATAAAAAATCTATTAACAATCTCATCTAATTATAAAAATTCATAGAAAACGTTTTTTTTTTTTCTTTATTTAATTTATTTAAAACTATGGCATTTGCAATTCTCAATTAAAATTCAATTCTATGTTTGTAAAACTATAACTAGTGTCTAGTACATGTTTATTTATTTAGTTGGTCAAGTAAAGAAATACAAAATACAAAATATAACAACAAACCACAAATTGCAAGCAATTTTTTTATTAGAGACAACTTTTTTTTTTTTTAATGCATGCAATATTGCTAACGAATTTTTTTTTATTTAATTTAATTTTTTATTTTTTTGTATTATTTGAATGACAGATGAATTTTAGCATTTTTATTATTTTGATTTATTCATTTTTTGTACATTATATTGTCACAATTAGAGATTTTATTGAGTGATTGATTGTGCAAAATATTTCAATTCTTTATGTTGCTGTTAGTATATTCCAGCAATTTCATTCTTTATGTACAATTTATGTATTTTTTTTTAACCACTATAATAATAAAAAAGAATGAATAATTGGTTTGCGATTCAAATAAATTATTATGTTCTGGATACAAATCAATTCTAAACTTGTAGAAAGTTTTTATTTAAATTTAATTAAAAATGACGTGTGTAATGGCTAGTTAAGTAATTTTCTTTTCAATTTTAATGTTTTGTTTTTTTTTTTACTCAAAATTAAAGCATAATTAGAAAATTCAAAATAGCCGAAAGTTTAAATTAAAACTTTCACTCAAGTTTACAAATAAAGTTTATAAAGAAATACAAAATGCGATGTATTAATTACATTTGTTGAGAATAATCTTTTATTGAAACGCAATAGAATATTCATAACAATAAATTTAATATATATTTTTTTTTTTATGTATTACCTACTCATTTCTTGTTTTTTTTTTATGACTTCTTAATAATTTTATTTTAATTTAATAACAATATTTTTATAACTTAAATCAAAACAAGTTTATTATTATTATTGTTATTAATATAGAAAGAATCCATCAACGTCGTTTATATTTTCTTGTTACATTTGTACATGTTTTCATTGTAATAATAATTTTATTTTTATTTTCTTTTCGTGTAATTTTTTTTTTTCATTCTTCTGTTACTTCTTTCATTCTTTACCTTGTTTAACAGTTTTACTGTCTTTACATGTCTCGACAGTTAAATTAACATTAAAAATTGCTGTTTTCTAGAAATGCTCGCAACAATGAAATAATTATTTAGACCGTAATATGTGACCTAGAATTCTAATAAAGAAGATGAGTTTGATTTACTTTAATGAAATAAAAAATTAGGAAATGAAAAAAGAAAAAAAGCAGCAACAGCAGCATAACGAACTTAAAGGCATAATTAGTTCTGATTGTAATAAAAATAATTTTATAGAAAGTGTAGATTTTATTTGTATGCCATTTATCTAATTTTATCGTTTTTACCTAAAGTTTTTTTTTTTTTCTTGACGATACAGTATTGTAATGTGTTAAAGTGAAAATATATAAATTAAAAATTAAATGCGTGCAAATTGATTTTTTTTTTCTTCAATTAAATTTTCTATTTCTTATCACTGTAATTAAATTGAACTAGAAAGAAAATAAAAAAAAAAAAATTAAATTAAATTTCTAATAAATTTAGTTTCGTGTTAAAAAAAATAAAATCAAATTTATATGTTTAAAATTAATTACACGATTTCAATTGATTGACATTTTTTGTTTTTCTAAAGTTGACTAAAGGTTAAACGAAAACACTTTAAATTATTTAAAATTTATTGATAAAATAGACAGATGAGTTTCACTTAAAAATATATTAATCTTAATAAAGTATGTATATTGGGTGATATTTAAATCTCCCATTCATTAGAACAATCAGAAAAGCATTATGATTTATTAAAAAACATAAATTTAAGCCTTCAAAGTACATATTATTTGTTTAATAAAAAAAAAATTGTAATTTGGTGCAAGTCGTTGTGCTTATATTACGCTGCAGCATTACAAATTAAAGCAAAATAAAATAAATAACTAGAATAGTACTTTAAATGTTTATTACTCAACGAAAATATCAATTAAAATCCAAGAAAAAAAAAACCACTCAAAATCCAATTCAAAGAATAAACGTATAAGAAATTTCGAATGCCAAACAAAATAATTACGTTTATTGCACTTAAACTAATTAAAGTAAAAAAAAATAAAATTTAATTATGCAAAAACGATGTATTTTCTAGAATTTTACAATTTAACATAAAAAATAAAAAAAAAAAAAAAAGATTCAAGCAAATATGTGTGAATTTGAAACAAAGTCGCAATTTGTAAAAATAAATAAATAAATGCGACATTTTAGTGTAAAACGTGATTGAATTTAATTAAATAATTAAACAGTTTTTGCTTTATTTATTTAATCTTTCTTTAAATAATGATTTTCACTAGAAATCAATTGAATCGTGATTATTGTAAATTCTTTTTTACTTTTATTTACATATATTTGTATTTAATAATAAAATTAAAAATTGTTTTTTTCCCGTTTTATCGTAATAAGAGTTAAACTAAATTATTTTATAAGATTTATGAAATATTAAAAATAATCGAAAATTATAATAACAAAAGTTTTTAAAAAAAAAAAACAGAATAAAAAATAAATTAATTTTTATTTGTCTGCACTTAATTTGGACGCCTGACAATACTTTACATATTTTTATTACTTATATTTTTAGCTACTTGATATTTTACTTCTTTTTTTTTTTTATTTAATTGATTTCTATATTTATTAACAATAAAATAATGTACATCTTCTGTTTTGTTGTATTTTAATTTAATTTATTGTTTGAAAAGAAACAAAATAAAAAAAAAAAATTAATTTAAAAAACATTCGCTGAAAGGTTAAATTGTTTAAACTGAATTACCTGAAAACAAAAAAGTATTTTTTTTTTGGCTTAAAGTTAAGGTAAAAATAATAAATAATTCTTTTGTTTTGTCAAAAGACAACAATTACGCTTTGTTTTTTTTTTATTTTATGTAATCGAAATAATTTGCTTAAATTTAATTATTATTTATTATTGGTTACTGCTGTCATTAGATCTTTACAAGCATCATTAACGTACTTTAAAGGGATAAATATCTTAAAGTTTATTTTACAGTAGTAAATAAAGCTTTTTTATTAATATAACGTTCTGTAAAGTTCAAAAAAATAAAAAAAAATATATTGGATTTATTCAACGATAAATTTAAAATTTATTTTAATTAAAACAGCTTTAAAATATATTTTTAAACTTTTAAAGAATCTAAATGTATCCTGTCATTACCTAAATAGAATAAATTCTTTAGATTTGAATCAAAAATTAAAAACAAAAATTGTTTACATAAATAATCAATATCATTTCCGTTTTTAAATGATAACAAGAATACATAACAGAAATCAAATAAAATGTAATTAACCTTCAATTACAACTATGATGCTTAATTTTATCAATGAAAATTATTTATACCAAAAAAAAAAAAAAACATTATTTATTCATAATTTCTGTAATATTATTCAATAAATGGAAATATTGTCGTTGGCTTTTTTATTTATTTTTTTTTCAATGTTATTTTATTATATTTTCTTCAATGTCAAGTAGAAAACATATATGCAAATTTATATAGGCAATAGTTAAACTAAATATAATTAATTACTTTCTTTTAGCATTAATTTTGTATTAATTTTGTTTTTAATAATTTCCTGATTCATGTCAAACTAACATTTAATTTTATTCGTTTATTAATTTCTGTTAACTGTTTAGTTTTTTTTTTTTTTCTTTTTCTTATTGATAATTGAGTTAGAAAACATGTAAACTGTATTTTACATTAGCATTTAATTATAATATGTGTTCAAATGTATTCAATTAATTTTCTTTTCTTTTCTGTTTTTTTTTTTTTTTTTGCAAAAATCCAATAGGGAATATAATAATAAAATTAAATACCACCCGGTATTAGGTAACAAGAAAAAAACATTTTTCTTTTTGTTTTGTTTACCTACATTAAATACATAAACTAATATAAATTAAAGATAATTAAAATTAGCGCAAATTTGATAAAAAAATTTTTGTTAAATTTTTAATTATTTATTTACTTTATAACAAAAATTAAACAAATATTTGAAAGTAGATAAGTTTAGATGATTTAACTTGTGATGCTGTAATGTATTTATGTTTTTTTTTTTTTTGCCTAAATTAAATAAATTTATTAAAACAAAAAGATACATTGTTCTTCTTTATTATTAACTGATAAGTTTTTGTTGCTTATTTTGTTAATATATAAAGAATTATGTAACGATATGTTATGCCGTTTAATGAAAATAATTTCGTTTCATAATTTTTATTTTTAAATAACTCATAAAATTACTGTTTTATTGATGAAAAGATCACTAAAATTATTTTAATTTTGTCATATCAAATCATTATAGACGTATCAAATATATTTAATAAATAGTCGTGATTTTTTATTAATTACTTTTAAACAATGTTTGAATAATAATAAGGTAGCTATAGAATAATTAATATTTCGATTGTAAATCAACTAACATAAAATTAGCATAAAATCAATTATTCATTAGCAAACCAAAAATTGATTCAATTTACGGAAGAGAAATAAACAAATAAAAAAAAAAACGAAAGGAATATCTAATATTCAAAAACTGTTTATATGTAGGACAAACAATATTCAGGTTGGATTGTTTATAAATATTTTAATATCGTGTTAGTTAAATATAATTTAATTTTCTTAAATAAAAATTCTTTTCCATTCATTATATAATAAAAATAATAAAATGAATAAGAAAATTCAAGTTCACGCTACAAGGTTTAAGTTATTTTGTTATTTATTCTGTTATTTTTATTTTTTACGCCATATAATCGTAAATAAACATATGATGTTACAAGTAAATAAAAAAGTAAAAACCATTAAAATGATTACATATTTGTATATTGAAAAATGAAACCATATGGTAATAAAATTTATTTAAATTTTAATATTTTCGATAAGCACAATTGTTTTTACTGATAAATCATTAAGAATTTGTAAAAAACTTTGTATTTTGCACTTGAATTTATATCAAATATATTGAAAACCAATTTTTCTTATGTTAATTTAATTTAACCTTGGTTAAATTGGAAGCTATGGAATCTTCTGAATATGTTTCAAAACGTAATCAATTATAATTCACAAGTTTATTTTAGTACGTAGAAACTTAATAATTTGTTTAAATTTAAACAAAAATATAAAAACAGATAACTAAATAGTAATCATCTAAAAATAATAAAATCAAAGATCTGAAAGATATCTATTTAAAAGTTTCAAAACACCGAAAAACATCGCCAAACAAAACATTTAAGCAAAATAAAATTAAATATTTGTATCATATTTTGCTAATTTTAAGTAATATAAATAGAAAACATTTCGTTATTATATTTTTGTGGCTTATCCTTGTCTATTTTTGTTTACATTTACTTGAACTTAGCTTAACAGAAATATTAATATTTCTATATTAACATAAATAAATTGAGTACAATTTTTGAGTTTATTTGTATAAAATATTTCTATACAAAAATTAATGAAATGAATCTTTTTTTTATTTTTTTTTTTTTGAGTCTATAATATTATTAAGATAATAAAATATGTTTTATGATTAATAAAAAATCTAAGACATGAAAGAAAAAAATTGATTCAGTCATAATATTTATACAAAATAAAAATTAAATCATTTAATTTCTCTTTTATATTCAAATTAACATTCAATTAAATAATTTGATTAAATTACTTTTATTGCAAGTCAAAAGGTTAAATGTGTGTTTAAATGATTTATTCGCTATACTTTATAAATTATAAACATTCACTTAACAGTTTTATTTTTATTTTATATTAATAAATAAAAAAAAAAAAAAAATTATGAATAAAACACTCACCTTTGCTATCGGTACTCATGGTTTATTGATTATTAATTCGATTTCTTCTTAGTTGATTATTTGTTAATATTTTATCGTCACTTAGCTTATTTACTGATCGTCAATTGATCGGGTTTTTTTTTTAAGCTTTATTCACTTTTAACGCACAGACTTTTTTTTTATTATTATTATTTATTTAATTTGATTTTAAATGTTTACCTAGAAATTATATAAAAAATTGTGATAATTAATTACTAATTTTTTTTTTTCATTTTTTTTTTATTATTTTAATCAATCAAAAGCAAAATTCAGGTTTTTTTATAGTTTTTATTTTATTTTTTTTATTCATTTGATTAGATAATTTAGTTATTAATTAAACAATCATTTGTTAAAATTTGACAAATCGAATTTATTTAATTAGTCTATCAGTAATTAAATCATTTATTTTATAATTAAATTTAATATTGAAACTAGACTGATTTGAATTCAGAAAAAAAACAATTGTATATATATATATGAAATAAATTAATTCTAATTGACCTAATTTTAATAATAGAAATAAAATTAAATTTACTCTTGAAAACGCTTACTAATAGCATTAATAAACTTCTAAGGCGTTTCGTTTTATATAGATTAATTTTTATCCACAAAATCCGATTTTTTGTTTTGATTTTTTTTTTTAATTAAAATTTTTAATTTAACAGAAGAAAAAAAAATGTGTAATAAAACATAAAATAAAAACAAAAAACAAATATTGTGTTAATTAAGTATATAATGAGTTAATTTAAGATTTAATTAGTCAAAACGAAACAATTTGAAGAAATAAAATGATTTATTATTATACTCAATAGAACGACAGCAAATAAACGATGTAATTAATAATAAAATTACACGAAAAATTAATTGAAACTATTAAAAATTATGAAATTAATAAAATATGTCGATAATATTTGTAAACAAAATAATAAATCATCCATTAATTACATAAATACAAAATCGATTTATTAAGAAACGTTTATGGTAAGTTTCGTTAGGAGTTATTAAAGTCTTACATCAATAAAATGATAAAAGGATCAAAGTATTTAAATGGTAAATTGTAAAAAAAAAATTATTTATGATTGAATAAATAAATAACACTTTTAGCTTATCTAATTAATAATGAAAATTTAAGTTAAACGAAAACCACAAAAACCACAAGAACTAAGAAACAATATTTAGAAAAAATATTTTTTTTTATTTTAAATCTAAAAATAAAATTAACTGAAAGAAATGCTCAAACAAATGTTTTGATGTAGATTAGCAAAGTAATAAATTAAAATTAATAAAAGTAAAGACAAAAAAAAAATTAAATAAAAAATTTGCATGATGAAATGAATTTAAACTTTCAAAATGATCAGATAAAAAATGTGAAAAAAGAAATATCTTTCTTATAAAATCTTTTTCATTTTTCTTTTTTCGTTTTTTTTTTTCTTTTCTCGTTGGAATTAAACTAAAAAAATGTTATGACACAATTTCACTAAATTATTTATTTATATAGTTTTGCATTTTAACTATCAAACATTTTTGTATCATTAAAAGCAAATAACAAAAAAAAAAAAAAAAACTTTAAAACTGTTAATAAACCACTGGCATTAGTATTTAATGCAAAACCAAACTTAAGATGACTTACTTAAAACAAAGCTATAATTTTAAATAAATTTTATTATTTTTTTTTTTATTATTTTAAAATAAAATTCACAATGATTTATAAAAAGTAAAAAAAAAAAAATAATCAGAAAAGCGCACGGTGAAAAAAAAAAGAACTTTCAGCAACAAAAGAAGCACAAGAAATGAATTAAAAACGGCAAAGCTTTTATGTTTTATTATATTTTCTTCTATTTATTAAATAATAAAAAAATAAATAAATTTATTAATAAAAATAAAAATAAATATATGTATATTGAATGTACGTTGTGTGTCAGGCACCTGTGCAGCAACAACTGTTGCCAGAGTTAGTTATAAAATGACAAGAAAGCCGGCAACGCACCGTACAAATATATTCATCATTTTCAGTTTATTTATTTTTAAAATATATTTTTTTTTAGTAGTTAGTTGTTGAGTTTATCAATGTTAACATAAAAATACAACAATACGAGTGAAACAAACATAAATTCACCACAACAACATATGAAACAAGTTTTTTCTCTTCATTTTTTTTTTTTTTAAGACTCAAGTCCCACAGTTTTTTCTTTCATTTCTTATTATTAATCACACTGAAGACACAGAAATTGTTTTATTAAATTCTTTTCATCATTTCTCTTTTTGAATGAGAAATGTTTTGCTTTTTTTTCCAGGCATTTTTTAAGCCAAGTAAAAGTTTATTTTAATTTCCACTCAAAAATTCACTCATTTTTTTTTTTTTTTTTTTCAAGTTTATTAAAACAGATTTATTTAGTTCATGTCAGTATGAATTTTTTTATGATTTAATAAAGAAAAAAATATTATTTTAAAATAAGAATAATTATGTATTGTTAAAGGTAATTGGCCTTAATTTGTTTGTAACTAAGGAAAACAATTTGTTTAATAAAAAAACATTATCGATAAAACTTTATAATAAACTTTCGATTGTTCAATGCTATTCTTAAGACAAACAAAAGTTACTTTTTAGCATATTACGAAAAAAAAAATATATATATAAAATTCTTATCTTAAAACTAGCGTAAAATTTTTGTTTTTTAAATATATTATCAAGTTTCGAAGAAAAATTATTAACGTATAAAATCAAAACATACAAAAATACTAAAAAGCTTGCACGTGATAAATAAACGTTTTTCTTGCTTTATTTCACCGATAAAAATAAAAAATTTATAAATATTTTATTTGTGTGTTGTAATTTATAATAATTTTATATGAATAAGAAAACTATTGATTTTTATTTCATTTTATTTCTTATATAACAACAAAAAACCAGTCTTCAAAAGTTCTTAAGATCTTTTTAATTCTTAATAATTTGAACTTGTTTAATCATGTGATGTGTTTATGTTTGTTTATAAATTTGATATTAAAAGGATGAAGTAATGTATTTACTGGTTCCAATTTCTAAAGAACAACTAATGGATTAATTTAAATCAAAAGATGAATTGTATAAAGAGATTTATTTGCGTCTTACGATCGTGAGTGAGGTCTTTTCAATTTTAATTTTTTTTTTTATAAGCTTTAGCTGCCACATTCATTTGTAATGCTTGAAGTGAATTAATTTAGAATAAATATTATTTAAATATTGCATGAATGACATGGCAGTTTTATTTGTTTATTTATTTATAAAATCATATAATGACTTTGCTAAAGTTTTAATTGAATAAAATGTCCCTTTAGACAAATAATTGCATAATTATTCGATTTAAAAATAGTGAAATAAATAAAATATTAAATATTTCAATTAAAAAAAGCCAAGTAAAAGCATAACAAGTTTAATTAAAAAAAAATCATTAAAATAATTATTAAATAAACTCAAAACGTAATAAACGTTCTAATTTTTTATCAAAATAAGCAAACTTGTAATCATTATACAACAATACTATACATAAAGCACAGCATTTATTTCATCATACATTGAATTAAAATAAATATTTATCCTTAGATTAAATTAATGTTCCAATTATAATGTTTATCTTGTTTGATGTTTTTCGTTTTTCTTTCGCTTTTATTAAAAAAAAATTTTTTTTTCTTTTTTAATTTCATTTTTATAAATGAATGAATGCGGCAAGCACGAACAAGGTGAATTTATTATTAAATTAATAAAATAAAATAAATAAAATTTTTCAATGTTATCCTTTTATTTACTTATTTATAAAATAATTAACAAAAAAAAATTCCCTTATTAACAATTATATAAGTATTTTAATTCAGAAAAACAATTACACTTTGCAAAATAATAATATGCCTTAACGAAATAAAAAATTCTATAATTAATTTATAAATAATTTAATTATCTACCGTAAATAATGTTAATTTCAATATTATTTCTTTTAAATTACCTATTTCTGTTTAATTAAATTAATTACTTTGTTTTTCTTTATAATGTCATTTTCTATCTGTAAAATAAGCATCTTTAAAATAATTAATACTATTATAATATTGTTTGTAATTTAATTTTTTTTTGTTATTATTTCTAATATATTAAAATATTAATACTGATATAACAACATACAAACATAATAATGATTGAATGATATATTCTTGATTAGTTATTAATTACTAATAGCTATCGCAAATGAAAACTATACTGTTCTTAGTCTTATCCTGGATTTAGAAGTAAAAGTTTTAAAATTATTAAATAATGATGAATCTTATACCAAACTACAGCCTTTGTCAGTTTTTATAACACGTTATATAAACTGGATTTTATGCATTAAAATCAACGATATTTTGCATAGTAATCTTAATCTTAATCATTCATTGATTTAAAATCGTTAATGATATTAAAAGCATTTCGCTCTTATGCACAAACAATACGAGTACTTCTTATAATGTCCTTAAAAATAATATTATTGTTAAAAAAAAATACTTTTAGTAAGGATACATAATTTTTAAAACGAAACTTATTTTGTAATATTTATTGACTTTTAATTCCAAAAATTTAATTAATTTATTCAAAATATTAATAAATTTGGTGTTGGAGTTGTTTTTACTTTATTGTAGTAAATAAATAATAAACAAAAAAAATAAAAATAATAAAGTTATTAAAAAGAAAACTTTCTCGTAAGCTTAACAAATAAAATAATTAATCCTGAGTCAACAAAAATAAAATTGTGTAAAATAAAAAATTAATTTTATTCAACATCGAAACTGACTCAACATAAAATATTAATAAAAAGAAAAAAAAAAAACTATCGATGAAAAATACTCAACAAGTGCCGACAAAAAGTAATTCAAGTCATATTTATGTAACCGAAAATCTTTTAATTTATTTAAATGACAAAATATTGGTTATTGGAAATGTTAATTGTGTTTTGACCTTGATTTTACATAAAAATATTAACTGTAATTACAGTAGATAAATGCTGGAAACTTTTCAAAGTTTTCAATAAACAGTTTTATTTATTTTTTTTACAAAAGCTACATAAATAATGATTCATTTAAAGACGTTTAGTGATCATTGTTTTCCTACATTTTTTTTCATCATATAATTAGATAATCAATCAAAATGTAAAATAATAAAGAGTTCCTCTTATTTTTATTTGTGGTTTGTTTGTTTTTTTTTACAATTACCTTTGATGTATCGACTTTAATTAAAATTCTTATTTGTTTAATTTTCCAAGTAAAAATGATCAAAAGTAAAAAAAAAAATGTTTATAAACAACCAACTATAAAATCGTCATCAATAAATTGATTTATTTATCTTTTTTATTTAATATACTGAAATTATTCAATTATATAAATTTGTTGAAATTAATTTAACATTTTTTTTTTCTCTATTTGCGGCGCTTAAATAGAAGCAAACAGTAAATTAAATTATAAATCAAATGATAATAATAATAATAATAATAACAAATTAAATAAGAATTTAAATCAATAAATAAATAGACAAGGCATGAATTCTAAAATAAAACTTTCTTAAAATTGGTTTATTATTTTGTCATAAAAATAAAATAAAAAAAAACGTTACCTGTCAACGATAAATTATAAAAGATTTTAATGTAATTAATTAGAATATTTCTGTTAAAGTTTACGTGTCTTAAGCATATAAGAATGTTTTATCTACGCCCTTTTAGATGTATTGATGAGCTTTTTAACAAAATAAAAACATTAAATAAGTAAATCCGATAAATATTAAGATTCGTTTCTGATTTATTTAGCTATAAAACTAATATCAAAATATTACTTTCTGTTTTTCATACACAGAATACATTAAAGTAATCTTCCAGAAACATATTTAACGCTTATTAATATTGAAAAATAATTATTTTAATAGATATTCAGCGGAAATAAATATGATTTTCATTGTCAATAAAAATAAAAAGAAGTAAAAACTGAGTGCAAAAAATTATCATCATCATAATTCAATAAAAAAAAGTATTCATGAAATTTGTCTGAAATATATATTTTGTGTTTATTTTTCTGAATGCTGCTTATTTAGTAATTTAATTTTAATAAACCGAAATAAACAAAAAAAAAATATATTTAAGCATAGGAAGTTTTGAAATTAAATAATTTTTTTTATTATTGGTGACAAAATTGATAGTGGGTGACATCAGTAGTAATTGTTTGATTTATACAAAACACATTTTTGATGTTTTTATTTTTTATTTTTTTTTACTAATAATTTGGCTTCAATGTGCTATGAAGGTTTATTTAATTAAAAACATACAAAATAATGTTAATAAATTTTAATAAATAGAAATTTTAAAACGTTTGCGATAATATTATTTTGGTGCAGATGCGACACAGTTTTTAATTTATTAATTTAAGACAACAGCATGAGAAAGCTAATTATAATTATGAATGTAGGAGAAAATTGCGAATTAACAGCAGCAGTTATGATAAACATTGATAATCCAATTGTCTTCAAAATGACATTCAAAAAAAATTTATGTTTCAAGACATTTTTTTGCTTTCTTAAAATGAATACAACAAAAATTGATGACTGACTTGTAAATAATTTTCCATCATAAATATCTTTCCTTACTCACAATAATAATTATTAATTACTTGATTTTTATTGTTTTCTTTGAAATTAATTTCTTTATTAAACTTATTACACATGTTAAATAGAATTTAATTTCCTTCAAGTACCTGAAAATAGATGTTGCATGTTGACATATTAAAAAAATTAAATAAAATATAATTATACTAAAAATAAAACTCTGAACAAACATTATAATAAAAAGGTCATTCAAGTATTTAAATTAATTATTTTATTAGTTTAATGAATTTTAAGGACAAATTATACATTACAGATGTTTATCCGTGTGATTTATATATAGATTTTTCTAAGTTATAAACAAGCGATTACTTGAATAATCATTGATTAAATATTTAATGAGCATCCAAAAATGTTAATTTCAAGACAAAATTAGTCTTCATAGGAGTATTTTAGTACATTAAATATAACAATGATTCAGATTATTAACAGAAACATTATTTTTATCTAATAAGCAACAAAAATTCTTTATTTTTAAATAGACTACAACTAAAAGCTTTAAATAAAAATTTAATACTTCTGGAATTGATTTACATTGCTTACAAAATACCTTAAAAGAATGTCCTTGATCAAACATAATAAATACCATAAAGTACAGAACTTTTATTTTACAACAATAATGTAACAAAAATAAATAAATAAATAAAGAAGTTAATTAAGTATTTGCTAGTTAAAGCCGACAAATGAACAAATCTACAAATCAAACGCACTTAGGTTCGCCTAAACAATGCATAAATCGTGTTCAAATAATTATTTAAAAAAAATTAAATTTAATATAACAATAACATGACATTTGATTATATTAATTTGTTTACATAACGCAATATCTACATATATATATGTAAGTTCATAAGACATAAAATTAAATAATTTAAATTATTAAAAAAAAAAAAAAATATATATATATATATATATATATATGAATTGACCTAGATTGTGTCACTGAACTACAATAGAATATTATTTCTTCGGAATATTGTTTAGTGTCTTGTCTTGAAACAAATTTCGTTCTTGAAATAAAAATACAAAAAGGTTAATTTTGCTTCTACTTTTTTTTTTTTTTTTTTTTTTTTTTCTTTGCTTAATTCTATTAACCAGAATTTTATTATTATTATTTAATTTTATACAATTAACGTGATGTATGATTTATTATCTTAAGTTTTCTTTACAACAAAACACAAACAAAAAAATTAAATAAAAACATGAAAACAAAAAAGATATAATAATAATACAGAATAAATATTCAAATCATGTCTCTAAAGTTAATAATTATAATAAAATTTAATAATAAAAGATTTTACTATACACAAATGATGAGTGGAAATTTTAAAATGAAATAATAATAATGATTATTATTATTATTAATATGAATAAAACAACAAATTAATTATCAAATGAAGAAAAATGAAACTCATTTGCCAAATTTTTTTGTAAATAACAATAAATTTTATGTAAATTAAGGCAACCGTGTGTAATAATAAGCTCAGTATAAGAAACATTATTCATTCAGCGTAATAATGTTTTACTTTTATTTTCTTTCATGTCTACGATTTTCAATAATCATTATTTTCCGGATTTAATCGTTCTTTGATCGATGATATTTTTATTAAATATTCTCAAACAATTCATCCTTAATTTTCATTAAACATTTTTAATTTTTGCACATTCATTAGACAGCAATTTATGATCATCTTTTTCTAATCACTAATATGTGAAAGAAGTCCTCTTTGGTAAAATTTATGATTGTATCTACCTCATCCCATTCTTTATAAAACCTTCTTTTAATATATTAGCAAAGCAATGTTCTTTAAATGTTGGATTCTTCTTTAATACTCAAGAGCTTTATATACTTGATTGAAGATTGAAGAAATTTAACGTATTATGTACATAGTTTTGGTCAGTTGTTTTTTTTTTTATTTTAATTCAACAGTTGATAATGTCTTAAATGAAAATACCCTTAAGCACACATGTAAAAAAAAGAGGAGAAACATCAAATGAAAACAAAACAATTAAACATGTTGAAGAAGATACCTGCTTAAAATAAACAAACAAATTAATTATTAAAACGAAGGTCATTAATGCAATTAACAAATAGACGCGAATAGTCATTATTTATTTAGTTACATAAATTTGTTATCTTCGTTATTTATTTTTTTTTTTTCATTTTTTTAAATACATAACCACTATCATCACAAATAGATTTAAAAAAAAAGAAAACAAAGAGTAAATTATTAATTAAATAATTATATGTATTAACCGTTTTTTTTTTTTTTTTTTGATATTTTTACTTTAAAAAATAATTAATTTGGATTTAATAATTAATTATTAAAACCTAATGACAATGCTATTTTGTTTCAATCATTTTTTTTATACATTTTTATGATTTTTTAACGAAAAATAAATTAATATTAATAAGGAAATAAAGAGGAATTAATATGAGTTTTTAACCTTTCGATTTATATTTTTTTCTTAATAATTTTTATAATGAAAAATTCACTGTCGGTTTTGTATAAACGTCACAGTTTGTGGTTGGGTAAATCCTTTCCATTTTATTGTTTTGCTTTTGTTTCTTTTTTTGCAGAAATGAAAAGTTTGCAGAAATATTATAATAGTAAAAAATAAACAAGTAAACAGAAATTAAGTTTAGTTTAGCAAGCACACGATGAGCTTAATAACAAGCGAACACCCTGCCATCTGATGGAAAGTTTAAACGGTATATGGTGCTTAGCTTTGATTATATTCAAGTTTTACTCAAACTTTATTTATGCAACAATTATTGTATTATTCATAACCAATTTCAACATTAAAATTAAAAAAAAAAAAATTTCTAATAAAATTCATATTTATGTTGTATGTTGTTAATGGATAACATACATATTTAAAACAACAAGAACAGCAGAAATTTAAAGCGTTTTCTAGTAATTCTTAAATAAAGTATAGTTTTTTAAATACTTACCAAAGCTTTTCGTACTTAAAATCAACAAACCTACATTTATTATTTGCAATTATAATGACCAACCATTCCACCTTGTAACTATTCGTCGTCGTTGACTCGTTATTCGAATTGAATAACATGCATTTGGGTTGTTAAAAATTTTATTCTAATATAAAACATTCATTGATTAGACAAAGGCTTAGATTCCAACAATAAAGTTTAATGATTTTCGAATGAAACTCCAAATAATAATTTTAGGAAGTTTAAGTTTACCGGATAAATTTCAAATAAAAATTCCGCCATTTTTTATAATCATAAAGCTGATTGTATTGTTTTTAAAATATTGTATTAGAATCCGCCTCCATTGAATCATTATTTTCATTTGACATTTAAAAAAAACATATACACATAAAATAACATTAAATAAATGATTGTCAAAATACTTAAATATCATTATTATAAAATCAAATATTCTTTATTTATTTGACGACACAATTAACCATAATACTAATAAAATGAATTGTGATACGATAAAAAATTATAATAAAATAGTGAGAAATTATAAGAAATATTTTTTAAAGCCACCAAAGTTACATAACCTAGAAAAACAGCAATTGCTTAAATATATTAAAAAATTACACGGTTTTATAAATATACAAAATAAAATAAATAAAAAGTGCCGATTGAAAATAAATATATTGGTATAACCCTATTAGTAATAAAAAGAAAAACATAAGTTATTTTTTGTTGGTCTCATTTTAGAAAAACAATATTGAAATTTACCAGTCAAACAGTCTAAATGCTATTGCAAATGAAAACAATAACAAAGCTGCAGTTCCAAATATTAACCAAGATACAACTAGTTTTATTGAAAGCATTAAAGAAGTTGCAGAAACAATACAAAATCAAAATGGATTTGTTTATGAGCCTACTTCAGGACTTTATTATGACAGTCAAACTGGATATTACTACAATGCTGTACATATAAAATTAAATATTAATTTGATGAAATGCTAATACTTGTTGATTTGTTTTAGGAGTTAGGTTTATATTACGATGGACAAACAGGATCATATTACAAATATAATCAAGAAGAAAATTCATTTGAGTTTCACTCACAAGTGGTTACCGAAAATCAGATACAGGTAAAATATCAGAGATATATATTTCTGATAAGCAAAATGAACAAAAATGAAATAATTTTTTTAGGTTCATGAAATCTTCAATTACCGTCAAAAACGAGTTAGGTAGGTGAAATCTTTAGATCTTAGTTGAAAACAAGAAATTTTTTCTTAATTACAGAACCAGGATGAGAAAAGTGCTAAAGAATCATCGCCAGAATCTGAGGCTAATTATAACAGTGATACATCATCATATTGGTCTCGATATTACAGACGTAAATCAAAATCACGAGCAAAATCAAAAAAGAAGAAAAAGAAATCAAAATCTAGATCTAGATCTAAGAACAAGGATAAAAAAGAAGACGGTGAACTAACCAGTGATTCTGATAATTCTGTAATATTTGTGAAACGCTCAGGACATTCAAAATCAGGCTATGATGGTAAAATATAATAGCCTTGAGTCTTATACCTTCGTTATATACAGTAAACTTTTTATTTTAGATATTGCAAAAAGATATCCACCTTCACTGAGAATTGTTGTACAAGAAACTAATTTAACAAATTTAAAAATTGGTGAATTATTTTTAGTTACATATAAAGGTGGGACACTTGGCCGGGAAGGCACACATGACGTTATTATTCCTGATATCAATATTTCAAAGGTAAATTTGAATTCAAATGCTTAGATATCTAAATTTATTACCTTATTTTCGATGTTATTTGCAGTTTCATTTAAAATTTGTGTACAATGAAAGAAAGCGTTTGTACCAATGTCGAGATTTAGGGTCAAGAAATAGTACATTTTTGAATGGTGCAAGAATGTCAAATGCTAAACAAGAAAGTGCTTTAATGGATTTGGAGCATGGAAGTGTATTACAGGTAAATTTTAATTAATATAAAGTTTATAAATGTTCGTACTAATGTTCATATTAATGTTAATATTAAAGCTTTCGCAAACAAAATTATTATGTCATATACATGCTGGTCATACAACATGTGAACTTTGCGAACCAGGCCTTATAAAATCAGAATCACCACCGCCACCAAAAGTAAACAATGAAATTTTAACAAGGAAACAAGAATTAAAAAGAATACAAAAGAAATATGCTTTAGAAAATGAAAGTAAGTTAAGTAACGAATTCATCACCAGATAATTTATTAAAAATTTTATTTTTTCTTCCAAAAGACTATACCGAGGTAAAAACAAATAAAAATTACAGTGATCGTGCTGACGAAAGGCGAAAAGTTGTCGGAAGTTCAACAAATGCTGAAAAAACATATACAGCTTCCCTGGACGCGTAAATTTAATTATTATATTTTGTGTGGCTAGAAACTAACTTTTTTTTTTAATATTTTTAGTTCTATATCGAGTGAAAATCGTGGTTTCAAAATGCTATCAAAACTAGGATGGTCACAAGGTCAAAGTTTGGGTAAAAATGATTCAGGCTTGTTGGAACCGGTAATAAAAGTTTAAAAATTTTGTTTTATACTGATGCTAATGCATTTTTTTTATTTTTGGTAAAGATTCCACTGTACAGTAATGAGGGGAAGAAAGGATTAGACGTTTCTATGCCAAAAAATCAAATACAAATTATGTCAAAAGTTTCGAATAAAAAATCACTTGCATGGAAAAAGGCACAAGAAAGATATCAAAATATCACAAAAACAAACATTTTTAATGATGATGATGATAATGGCGATAGTTAATTTACTTTAATTTATTTCTTTTCATATTTATACTTTTCATTTTGTATTTATGTTACTTTTCTTTTAAATAATAATAAAAAAGAAAACACAAATCTTTAAAAATTAATTATTATTGTAATACCCTTATGAAAACTGTGATTAGTAAGAGATACTTAGAATATAATTGTATTCAGACATTAAAAGCTCAATACTATATATATAAAAAAAAAACTTTCAACATAAAATTTAATTTATATTTTATTTGTGTGATTCATATCACGTGAGGTAATTTTAAAAATTTCATTACCATCTTTTGTATATGTTTTTTTTTCTTTTTCTTATAAAACATAAATAATCCAAAGTTGTATCCAAAGTATAAACAAGTTAATTCACATCCTGTTTTTTGACTTCTACATTTGTTTTTCATATAATTATAAAAATACGACAAAAATATTTACAAAATTTGTTCAATCAACTTAGAACTTGTATCTTATTACTTATTATTGCATCTTGTATATAATTATAATAAAAAAAAAAAAATTATAATTTAATAAAAATAATCTAATTACTAATAAACAAAATCTAAGTAAAAAAATGTATGCATTTTTATCTAAATTGCATATAGATTATATTTATAAATAAATAAACGTAAATTATAATAATAAATATTTTTTATTTATTTATTTATTTTTTTTTTTTTTTGATATTAAAATGAAAAGAACAACCACAACAAATATAATAATAAAGATTTATATCAATCTTCTCAATATGTGATGTGATCAACTGATGATAATCGTTGGTAAATAAAACCGGTATGGATATTTCTTTTCTTTTTGTTTTTTTTTTTATCAGATTTTAGTAATTGCTGTTTACAACGAATAAACTATGAAATATAAGGTCTAATATTTTAGGTCGTGTCTCATTTGCATTTAAATTATACGTTAAATCCATTGGCTATTGTTTTGCATTTGAAACTTTTAACTTGCATGCAAGTCAACAATTGATTGGTTGACTTAAGCTCTGGATAAACAGCTTAACAAATTTTTCAGAATATAAATTGAAAATTAGTTATATTTTAACTAAAAAAAGAAAATAATAAGTGAAAATCCTTTGATATTAATTTTTTTTCTTTTTTTTTATTTTTGTTGTTCAATAATTAATGTCTGAGCTATTCAACCCTGATTTACATCAATTTTAACTTTTTTTTTTCTTTTTTTTTTTTTTTTTTTAATTAAACTATTTGTCATATAGACGATATTAATTATGAAAATTATCTTTGCTAACAACGTGATGCTGCATATATTTTGTTAATATTTTGACATGACGTAATTTCAAAAAAAAAAAATTATAATAATAATAAATTAAAAAATATCTATAGAAAAAAAAATTATTAATAAAAAATTCTATGAATCAAAAGAAAAAGAAAGAAAAAAAAAATATATATTAAAAAATTACAAATAAATAAATTTATGCCAAATAAGTAAATAAATAATATTTTTATATAATATAATAAACTTCATTTATAAAATAATATATATATAGAAAAATATTATTTATTTATTTATTTACTTTTAATTAATTTAGTTGTTTGTATCTCTTTCGGTTTTTATTTATTTTTAACAATTTTTTTTACTAATTTAATTGAAAAGAATTTTTTTTTTTTGGTAAAGTAAAAGAAAATTGCAAATTCGATATACATATAATATGTATGTAATAACGTAAACACGATTTTTTTTTTTCGTTTCGTTTTATTTTTTTTTTTTAATGCAACATTTCGACAGCTCACCAGACCCAGACGAAAATCAAGTAAAGTTAAAGCAACAATAACCATAAACACCCAAGGAAGAGGTATTGCATATTGTTTTTCTTTATATACGTAGCAGCGCACAACTACAATCAGCAACAGTTGTTAAAAAATGAAAATTTTTGTTTTTACTGAAAAAATATTAATTAAATTAAGATGAGAGGGAAAAAAAATAACATAATAAAAAATTCAATTCCAATCCTAATCCATTTTTTAAGACCTGTTCATATTGTCGTTTGGGTTCTGCAAAAAGTTAAAAAGAAAAGAAATATATATATATAAAGAAAAGCTCAAAGAAAAAAAAAACGTTTATTTATTTATTTAATAAATATTTAACAATACGTAATGTTACGTATTCCGTCTGTACAGCCAATAAAACAGCATTTGCCACCGCCGCAGCCGCCAATATATGTATACAAAAAATAATAATAAAAAAATAAATAAATAAAATTCATTTGCTCGATTGTTGTTTTATTTTTACTTACTTTAATTCACTAAAAAATATATATATTTCAGTCAGTATTTGTTTTGTGATCGTCGAGAACGAAGCATTAATAAAAATTTCGCGAAATGATTGTATTTTCGTTTTAAATAATTTTTTTTTTTTTTTATATATAAATAATTAAAAAAATTCGTTTGAAAATATTAAATTGTTATTAATTTTAATTTTATTTTTCGTATTTTAGTTTATTTATTTTGTGTTAATTATGGTTTAATTTAAAAATAAAAGTGATTAAATGAACGTTAATTAATTTTAACCAACTATAAATTATTTTAATAAAAGTGATAATAAGCAATGGTATTTGCTACCTTAGCTTAAGTTAATAATGTGAATAAAATGTAAAATAAGATATAAATTAAATTATCTTAATTTTAATCTTATTTCTTGTAAAAAAAAAAAAAAAAATTAAAAAATATTTTTGCTTTTTATTTTTCTTGTTAACTTAATTCATGTTACTTGTGATTTTGTTTGTTTGTTTATTTGTTTGTTTTTATTTCTGTCTATATTTATTTCATATTTATTTTTAACTAAAAAATAATATTAATAAATAAACAAAATAAAACGGAAAAAAAAAATAATAAAAATAAAATTTTTATAAGTGTAAACGTTAGTTAAATGGAATTTAAAGTCACTGCCAACCATATAAGTCTTCCTCGAAAATTTAATTCATTTATTCTTTAACTAATAATAAATAATAAATAAATAATAATCACAATTAAAATGTTCTTAAATATTAATAAATATTTTCATTTCGTGATTTTTTGTTCAATTTTATAAAAAAAAAAATTCATTTTTACCTTTTTTGAATGCAAATTTAAATCAAACAACTGTGTTCTGTTTATTATGTTTACTCACAAATAATAATCACAGAAGCATTAAATAAATTAAAATTAAACATAAATAAATCATTATTTATGATTATTTTAAGAAAAATTTAATAATAGAAGAAATAATAATAATAATGATTATTATTTTATAATATTGCAAAGTAATAGAAAATTTAATAATAATAATAATAATACTAACTTAAAACCTACACAAAATGAATGAAAAATATTAAATTATTATTCATGTAATTTGCAAAAATAATAATAATAATAATTTTATATAAAAACAAAAAAAAAAAAAACGTATACTATAAGAAATAACTTTAAAGTCGTGATATTCCATTATAAAATGCAATTTTGTGTTATTTATTCACAATTTTATATTTTTTTTTATTATTATTAAAAACAAGCCACAAAAATATCTGAAATATAATAATAAACGTAAAAAACATATTTTTCACAATAATATAGCATAAATTCTATTTATAAAAGTTGAAACAAAAAACTTAATTAAATTTAATTAGAGGTAGGAAATTTCCATGTTATTTACACAGGTCTATCGTTAACGTTTATGCTGTAATAATGCTTTAAGTTTTTATTTATATTTAAATTAGCAATTTTCTTGAGTAATTTATAATAAATATCCCTTATTATCCTGTCTTAATCAGGTGACTAAATATAAATAAGTTTATTGTTCAGTTAAGCAAATAAACACAATTATAAAGCAATTGGTATTCTTTTTACTATTTATTTACGATAAAATATAATAACATCTAAATACTAGCAATATAGTAAAGCCGATTTAGTAATTTAATATTGTTTCTTTAAGCTTTTAAAAGAAAAAAAAAAATAAATAAAATTTAAATAAGAATAAAGAATTAAATAAATTTAAAATCTTGTGACAATTTGAAAGATTTATTACGAATAATGTCTAAGATCATGCTAATAAATTATATTTTTGCTCTCAATTAGTTAATATTATATAACTAAGAAACCCACTTAATTAGAGTTTATTAAGTCACTTAATTGTCTTTTAAATATTTTTTACTTCCTTAGATTTTAATATATAATGAAAAGAAAAAAGTTTAATAAAAAAAAGTCTTTTTGATTTATACGATATGGAAGGAAATATTTGTAGGCCGTTTCTTATTATTATTAATATTATTATTATTTTTCATTTATAAAGCATTTTGACCGACCTGCACAAATATAAATGAAACTAAGTAAGTTTTTAAAAAATAATCCGAATGAAACCGCCTAAGTTTTTTAAAATAAAACAGCAATATATAAGAACTTTATATTCCAAGTGGTTCGTTGGACAGAATGAAGAAGAATAAAAAAATCAGTAATTGAGGAAGCTAAATCTTATAGACGATTAATAAAGATTATTTTTAACGATTAAAACAGAAACTTTATTACAGAAGCAGTTATGTTCGTAGTGTTAATTTTATCTCTCATTAAAATAACGTTTAATTCAGTAATCGCAAAAATCATCAAAAGAATTAAATAACAAATTATAATGAAAAATCGCTTAAATAAATTGATTTTATCTTATCGCTTTTATTTTTTTATTTTATTTCTTTAGGTTTTCGCTTTGTTAAGCATTCCACTATGCGTTTTGCACTAATCAATTTATTTAAAGTGCATTTTTGTTTTTGAATACAGTTTACTAGTCTTTTCACTCAAGAATATAAACATATATATATATATATATATATATATATATATATATATGTATATTAAAGTAATTATAATAATAATTTATATGTTAAACAAAATAACCATCATCACTCCTCCTCAATATAATAATAATAATAATTAAAAATAAAAATTAAACTTGTTTACTGTAAACACAGCAAGCAAGCAAGCAAGGAAAATCGTGGGCTTTAAGAAAATATAAAAATTAACTGTCCTTTAAATTAATTGAGTTTATTTATTCTTATTATTATTATTATTATTATTATTATTATTATTATTATTTTACAAATTTAAATCATACATAAAAATGTTAATTAAAAAATTTTAAATCTTTATGTTAAATAGGATAATTAAACAAAAAAAAAAACAAACAACAACAACAGAAATAAACTAAAATTAATTAATTATGATTAACAAAGTTTTACATGTTAACAAAAAAATTAAAAAATTAATTATTATATATAAAAAGTGAATACAAACAAAACATTAAAAGAAATAATTAATAAATTAATTAATTAATTAATTAATTAATTAATAAATATATATTGTAATTTTAATATAATTAAAATTAAAAATAAAATAATAAAATAATGTTGAACTATTATTATTTTATTTATAAAATAAATATTTACAAAAAAAAATTAAAATATCAAAAAAATAACGTAACAAGAAAATGTTAAATTTATATATAAACATTAATGGAATTTTAATGGTTGTCTTAATAATCAGCTTAGTAAACAGTGGACAAGGTAAATTTATTTTTTTTTATTATTAATTTTTAATTTTTAATATTAATTTTTTTTTAAGTAATGGTTTTAACAAAATTAATAATTTTAATGATAAATAAAACAGAATAAATTAAATATAATTGAAAAAACAAATGTAGAGAGAAAAATTTATTTTTATTTCTTTTAATCAATTATTATTGTAATTAACGCGAAAGGAAAAAAAAAACCATTTATCATTTATAATTAAATTAAATTATTAAAATCATTAACAATGATTAAGCTTTAATTAAAATTTTACAAATCATTGAGTTTATCGCAAATAACAAAAAAAAAAAAAAAAAAATGAATTTAATTATGTTTGAAATTGATTATTTCTTAAACGTTTCATTTTTAAATTATTTTATTAATCTTAAATGGAAAATAAACGGCAAGCTTATTTTATCGATGACTTAATTTATGAAAAATGTTTAAACTATAGTGAATAATTATTGTTTTAGTTCAACACTTGTCTATCTGTTGTTTTTAATATTCGCAAGAAAACCTGTAAATACTGTAGGAAAATTACTACAATTTCTTTTCAAAAAATTTACCTCTTTTAAAGTGACACTTTGTTGACAGCTTGTTAATCTCTATTGCACAAATATCTATATTAATTGCTAACTAAAACATTTTGTTTATACAACAAGAAGTTTATTCAAATGATGCTTCTTTGTAAAAATAAAAGAAAAAAATTATCTGAATGAAAAATTAATAAAAATCCCACATTAAATCCTTTTACTCAATGAATAATAAAATCTTACATAATATCTATTTAAAATAAAAAAAAATACACAAAATTAATATTACTATTGCGTAATTATAAACATTTTTCTTGTCTGGAGACCAATGGTATTTACTTGATCATAAGAATGATGACATAAGAGCTTAAAAAAAATAAATAAAATTCTTTTAATTAAAAAAAATTCTTTTTTAGAGCAAAAACATGTGTTTTTCATTTTAAAAATCATTAAATCATAATACACAAAAGCAATTTTTAACGGCAAATTGTAAAAAAGAAAAACAACACAAAATTCTTTTACAATTTATTTGACTTTGCATTAGAAAACGTGTCATTAAAATTTCACTGACGTCTGTCCTGTAATAACAAACATACGATGCATTAAGTAGTTTAACTATTTTAAAATTAGCACATTTTAAGCAACAACATCTAATACTTAAAATAAAAAACTAAATAACATAAAAAGATTTTTTTTATTTTTTGCTTTAAAATATGCACGCGCTTTGCTCTTATTTTTTTTTTTTTTCAGAAGAAAAAAATAAATAAATAAGAAATATAATAAAATATATAAATAAAATAAATTAAAAGTTAAGCAACAGCAAACATATAAAAGAAGAAAAACTAATTCATAAACATTGTTCAGAAAATTAAAGGAAAAAAAAAAAAAAAAACATTATTCATTATTAATTTAATTAAAGGAATTTAGTAGCGTAAAATTATGTAGCTCGGTTTATTTAAATTGTAATTTATATCTGTTTTTGAAGTAAAAATAAAAACGAAAAAAAGCTTTAATTAATTCAATTGCTGAATTTTTTTTTGTATATATAAACAATAATTAAAAAGGAAAACACACAGAAACTAAAGTTTAAAAAAAAAATATATTTTATATCATTTGGTTCTTTGAACAACATATAATTATTGGCGGAAGTGGCTTAGAAGCCTTTTTCTAGTTGTTTTTTTATTTAAATTTTAAATCTTAATTGCTAAAAAAAAGCGAGTTAATCGGTTTTTTGTTATTTTTTTATTTTTTTCCTCTGGGCTTCGGTACGCATCAGCTCATTTGAACAAATAAAAATTTACATGTTCAAGATTAACAATTATAATAACTTTAGTAATAAAAATACAAAACCTTTTGATTCGATTAAAGATATTCCAAACATAGAATGAACTATTAAAGCCTTTTAATAATCCTTTCGACTTAAATATTGACCATTCATTTTATTTTACTTCCAATTAAATTTGATGACAACACAGTTTCGTTTTTCAATTAACAAAAAAAGAAGAAAAAAAACATTAATTATTGATTTTTCTTTTTAATTAACGAATCATGGCACGGTTAATGCAAATGATAATTGATAATAAATTATATATTCTTTCTTTCCTTTTTTTTTTTGGTTTTCCTTCTTTGTAAATTAATACTTTTGGTTGTTTTTATTTGGTTTGGCTCTGTGTAAATTGTCTGCTGCGTCTGAATCAATAAAATATATAAAGAAATGGAATTATAAAGCAAAATATTATTAACACATTTAATTTTTTTTTTGTTTAAATTGAATTCGGCAGGTGGCATTTGTTGGTTAAAAAGAATGGAAAATGGTAAATGTCAAAATGTTTTAACAAGAAATATAACGCGGCAAGAATGTTGCGGATCTGGTGCAGGTGTTGGATTCACTGAAAAAGAGTTGTCGGAAGCTGAGTTCTTTTTTGCTATAGCAATTGATGATGGTGCCAATTGTGATTCATGTTTAGGTTTGATATTTATTTAGTTATAAAATAAAATAATATTTCTTGTTCATTATAAACAAAATAATAACAAAATAAATAAATAAAATGCAATAAGTAATTTATTTTTCCATTTTGCTTTTCTTATTTATTCTTTAATTTTTTTTTTTAAATATAATAAAAAGAGTCCTGTGAAAATGCAAACTGCGGCCTAAACAAAAGATGTGTTGTACGCAAAGGTCGTCCCAAGTGCATTTGTGCACCTGTTTGCAAAGCATCCAAAGAAATTAAAATTAACGAAAATTATGTAGAGTCTGTTGCAAATAATTTGAAAAGCCGCAATGTCGACAATGGCAACATACGTAAAAGTTTTCATATGGATGAAGCCAATGAAGGGTATACAAAAGATAGAAAACCAATGTTGAATGGCCATGTAGAAAATGTTGACAATAGGAATTTAACAAGCAACAGAATTGTTCGAGAGAATGTGGATAGTAACAACAAAAAGAATAAAAACGAGAAAATAAACGGTAATCAAAATAATAATAATAATAATAATAATAATAATAATAATAATAATAACCGTGACCAAAGAAATAATAAAAAGAAGATATGGAAACCGAATAAAGTTGATAATGCTACTGAATTGAGCATTGATACTACACCAATAAATAATAGAAAAAGGGGTGGTAATATCGCGAGTGATGATGACAATCCATTTGTTACAAAAAGGAAAAATCGTAATAAGTTTACATCTCCTGTTAATGATAACAGCGATACAATTAGTTTAGTTAATGATATAAGTGCGTCTGTGTTAGATACAAAGGGAAATTTGCCAAAAAGTGACAAAATGGTTACAATCAGTGTACCCAATAATAGTATTAACAATAGTAATAGTAATAATAATAATAATAATATTAGAAGTAATTTAGGTAATTCAAATAGCCAAATAATTGCACGTGAAAATAGTGCACGGTTATTAAAGCCAAACGGTGTACGGCACCGAAATAAAAAAGTTCATCACCAGCAGACACGTAGTCATATATTATTAAGTGATATTAGCAAAAATAATAATAATTATAATAATAATAATAATAATAATAAAAATATTAATGATAATAATAATAATAATAATAATAATAATATGAACGATACATATGTGTTAACAAATCAAACGTATCGTTATAAGCATAGAACTAATAGTGACAATATAGAAAATAAATTTCGAAGAGGATTTTTTACTGATTCAAATGATGATCAAAAAAATTTTAATCATGTTATGTATCCAGATGATTCAACTGTAAGTTCATTAATAATTATAAAAATTTATTATAAATTACAATATTTTCTACTTCTTCTTTTTCTTGCTGTTGTTTCTGTTTATTTTTGGCCACGTAGCATAATGGTCCATATTTTAATCCTGTTTGTGGTACAGACGGGAAAACGTATAAAACCGAGTGTCAGCTGAAAAAAAGAGCTTGTCGGCGAGAAAGTACGACATTATCAGTCGCCTATCGTGGACAGTGTCAATGTAAGTATTATTTTAATTTGCTTTTTAAAATATTTCGATATTGATAAATAATTCATTTTTATTTTTCATTAATAAAAACATTTTCATTCAATTTTACTATAGGAATATGTTTTTTAAAATAATATTTTAATATATGCTTATTACAAAACAATAGAAATGATTTATATTTAAATAAATTAAAAATCCAGACGAAAACATTTCATATGCAATTAATCGATTAATGATAATTTTGTAATTAATATTATAATTTATAATTAATAAAATTAAATACAATTTATTATAATTAATTAATTACTTTGTTTATTTTAACATAATTAAATTAGCGTCCTGTCGTTTTGTTAAATGTGCGACTGGTAAAAGTTGTCTGGAAGATCAAAATTTTGTGCCACATTGTGTTTCGTGCGGTAAACGTTGCTCAAATGAACATCTGCAACGATCTCATCCGGGAAAGCTTGTTTGTGGTGTTGATGGGCATACGTATCGCAGCTTTTGTGAACTAAAACAACGTGCATGCAATAGCGGACGTGCCATACCAATCGCCTATCGTGGAGCATGTGTTGGTAAGTAAAAAATTTTAACTTTATTTTATTTATTATTTTATTTTTTTTTATTGTTTGTTATAAAACAAAGTACAAAAAGTAATAAAAAAAAAGTTTACTTCACCAAAACATGTTTAATCTTTTGTTAATATTCTCATCAAATTGTCAATTATCTGACTTAAAAAATCACAAGAAATTAGAATTAAAAATAATATATATTTACAGAAAACGAAAAAAATTAAATAAAAAAAAACGTAATAATATAAAGTAATAAATTTATAAACATATAATGAAACAATTGTAAAATAACTAAATTTATTATTATTTAAATTATTAACGTTACCTTCGTTGTTCTTGTCATATCAAATCATTGCTAAATTATATGAATGTCTTTTAATTTAAAACGTCTTTTTTCTTTATTTTTTTTTTCGTCTTCTTCTACTTCTTCGTCTTTATATCATGACAATGTGTTTGTTTTTTACAGTCTTTAAATAAATTTTCGTTAATATTACCTGTATTACGTTAATTTTCATAATTAATAATAAGGTATCAACTTTATTGTTTGTTTGTCTCATATAAAAATAAAAAATATATAATAATAACCATTAAAAACTCCTTTTTCTGCATTTCGCATTAGTGTTTTTTTATACACTTTCAACATTTTAAATCGATTGATAGCGATTACATTTAGAAACATTGTAAATTATTTTTAAATTATTATAAGAAAATAAAAACAACGAAACGATGTTGCTTCAATATTGTTAAGAAAACGAAAACGAAAAAAAAAAAAATGTAAAATAATTAACAATAAAACGATTTAAAATATTATTAATAAAAATTTAAAAGAAAAAAAAAAACTTTTCTGAAATTCCATTTTCAGTAAGCCACAATAACTATAATTTTGTCATAAAGTGTATTCGATAAAAATATATAATAAACTACTAAAATTAATAATATAAAAAAGAATAAAAATCATAATGCTGTTGTTGATATGGTGTTGAAAAATTAAGTAAATGAGCAAATTACCTGTTTATTTTCTTAATGCATTTTCATTAAGTAAAAAAGATTATAATTTAAAGCAAAACAGCAAAACATTTTCTTATAAATTAGGGAATAATTTAAAAATTCAATGAATGATATTTGTTAATATAGAAATAAAAAAATCTTTCACATTTCATTACCAAGTCATTATACAAATAACCAATAAAATATGGAAAATATAAAATAAAAAAAAAAAAACAAACAAATAAATAAACATCCTCAAATAGCAATAAATAATAAACATTAAGAATCAACACACACACAGGCAGAAATATAAATTATTTATAATTATTCTTAAATATTATCATAATGATCTTCTTATTATTACTTTAAAACTGTTGGATCAAATGCAACAAACTGTTAAATGGCTAGTATACTTACTTGATGTTTTGTTGTCCAGCCTTGCCCAAAATGCAGCCGTTGCACCTTCAAATAATAATAATAATAATAAAAATAATAATAATAATAATAACAAACATGCGACTTTTCTTTTCTTTTTATTATTTCTTAATTTTATTTTTTTTATTTTTTTGCTTTTCAATCTTTAAACTGCAACAAACAAAATTATGTTTTTTTTTTCTTTTATTTTCTTTAGTTTATTTAATGTTTTTTTTTTTTTTTGTATTTATTTTTATTTATTTAAGCTTTTAAATGCATTGCTTAAACATATCATATATGCGTTTTTTTAGGTGTATGCATGTAATGTAATAATTTAATGCATTCATGCGAGCATGGGGCATGGTGTATTCATTGCAACATAAATGAGGAGTAATAATATTATTTTTGTAGTTGGTATGACTTTAGTTTAACTGCAAAAAAAAAAAAATAAGTAAAAATAAAAAAAATAAAGAAAAGAAAAAAAAAATTGAATGACTGGCTTTGCAACTGGTTGAAGACGAAATACAAAATATGCTGTCGGTGTTATGTTCTCTGACCTTCAAGAACCTTGAGGAAGGTTCACTAACACCAGTGACGTAGCTAATAATTCACTATTCAATCAGACAATTTCAAAAATCAAACAATCATTAATTATTTTCATTAATAATTAGGTTAATCAGATTATTAAATACAATTAAAATAAAAAATAAATAAAATTGCAATAAAAAAAAGTGGTAAAACCCTAATAAAGATAATAAATTCACAGAAATATATAAGAAACCCCTTTTTAATTAAAATTAATCAAAATGAAATATATATAAATAAAAAATTAAGCCCAAAAAAAGAAAGAAAAAAAGATTGGCTGCACCCTAGTTAACATTTGGCGAGTGCTTTTTTCTTTTTTTTTTTTTTATTTCTTCTCATTTTTCTTTCTTTTTATTTTGTGTTAAGTGCAGTTTACATATCATTGCACAAATGTAGCTTATATTCTTTGCTTTGGAGAAATAAAAAAAAAAGAAAAAAACTTTTTATTAGCATTATTGTGTCATAAAATTGAACAACTTATTGAGAAAAGAATAAAAAAAAACGTATTTCCTCCGTTTTATTTATTTTATTAAATTAAATTAAATTTAATTTAAAAAAAAAAAAAAAACATGCAACACCTGTTTTAATTTTTAAATTAAACAAAATAGTGGTAATAATAACAAAAATAAAAAAAAAAGTTTTAATTAAAATAAACAGAAGTGTTGAAGAGAGAAAATGAAAAATAATTAACACAGCCACACATAAACACTGTTGAGATTTTCTTATTTCCATTAATTATTGAGAGAAAAAGCCAAGTTTGCAATAGTTAAATAAATCAGAAACTATGTTCTAAAATAAAATAAAAATAACTAAAAACTAAAAAGAAAACATTATTGATAAAACAAATTGATTAAAACATGAAAAATTAAATTAACATAGGATTCATTAATCATTTTTTAAACAATAAACAAGTTTATCTTTTCTTTTCTGTTTTCTTTTCTGTTTCCACGTTTTTATTATTATTTATATATACATGCATTTCGTTTTTATTAATCATACAGGTTCATATTCCACTATCCAACTGTATGTCTAATGAAAATAAACATAAGCCATATAACGAAGAAAATAAATAATAATAATAAATAAAATTAATTTATTTATGAAAATATACATAGGACAGACTAAACAACAACACTTACTTTTTTTTCTTTTCTTATTTATTTATTTATTATTAAGATTAAAAAATTAAAAAAAAATTAAAACGAAACATTTTAATAGTATTATGTGAGAAATTGTAAGGAAAAGAATTTTTTGCATTTTACGTAACTCAAGTATTAACAATGGTCAATCAAAAATAATAATAATAATAATAATAATAAGGTAACAAAAAGTTAATTCTATTAAATTAAAAATAATAAATCAAAATAATAATTGAAAAAGAAAAAATGTTTAATAATCGCGTGAAATAGAGCATAACAAACACACACAATTCTTTGATAATTATTTATTATTATTATTATTATTATTATTATTATTATTATTATTATTATTATTTATTATAAATTACATATATTCAAATCTGTTTCTGCAATTATAATTAAATTTTAATTTTCTTTCTATCAACATTTACAATGTATGGTAGAATTTTTCTATTATTTTAATAAAAAACATTTTTTTTTTTTTTTTGCAAATGGTAGCGGATTATTATTTCTTCTTTTTTTTTTATTATAATAATTGACTGGTGAATGACTTTTTTAAATAAACTATAATATATATATATTTTTTTTTTGTTTTAATAATAATTTATTAGTGAATTTAAATGTTTATAGAAATACAAATTGTGACTACAAATAATTGCTACATTGAATTAAATTTTTATTTATGTTTTATTGAAAATCTATATGTAATAAAATTAAATTTGTTTATTATAGTGCATTTGATAGTTGAATAAAATATAAATTGGTGATCAGTAATGAATTTAGTGATTGATAAATGTTAAATTTCTGTTTTTTTTTCAATACAAAGAAAATATAATATTTATTTATAATAGAGATTAGATTTTGCAACATTTTATAATAATTACAAAAAAAAAAAACTAAATAATTATCCAATTATATGGCATACAAGATAATTAAATAACTAAAAATAATTTAAAATAAAATTTCTAAAAATTATTTTTCTACATTTTAGTATGGAAATAAAAAAAAATTTCTTTCTACTTATTAATTTTACTACAACTTTAAATTAACTATAATTACTGACACAATAAAAATAAGAAGTTTAAAAAAAAATAAAATAAAAATGAAAAAAATGCAATTATGTTGCAAAAGTCTTTCCACAGCGTGTCATGCTTTGTTAATCCATAAAAATGTTGCATGGCCATAACACCTGTAAATCACTTAATGCAACACTGTTTCAATGTAATAAGAAAATGTAATATATTGTTAAGCTAATGATATATTTATGACTATGATATATTTATGACTATAAAAAATAATTAATCTAAAATTTATACAATTATTTTTTTTATATTTTCTATATATAAATATAAATCAGCAAGCTAAATACAATTGGCTATTACTGTGCTGCTTTTACTAGCTACTGCATTCAATTTTTATTTTTAATTTAATTTATTTTTTTTGTACAAAACATAAAATTAGCATTTATAACTAACTATTGTAAGTAGTAAGTAGTAATTTATATAATTCATGTAATGAATGGTACAATTAAACTTAATTTATTTTTATAAAATTAAATAAATAATTATAAGTGATATACAAAAACTATGTGGAAAAACAAAGTAGAACGCTACACAATTTCTTTTCATTTTTATTTTGCAAATAATAAAGACAAATATTTTATATAAATTTTACAAGAATTATAGAGAATTAAATTAATTTATTTAATTTTACTTATATTTATATAATTATGTATTATTATTCTAAAAACAGAAATAAGAAGAAAAAAAAAACCCATAAAAGAAAATAAGAAATAAATTAATGAAATCAAAATATATAATTAAGTGTGTCATTACTAAGCAACGACAACATATTTAATATAAATAATTACTAAATTTATTTAATTAAAAAAAAAAAAACAGAATTAAACAGTTAAATTGAGTAAATTTCCGGAAAAACATCAATTAAATTAATTATATTGAGAACGTTGTAATGATTTATTATCAATAATAAAGTATTTCATGTATATACTTTTGGGATGTTTTATATACATATGTATATATTTTATATCCGTCATTATATGATTTGTAAAAAAAAAAAAATTATAACAAGAAAAACGTGATAATTTTTAATTTCATTGTAAATTAAATTTATTTTACTTATTATCTCATTTTTATAATTTTTCAATTCTTAGTAAATACGATACATGAGTTAATTATAATGCTAATTGATTAAATTACTTTCGATTGTATAATTAAGGAATCTATTAATAAATTTATTTAAATTAATCCAATTCAATAACAGAAAATAACAAATTTACAAAAAAAAAAAAAAAAATGAAACCAATCATTATACATAATTGATATCCACTTTAGTTAAATAGAAATTGATCGATTCAATTATAACAAATAATAAGGAAATGTTTATATGTGAAAGAACAATTTAATTGTTTATAAAGATGTTTTCTTAATTAAAAACAAACTTCTGTAACCTAATTAAGATGATTAAAATGGTTTTTATTGACTAGAAACAGACATTTATTATATTTGACGTTTGTTACAATTAACGGAAACAATTTCTAATTCTTTAATTAATTAATTAATTAATTAATCGTACTATTTCTTTAATAACATTCAACGTTTATTAATTGTTTAAAGATTATTTGCAAAATATGTATACAGATCAGCAACAGTCCTGTTTCTTGTCAATTTAAAACATCAGGCAGACAAAATATTTATTTAAATTTTTAATAAAAAATTAATTAATTAAAAAAAAATTTTTGCTTGGAAAAATATTTATATGACAAGAACACAAAAATTTTAAACGTAGTCAAAAAAAAAAAAATAACAAAGTTGATCAGCTAATAATAATAATAAAAAGCTCAACTCTCATCCGTGTTACTTGTTAATAGAAACAAGAAAAATGATACAAAGGAGAAACAATCAAATTGAATATTAAAGAGAAGATGAAGAAAAAAACAATAAACGACAAATTCGATTCAAATTATTTAACACCTGTCAGACACGACATAATCAAAAATTAAAATAAATAAACAAAACCCACACATGCATGGTAATATGGTTAAAAAAAAAACTGCATGCGATCACAAAATTATTACGTATTTAGTATGATTTCTAAGCAAATAAATAAATAATAAAAAAAAAGAAGCAATAATGACAAAACAGTAAAAAAAAAAAAAATTATAAAATTAAAAGAAGTAAAGAAAAAAATAAAAAAATACGATGAAATAATAAATAAGAAAAAGAACAACAAAAAATGTCTAGACTGCTTAATGATTTTGTGGAGTGTTTTGTTGTATTGTTTTTTTTTTTTTTTTTTTATTATTTTTGCTTTTCTTCATATAAATTTTTTATTTTACATTTTGTTCCTTTGCATTCGTCTTCTTTGAGCGCGGGTCGTCTTCTTATATGTATGCAATTTGTGAATAGTCTTTTCTTTTCTTATTTAAAAAAAAAAGAAAAAAAAAAAATTGTTTATTTTTTTTTTTGTTTTATTATTTATTTACTTATTTATTTTATTAACTTATTTTTTTTTTTTTTACGAAATTTAATGCTTTTATTGTGGTATTTTGTGTTTTGATTATTATTTATTAATTTATTTATTTTCATTTATAACCAAATAAATAATAAAAAAAAAAAAAAACAAAATAAAATATTTCGTTGTTGTTATTATTATTATTAGTGCAGGTTAATTAATTAATTAATTAACTTAAATATTGAATTTAATTTTAATAAAAATAAAATATATATATTTGTTTTAATACAATTAAAAAAAAAACAGCATAAATAAACATAAAATATCAACAAAATTATTACAAACTAGGTCAGTTACATTAATTTTTTTTAACATTTTTTTTAATAATTAAAAACAAAAAAAAATCTTTTTTTTTTTATTTAAAAAGAAAGGCAAAAAAAATGATTTAAAGAAAAAAAAAACATTTTTTGTTACCTGACATTTGATATTTGTGTAGGATTGTGCTTTATCTTTTATCAAATGTTGTGCATTCGCTGTGTCTTTTATGCCATCAAATTTTTATTACCAGGTATAATGAAGTCAATCAATGAAATATTAAAATAAACAAAATAAATGAAATTAAGCTTAAAAGTTGCATATGTGATATATAAAAAAAGCAAAAAAATTTCTATTTCATTGTAAAGTAAAAATATTAACGAAAACATTCCAAAGTGACAAACGATCTTTGTTGGATTTTTTTCTTCTTCATTTTTTTTTTTTACATTTAAAGTAACTTTTGTTACTATTTCGTCATCATCAAACCTTTATTTCTCTTTTCTTTATCTGTTTGCTGTTGTTATTGTTGATTTTAATTTAATTTCAAAAAAAAAAAAAAAAAATGAAAAGAAAAAAAGCTTAAAAATTCATGTGATTCATAAATAAAAAATTCGTTTTTATACTAAAATATAAAAATAATATAAATAAATATTCAAATAAAAGTTTACTTTAAGCACAAATCTTCGTTGCTTAATTTTGTGTGTTGTTTCTTTGACAATTATTTACTTTTGTGTGCTTTTTTTTTGTTTGTTTGTTTGTTGTTTTTTTTTTTTTTTTTTTGCAGTCGTGTTATTTTTTGTTACTTCTGCAAATTTAATTTTTTATTTTATTCTTTTGACTTTTATACATATTTTTCAAACAAACTTCTTTTATATATAAGACGACACAAATATTATGTTATTTCCTGTTGCGAAAATGTTTATTTATTCTTGTAAAAATCATATAATAAGAAAGAAAGAAAGAAAAAAAAAAGTTTATTTGGATGGTTTTTGCTTTTTTTTTTAAAATAATTTTAACGAAATGATCAAAAAAACAAGATCTTGACTTAAGAAAAAGTTAAAAGAAGCAAAATGCAAAAAAAAAAAAACAGTTAATTTATATATTTAGAAGAACTAAAACAAGTTGACAAGAAGGATTGCGGAATTAACTTTAATACAAAAAGTGTAAAAAAAAACAACAACAAAACGAAGAAGAAGAAAAGAAAAATATTTTTCATTAATAAATTTTGTTTATTTACTTTACCAGACGTTTGACTTTTTTGTTTCCACTCTTTTATAATTTATGTACTCAAAGGATTTGCTTGTATGGTAAGCAAGCAGCAAAGGTCTCGATTTAACAATTATTACGCAGTGAATGGTTTTTTTTTCCTTCTGCTTTAACTTCAAAAAGAACTGAAAAAGAAAATACTAAAATAAAGAAACATTTTCCTGGATCAAATATTAACGACTCACGACCTTTTTCTCGCTTAAAACTTTTAATTAATTAATCAAATTAAATAATTAATTATGATATTAATAATAATTTTTTTTTTTTTGTTTATTTCAGATGCTGCTAATTGTAGTAATATAAATTGTAAAAACCGTCAAACATGTTTAACTGATTTGGCAACACACAAACCGCGTTGTGTTTCGTGCGGCTTTAAATGTCCACGAAAAAGGAGACCACCGGTAATTTATAAAAAATTTTTTTTTTTCTTTTTAATTAACAAAATATAATATTATTCATTCTAACACTATTTTCTTAGTTCCTTTTTTGGTATTTATATGTGTGATTATCTCTTTATTATTTGTCATTCACGTTAATGTTGTCGATTTATTAAATTAACACATGACGATACCAAAATATCAAAACCTTTTCATTTTTTTTCTTTTTTTTTTTTCATAAAATTTAAACAACAAAATTATCATAAATATAAAAAAAAAAGAAAAAACAAAACCAACAAAAATGCATTTAATTAATTAAAATTAAATAAAGAAAACAAAGCAAAACAATTCAATGAATTTAATTGAATTTATTTTTCCCTTTTTATATTTTTTACATAAAAATTAAACAATTACCAGTACTAAGTGATAAAGTAATATAAAATATTGTTTTTTTTTTGCATTAAAATTAAATTTTGCTTTAAAATTCTTTTAAATGAACAAAATAAAATTACTTTTTTTTTTTTTTTTGTAATCATTAACAATGTCAAATGAATTTGAAATGTCAAATTATAAGACTTTGACAAATGATTGCCTTTTTTTTTTGTTTGTGCAAATAAAAATTCGCAAAGAGAGTGTAAATTTGCTGTTTAATTTTTTTTTTTTTTTTGTGTTGTATACAAAATCTAGTGTTTTTGTTGTCATGTCATTTGCGTATTAAACGAAAACAAAGTTTTTTTGTTTTGAAAGAATTAACAAGAGTTAACAACAAAATAAAAAAAATTAAAAAAAAAAAAAAACCAACAAACAACAACAACATCAACAAGAGAAACATATTATGCATGAAAAATCAAACAGTCTGAAGAAAAAATGTCATCGTCATTTTGCTGAGAAGTCAAAAAAAAAAACATTTTTTTTTGTTAAAGTCATATATTGAACGGCAAAATGAGTGACTTATGATAAATCGTTTATTTATTTGTGTTTTTGGCTAACATATTCCGTTAAAAAATGCCATCTTAGAATTGCTGTTTTTAAGTCGTGTTTCTTTGCATTTTTATTGTTTTAGTTCTTCAAGGTCTTACCAATTATTTTAATAGGAATCCTTAACCATGGAAAAACCTTTAATCTAAGCCATATATATTTTTTAATAATAATTCATTAACATTTATACTTAATTAGATAAATCGAAAGCAAATTTCAAATAACGCCATTCATAACAAGATACATTTTTAATTAGATGATACTGTAATAAAAATTTGTATCAGAAGAAGAATTTTTATTGCAATTTTGTCTACCTTACATATGGCAGAAAATGAAGCTTCTGAAATAAATCCGATTTTTCTACCTTGCATAACGTAACCTTTATGTAAATTATGTGTTTTATTATAAAATACTTAAGAAAATATCACCCAAACAATGTAGACAGCAATGCTACTGTCTTTTAAAATAAGCACGAAAATATTATGGCAGAAAATAGTTGAGTTTTTTTTTTTACCTCAAAGCTTTGAAATACGTAAGAAAATAACTCGTATCCACATATATATTGTGAAATTATTTAATTTTAAATAAATAAATAAAAATGTAATTAAATTAAAAATCCAAGTTGTGGTTTTTCTAATTTTAATAATACAAAAAAAAAGAAAAAAAGTTTTTAATCATAAAATAATTTAATTGATTAATTATTTATTAATAAAGAAACGTCAATGTTAGAACGTCATGATTGTAATCAGTTGAGTGCAGTTGATTCTAGTTAAACAACATTTTATATTCTATTATATAATTTTTTTTATTTTTATTTTTTTTTTTATAATTCGATTGATCGTTGTTAATTAAAATAAAATGCATTTGATGTTGATGATGACCTTCAATTTTTCAAATGTTTTTGCCATAATAGTTAATAAAAAGAAAGAAAGAAAAAAAAAATTCTTTGATTAATACAAAGGTTTTTACATGTCTTTAATAATTCAATAAAAAATTGTATAATTATAAATCTATCGCTTTGATGATAAATGGAAAATGTAATTAAATGTGAAAATGTCATTAATATTACGTAATATTCTGTTGTTATTGTTTTTTTTTATTATCGGTTATTAATTACCTTTTTTGGATAGGGAAAACATATTTCATCAACTGGCGATAATGGTGTGGTTAAGATATGCGGAACAAATAATCATACATACTATTCATGGTGTCAAATGATGAAAGAGTCATGCAACACAGGATACTTTATTGATGTTAAAAATTATGGAGAATGTATATTCGGTAATATTTTTAACATACTTAGTATAAATAAATAAAAAAAACTAATTAATTATTTTATTGCATAATATAGTAATTATTACACTTTTCATGTAAATATTTTCTTTATTTTTATTTTTATTTATTTTCTTTATATAGATGAATCATCAGTTAGAGGCAATAATACAATTCTTAGCAGTTCTGAAGCAACAATTACAAAGTCAGAGTCATTATTATGGATCGATGACATTTAATTATAATTAAAAACTTTTAAAATAATAATATTACATTAGTTTGCCACATAGACATAAAATTTTTTTTTTGTCCCTCTTTTATTAATTTTTTAATTTTTTTTTTTTTTTTTTTTTTAACAAAAACAAATGTAAATTGTAAAATTAAACAAAATTAAGTACATGCAAATAGAATATCTATTAATAAGTAAACAATATAAGTAACAGCATAGAAAATATATTACATTATTTTTATTTCATTATATTATTAATTTATTTGCAGTATTGTCAATTGTTTATAATAACTTTATATATATATATATATATATATATATAAATAAGTATGTTTTAAATAAATAAAAATAATAAAAACTATTAATTTTCTATAAGAATTGCAATTTATTAACAAAACTTATATACGCATAGATGCAAGTTTAAAGATTTATTATTAAGATTTTAAAATTTATAAATTGTTCATATATAAATATATTATCCATTATTTGATATTAAATATATATATATATATAAAAGATTTGTTAATTTATATACTAATAATTAAATACTAATAAAATTTAATTTATAATACTTCTCATGTTAACTTTAATATAAAATTAATTGGAAGGTTTAATTTACTTTCATTATTTTTTAAATTATTATTATTATTATTATTATTATTATCATTAAAATTATTATTAATTAATTAATTAATTGCAACAAACTTATTTATTTATAAACATAATTTATTAATTAATTATATTAAAAAAATGAAAAAATAAAACAACGTGTGTTTCATTTATAGATTTTTTTTTATTTTTTATTCTTTTTTTTTTTTTTTGCAACAAATGTTTTAACAATAAAATTGTTTATTATTAGCATATAAAAATAAGGTTAAAAGTATTTAATGTACTTCCTTAAAAGAATGACAAACATTAGGTCATATCAAACAAATTCATATGTTTTTCATATAATTTGTTAAAAATAGATATAATTTCACATTACGTTTTCTATTTCAATGGAAATTTTTTTATTTTCACTCCATATTTAATCAAAAAAAAATTGTTGTTTCGCTGCCATAGAACAGAACCGTTAACCGTTTTCAACCGCAACATTGGTTCAAGCCTTGAATAATAATGAAGAACAAACCAAACGCTAAACTTTTGATTTTTTTTATTCTTTGAAACAAGTTTTTTTTTTTTTTCTTTTTTGTTAGTAACGAAATAAATAAAATATTAAAAATCTTATTTTTATAATCAATAAGCTGGTCTTTAATTAATTACGTTGTATATGTAAAAAAAAAATGCAAACTTTTATTGGGGGTTTTTTTTTTGTTTATTTTTTATTGCGGTTGAGACTGAAATAAAAAAGCAAAATTTTATTCTTTCGATTTAAATCAAAACAAATTATGTGACAAAATTTTCTTCTATAATAATTTTTGTTATTTTTTTTTTTCTGCTTTTGCTTGAAAAATCATAATAAATGAAACAAAAAGCATGTGTTTCAAGAAATACCAAAGAAAAAAAAAATTATAACTAATATAGATAAAAATATAAAAAGAAAAAAATAAAAAAAAAATTATCTACAAACGTTTATTTCTTAAAAAAAAAAAAATTATTTTTTTTTTTAATATATATATTTCAGTCACAAAATAAACAAACAAATATTATTTATTCATTTTTATTTCAATAAAATTAATTACTTCGTTCGCTGTTTTAGTTGTGAACGAAACGTTAGTGATTATTGTTTTTCGAGTGTTTTATTTATTTATTTTTTTTTATATTAAATCCCCAAATTATATAAAATAAATGATATTTTTATTAAAAAAAAGGTGTGGCTATAAAGAAAAAAAATAATTATTTAAAATTAAGTGCAATTTAACGAAGTTTTAAGAAAATAATTTTTTTTTTTTATTAAATATATTATATAATTCGGCGGATTTTAATTTTAATTCTTTTTTATTTTTTTTTTTTTTTGTATGTAAAACAGCTTTTTATTTTTATGTTTTTGATAATCAAAAGTAATATTTGTCTGACTCTTTTCACCTTTTCTTTTTTTCGTATTTTATTTTTTCCGTTTTTTACAAGAAAGTGCTAATTAGTAAATCGAACTAAAACAAAAAATTAAAATTTATTTTCTTTACAAATATATTCAGTAATTTTTTTTATATTTAATTAATAAATTTTTTTTATAGCAATAAAAAGCAAAAAAAAAAAAAAAAATATATATATTTTATTTTTTTATCAATTACGTTTCTTATCTTGTGATAACAAGTTCAATTCTTTTATAATTTATTTATTTATTCTATTTTATAATTTTATCTTTATGTCAACATATTAGCCGGGGTTTTTTAATATTTTTGAGGAATATATACATAATTACACCTAATTCTTGGTCATAAATACCGGATTTTCGTTTGCACAAATTTCTTTTGTATTTTTAAAATAAATATTATTCTAAATCAAATTATTTGAAAAACTTTATCGTTTCATTGGCTTTAGTACGAAAAAGCTTTCAAAACTTGTTTTCAATTAACATTAGATAATTATTCAGCTAACATATACTTAAAAATCTCGCTACATATATGGATAAAATATGTTATTGAAGAGAAAAAGTAAAAGGTGTAATATAGCCAACATTTCGGCGAAATTAAGCTTTTTCTTGTGAAAAATGCTAAGAATACACGGAAATTATTTTTTTATGATTCATTATTGTGTTTTTTTTTTTATTATTATATTTTGCTTTGTTTTTAATAAACTATTTTTATTTACTTAACATACATTTAGAGAATTATTGAGAAAAAAATGTGTAAACACATTAAAAGCTGGCCGCATGCAATTCAAATTTGAATTCGATGAACACACGAATACGTAAATTATAATGTGAATCATCAATAAAAAGCTATTTCTTTCTGCCTCAGTTTTTTTTTTATCTTCATTATTATTAATAATATACTTGTTTGTTTGTAATAAATTCATATTTACTTTTAAAGTTTTGATTTCATTTCAGTTTTATCGTTTGAAGTGTGAACAGTTAAAAATACAAAAAAAAAAAAAAAATTAACTAAAGAAATGAAAATAGAAGACAATTAATTGTGTATAAACTAGTGATATGTTAATAAACGTTAATTGTTAATTAAAAAGTGATAAAATATTATAAATAAAAAATAGTGAATAAAAAAGACAAAATGAAATTTTTAATAATGTTTAGTTTATCAATATTTGTTTTAAGTGAAATAGTTTTAGTAATAAATGGATTTAATTTATCACCTATACCGAATTATGTATTTAATGAGCCACAGGGGCCAAGATTTGAGCCTGAACGTTCATCTTATTTTGGATATTCAATTAATTTAAGAACAAATAGGTAATGTTCATCAGTGTGATGATTAAAACATGTTATATAATGATAATATAATAATAATATTTTATGAATGGAAAAACATTATAAAAGGAAGTAATAATTAATAACTAGAGAAGCGGATATAAATAAGGAAAGATGAATACACTGTTATCTAATATTTAATTTTTATTATCATTTAATGATATTGCCTCTTTTTAAAAAGTTTATTTCATTTAACGGAGAAATAATTAGAAATTTCAAAAGTGACATCATGCAATTTTATGTTTTTTTTTTTTTTTTCTGTTGTTGTTTTTAATACGATTAATAACTGTCCATTTGAATGACGCATTAAAATTATGGGCTTTTTACTTAATTTTTGTTAATCGTTAGCAATTGTGTACATATTAAGCTATGAATAATTGAATTCTTATTAATTTTATTATATTATTAATAAAAGTATTTTATGCGGTATAATTTATTTTCTATTATTGAACAGAAAATTCACTAAAAAAAACCGCAAAGTTGTTTTAATTATAAAATTTCTTTAATTTTTGTGTGTTGTTATCTCAAAAGAAATGTTTTTTTTTATTTAAACATGATATTTACTTAATGATAACGATAATTTTAATGTTTCTTTTTTTGGTTAATCCGCACATTATATGTCATATTTAATCAGATTGATAAATATTTGTTCCTTTTTTTAATTAGTTGTTTTGTTTTTTTTTTTTTTTTTATAAAAAATTATTAGCCTGTTTGTGGGTGCACCTAGGGCAAATTCAAGTATACCTACACAGCGAAAAATTGATGAAACCGGTGCCATTTATAAATGTGATATTAAAACGGAATCATGTGCACCGTATATATTTGATGAATATGGTAAGGAATTAAATGAAAACAATTGTTTAAAAAAATTATCAAAATATAAATGTTTAAATATTATGTTTACTGTAGGAAACACCAATAGTTACAATGACTTTTATTATGATTCGAATTTAAAAGACTATCAATGGTTAGGCGCAGTAATGGATGGACTGACCAATGATGAGGATAAATTAATGGTGATTTTTAAAAATAATAAAAATTTATTAAAAACATATGTTTATCAATAATTTTAATTTGCTAAAAATAAGGTATGTGCTCCAAGACGCAGAACAAATTATGTAACGGACAAGGATCAACAATATTTTATGCATGGAATTTGCTATTTAACTCCTCATGCTAATAATTCACGCCCGACAGATATACAAGAAGTGACAACACAAATTCGTAGTCGAAGTATATAGAAAAAAAAATTATTATCAAATCGCTGAACATGAATATTAATTTATTTTTATTTTTATTTATTTCAATTAGATAAACAAGAAGTGTATAATGATAATAAAACATATTATTATTACATGCATGCAGAGCAAGGTTTTAGTGTTCATATATCGGATGATCAAAATGAAATGCTTATGGGGGCACCTGGTGTTAGTATGTGGCGAGGTTCAATAATCAGAAGAAAGTTAAAAGATGATGGCGGAAATACTGACAATCATTTGAGTCGACGTGATTTAACGGAAGCTGAAGAATATGAACGAAACAGAAAGATACGCGAAGTAATGCAAATTTATGACATAAGCATACCTAATCCAGATTTTCATAATCAACCAAACGATTCATATCTTGGTTATGCGGTTAGTTCGGGTTACTTTCGTGGTGGTAACAGTAAAGAGTTGTTATATGTGGCAAGTGCACCGCAAGCTTTTGAACAAAGTGGCGAGGTTTACATATTCGATTTAAATAAAAGAGGTTACGACGACGCAATGAATATATTGAAAACCTTTCAAAGTGATCAATTAGGCGATTACTTTGGCTATGCTTTACTCACAGAAGATTTTGATAATGATGGTTACCCTGATTTAGCGATTTCAGCACCAATGCATAGTAAAGCATCTGATTATGACAATGGCGTTGTATATATTTACCGAAATAATGGATTTGTAAGTTCATTAATTGTTCAACCAAATTTAAATCATTTATTAATAACCGTTTCATTTTAGTTGGAATTTACTTTGCAAGCAACATTATCAAGTGATTATACTTATGTTTCAAGATTTGGAACATCTCTAGGAAAGCTTGGTGATTTAAATCAAGATGGATATAATGGTAAATTTAAATTTATTAAAAAATTGTGGAGAAATTATTAATTGCATTGAAATTGTAAAATTACAGACATAGCTGTTGGTGCTCCCTTCGAAGAGAATGGTGCAGTTTATATATTTTTTGGTAATGCTGAAGGTGTACTGTCAAAATCTGTTCAGCGACTTACACCAGAAGATACCGGTTATGCTTATCCTGGAAAAATGTTTGGACATGCAATTTCTAGAGGCGTTGACGTTGATGAGAACGGCTATAACGGTATAAATTATTATTACTTGTTAAAAATTAAAAATATTAATATTATTTTATCTGTCTTTAATTTTTAGATTTAGCTATTGGATCTCCAGAGGACAACAAAGCGTACGTTTATAGATCGTATCCTATAGTCAAAGTGGTTGGAAGTATAAGACCAGCAAAGAAAGAAATTCCATTAGAACGAACAAGCATGAATATCGATGTATGTTGGTATTTAGAATCAAAAATGCCATTAAAAACTGATATAGGTAGTTACATTTTGTGTAATTATTATTTTGAATCCAATATAATAATGTGTGTTTGCTTTTAGATATGAATTTAATAATAAAACTAGATCCACAAGGAGATCGTGTCAAACAAAATAATGAGAACATAATTGAAATGAATGTAACTGGTGGCCCAAATGAGAAGTGCACAACTTTAGATGTTATTATAGATTACAAGGCTTCACTGATATTCAAGCCAATCACAATTGAATTATACCATGAAGTCATCGATAAAATATCTGCTGCTACCGGTATTTTATTTTTAATAATTATATGGAATCTATAAATGGAATCTTAATAAATTATTTCTTATAGAATTTTGTGAGACATGTGTTACAACTAGTCCGCTAGATCCAAAAGCTTCAGTTGGCCAAATTGTTTTTACAAGTGGATGTGAAAATTTAACGTGTTATTCTGACTTAAAACTGACAAGCAGATGGATTGATTTAGAGTAAGTTTGAAAATATATTTTTTGTTAAGGATCTTAAGACTTATAATTTTTGTTTTTGTAATTATTAGTGATCCGCTTGTAATAATACGAACAAAATCGATAACAATTGAATACACAATAGCCAATCTGGGCGAAACAGCATTTTTACCACAATTAAATATAACCCTACCAATGCATACATCTCCAATTAAAGTGCATTCAAATTGTGATTTTTATAATAATCATTTAGTGTGCAGCTATAATCAACCGTTAAGAAAAGGAAGCGAAATAAAACTTCTTCTTAAATTAGATACAACGCTTTTACAGTCATTAAGTCTAACAATGTTTGCAGAAGTATATGCCGTCAGTACTGAGATAAACATTGATGATAATGTAGATATGCAAACATTGAGTTTCCAAAAAATTAGCGAAATTGAAATAATAAGGTAAAAAAAATTTTTTTTTAAAAAAATTAAAACTTTTATTGATTGATTTTAACAAATTTAATTTTAATTTAGTAAATCATTAACAAAAACACAATTTGCCATCAAGGAGTCACCTCCAATTAGAAACATTACATATGTTTATGAAATATACAGTAAAGGACCCACCTATGTACAAGACATTACTATTGAGATTTCAATACCAACTGTTTACAAATATCCGTCATCTCTTGAATACGATCTGATTTTAAGCAATGAAATATTAGCATTTGTAAGTTTGAAACTAAATTATTATTCATACGCAATGCATACGAAAATATATTATTTGTTTTTTTTTTTTAATTAGGGAACATTCCAAGGGAAACAGTTAATACCGATTTTATCAAAAAATGATGAAGTAATCTATCAAACACCGTTGCCAACTACTGTAGTTCCATTTTCTAATGATCACACATTATTTGAAACGCATGGCTTTACTACAGATGAATCAATACAGCCGGAGGAGGAATATGTTAATCACAGACGTCGTCGACGTAATTTAATTGAAGAAATTGAAAATCGTGAGAGAATATTAACGAATTCAGCAAATGAAGCAAGAACAGCAGAAACAATCGATTTAAATAAAATCAAAACAAATTATCCTGCCAGTAGGACGGTATTCTTTAATTGTGAGAACGATAATGACTTTGAATGTGTCCAGGTATCATTCTCTCTGAATGATGTTGGCAAAAGTGAAAAGCCAATATATTTGATTCTTAGTTTTCCCATCGATTTAAGTAAAGTTGGTAAGTAGTTAACAAAATTTAATTTTTTCTTAAATTTCGTTTTAATAATTTTTTATTTTCTTTTAGAGAAAATTCTGAATGAAGAGAAGGACATTTTTGTAGTTAGTGCAGCTTTACGAATTTACAAAACTAGTAATAAAGATGGGTAAGTAAATTTAAATGCTTTCAGCTGTTTAATTATTTAATTAATAATATTTATTGTTATTAAACAGTTCAATATTAAAACTTCTTGAGACTGTGCCATACACGGAAATTCAAACAACATTTGAAACACCTATATGGGTATATGTTGTGTCCATAATTGGCGGACTTCTAATATTAATATTGATGACCTATATCCTATATCGAGTTAGTATTTTTTTTTTTTTTATTAATCATTAATTATAAATTCGATTTATTAAATTAATTCTTAAATTATTATCTTTAAATTTTTAGATGGGATTCTTCAAGCGTACAAAGAAAGATGAAATGACAAGACTTACACAGGATAATGCACAGAATGACTCAGATGATGAATAATTGCACAAATAATTAAGAATTTTAATTTATATATAAATCAATAAAATCAAATAAAAGACTGTTTAATTTTTGATTTATTTTTGTATTTTTTATTTAATGTTTATAGTTTCCAAAAAAAAACAATTAAAAGAAACCAAAATTTTTGTTCTAAGTATTAAGCTTTATTTTGTATTATATTAATATTCTTAAATAAATTAAAATTAGTTTAAATTGTGTTAATTATTTAAGTATTCAATAATAATTAATAAAAAATTAGAAAATGCCTATGATTGTCTTTTTGTCGACAGATGCGCTCGATTGTGGTTATTTGAAATAGTATTTCTAACGATATTGAATTTTTTTACATTATTGATTTATGATCTGATTGCCTGTTATATTTATTTTATTTTTTGTTTTTTGATAATATTTGCTGATTAGATAAGTTAAGTACATAATTTTAAATAGTTTTCAAATATTAATTTATAAATTAAAATGAAATTATTTAATTTAGCCAAGTTAAACGTTGGTGAATTCACCAACATCAACATGAGATCATAAGAATTATTATTAAAATTGCAATTGTCAAAACCAGCTGTACGAGTGTCGTATCTATTTATACATAATAAATTTATTAAAATAAAAAAAAAATAGATTTATCATTGTCTTTTATCATATTTTTATTAAAATATTTTCTTTAAATTGGTGACGTTGGTTTAATTTAAAAATAGAAGTATAAAATTATTAATTTTACTAAGTAATTAGTAATTTTTATAAATATTTTGTGAATCGGAACAAAATTTTGAGTTTAATAGTATAAAAAAAGTTAATTTTATTTATTTTGATTAATATAAAATGTCACAGGTAAAAAACAAAGAGTTTAAAATAAACATAACCATACTAGTCAATAAAAAAAAATCATTTTATTTCTAGAATAAAGCAAAGACTGATGATGAGGGGCGTAAAATACCACCGACACTTAAAAAAATATTAGACGTTGATATTTTAATGACAAAACGATTTGTATCGTTTATGCTAAATTTTGTACCATTTAGGTCCTTAAAGACACATTGCAAAATGCTGGAGGTATGTCACTTCAACAATCACTTCCTAATTATATTAATTAATAAAAAAAAAATTAACAGATATCATGTCATGGTGTTGTATGGATAGTATCCTGGTTAATTTTCTGTTGGTTTTTTGATAATCCAGATAGATACCAAATGCAAGTGAATATGATGATCGGTATTTATGACCATGTTTTGCTTTATCTTTATTCATACGAAAATTATTTAATTTTTTATTTTAATTAATTATTAGGGTTAATACTTGATATAATATTCGTTGCCACAATAAAAGCAGCGACACGTCGTAGACGACCTTCAGTCAATGATGATCCGTTCTGTTTAGGACCAGACAAGTTTAGGTGATTTATTATTACTTTATTTTTGTAAACTATTTTTCTATTATCAATGCTATTTATTTATAAACATTTTTTATAGTTTCCCATCTGGCCATGTGTCGCGAGCTGTTTACATATTTTGTTTTTTCACAATGTTAGCGCCAGTTTCGTATATATTCTGGCCGCCACTATTGGCCTGGACTGTCAGTGTATCCATTTCACGACTACTTATGTACAGACATCATATACTCGACGTATTTGGTGGTTTATTTTTAGGTTTAGTAGAATCATTAGTTTTAGCTGTATTGTGGGTGGAAAAGGATACAGCAGCGTCGCTTATGTCCTGGTTAGCTGATGAAAAGTTGGACCAATGGGTTAGTTAATTTAAATATTTCGTATTAGATCGTTATTAAATTTTTTTTTATTACTATTACTAATGTATAAAATTATTATAATTTAAATAAAAGTCCAAAATTATACTAAAAATATTAGAAATTCATTCTTTTTTTAAGTTTTTATTTAATAATAATAATAATTAATTAAATTAATATTCAATAAATTAAAAATGCTATACAGTATAAATTGGAATAGCTCTCGGCATTAAACTTATTTTAATTGGTTTTACTTCGTACGCTTCATTGTCAATTGAGTAATAAATTTCCTTATTCTCTTTGCTTATCGATTTTGGTAAAATTTCAATTGTACGAACATCTAAATTTTCAGTTGCCTCAAATTCATTCGAATATAAACGTCCCCAGCTATCTTGGATAAAATCAAAACCACTGTCGACCGTTTTTAATTTAATTGATAATCGTGGAAATTTCTGTGAATTTCTATGAACTATATCGTTATCAGTATTCTCGGTTGATAATATGAAATCACTAGGATTTATATCAATTTCAAATTGCTTTACACAATTCTCATTAAAAACATTGGTATAATCTTTTTCATTGGGATCAAAACCGTTTCCTGTATTTGATTTTGGTATAAATGTTGACCACCAACGCCTATTGCCATTTGCTTGAGGTTTAATTCCCTTCTTAACATAACAGTTATTGCAACCCGAGCATGGTAAAGTATATTTTATTGTAGCTGAGCAATTCCTTGTGATTTTACTGCTAAAACTATTAAATAGAAAAGCAGAATAATCACGCAATGGTCCTGTGTACCAGTATTTATCCCTTAATGATAATACATCTCTATAGGCGCCCCATTGCATTTCGCCAATTGCATAAACCGGTTTCGCGTTCAACGTTTCTTCATCTTCATCCTTATCTATTATTTCGATTTTCATTACATCTTTTTTTTCTGTTTTACCTTTAACAACTGCCAAAGCAGCTAAAGCTAGTCCTTTTGCACTTTCTATGTTGGAAGGCTTATCTGATTTTATGAATAGTTTATTGCCAACAGAATTGGTTCTACCAACTGGTAAGATTCCGATTGGACACGTTTCATAATTTGTGCGTCTAAATAATCCAGTTAATGTTTCAGAAACAGTTCCATCTCCACCAGCTACTAAAATTGCATCAGGCAACTGTGTTAACTCTTCGACATATCGTCTCGCATGACCTTCAGAATCAGTTTTTATTATTTCTACGTAGAATCCAGCTAACTGCAGAATTGGCTCGCAATACTTTTCGAACTAGAATATTAAAGCGTACATGTAATTTTGAATGCAATTTAAATGCGTAAAAAATGCTACCGCTTTTTGTGCTGATCGTCTATTAGCAGCTGGATTCACAATGACAACCACTTTTTTGGGATGTGCCAGTGAAGGAATTGTTATCTCACCATATTTAGATGCTTCCGCACACAAATCTTTCATTATTCCATTAATTCTAGAAATGTGATTAAAATGTTACATGACTTTTAGGTTACAATTATTTTTCTTTTAAATTTACTCATATTTTTCGTATGCCGTATTAATTCCATACGCAATTCCACACGCAGCAAATGTTGATTTTTTCCAATGATTGCGGACGCCTTTAACAAATTTAATAATAAACGCCATTCTAACAATTGTTTGTTATGACTAAAATTTCACATTTATTCTTTTTTAATTGTCAATTTTTGCGGCTTATTTTTGGCAGATGACAAATAATAAATAAGCGAATTAAGTAATAAGAAAAAAACGATAAATAGGAAAAAAAAAATACAAAAAAAAAGTTAAAAATATTTAGATAAAAGACGGCAACCGTATTTAGTTCAATGAACTATTGTGTATTCGACTCTCGATTTGACGTTTGGATCGTCAACAAAAGTAATGAGTAGTTGAAGCATGAAAGTCTTCTTAGTATACTAATTATAATCTTATTAAAAAAAAATTAGCAGCAATGTCTAACAAAAATTTAAATATTGTTCTGGAGTTTAGGTAAATTAAATAAAATAATAATTTATTAATTATATATTAAGGTTATGTTATTATTTAATAGTGGTGGAGCCGAATTATTATTTGATAATAAAAAGAAACGAGAAATAAAATTAATCGGGGAAAAATGTTTGTATATTATAATAAATGTGCTAGACAATATTCTCATTAATGTTAAACCTTATTTTTAAAGGGAAAATAAAAGACTTACTATTTTGGATGAAAGATAATATTTTAAGTGAACGTCCAGAGTTGTTTATACAAAATGATTCTGTGTAAGATTTATAAAGTTTTTTTTTTTTTTTGTAAACTAAACACCTTTTTGTTACAATTTTTTTTATTTATAGACGTCCGGGAATATTGGTTTTGATAAATGATACTGATTGGGAACTTTATGTATGTAACAACATGTACCTTTTGCAATTTAAATATTTTATGAAGGATTATTTTCTTTACAGGGTGAATTAGACTATGAAATACAGCAAAACGATAATATACTTTTTATATCAACACTTCATGGAGGATAAACATTATCTTATTTATAATACTAATTAATTTATATATTAAATAAAGTTTTTTTTTTGTTAAAGTTTAAACAGTATATGATTTTTAACGAAATGAAATTCTTCGTTTGATTGATCTTTTCAGAATTCATTAAGACTAGTCAACTATTGAAGCTGAAAAACTATTTATTAAAAATTAAATAATATTCTGTTTTGTTGCATTTTTAACATTAATATATTGATTAATAAAATAACGAGAATAATTCTGTCAATAATACCTACATCGAGTTTTAATATCCATATAAACTGTTTGTTGATAAGGAAATTAAAATAAATCCACAGTCTTTTAATCAATTTTAATCCTTTGTGAAAGTTTTATTAATAAAAAAATAAAAAAAACTATATTAATTTAAATCTTTTCTTTATAAAAAAAAAAATAAATTTTTAATCATAAAATCAACGTTTTCCCAAGGCACCAATTTAAAATTGCAAAAATTATTATTAAACTCTACAGTAAAAAATGAAAGCAACAAGAAAGTATTTTATGAATAAAATAAATAACGGATTTGCTAAAATAGAAAGTTACATTTTAGTTTTTGTTGAGTTTAGTTGAATTTCCCATGAGATTGTTATAGATAATTAGAAGCGTTGTCCTTCTACTTATTTAGAATAGTAAACTAAAATGAATATTTTCTAATTATATTATTATTATTATTATACACGTAGACCCTGAACTTTAGTTTTGCTTTGTATTTGGTCAATGTAAATAAGAAATAATAAATTATATTTGATTGATTAGATTTATGAAAGCTAAAAGAATATTATTCCGATTACTTTGTGATTTATAAATAATTTTTGTTCTGAAATAAATTAATATTTTAATGAATTAACTTTAAAATATCCTCATTATGTTTATAAATGGACTGTAAAGTATGTCGTTTCATTTAAAAGCGCTTAAAGATAAAATAAATCTTTCTTTTCTGCTTTATTTATATCAAATATATATTTATTTTCTTCTCTGTTTTACTGAGAATTTACTTGAATCCAGAGTATTTATTTGTGGCTTTATATATGTGTAATATTATTACAAATGTTTATAATTTAACGTGACATAGAAATCACGTTATTAATGCACGAGAATAATGGTTTTTCTTTAGGTTTCTATAGAAAATTATAATTATATCTACTAATATATATTTATTAGTTAATTTCTCATTAACAAAACGATTCTACTTTTATTTGGTCATTGAAAACGTTTTATTTGAATTGAAAAGAAAGTTGCAAGCACAAAAAAAAAAAAATGAATGAAATTGTTTATGAAACAATAAAAAATTATTATATTTTAGACTAAAATTTTTTGTAATTAATAATAATAATAATAAAGAATCTTTTAAAAGTGTAATTAAATTGCATTGTTTGGTATAATTAAATATATTTATATTTATATTTATAAGTTTAATTCGGTTTGTATTGATGCAAAATGTTGTGATTTTAGAAATTTTTGTAAAACACAAGAACAAAGTAGTCTTTATTTGAATATATATACTGACGGTGGCGCCGTATTTCAAATGGGGGAAATGAGGATTGTGCTTTACTTATTTGCAAAAATATGATGTTTAAACAAAACACAAGGGACGTAATTCTGATCCTTTGTTTCTATTTTATTTTTATTTATTTTACTTTAAGGGGTTTTAATTTAAGGGATATAAATATAAGTGGATTAAGGTAATTCAGATACTCAATAGCTGCATATCGAGTAAATTTAAAGTTCTCGATCGATGACGTTTAATTTAAAATACATTTCGCCTAAGTGTATGTAACAATCAATGCTTCACACAATTCAACACTAAAATCTAATTAAAATTAATAAACAATATTTTTTGTATCTTTTGTTTATTTATAGTTATTATTATTATTATTATACAGAAGGCAGGCACCCTTTAAGGATGCTAAAAGAAAACATATATAGATATCTTTTATTGTTTATATTTTTATCTTATCCCTGTACTTCAGTTTATATTTTATTTAACTTCTAACTTTCGTTTTTTTTTTATTCTTTTAATATCGCATTATTAAGCTTGAACAAAGCTTTAAGCTTGTGATATGTAAAACATAGAATTATTTATACTTACAAAAAAAAAAAATATATATATATAATAATATCCTATAAAAAATAATATATAAAAATATAACAAGGAGTATAGTAGAAAAACGATTTATTAAAATTGAATACGAGAAGAGGAAGTAGAAAAAAAAATGTTATATATTACGTTACGTACATAGATATAAATAATAATCTATAGCATTTACCAAATGTCATTAATGACTTTGCAGAAAAGAAAATAAATAAAATTGTAGTGGATTAAATAACGTTACGCAACAACAATGTATGTATCATTCTAAGTTTTCCATCTTCTTAAAACTTATTTTGTGTGAGCTTTTAGCCTTTTTATTATTATTATCGTAACGTTTTTAGGAATTAATTCTTTATGTTGGTTTTTCAATGATTTCACAATACATATGTGAATGATTAGATCAATCTTTGATATATATAACATTTCAATGCGGTTACGTACATTCAATTTGTTTTGTTAATATGTCTAGTTCAAATATGGTATAATGATGCTATCATGGTTCTTAGATTGTTATTTATTTACTTTGTGAAAAAGAAATATCTTAATCTTTGTCGATTATCTAATTATCGTTGAATAACGATTGCACTGGGTTTAATTTTCTCAATTCATTTAAACTTTTCTGCGATTTTTAACAAGCAAAAAGACTTCGTCTGCTTTTATTTATTAGAGAAAGCATTCAATTTATCTTATCAGTTATTCACACCTACAAAAATGAATTGCTTCATTTTTTTTGTTTCTGTTTTATTGAATTTTGTTCATGAACAAAAATTAAAACAACAATTACTATTAATTGTATTATAAATATTCGTAATGCCTTACTACTGAAATTAATAATTAATTAAAATAAATGTATTGCAGTATAGATAAAATGATAATAAATAATCATATTAAAATATAATTGATTAATTAAATAATTGACAATTATTTGTTGCATGACATATGTTAAGAATAATTACATATATTTAAATTCAAAACAAAATAATTTTTATTGATTTAATTAATTTATTTAATTATGCAAAAAAAGAAGAAAAATACAAATAAAAAAGATAGAGAAATTTATTTTTATTTTGATAATTTTATTAAAAAATATACGCCGAAATTCAGACAATATATTTGTATAATGTTTGATGATATTTTTCCGGTTAAAACGTTTATAACAAAAAGTTTAATTAATTAAAAGCAAACTTTTTTAATAAATTTATATTTTAATCATCATTTCATAGTTATTATGATTATTATTGAACTGTATTATAAATAATTAATTATGTTTATATCAACATGTCTATCAGGCATTGTTGAAATGGTATTGTTTCGTTCGTTTTATCTGCTTAACTACATTTCCTGTTTATTTGTTTTATAAATTTTTGTACCAGTATTTTTGTAAAATAAACTTCATACTTCATACAAACATATTATTAATTTTGTTATAATTATTTTTTATTTGGCTGAACTGAGAAGTATTAACGAATAGGGAATTAATTGACTGTTGAAGAATGCTGTTGCTGCTGCTGCTGTTGTTTAACAATAAAAAAAATTTAAAATATTTTTTATTAATAAAAATAAAGAAAATCCAGAACAACAAAAAAGAAAAAAAAAATAAATTTACGAAAATATGAAATATTCGTTATTTGTTTATATAATATGTACGTACGTAATGTGTATACTTAGAATTTAGTGAGTAAATAACGTAAATGTTTATTCGTATATTTACATAACATAATAATAAGATTAACATAATATCAATGTTTTACTATATAGTATTATTGTTATTATAATAAAATAACCACAAAAGTTTAGTTTTATATATGTTAAAATTATCAATAATATTATATTTAAACTGAACGAAATATAGAAAATTTATATATTGTTAAATAACCAAACCAAAGAATATTAAATAAAAATTATTAACCACTAAATATTTTGTTATTATTATTAATATTCTATTTTATAAATAAAAATAATGATAATAATTTAAATTTCGTTACCACAAATAAATGATTATCCTTTGCTGCCAAAATGTGTATCATAAAAAATACAAAAATAAATTCAGAAAGGTAAAGTAAAACGTCTAAGTTATGAAAAATAAAGTGAAAAACGAACAAAATTTATTTATTTAATCATTCAAGTGTTCGGCTAGTTTTACCATATAAATTAATTAATTAATTAATTATATACAAAACAAATAACATTTTATTAACATTATTATTATTATATTTTTTTTTGTTGCTTTTGTTTGGTTTGTAATTTTATTATTGCATTGAGGAAGTTTTCTTGAACAAAAATTAATAAGAAAAACTTCCTTTTCGTTTTGAAACGGAAATATGATTAGGATACGGAATAAAATTATTCCAATTGACTGTTAGATCGTTAGATGTGATTTTTATTGTTTAAGTTTATTTTATATTGTAATTGTGAAATAATTAAGACGAACTTTTGTTTGGAAGGAGAGAAAATAGCGGTTTTAACCTTACATTACCTTTCCCAAACTATTTTTACTTCAGGGTATCATCTAATCATTTTTACCTGTTTAAAAGGTTTTAATACAATAAATTTTAATTAAATTTAACGTGTTTTTGTGCTTAATTATTTTATTGTTAGATTCCTGGTAACACTTTTGTGTTAAATTTTCAGTATATGTCACATATCGATTATTATTCTCATAATTTTCAGATTTCTCTACATACAATTTAAAGAGTTTGTTTTGCTTTGTTTTAATTCTCTTTGTATTGTAACTTAGTGACAATAAATTGTTTAAATTTTCATTTAATTGTTGATTGTATGATTGGCTTAAGAACAATTGTATGATTTTCACGCCCTAATTAATTATAAATTTCTATAGCAAAACCTTTGATTGTAATCAAATAAACATAGAAAATTTCACCTTAAAAAAGGTTTTATTTTAATTTATGATTAATTAATTATGATTTAAAAAAAATTAAATAAAATTTGACTATTGTAATTTACTAAAATTAGTTGAAATGCCAAAATTTATTTTATTTTGTATCAACTGTAACTGAAACTAAGTAACAATAATAATTATAAAAGGTAGATAGAAAAAAAAAATTGTAGCTTTAAACAAGATGGTTTATAAAGAGACAAGAATATAACACTCACAAACAATAATTGGTGTTTGTAGACGATAGAAAATTAAACAACAATAACAGAAAAGTCTCACAAAAGCATTATATAACAAAAGTAATTTAAATGGCAATAGACAAATGATAGAGTAAAAGAATAAAAAAAAAGCAAAAAACTTAACAAAAACACCAAAAATTATACCTGAGGACTTTTTACCATAAAACGTTTTAAATGTTTAACGTAAATGAATGGATATACTCATGGATTTAGAGAGATTTATATCTAAAACCGAAACAAAAAAAAAAAATAAAAAAAAAATTATGTAAATTCACCTTAGGCAAGCATTTTTTAATTTTTTTTTTTTTGATATATAGAAAATTCAACTGATTTTTGATAAGTTATCATGTGCTTTGTGTTATGCTTTTAGTATTTTAATTTATTTTGTTAACCAAACTACATCAATTAACAAAAATTACTCGATTATTAATTTGATTTATTTATTTATTTTATCAACAATGGAAAAAATAAAATGTCCTGTGTTTGATTAATTACTTTAAATCGAACAGTTTTTTTTTTCTGCGTTTTTAATTGGTTTCTGTATAGTAATAGTGCTATCCTGTAGGATTTTTCTATAATTTTTATTTAAAACTTATTTGTTACATGCTAAAATCATTTTTCTACAATGAAATGACCAAATTTAAATGTTCTGAACTGAATCAATAATCAAGATTTCTTGTATCGACTACCCATAAATGATTAATATCATATTAAATTTCCTATAAATATTAAAACACCGTTTAAATCGATAATAAAAACATAGAGTTGCTAAATTTATTATATTTGTCACTTTTAATTTTCACCTTTCACTCTTTAATTCATTTTAATTTTTTTTATTTTATTTACATAAAAAACGTTGAATTTTTTTTCTCTTTATAATTCCATAGATATTTAATAATAATAATAATTTTTTTTTTTTTGTTATAAAATAATTTATATAGCAAAAAAATAAAAAATAAAAATATTTCCTCTGCTTTTTATTTATTTATTATTTTTTTTTTTTTTTTTTGTTATTGTTTTATGGAAAATATTGAGATGATCTAATTTGAAAATGTCATGTACAGCAAATATATGAAAATACTATTAAAATAATTTAACTCGTTGTTCGTTTATTATAGTATATAGTATATATATATATATATATATATATATATATATAGTATATATAGTGTATATAGTATATATAAACATTTCTCCTGTCTTCTATTTAGTTTTTTTGTTTTTATTTTTTATTATTTTTTGCCGATTGTATATAAATAAATCATTTAATAAAATCACGAATTTCTATGTTAAAATAAATAAATAAAAAAAAAAAAATAAATATTTTTTATGATTTATTGGAAAATTTATAAACTAAATAAAACAACAAATAAAATTAGCACACAGTAGTTTATTGTCATTATTATTATTATTATTTTTCAGTATTTCATTTATAAAATTAAATTAAAATCATAAACAACGAAAAGCTTTAAAGCTGTAATGGATTTAAATATATGCATTATATTTATTATTTAAATGAAAATATATATTTATGTATATATTGTCAACTATGACCAAGAAAACAGTATATAGATATCATCTCTAGACATTATGAACTTAAACTTTTACAAACGATGTGACAAACATACAGATAATTTAAGTTTCTAATTTTCTATTAAATCAGTTTATTTATATTTTAATTAACTCAGATATTTAATTTCATTCAATTGTAAATATACAGAAATTTATATAAATTATATGTAAAAATTTACTTTATGCTTTTAATCGAATTAAATCCATTAAATAATTAATTTATTAAATGTAATTTGTAATAAGAAACTGAATAAACCAATGTAAATATAAATAATTAATTATGAAAAGGAAGGAACATTAAGCTTAAATTAGAAGTTATTTAGAAAACAAAAAATACATCTCGTTTATTGATAATTTCATTATTAAAATAAAAAAAGGACGAATAATATATTGATAGATGACATGAAAATTTTGTTTATATGTCAAACACATAAACATATCACATCCATTTTTATATCTAAATCAATATTTTTATTTAACATTTTACGTTTTTAACGTTTTTTAACGGATACACAAAATAAAACAAAACAAAAAAAAAAAGAAAACAAATAAAAATAGTTAGATAGACAGTCAGACAGACAATAAACTTTCATATCATATGATAAAGTATTTAAGTTAAACTTATAATGCGGAAATAAAAATAAATGTTTATTATAATCAAGAAAATAAAATTTTAATAAAATAATTTTACCTTAGTTTTATATTTATCTTATTTTGTTATCAAATACATTAATACGTTTCGTTGCTATTATTATACCTCATGTCGTAATCGTAATCGTAATCGTAATCGGTATCGTAACTAAAACTATAAAATCAAAACAAGAGAATATTTAAGAGTCTAAAAATCATTCATTTTATATTTTATTCATTTGAAATATTCAGCAGATTTTAGTGTTGTTTAACTAGTTTGGATGTTTTGGGTGCAGTTGAATAGGGGCGACATCATTAAATCAAAATGGGATTTTCTATATGTTCTTGTATAAAATGAATTGGATCGTGTCCAGAATCAAATAATCATGTTATAAACGTTTTACAGTTTTATGTAGTGTCTCCTACATTCTGTTATCAGTTACTTCTATTCTCGAAAAACACATTTACATCTTTTGGCTTTTTTTTTTCGTGTGTGTCTTTTTACTGTCGTTTTTTTTTTTTTTTTCTCTCTCGTTATTATTATTCATTCATTTATTAAAGTATATTGTATAGTCTAGTGGTTTGGCAGTGTATGTTAATTCGTACAATTATAAATGCAACTCTCGTACATTTACATATTAGACATATAACAATATTGATAGGCAAAATAACTAAATATCTAGGGATTTTAATTTTATTACCATTGACACATTTATGTAATTAAAAATAGTTTTCTTTATAGTCTTACATTACCTTACAGTATTTTATTTTATTTTTAAATTATATATGAAATTCTATTCTCTATGGTTAAATTTTGCAATAATCATCTATAATTCGACTTTTATTATTTTAATTTTTTTTTTACATTAATGGTGATACTAATTTGTTGAGAATTTTTAATACACCGGAGGCTACTTTATGTGAAGATATGAAAATTTTAATGATTTTTCATAAAAAAAAAAAATATAATAATTTCATGCTTATATTACAAAAGTTTCATGATTTTTAGTTACTTTTATAAGCATTGTTTGAGTTGACTTAGACAGGAGAAACCCAGAATGGGGGTGGTATTTTGGATTTTTATTTATTTAAATTGATTTTAAGTTTACTAATTTTGTGACGCTAATTTGAAAAAAAAAAAAAAAAAAAAAAAAAACTTTTCCGTTGAGTTATCAGTGAAACGTGAATATGACAATTGAAAAAATGACAAATATCAATTTTTATTCAAATATTTATAAAAATTATTTACTTTTTCTTATAAATTTATTAATATTTTCGCAAAACTTTACCATTTACACATATAAACATGAATTTCCAGACTGTTTTTTCAAAAATAAAAATAAAATTATTTAAAACTTTTTACGAATAAGGTCAACTAAGTTACTTGAACTTTACTTCAACAATATTCAAATTAAACTTTAACTTACTTTCAAGCTCTCCTACTAAAATGATAAATACATAAATATCTGAATAACAAGAACATAAGTTAAGTTCAAGTGTGTCATTTAACATAGATAGTACCCTATGTACAATTATATAATAATAAAATAATAAAATAAATCACCCAGCCGCATTATAATTAAAATTCCTAAAGAGATTAAATTTTTCTTTGTTTTTTATTATTAAATTTATATTTATTATCAAAAAAATCAATAAATTAATTTATCCATTCATAGTTAGATATATTTTAAAAATTATTCTTATATTTTAAATGTTTCTTAAAATACATTTTAAGTTTTCTATTAATTATTTTTATCACTTTATACACGTGCGAGATTTTTTGTTTTTTATCATTTTTATTGGTATTCAAGATTAGAATCACCTGGTCCTGTCATTTCAATTAGTGGTAAAAATTGATTTAATAATTTTTTAATATTTTCATCAACTGTTGCTGAGTTTAATAAGTGTTGGAATAACATTACTAAAAATTCACCTTTTTTATATTGCCGTGAAAGATGAAAATTATTTAATTCATTACTATTTAAATCAATTAGTAAATATGTGTATAACAATTTTAGATTTTCTTGTAATTTCTCATCAATGTTATTAATATTTAAAACACTTTCTATACAGTCGGTTAAATTAATTGAGCGCTTTATACTCTCATAATGGTGTTGGTAAGTTTTTGGGCGCTTTGTTACACCGGTGTTGTGAATATTTTTATTGATTACATTCAGATAATAATTAATGGCATTCCTGACATTTAAATCAAGTGAAGTATTTTCATTTAATTTATGCAAAACACTGTTTAGTACATTTATATTAATCTCATTATGATCGTGATGTTCGTTTAAATGGATCTCATTTAAATATTTGGATTTTTGGAAGAATTTTATCAGTACATCAAAATATTCTTGATTAAACTCCTTATACTCTTTTAATAAATTCATTAGTTTTATGTAATAATCGTAATTGACATTATTTTTTAAGAAATTATTATTCACGAATTTAATAACGTCCAGGTAGTTGGTGAAAAAGGTCAACAATTCGCTATCAATATTATTACTAGCTTGCGATTCTATTATCGACGTTAATATATAATCCAAGAATAATGTTTTGCTTTTAAACTTTTGTAAGAAATCGTCGTAATTTGAACTATTTATTATTTTATCTTGATTCAATTGTAAATACTCCTTTGCTCGTGCAATTATGTTATAGTTTTTTTCACTTGGCTTCACATTTGGTAGAAGTTTCGTTATATTCGCAACTAAGTCAACAGTAATAGGTGATAACGGATTCGGTACAGGCATCACATCGATATTATCGTTGCTTATAAAATAATAAATATTTTTATTATTATTTCCAAGTAATTCAACATACAAAACATCTGGCATTTGATTATCTTTAAAAGAAAAATATTACAAAAATTAATTAATAATTAAATAATTTGAGTCAATCAAACAGAAAACTTACTCAATTCCTCCTCATTTTTGCATTTCTCTTCAAACCTTTTTTCTGCATCTAACTGATTTTTTTCAACAAGATCCAATGCCTTATGATATTTTAGTAAAAATTCATTTAAATCTGAAGAAATCTCTTTACTTGAACTCATGAATCTCATTATCAAAAAGTTTAAATATTTTATTTTTGTCGGAAACTTTTCTGATGGACCAATAAACTCTGGATCATTTATGAATTTTTCCATTAAACTTCTAGTTTCGATATACCTCGGATAATTGGCATTATTTTGATCAAATTTCGGTAAAATATTGTTGATATCATTTAAATCTGTATCGAGTAATTTTTCGTCAGGTTTCGGGATTGCAAATAGTTCAGTATTGTGCTCTAATAAATCATCGTCTTTTTTTAATATTTCAATTTTCCCATTTGACAGTAATTCGACTAAAATTGAATGCACAGTAGATTGTGGTGGTGCCTCAAGTGGACTTTCATATTCGTCATCGGAATTATTACCAACTTCCTGGAATTCGGTTCTTTCTGTTGTTACCGGAATGATTTCTGTAATTACGGAAATCGGATATGGGATCTTCTTGACAGTCGTTGGTTTAACTGCGGTATCAAAATCTATATCAACATTATGGACTGGTTGAAACGCATTTGATTTAACCGTTGAAATTATTGAGTCGGTGGTTGTAAAAGTCGGATTTGTTGTATAATCAAAATGCCCAATATTTTCTAAATGATCATTATCTTCAAACTGATTTGTTTCTTCTAAATTATCTTTATCTTCCTCAGTAGAACTCTTTTCCGTTGGTGTACTAGCTGAAGATTTACGTAAATTTTCATATTCGTTTGTGAATTCTTTGAATTTCTTCACAAAGTATGGTTGGGGTGCTTTTGTTGTAGAATCTAAAGCATATTCAACCGCTTTATATACCAATATATTGTTTACGCTTTCAATTTCAGTCGAGCTTGAAATTCTAGTTTGTCCGCTTGAAAAAAAATTAGCTCTTAATAGAGTATCATTATATACCGGAGTTGTCTGAATATCCTGGTATAAACTAGACCGTTGATTAAACTGATTAATAAACTCCATCACTTTACAATAATTATAAAGAAAATGTTTCATTTCTTCATTAAGATGAATGTAAGTTAGATTTTCATGATTTTCCATTAATGTATTCAAATAAAATTCCAATAATGTTAATTGTGTGGTTTTTGTCTCTAGAATTTCATCAACCGTCATTTTATCAGTTAGTATGAAATAGAATTCTAGACTTAACGATTTCATTATTCTAGAAAGATCAATAAAAATTTCGTAATAGCAATTAGTTGGAGGTATTGACGGCAATAATCTGTTCGGATGCTTAATATGTTCCTTATTACTATGCAGTTCTGGATCTGGTATAGGATACAAATTTTCATGATTTTCTGTACCTGTGGCAACAATTTCCTTTTGCATTGTCCCATTAGGCATCAGGTGAATTGCATTATAAATCGTGGGTATATTTTCGGGAACAGGCGGTTCATCTGGTTCATTAAAACCATCGTTCATTATTATTGAAGGAGATAAACTAACGGTGAATCCAGTACTTTGTGAATTTTTTAGCAATAACTGATTTCCTTTTTTTTTCCTTGTCGTATTCTGTGAAACTATAACCGGGCTACCATCATTTGTCATTATATTAACAGAAAATGTGATTAATGTTTGGCTGTCGGTGGCGATTTTTATCATTTCTAAAGATTTCCAAACATCACTGAGTAAGTGTGCCAACATTTTGACACATATTTCAGCCTTACATAAGCTTTCGTCTTTATAATCTTCTAGATAAGATTGATATTCTGGTCGTTTTAAATATTCTAACCATTTTTCTGATGCAAACATCTACAAACAAAAAAAAAAAAAAAATGACAAAATACAAATAAATAAAAAATTAACATGAAAATATTATTCATAAATTTCTACTTTATTTTTTTTTTATTATTTATTTTTATCTAGTTGTAAAAGTGACATGCCAATTTGTTATTTGAAAATCATCATCGCAATCTTTGTTATCTTCTGAGTGCGTAGACAAGTTTAGAAATTTGGTTTTTTTTTCTCTCGGTGTTATATGAATCAAATTACGTACAAACAAAATCAGTAACAAAAACTAAATCAATATCACAATATGTTACATAAGTGATGGGAAAATGTGGTGGAAAATCAAAACCATATCGAAAAAAGTAAAAAAAAAAAAAAAAATCAGCACGAGAATAGAATAGATACAGGAATAAAACTATATACAAACGTGAATTGTAAAAAAAAAATAAAAAAAGAAGTCATCTCTACACATTGAGCAATATATATGTAAATTCTCATGTTCGCATATCTACATATGAATATAACAGAAAATGAACACAGAACTTTGTATCAATGTTGTTTAGTTAAGGCAACAAGGGTTGACGGTATCAGCGGGTATATTAGTGGGTGTATCTTTCACAGCGTTTTCGTTCACACATTTTGTGTAAAAATAAAATAAAAAAATATGAGAAAAACAAATCCTAATTCCATTTTTTTCTTTTTTTTATATATATATACATATATTTGTTTATATTTATATATCGAATTCGTGCAAAATCATATTTTTGTTGCTTCATATTTTTAACCAATAATAATAAAAGCAACAACAAAATAGTGTCACTTCATATGAATTTTTTTCATTTATTTTCAAAACTTTCATCATACTATTTGATAAAGTTTAAAATATGTAAGGAAGATAACTTTGAAAACGAATTGGCAATAGTACATAACAAGAATATTTTGTCTTTCCGTCACAATACAATAATGACACATCATCATTATTTGGGTCCAAAAAAAAGTGAAAAAGAAAGTGGCAGGTAAAAAATAGAAAATCTAAATAAGAACTTATATTATTATTATTATTAAATTGTGCTTAATGCGTTGCTCAAGTATTTTATTTATTTTTTTCATTTATAAATAAGTAAGATGGATAAATGATTGTCATTTTCTATAATTTTTTTCATTTCTTTTTTCTCATTCACTTTGATTACATTTTTTATTTGTTTTCTTTGTAAAATCGTTATAGATTTTATGACAGATCATTTTATTTGCATTTATTTCCTTCTTTGTTTGTTATTTAATCAAAGACAATTGATTCTACTTGTATTTATCTAAAAATAAAGGAAAAAGTAAAAAATCAGAAAATATACAGAAATAAAAAAGTAGGAAGTAGTTTTGTGCTGTCATCATGATATTACATTGATTTAACAGCGTTGTTTACTTTTCTTTTTTTTTTTTTTTTTTTTTTGCAACAATGTGTTGCTGGTATACAGTAACGTGACAAAACATTATTGCAAATACATAAATTTTGTAAATAGTGAATACTGAAAATACTTTAGAATTTTATTTAAAATATGATTGAAATTGCAATTAAAATGCTTTGCTGCATACGATGATGATGGATGAAAGTGGTTATTTGAATTAATTATCTTGTGATTTGATACCAATGAAGATACAATCATCAGGTACTATGATTTACAATTGTCTCCTATCAAAATTCTACTATAATACACCGTGAAAAATAACAAAATATTTATAAATAGGTCATCTGTGCTTATATTATGTATGAATAATATTTATGAGTACTGTATTTCGATATGTTATTATTAAAAAAAAAATAATAAAAAAAAAAGGGGGAAAGAGCTTTCGAAAAAAAAAAACATACATTTTACGCACGTTTTATATTTGTTTACATTTATTGATGAATTGCATGTAGAAAGTAAAGATAAAAAAGAAAAAACAGGAAAAACGTATTTACATTCATCAAAACCGATCATTCATTTGACAGTTTTTCAATAAAAATGATCGAAATTCAGAAAGATAGTAAAAATCGTTTAAATATATATTTTTTTGTTTATGTTTTTATAATAATAATAATAATAATAAAATAAAATAAAAACTATAAAAACTAAACACAGCATAGAAAATACTAAACGACATGTGTTGCATACAATCTTCTTTGTATTAACTTACACAAAAAAAAAAAAATTTATTTGGTCGTTTTTATCAATTTTTATTCATAAAATGAATTTTGATCATCAGGCATCAACCACCCTTTTATTGTTGTTGGAAATAATAGCAAAGGATTGCTAGTAAACTCAGGAAAGGAAGAAAGCATAACGGGGAAATAAAAAATCGACGATGAAGAAATATATGTAGCAATACTGAAAGTTTTTCATTATTCTAAGCGAACGGACGACAGACAAACATAACAAGCAAACAAAACTGGAGAAAACACAAGATGATGGCATCGCATAAACTTAAAAATATCGAATTTGTCTTCCACTTTTTTTTCTGTGTATATTTGTATACTTTTTGTGTCGTATCGATTCCATTTTCCATCCACACATATAATAATATATCGCATTCAAAAAGTGTCCGCTTTCTATTTTCCATCAATTTTCTTTTCTTATTCTATTTTCATTTTTTTTCTTTTTATTTTCGTTGTTTGCTGTTTTTTTTTCCTGTTCTTTTTTTCTTACTAGTTTTTTACGTTTTTCTTTTTATTTGTTTGTTTGTTAACTTTTCTTTTGGCTAAACACAAGAACAAAAATTCAGGAAAAAAGAAAAAAAAGCATAAAACAAGACAACGTTTCCTTCGTAACAAATTTTTTTTTTTTTTTTTTTTTTCGCACAATCAGAAAATGAAAAAGACTGACAGATGTTCTTGATATATTAGCTGGTCGATCTCGTGGCCACGTCAATACTTGAATTATATTTTTCTTATTTAACTTTTTTGAAATTTTCGCTCGTTTCTTGGTTTTTATTTGAGTCTTCATTGTGATGTGCAATACATGCCAAGTAACTAGATAGAAGAAATCGGGCTTTTACTTCTACAGTTTATTTTATTTTCCATCATTTTTCTCCTTTTTGCATTTTTTTTTTCCTTTTATTTTTACCAGCCCGTCTGATAAGAAAACTTTAAACATTGGAAAAATATTGATTCTTCACTTCTTGTAGTTTCAGCAAAATTTACCAATTTTTATTAATTTTTATTAAGTTAAAGCGATGGAAAGGAAGAGAAAAAAAAAATTGTTTGAGTAAAGTAATCTTGATTGTTAGTTAATTTATTGTCTGTGGAATATTTCATGTTAGTATAATTTATTAAATGATGAAAAATAAGGGATTTCTATACATATACACTGGTTTACTGGTATAAAGGATAAAAATTGCATTTCATTACACAAAAGCGACTATATATAAATAAAGAAAAAGTGATTAATGAAGATGTTGACAATCATTGAGTAGATTCTATTGAATAATCTTCTTTCTCTATAGAAAATGTTATAATTTTGGTTAATAAAAGAAAATGTATGAAATGTAAATTAAATTCCGTATTGTTAAAAATGGCTAAAAAGGACAAATCTTCAGATGGAATATCTTTCATAGAGATCCAAAAAATGGTATTATTATGTCAAATTTACTTTTGCATTGCATTTGTTATAAATTCCATTTAGGTACTTTAAGTTCTAGATGGTTATGCTACAGTAAAACGAAACGTAACCAAACCAAAATACCAAAACTAAACTAAGAATAAAGTAAAACGTGAAGGGAATTATTTTTACTTAAGAAAAAACTCAATTCAACTTTCTGGAGAAAAAAACTAAAAGATTCTTTCTTTCTTTTTTTTTCTATTGAAATTTTATTTTTTATTAGAGAGGAAATTAATAATAATTAAAAAAACTTACATGATAATTACAGTAGAAAGTAACACGCTCCATACAATCTTTTCCATGTGTAGGTATAAGAATATCGTGCTTTAAAAATCTTCTTAAATCACTTCCATGCTCTAAAAGACAAAAAATAAAATAAAATAAAATAAGATATTTGGTTATCAGACCAGTTGACATATTTAGTAAACGGACTGATAATATGCTATCTGGATCACGTATGGATTGTCTCAAAAACCACAAATTAAGATTTACAAATACTTATGCTAATCACGTATGATGTGTGAACCCTTTTTCCATTTTTTAGACATACAATAAACATAATTAATTGCAATAAATTGGGGGGTAAAAAAAAAATGTCTTTGGGCATAGTTTTCGCGAAGTGAATCATTATTAAAATAAATCATATTACTGGGGTGTTTCTGTTATTTTTCTAAGTATAGTTTTAACGTGTCCAAAATTCATAGTTAACTTAATTAAAATAACTTACCAACAACATCTTGTGATGCATCATACGATGTTGGTTTTGCGTGAATTCCATTCTAGAATAAAAATTTTATTCGATTTAATAATAGAAACGAAAAACAAAAAAAGAAAATAAAAAAAAAAACAATTTCTTTATCATGCAACACTAGCTAATAAAACTTAATGATGCATAAAATTAAATTAATTTTAAATTGTTTACATTTAATTAATTAAAAACTTTTTTTTAATTTTTTGTTTCTTTATTTCTGTTTTCATGAACTTATTGCTATAAAAAAAAAAAATTACATTTTTCGTAATCAAATTATTGTTTATTAATTATTTTTTATAATTATTGTTTATTAATTATTTTTTATAATAAGATAAACATTTCTTGTTGCGGATTATTCATTTTTTGTTTTCTTTTTAATTGTTATTTAAGCATTAAAATATTAATTATTTGTTATAATGAAACATTTTTAATTAAATGCATAATTAAAAAAAAAAAAAAAAATTAAAATTTAATTCCATGTAAAACAAAACATCAGTTATTGTCGTTAATTTTCTTCTTTTTTTTTATTATTAATTCACAAAAAATGATAAGTCAATTGCGCATTATTATAACATATTGTTTTTTGTTTCTTCTAACTTTAGTGAAAAAATCATTAAGTCTGATTTATGATTAATTAATAAAATTAATCTTGCTTGATAAACAGAAGTTTATAATAATAATACATGGTAAAATAGTATCATTTTATCAGATAATAAATTATGTGCGTGGCAGTTTTCTGTACAAATTATTTGACTAGCACACTATCTGACATTTTAGTAATAAGTAAATAATTAATTATAACAAACATAAAAAAAGAAAACTGACAAAAATATTTTTTATTTCAAAAAATGAAATAAAACTGATAAAATACAAAAAAAAATATTTCAAAGATAAAGTTTCAAACAAAGATAAACATTTAACAACAAACAAAAAAAAAAAAATATTCTGTCAAAACTTTTGTCCCAAAAATATTAGAAAAATGCAAGTAAACATTTCATTGCAACAAAAAATGCAAAATTTACATTTTATTTTTTATAATAATAAAAATAAAATGAAAAAATAAATAAAAACTAAATGATTGACATTTATTTGTACAAAATATTTAACGGAAAATCATTAATTTTAACTAGCTGCGGTAATTTATTGCCTTTAAATAAAAAAGAAAAAAAAAAAAACTATTTTAATCAATTAATAAAATAAATTAAATAAAATGAAAAAAAAAAAAGAAATAATAATTTGTCAAACAATATTTAAATAGAGTTTTTGTATAAAATCTAATAAAAACAGGTGGAATTTTCTATTTTCTATTATTTTAACTAGCTATAATACTGTGCTATGAACATATATCGGCTATAAATATGAATCATGATGTATTTAAAATATCCTTTAAAAGCACAAACAATACTTATTATTATTATCATTATAAGAGTACACTTTTATTAAGTATTAACACACAAAAAATATTACCAATTGTATATTAAATAATAAATATAAAACACTTATATAGAGTAAAAAACACTTTATTCCAATTATGTATATCATTGTTGACACTTTAACGTTGACCAAATGACTGAATTCGATTAGAATTAATTTTCATCATTTATAAAATTTTCACGATTTATTTTCTTACAGTAATTTTTGGCTTCATTGATTACTTGTTTATAAAGAAATTAAATACAATAAAAAAAAATAAAAAAAAAAAATTATAGAATTTTTTATTGGCGTCACTAATTGAATTGTTTCGATTTTTTTTTTTATTTTATTTAAATTTGGTTTGCTATACTATTTGCTATCAGGGATGGACCATTTTATGGTAGTCAGCTCATTATGGGTAAATGATATAACAATTAAATTCAATTTTTTTTTTTTTTTTTAATTAAGCTAATCGGGTGATTAAGATAATCTTTTCGATAACACTGTAATAATATTCATTTGCAATGAAATTTAATTAAAAATCATTTCATATTCAATGAAAACCTATTTAAAATAAAAAAAAAAACCAAAAAAACTAATTCATCGATTAATCGAAAGAATTTTAATTGTGGATAATGAAATTACGTAAATAATTACGATAAAATATTTCTCCAAATCCCTGACATTCTTTTAACAAATTAACTTGAATAAACTAAATTTTATTGCACCATAAAATCCTTATCATTATATTGTGCAAATAAATTAATTATAAACCAAAAATCTACAATAAAGTGTGGACATTTTATTTAATTTTTTTTTTTCTTCTTGTTGTTTTATTCTAAATACAAACAAGAATGAAAATAAATGATAAACCGAAAATTATGTTAATTTGTTTTTAAAAATTTATTACTATAAAAAAAAATATAATGACGTAATTTGTTAAAAGAATGTTTCATACAAAAAAAAAAAAATAATAAAAACGAAGACAAGACATAGAAGACGATGAAGAAGAAAAATTATAATAAATATAAGAAGCATAAATAAAAATTACATTATTATGTAAATATTTTGCTTAGATTTTTTTTTTTTTAAAGTTGATAAAGATATTTTTACTGCCTTTTACTCTAGAGGGTGAAAAATTCACAATTCGTTTGCTGCATTTAATTTATTGTCATTTTAATAATGGTAAATATTTTTGTGTTCTCTAACGTAAATTTATCTTTATATTTAATGCAAATAAATAATATTTGATTATTATTTAATGTTTGCCAAAAAAAAAAAAGAAAACGGAAAAATTTTCTTAAAAGAATTCTGCATTTAACATGAAAAATGTAATAAAATTGAAATTTAATTCAATCGTTACTTGTGTTAAGTGTTTTATTAAAGTGCACGTATTGCAGATAGTGCTCATTTTGGCGATTTAATTATTGTCCACTACAAAGAATTTAAGGTAATTTATTTAATAATTTTAAATGAAGAACGTTTTTCTTTCTTTTCTTTTTTTTTTTTTTTAAACAAACTTGAAACGATTCCTTATTTAAGTTTTTTGTTGTTTATAAAATAAAAAGGAGATGAAATATGGAAAAATAAATCAAAGCAAAACAAAAAAAAAAAAAAAAATGGGAATCGAGAAGAAAACTATAATAGTTAAGGAGAAAATAGAAATTGTAAAATTATTTTATTCGTTCCGTATTTATTCTATGTAACAAAATACATAAAATATAATGTAAAATAACCATATAAGTTTGTATAGTCGTTGTTGTTGTTGATACTGTTACTACTACTGCTGCTGCTACTGTTATAAACAAACATATACATTACTTTATAATGCAATCTGTCGTTATCAGATACAGATGTCGTACAAACAAGACTATTTAAACTTGAATATTACATATAAACAGTATAGTATTTTATTTTACTCAACGAACGCATCCTACCATCATAATACATAATGTTTTCCTTCTTTATATATTTATTTTTATTTTTCGTAATAGACAATTTATATATGTATAACTACTATGCATTATACATATGTATATATATATATATATATATTTAACGTTTATATTGCATAATAATGTGATCGTATATATTTGCTGTTATTGTTGTTAGTAAATTTAATATTACATGCACATATATTGTTATTCATACGTTAAACGATAATATTTAGAATTTTTATCAAAGTATGGTTCACACAAATACAATGCATAACACTTTTTTTAATTTTCCATCATTTTTCTTCTATTTTTTTTTATGTTGCTTATTTACTAATTTTAATATGTTAAATTTCTATATATCGAAAGTTTTTGAACTATGATTTGTGCTTTTTTGGTTACTCCTGTCATGAATTGTGCTCTGATTATAATCAAATTTTAATACACATTATTATTATCACTCTTTCTATTCTTTTATGAAATGATTTGTTTGACATGATTGTAATTTATATTATAATAGTATTCAGTGTCGTTAATAGTATTTTATGCTCCCTATGAAAGATTTTCTTCAAAGGGAACTTGTTTATTATCAGTTTTACGTAAATTAATTTTTAGCTTTTTCGTATATTTATATATCGCACCGTATAGGCTGACTCGTGTAAAATCATTTGACTAGATCATGCATAATATTTTTCCACAGAGTTTTCATTTTATTTACCTTTATTGTACCGGTGCACTTTTTATACCAACGAATATATTAAAGCTTGAACAACGTAGACTATTTAAAAACCTTTAAAATCAACGAACAATTAAAATACACCAGAATAAAAAGATTTATCGTAATGTCATTCAAATAATTGATTTTAGCGATAAATAAAAAATCAACAAAACAATACCCTTAATTAAATTTATTTATATTATTCATCATTAGTTAACAATAAATGTAAATAAAATAATTAAATTTCCGCAGGTAATATAAATAGAATTTATGCTGTGTATGTAATAAAAATAAAAAAATATTGTTTCAAATCAAACAGTATAGATTTGATTAAGTTTTTTTATTTGATTAAATTTAAAATCAAACAAATAATTTTTAATTATTATAATAATTAGTGGGTTCATTTTATTTTATTTTTTTATTATTTTTATTATTATTATTAATAAAAATACATTAAAATCTGATTGATGTTGTTAATTATTTTTTATTTAATTTAAATATTATTATAACAGAAAGACAATTGAAATATTTTAATTTTGAAATCAATTCATTGATGCTCTTTTGTAAACAGTAATTAGAATATAAATGTGATTAACGATCGACTATTGATTTTAATTCTATTTCGGTTTGTTTATTATAAATATTACAAAAAAAAATTAATTGTATTTTGTTGCATCGTTTATATACGACTTAAGCTTGTTAAACTAACATTAAAAATTAATTTTATTTGCTCAACTTGTTACTACTACATTCCACTGAAAATTGATGTACTTTTATTGCTATTTATTTAATTAACAAAAATAAATATTTCATTATCAAATATATTTTCGTTTTATTCTTTCATTTATTCTTATTTATAAAAAAAATCGCATTCTTTGTTACAGTTTGCTTAAGTTCATAAAATAATAAACGATACGAAAACACAATAAGAAGAAAATCACAAAAAATAAAAAGGAAATGAATGAAAATAAAATAAAATAAACTGACTGACTGTCCTCAACACTTTTTTTTTTTTTTTTTTTATAATATTTTATTTATTAATTCCTCTTTTTTTTTTTTTTTTAGTATAACAAATATTTAAAAAAATTACTAAACATTGTATTATTTTTATTAATTAAATGATTCGTTTACGAATACTCTAAATTACTATTTTTGTTTTGTATTATTTATGTCTTAAACGACTAATTATCTTAAATTTAATTTCATTTTTTTGAGATCTAATGTTATATAATTTTAATTCATTTGAAAATTTAAAAAACAATTGATTATATATGACTCTTATACTAATCTTAAATTTAGGTTTTAAAACTAACTTAATCTACTTATATCTAATTTCAAATTAATATATAAAATTATTTTTTTTTATATTATTCATTAATGAGTTTTGAATATATTTTGTTTAACCTTATATTATCCCTTTTATAATTTAGTTCCATATTATTTATTTTATTAACCAATTCTATCAATGTGTTTTTAATTTCGAAATTGTTGTCCTTTTCTTTATCTGGTGTTTGTGCGATTTTCGGTTTTACTTTGTTAAATAACTCCGCAAATGAAGTGTTTGGGTTCGTAAATGCTGATGACTTAGATTTTTCAATTGTTTGTTTTATAGTAATGATGTTTTTATTTTTATTTATTGATTCTTTGAATGCAATATATTTTTCGCATCCCTTGTATGATGCCGGGTGTCCATTTTTTTTGCATAATGTGCAATATAAAGTATTATGTGAATTGTTTTCTTTATTAATTTTACATTCACCTGGTAAATGTGGTGTTATACATTTTACGCATCTATATTCCATTTTGCAGTTGGGTGCTGCATGTCCTAATCTTTGACATCTTTTGCATTGCATGATGTCGTTTTTTTGGAGTGTTTCCCAATATATTGCCATGTTATTTAAGTATTTAATTTTGTATAATTCTTTAGTATCGGAAACAGCCGATAGATGTATTAGAAAAATTGGTAAACTAACATTGTCTTTTAATGATTTATTAGTTGATAGTCTTGTTACTTTATTTATTATTATATTATTTAACCTATAATCATTTAATGCGTTTAAGATTTCTGTTTCATTTTCGTTCCCGTTTAGTCCTTTCAGCACCAAAATTTTATTTTTTTCTATTAACGGGGTATAAGAATAATATTGTGTATCAATATTATCTAGACCCTTTTTGATTTTATTGTAGTTTGTAATATTTGAACAATGAATTGAATGTTTATTTTTAAATATTTTTTTAATGTAAAATTCATTTTTATTTATTTTTAAGTTTATTGTGATTAATTTAATTATATCTAAAGGATCTTGATTAAATATGTTAATAGGAGGGATTTTATTATATTTAATCGTATTTGTATTGTTATTATAATTAATTTTATTTGTATTATTATTATTATTATTATTTTTTTGATTGAAATTATTTTTATTTATTTGTATTTCTTGAATTTCATCTATTGTAATATTTTCTAGTCCTGTTATGTTTTTATTTTTTAATATATTATTTATTTCTTTTGTATTCCTTTTGTTATTATTATTTTTTTTTTTTAGCGTTAAAATAAAATCATTATTGTCTATATCTTTTGTTTCCTCCTCGTGTTCCTTTTCACTATATACCGTTGTAATATTATCTGTAACAGTATTTGTTTCCATATCGATAATATTCACTTTTTCCATTTTATTTATTATTTCATGGAGATTAATAAATTTTTGTTTTAATTCTTCATATTCATTCTTTAATTTTTCATAGTTTTTTTTCACCTGTATACAATCACATTTACTTTTTTTTATTACCATTTTGGATTTTTTTATTTTAGATTTTTCATTAAGTTTAGATTTTAATTTTGTTTTAATATTTTTATTAATAACTCTGTTTATTGATATTAATTCATTATTTACATCATTTTCATTTAATGTAGGATTTTCATTTTTAAGAATATAGTTATTTACTATTTCATTTTCGTTTAACATTTATTTGATAAATTTATTTTATTTAAATTTTTCTTTTAACTAAATTCATTTATAATTTATTAAAATATAATTTATTTTACTTGTATATTAATTTTTATTATTTATTTTTGCTAATATAACCGGTTTTTAATTTTTTTACTTTGTAATTCACTGTTGATTAGACAAGATCTAAACTGTGACTGTGTCCTCAACACTAAATTGGTAATAAAAAACAAAAATGAAGTTGAAGAATATAATCGTTGTTTTGACAATAACAATGGATGTGAATTTGAAGGCGAACAAAAGGGCAACTGGATAACTAAAAGTGTTTTCTTTTATTGTTCTCTCGTTATGATTCTATTTTTTTTTATTTTTTTTTTAGTTTTGGTTTGTATGGAAAAATTGAAAAAGCTTTTTCTATTATAATATGGGCAATGGAGCTTTTATGTTATTTTGTTGTGGTATTTCTTCCCTGTGAAATTGGTTAACTTAAAATATATTTAAACAAAGTACAAAAATGAAAATAAAAGTTGGTAGACAATGGTCAATAAAGTGAATAGCAGTATGATGACTAAATAGGCATTTGTATACTTTGGACAGCAGCCAAATTATCTCATAATATTATTATTATTATTACTGAATTTCTTTCTCTTTATTTTTGTATTATTATCTTTACTTATTTGACCGTTTTGGCAGATATTTTCGTTAATTTATTTAATGGAATTTTCAATTTTTTCTTTTTCTTTTTTAATTCAAAAAGATGATATTTAGAGGTAATTACTTAATCTTAGTTAAATTAGACGCATCGTTTTGAAGTAAGAATAAAAAAATAATTTTTATTATCTTAATTCGTAGAAAATATAATTTCATAAATTATTTAATTCTCTTACATAGAAATTTTACGCTATGTAATATTTTAGTTGCACGTCACATACATTTTTCGTTTTTATTATCCACTTAAATTATATAAAAAAAAAAAAAATAAATAATTTTATCCTTAAATGGAACTCAATATTTAATTTAATTCAATAAGAAAAGAAAGTAAAAATAAACACTCGAGTGTATTCATCTGAATTATTTCATTTTCCTTTTTAAGGAATTAAAAGGAAGCAAACCAAAAGAATAAAAACAAATGTATTAAAATGAACCGATTTGTATGTTTGAATGAATTGTTTCTTGTAATTTCATTCATAGAAAGAGTTTTTCTTGTTTTTTTTTTTAATAATAATAATAATAATTAATAATTATCTGCGTTTTGTCTTTTAAATAATTAAATTTTTTTTGCATGGAACTATTATTTTTGGTTTTTTATATTTAGTTTTTATAATTTGTAACCACGTAAAACTTTTTATTTTATTGCAAGTATAATTTGGTATAAACTTTTTTATGTAAAGCAGATTTTTAAAATTAACTAATTAATAATGAATAAATAAATTTTTGAGCATGAAAAATATATATATGTATGTATGTATGTATATATGTATATAAAAAAAGAGGAAGAAATATTAATAATATTAATAACACACATATGACAAGCAATTTTAAATTCTGTACATTCTATAATTGTCTCGCACCGAATAAAAATTAAATTTACGTTTCAGTATTTTGTTTGATCAATTTTTATGCTTATCATTAAACTAGATATAAAAACATTACCATTTACATTAACACATTAAAAACGTAAAACTTTTTGTCTGCGTATTTAAACACTTATTACATATTAACATACATAATAATGCTAGAGCGTTTTTATTTTTTATTGTTGCTATTTCTTTTGGTTTTATTATTTTATTTTATTTTAAATTTAAATATATTCATAATCCTTGTTGGTTTAATTTGTATGAAAAAATGTTTTCTTTTCTTTTTTTTTTGTATTTTAATTTCATTTAAAATTGCAAACAAAATTGCTTTAGTAGAGAAGAGAAAACAAAAAAAAAAAAAAAAAAAACTTTAACGCAATCAACATTTAATCAACGTCGTTGTATTTTCTACACAAAATATTATTCATATGTGTATCTTAAGCGGTAAAAAAAAAAAAACTGAGTACAGAAGCGTAATTAGTAATTTTTCTACATACATTATTTATTAGTAAGCTTTAAAGCTTCTATTTATATGCTTGCTTAAAGTTTAACCATTTAATTTAATTTATTTTGTTGAATTAAAAATTACAAATGTATAGCACTGCATAAATCAAAATTTTAACCATTAAAAGTGGTTAAAGTTTTGAAATATCTTCAAATGACAACTTAAACAGTGTTTAAAGTAAGTCAAAAAAGTAGGTGGTTGGGCGAACAAAAGTAATTATAACAAACAATTTTTTTTTCACCCTGCATGTGGGTACTAACGTGGAAAGAATTATTGAAATGAAAAAAAAAAAAAAAGTAGGAAACTTGGAACATATATAAAATTTTGATAAATATAAATTTCTTTTAATTCTATAAAAAAGATTACAATAAATGTGTACATTCTTATGTCATAAAGCTTTTATTTCATTTAAATAAAAGTAAAAATTCTTCTTCTTTATTTCTCTTGATTTGAATATATAATTTTATTTAACGTTATTGTGTCATTTTAATATTTTTCTTCAACTCGTTTTAATCTTTTTTATCATTTAAAAAAGTAATAATATGTGTATTTACAACTCATAGAAAGTTTAACAAGTTTTTAACATTTAAAGGATTTTTCATTGCTTATATTGTTAACTCTTTACGTGGGTGTGATTTTGTTCTACATACACACATTTATGTTATAATTATACTGGAATATGACATGCGGTGATAAATATTTGAATGTAGAAGACATTCAAGTTAAGTAAAAAATAATCAAAAAATTCAAAACATTACAGGAGCATAGGTAAAAAGTTAATGAGAAAATCTTATTAAACAGTTGGTTAGCTTTTGTTTTGAATTTTTATTTTTTCATTCGAAAATATAATTTAGAAAAAGAAACAACACATTAATGCTTTTTGGTGATTTTGTTTATTTTTAATAAATTTAAATTAACCTAACAAATCATGCTTTTTGCAAGTGTCTTTGAGTGTAAATTGATACTAGGGGAATTAAGGTGTTAGCCTTCACCAGCAGTATAAGAATATAACAACTTAAAATAGACATAAGAAGATTATTTCTGAATTTCAAACAAATCACATTGCTAATAATTTTGTTTACTTATATATTCTACAGATGTCTAAATAAATAAAATATAAAATCTATTAGAAAGTCAACAAGTTTCCCATACATTTTATTCGAAATTTTAAATATTAATCTAAAACATCAAATCAAAATGCTCAATTTCATTTGTCCCTGATGTTATTACAAAGTAAATTAACCACAAAGAAAAATTAAGAGAAATTTATCTGAAATTTTTATCAAAAAAATAAAAACCAGAATCTTTTTGATCGCACTCAATGCTTTTAACAATATGTATCGCATTTATAATAAAAGCTTTGATGTTTCTTTTTTGCTTTAATCATAGCTTTTAATGTTACACTTTTATTTCGTACTAAAAATTAAATTGAATTTAAATAATTTTGTACATTTTTTTTTTACTAAAATTCGTTATTAAAAAATTTACTTTAATATACGAGAGCGTTTAAATAAATTGTTAATAATATTATTATTATTATTTCCGAATAGATATATATATTTTGGCAAGAAATATTATTTTGTTGCGATAATAAAAAAACAACAAACGAAAAAACGATTTTCTTAATAAATGAGACAAAACGTTAAATGTGGGCTTCATTCCAAATTGTTGTTTCAAGCAATGATTATAATTAAACGAAAAATTTGTTTATCTGGATAACAGAGTGAATGAATAAAGGGAAAACAAACATAAAAAAGGAGGCAATATATAGTATATGTATAGATTTAAATCGTGTTATAAAAGTAGCAACAATATGTGGTCTTTGTATTGTTTTTAATCCAGAAAAAGAAAATTAAAAACTAAGTAAATGCTGTGCCAACAAAAACGATTTATATATGGAATTTTATTTTGTTTCGTTTATATTTTTAAATCAAAAATCTTACCATTAATTGTCGTTGTGGATTAGTACGGTTTAAAGTATTTTTAATTCATAAATTTTATTACAAAGTTAATTAAATTACTATAAATATTTAAATTTTGTTTATTGGCCAACTGATTACAGTGATTCTGGTATAAGTAATTATGTTCGTTTGGCATTTAATTAATAAATTATATATTTTTTAAAATCGTTTAACATTAATTTGATTTTACTAAATAACACCATGGTTAAATGATTGGTGTTTAAAGAACGAAATAAAGCTCTACAAACACACAAAAAATATATATATTAAAAACTTTTAATGAAAATTTTAAGTTTGGCTCATAACCGGTAACAACGTTGCCAAAAAATGTTCATAAAATGGAGTCTTCACCACCGTGAAAACAGTTTTTAAAAGATTAATTAACACATTAACATCATTATGATGCACAAACAATTTAAATAAACATAATTAAACACTTATACTTAATTATAATTTTATAAAACCATAGAAGAATTTCCGTCATTTTTGTTAATGATAATTAAGTTAAAGTAATTAAAATAATAACAATAATAGTAATAAAAATGTTTGTTAGTTAGACAAATAAAAAAAAAAAAAACATTTTTTTTTTAATAGTAAATAAAGAACGTGCAGACAGAAGAAAATAAGTGACAAAAACATTTGCAATATTCACGTTATCTATCAAATTATTTTTAAGTTTCATATTTTTTGTTAGGAAAATCAAAAAAGGAAGATATAACAATACAGCAGTAACACCAGAAAATAAAATAATCAACACCAGACCACCACAACCTTTTGTTAAAAAAAAATATTATTTTCTATATTATTATTAAGCGAAGTTTGAAAAATAACCAAATTAAGAGCAACAAGAGGTCTGTATATAAAAAAAAAAATAAAATAATATTATGAAAGGACTATTATCACCTCTTCCTTTGATATAATAAAAATAACAACAAGACATAGCAGACAGACAGACAGACAAGTCACATAAAGACAATGTAGTCTGTTGTAGATTTTTCGTGGGGTGCAACAATACATAACTAAAATATATTTAGTGACTAAATGAACATATCGCAGATCTTTATTTGAAAAATTTCAAAATACAGAGCATTATCAATGGTGTAGTAGCATGGCAAAGCGAAACTACTATGTATACCACAGTTTCACTTGTTGTAGCTCTGAACTCTGTCTGTCCTTCGCTATTACTGCCTGATGTCATGTATATGTGTATAGAAATATATAAAAATCGGAGTTTTGGGTGGCAGGTTTGATTAGGGTTGTTATTTCCTTTTTTTTTTTTTTTTTATTTATATAAATTTGGTTAGCATCATAATTTAGGTCTCACTTGTTATCTACATCATTTGGCTGGTTTCTCTTTCTGCATTTGTAGGTTTATCTGTTTATTGCATAAAATAAAAATAAAAATAAAATATAAAAGACAATCATATTAAACATATAAACACATTTTAGGCGCGACAAATTCCAAACGCCACTGGATGCCACACACAAACGTTTATTATATTCTATTTTGTCTTTTGATATTTCAGATATGGTTTGTCATTTACTACCGGATGGGACTAATTTTCTAACTTTCCTCTGTTTTTCTTCTTTGTTTTTTTTTTTTTTTTTTTATTTAATTCATTCTTTTTTACAAACGTAAGGTACTTGTTGGGTGTTACCAAAAAACAAAAAACAAAAAAAAAACGAAAAAACGAAAAAGGAAAAAAAGAATATCAACAACATACAATTTTAACACATTACATTACATAACATATACACAGTTGTGTTGTAAAAGCATTTATACCACAGGCGAAGCCAAGTGGTTGTTATATTGTTCATTTTGTTAGCCTACAAAATTATACAATAACCAAGTAAATAGGGTTGACCACTTTTAAGTCAAGTTACATATACATATTATATCAGATGGTGAGAGAGAAAGTTTTTTTTTCTTCCCAGCTTTTCGTTTAAAATTATATATACATTTATTTTCGTTTTGGTAATATTTTTTATACCCTCCGGATGGATTTTGCAAAAAATATTTTTCATCGCACTTTAATTTTTGCAAAAATATACTGAAGATTATATGAACGAAGCAAACGAAAACGCTGGCATAATGCCCGAGATAAAATTATGTATGAAATGTATGAAAAATATGCGTACAAATGATGATTTTTTTTTATTCTCGTTTTTGCATTTAATGTAATTTTGCACATCAACGACAAAAATACCACCCACACAGAAAACTAGCTGTATTAAAATGTAAATTTAATACCTTGTTTAAGGGTGTGCATGAGAGGATTGTTTTTCTTTTTCACCGTTAAAAATTATGACATTTTAGTCACAGAGTAATAACGTTAAGGAGATGTGTACACAATAATTAATAAGCTATGGTAAATAATAATTTTTTAAATTTTTTTTGTTAAACATATAATTAGCTTATTTGCGGTAAATGAAAAACGAACAATTCAGTGGTCCCCTATATATATATATAATTTTTCTTAATAATAAAATGTTAATTTAGGGTAAAAAAAAAAGAATTCTTTTTTTGTTTGCTTGTTTCTTTGTTTGTGATAAATTTAATTTCTGTTGTCGCATAAAACATTATTTCGAATCAAAGTTCGTTATGGACTAACTAAAAAACGTATTGTGTTGGTGACTGTTTTGATGGTTGGCACAATTCTATTATTATTAAAAAAAAAAAAAAAAAAATCAAAAGTTTATCACGATGTTGTGCTTTTTTCTTTATTATTCTTTTTAATTTTTACTACAATGAAGCTTGAAAAAATAACAAAAAAAAAATTTTAGTTGCCAGAACTACAAATACATTGCTGTGGGGTAAATATGTTGTTCTGGCATTTGTGACATTGTATATTGTTGAACTGGAAAACTGATGGACTTTTTACTAAACAACACTTTTGTGCTTACTTCGCACTATGCTACAGCTAAAGCCGCAAATGGTTTGAGGGATTTAGTTTTTATTTGACTTTTTATTTTATTGTGATGTGACTGCTACTTATGTTTTGTAACAAATAACAAAAAAAAAAAAAAAAAAAAAAATCATGTATTTACGTTGTTAGTATACGTATATAGCATAAATGGGGATTTAATAATATCTACTTGAACCTATAAAGCTAATAGTAGTCCACAATTATATTTGTTGGCTGTTCCATTTTAAGGAATCCGTTTAATTTTTTTTCTTTTTTTTTCGTTTGTTTGTATGTTATAAAAATCAAAGTAATGACGCGTTATAATGAGAATGATGCGTGCCACACATGATTTATTGTTGATTAATTTTTATTATCTTTAAGAATTGTTTTTACCCATTTAATTCGCTTCAATCTCTTTTCCGTTTTAACGTGAAATTGCTTTGTTCATCATCATACTGAACAACAGAAGCAAACTTGCACAATAACAATTAGTTTATTTTAAACGTAAGCAAACAATGGATAAGGAGAAAAAAAATAGTGAAAATTAATTAAATATCGATTTAATGGATGATTTTTAAGTGACTTGAGCATGCAATCAAATTAAATATACTGTTATTTTGCTCATTTTCACAATGTTTTACTAGAAAATTAATGGTAAATCTAATGAAATGTTTTATTTGAAACCAAATAAATTAATTAATGCAATTCCTTATATGTACTTGATTTTTATTCTTTAATTAATAATTTATTTTTGTCTATAGTTACAACCAGTAACTGTTGATTCTGAATTGTGTCTTTAATTCTACATTTTCAAATAATAATAGAATAAAAAAAAAAAAATTGACTGATGGTAATGGGAAAAGTACTTTCTCTGAAATAAATTTATAATAATCGAACGCAATCATTTATTATTTATAACAAAAAAAAAAAAAAAACAAAATTCAATAAAAATTCATAATACAATTTGATTATAAATAAATTATGAAAATAATATTAGAACTTTCATCTATTTTACACATAAAGTGTACAAAAAAAAAAAAATAACAAATTTATGCAAAATAAAATTAAATGAACGAATAGAAATGAAAACGATGAATAAAAACTAACGTTTGGAAAATTGTTAAAATGTAAAAATCATATTTTCAATTGGTTTAAAAAAGAATTTATATTTTTTGCAAAAAAAAAAAAAAAAATAAATAAAATCTAGTTGATTATTGAATATTTTTCATTAGATACAATTTTTTATACAACCTTAAGTTTTCTATTCAGATATGAAATTTCTTTTTTTTTTTTTTTATTGAAAAGTCATCATCACCCATTTTTCTCTTCGCCATGTTCAAAGTAAGTAAAAAGAAAAAAAAATACAGCAAAACATAAAGTGAAGTAAAGTAAATTAAAGTAAAGTAAAGTAAAGAGAAACTTAAGTAAACCAATATGGAAATTCAGATTGATACATTTATGGTAATCTAGCAGATGATACCTGTCTGCCTGTCTTGTTTCGTTAAGACTGTGTGCATGATTTTGATTGCATCCAATTGAGACTTGAAAGCATAAAATTATTGGAAAAAAAATGTTACAAAAAAATTATTATTGGACATAAAAAAACGTAAAAAAGAAAATGTTTTTCCAAATATAACGGTTTTATGATAAGAAAATATGAGAATAAAAAAACAGGTATGGGTGCTAAGTCGACTGGTTTGTGTATTTATTAATTCGTGTTTAATTAAGTAAAAATTATTGAATAATTGCATACAAATTAGGCTAAGGACATTATTAAGGGATAAAATAAAAAGTACACGAAGGGGGAATAATTTGAAGGAATCCTATATATTATTTTGTTATTCCAATACGGTTGGGCGGTTCCCATTGCGTGCGCAGACTATACTCAATTCCAGTAAAAGAATGAGAAAACCAAAAAAAAAAAAAAAAAATATTTCATTGCTAAAAAAGAAAGAAAATTGTATTGAAGGAAAATTCATGATCCAAATACTCTGCTTTATTTTGTTATCCTGTTTTCTTATTTTCATCTAACATGTCCAAGACTTTTCGTATTATTATAATTTTTATTTTTTTTTCTCACAAATAATTTTATACGATACGAAAAAAAAAATAATAAGAAGAAGAAAAAAAGCTTCAGCAGCTTCTTCTTTTTTTTTTTTCATTTTTTCATTTCATTTCGATATTTATTTTATATGAAAAAATATTTTTATTATTCAAAAAACGAACGAAATATATTGATATTTATATGATGACATATGAAATTCCTTTTAAGTTTATTTTCAGCTATTTTTTAAACTTAAATATAGCTTATATTGTTTTTTTTTTTAAGCTTTTGCTTTTTACTTTTTTGCGCTGGACAATGAAATATGGGAATACCCGTTTTTGTATATTTATGAAAAAGAAATTATTTTATTGCTGTAAGCAAATTTAAATGTTTATTCATCCATAAGCTTGTGTAAAGCTTTCATGTAAAAATTGTTAAATATTTTATAACAATTGAATAGGATGCCATTGGTAAAGAGTTATATTTTCATATATTTTTCTATTATTATCATGTTTTATTCATTCATAATTAACTCAAAATCAGGCGGAGGAAATCAATGCATGTCTCCTGGAAAAACAGTTTTCATTCTCATCAAATTTAAAAAGAAAATTTCTTTGTATCCTAATATTCCATTTTTCTGATCCCTTTTTCTGTTATAAGTTTTTATTGCTTATCTATTTGGTAGCCACATGTACATTGCAATCACCACGTTTTCTTATGTAATGTATTGAAATTTTGTATCACATTTTTTTTTTTTTTATTCATTTAAGAATAACAATGTTGTGGCTTTTATTTAGTCTTTCCGTTGCATTAAATTCATTTATTATGTTATCGTTCAGTATAGGATACTTATTACATTTTGGTTATCTCAATCATTGTGACATTATTCTCTCTTAATAAATAGTTTTTATCAATTTTTTTGCAGCCTCACCAAACCGTATACAGATACTTAATTCCACCCCATAACTTAACCATATCTTTCTCACGTTTCACTGTTAACCACATATTGGCCGGTCATTGGCAGTAGCTTTAAGTGTTCTTCCTTTTGTTATTGCTAAACAAAAAAAAAAGAAAAAAAAGAAAAGTATTCTAAACAAATACAAAATGAATAGAATAACGCACTTTAATTTTATTAAATTTTCATTACATTTTTTATTTGTGTAAATATAATTTCCACGTACGAAAAACTTAACTAAACTTTATTACATAAATTTAACAAACAAAGTTACAAAACTTTCAAAACAAAAATAATTCAAATATAAATATATTTTTTTTTTTTATTTTTCCCATTCGTTTTACGTTTTTTTTTCATTTTTATTTTTATTTTGCATGCGATATCCTTCCACATTTAGGTGGTGGAATATTAAATATGGAGAATTGTAGGAGAGCATAATAGTTTTAGGTGTTTTTATTTACGCTTTGCGCCGATTTTATTTTATCTATGGTTTTGTATTTTTGGTTAGTCTATACAAACATTTTCTTTTTTCGGGTTTAGTTTTTTTTTTTGGTAGTAATAAAATTTATTTCCTTGTAGGTTGGTTCAATGTATGCACTAACGTCTATATAAATAGTCACAATTGATAACACAAAACTGTTACATTGTTTAATTTCTTTATTATTTAAGTTAGTTAGTTAGTTAGTTTATTTATTTTTTTTTTTTATTTTTTACTAGCTGTTTGAAATTTTTCATTTACAATAAAAGAAAAGCGACAAAGTTTCAGTAATTTTCGGGTAATAAAATTTAATAAAAATAAAAAAAAATAATAATAAAAGAATATTCAACAACAATAAAAATGTATTTAAAATTTGATTTAATAATAAATTTTCACCAAACGAAAAAAAAAAAAAAAACAAATAACAAAAGATTCCTTATGGTTTAATTAACTTAATTGTGTTTATTAAAATAACCAAACCAAACCAAACCGAAAAAAAAGAACAGAAAAAAAAAAACACCGAAGCATTAAACAACAACAAGATAATTAAAAAATGATCATAAAAAATTAATTAAAATATAAAATTGTAATAAATAAAATTAAACCTTAATAATAATAATAATAATAATAATAATTAATATTTTTTTATTTAGTCGTTTAATTTATTTTTAATTGGATTAAATATATAAAATTAATTTTTTTTTTTTTTTTTCCTTTTTATATAAACACAAGAAATGTATAGGAAAGACATAAAATTATTTTGTTTTAATATTAAAATAAAAAAGTTAATTAAATTATTATTATTATTATCCATGTTAAAGGATAAGAACTGGCAGGGGATGTTTTTATTTATTTTATGTTACACCATTATTAATTACTTTAAATGAATATTAGATATCAATTAAGTTAGAAAAAGCTTACAAAAGTCTATAAACTTTTTCATTTTTTTTATTTCTATAATCAATTTCACTATGATATTGATCAAAACAAGTTATGAAATTAAAATAATAATTATCAGTTTGGTAAAAAAAAATTCAACAGGCGTTCCAGTGTTGCTACTTTAAGAAAATAAATTTATATATTTTCGCTAATCAATGATTTTATTAATTTTATCTTCTGTTATAATCAAGCATGTGAGTTACCACAAAGGGAAAATAGAACAAATCTGATAAAACGACAATTAATTTTTATGATTTTTTTTTCCGTTTTTTCGTAATAAATTTTTTTTTTATAAAGAATCACCCTCTTGTGTGAATGTGTTTTGTCTTCTCCAAACACAGAACTGTGTCTGTAATGCTATTATTCTGTGTAGATAAATTCAATTCTACCGCAATAACTACCCTTTTTAAATGGTGGGGTAAATGAAATAAACACATTTGTATTTATTTTTCAATTTTATTACAACAAAAAGAATTGAGGCATAACAAATTATATGCATTCCCCACTATTTTTATATCCCTTATCTTATTTTTATTATAGACAAAATTTATACTAATACATCTACGTGATTTCATTAAAAAGACAACATTTCTCCTTATGAACATTTTATTTTTTCACATTTTTTTTTTGTGTGTGCTTTCAACGTATTTATTCCAACAGTTATTAATGAAAATGTTGAAAGCTCTGTTATTAAAGTTATTTTAAATAATAACCAAACTATCCTTATCAAAGTCACGGTATGAAAATTAGTGATCCATTTTACTGTCATTTATACCTTGATTGGCATTTTAACTTATGGTTACGTTATGTCAGGTTCAAAAACTTTAAAATTATTATTTTTTTTCTTTATTAATATCGCAATTAAAAGAAACTAAAATTTGATTTCAAAGGTCTTCAAATCGGCAACACTGATTGTCACGATCGTCATGACAACAAAAAATTATAAATTTATTGTTATTTCATATTAACACGGCGCATGACTCAACAAAATAAAAAGTTTTTCTATTTGGGGAAAGTGTTTTCTCCATTGTAATTTACTTGCGCCTACTCATATAAATGATGACCGATCGACTACTGTACAGTAGTATTTAAGGGGAAACAGTATATATATATATATTTTTATATTTATTTTGGCTCCCCTCCGCATAAAAGCATAATAATAATAATTATAATAATACTAAAAATAATCATAAAAAAGTATATGTATTGTTATTTGGTTATATTCAAACACAAATACCCCAAATAACATATAGAAAAATAAAAATAAAAGAAAACTGTTTGCTGTAAAAATGAGAAGAAAATGGTAAAAGCACCCTCAAGAATTGTTTAATAAAATTGTGTTCAGTTCAGCAGAGTAACTCGTACCGTATGGTCGGCTAAAAGTTCTCAAAATTAAATTTGATTTGTACAGAAAAATAAAAACAAAAAATAATAAAAAAAAAAATTTTTTTTATTTTTTTTAAATTAACTGAATTTGATTTTGCAGTAAACTTTGCTTGGAATTTTCGTTTCGTTTCGTTTTATTTGATTTTTTTATTCTATTATATGTTCGGAAACTTAAAAGCTTAACCAAAAGATTTAATTTAATAAATTTAAAAGAAAATGTACAATTGAACATTTTGTGAAATAATAAACTTGTTTGATCTATATGTATAAGTAAAAAGGAAGCAAAATAAATGTAACTGAATCAGAGAACGAGAATATAAACTTTTTTATTTATTTACTGTTATGTTTTTTTGTTCAGAAGGAAATCATATAAAGCACAGTGAAAGTTTTAAGTGTTCGTTATTTTTCCTTGTTATTATTATTTTATTTATTTATTTATATATGTATATATATTTTTTTTTTTTTATCATAAAATCATAGATCACAAAATTTCATTCTATTCATTTGCTTTACAAAGCTTAATTTTATTTTTGATTTTGTCGTTATAATCGTTATTTGGCAAGAAAATATAAAATCAATTATTGAAAAGAAAAATAAAAATAATTGTTAAAAACAGAAGAAATTAATAAAAGTGAAAAAGAAGAAATAATTACTGTAAAAAAAAAAAGTGTAAAAGATTTTTTTTTTCCTTTGCTATATTTACATCTGAAATATAAGACTAATTATAACACCGTTACCCAAAACAATTTATTTACGTAGTCTGAATTTCTTCGACAAAAAATGGAGCAAAAACTGTTCGTGTCTTTGAATTAAAAACAAAACAAAGTTGAAAAGAAGAAGGTAAGAATTTTTTTTTTATCAAATTATTTTATCATAGCCTCACCCTTAAAATGTAAAGAGAAAAACCAAATTATTAACCAAATCACCTTTGCCTTAGAATTTCTATTTTTAATAAATTTGTAGGCGTGTTATTTGCTACTTTTCCCATCCTATTAACATATTTCTATTTTCCTTGTTTTTTTCATAATATAAAAATTAATCCATTATTTACTTTCTTCTTTATAAATGAAATTTACACGAATAAAATTAAATGAAAAAATTTCTTCTTGATTTGTGTTATTTTGTTTGTAACGGTTGACCGGGCGCCTCCATTGACGTATTGAAGGAATTTTTTTTTAATATTTTTTTTTTGTGTATTTATTTATTAGCAATAGAAATTAAAAACTAATTACTTCTCTCTTGGAAACCGTTAAATATGTTAATAAACTATAAACGAGTAAGCGAAAAACAAAAAAAATAAATAATAAAAAAGGGTCAATGAATTTCATTTAAACGTTTTTAATTAAATTTCCGAATACACATATGGAGTAAAAGTATTCAATTTCAATACTGAATCAAAATAGTTTTCGTTAAACATGTAACAACGAAATAAAAAAGAGAAAAAATTAAATAAATTTCACAAAAAAAAAAAATTTAGTTTAATTAAATATTTTCCATAGCATTTCAATGTAAATTTAATAATATTTAATAGAAAAATTCTTAAAAAAAAAAAAAAAAAATACTGTAAACAATTTGTCATGTAACTATTTGTATGTACGTCCATATATATAAACCATGTTGGAAAATTGAATTTTCTAATTAACCAGATTTTAATGAAAAATAATAATTTGTTTAAAAGCAGAAAATAATAAATCTACCAATTTAATTTTAATATAATAAATAAAGTTTAATGTTAATAACAGTTGGTTAACATTTGACAATTTTAATAGTGTTAAAAGCTATTAAACTATGCAATTTTCATCTTTTTCATTATAACAAATATCTCATCCTATACTAATTTATTGTTCATTATTTTACTCTTGTACATTATTTAATGTTTTCATTATTTTATTTTTATTTTTTCAACATAAATATAAATTAATTGAAATTTTTGGTTTTAACATAAAAACAGTAAGTGTTAATAAATGCTATCATTATGTATTGCAAAAGAATAAATTAGGTTTGTGGAAATATTTTTAATTTTTTTTTTTTTTTTTATTAATAACAAGTTTTTAAAAGTGTTTTTTTTTTTGCTTTATTACCTACCACCTACACTTATTTTTTGTTTGTTTTTATTTATGTAGAAAATAAGACAGTTTAGATTTTTTGATAATTTTTTTTTAAATAATTTTTTAACGAGTTTTTAACTATTCTATTTTTTTTTCTCGTTTTTTGGCTAATTGCTGATGCTGAATAATTTCTTTTTAATGAACTTTAATAATTGGCTACTGTTGCTGTCTTTACTGTCAGTTTACATTTAACTAATTGCCTTCTTTTCGATATACTCTGTTCTGTATTGTGCTAGCAGAACTTTTACTTTATCCGTATTGATTGCTTTAATTAATGTTACGCTTCTAATGGTATACAATTTTGTTATTAAATTAATTTTAAATGGTTAATTAGTCAAACCATATTATAGATAATTATTTTTGATTTTATTTATTTTTTTCTATCTCGATTTTTTTCTAAATATAAATGAAAATTGTTCATAATAACCAAAATTGTCTGTTTTAACTGCTAAATATTATTGGTAATTTTGTTAACTATAACATGTATGTTTAAAAATAATATACAAAATAAATGTACTATGTGATAATAATAAAACCATAAAACAAGTAAATTAATGTTGCTCAATTTATTATCTATGAAAAATATTTTCGAATTTTGTTAATAAAACATTTTTTTTTTTTTTTTTTTTTTGAAAACAAAATAATTTAATTATATATTTATTTTTGTTGTTGTTGTCGTTTTTACTATTGATGTTGCAAAATTAATTATTTAATTAAATTTTTTTGTATATAAATATGTTATTTCTATTATGCTTCTATTCACTTGTTTCGTGATGTAATTACATTAAAAAATTTATTGAATTTTTTTTTTGCTTTATAAGTTTATAAAAAAAAGGAAAAATAAATAAATAAAATCAACAGCAACCCTGTATAGTATCTATAATAAATAGACGTGTGCTAAAGAAAATTTTTCCAAAACAAATTAATCAAAGTAAATATTCAAATGCGTTTTTAAAATATATGGGAAACAAAATTCTCTGTTTTCCCTTTTTTCATATTTTCTTCTTTTTTCTTTTCCGTTTTTGATTTTCATACAAAATTTTTTTTTACTGAATATGAAAAATGTGAAAAGTTATCGACACGTTTTATGTTTTATGTGTAGAAAAAATAAAAAAAAAAAAAAAATAAAAAACTTAGACCGAACCACCGCATTGCCCACAGCAATATTACAAATTTATTTTCTTTTTATTTGGCTGTCGTGGTTTTACTACTGCTCTTTTTTTTTTTTTCTTTTCCTTTTTCTTTTTAAAATAATTTTTCCTTAATTTTTATTTTATTTAAAAAAAAAAAAAAAAAAAAAAACTCACGTTCATTACATAAATCATGTGTTTTCCGTTCACGTTTCGTAAAAGAAACCTAAAGCTGTGTATCTATGTGTATACCTTATGCTTTCACCAAAGGCGTATTTTTTCTCTAAATTCGTTAAAAAAAAAATAAATAAAACTCGTTTAAGGCAAAAATTATAAAATTGAGAGCAAAAAAAAAAAAAAATATATAATATAAAAATAAAAACATAAAAAAAAAACATTATTGCGATAACATTAGATAAAGAAAAAAAGCACAAAAAGAAAGAGAGAAAAAAATAATTAATAGGGTGAATTGATGTTGTTTTATCATAATTTCTTCCAAAAAAAAAAAAAAAAAAAAAAAAGGAAAAAATTATGCTGCCAGCAATAAATTTAATTTTTTATCCAATTAATCATAATTTTTTTGTCGTCGTTTTAATATTTGTTTTACATAAAGAATTTTTTTTTGAATAAAACATTTATATACAATATAGACAATAAATTTTCTTACATTATTAAATATTTTTTTGTTGCTGTTGATAATTATTATAAAAAAAAAAGAAGAAAAAAAGAGATCTTAAATCACGTGCCTAAGCCAATTGTTTAATTAAAATTGAATTATTTCAAATATGGCCAATTATTTTTAATGATAACAAAACATAAAGGTAACACAAGTAGAATGAGTGAAAACATTTAAGGGGTAAAGAGAAATTATTTTTAATTGATTTTAGTTTTGATGTTAATCCAATTTAACGAATGAGTTTATAAAGCAAAGAATTAAATTAAAAATGAAGAGGAAAAAATAAATGAATAGGATTTGGGGATATAGGGTAACAAGGGCCAGTTTTATAAATTTTTTGCATATGGTTCGCTATTAATTTTTGTTCTGCCTGTGAAATAAAGTAAGAGGAATGTTTTTTTTTTTTTGTGGTAATACCAATGAAAACATAAATTTTTGTTAAATTGGTGAAATGGTGACACAAAATATAATATTAATCTACATACGAATAGAAATGGTTGTGTTTTTTTATTTTATTTTTTAAATATAAATACTTAAAATAACAACAATAAATGTAAAAAACCTTCATTATTTCACCTTCATCAACTTTACTTTGGTATTTTTTTTATTTTTTTTTACTTTTTGCTATAAAGTTTTTCATTTTTCATTTTGTTTGTCCCTATTTAAACAATTCTAAAATTGACTAAACTACTGTCGTTTTTCGGTTTTATTTATTTCGTTTCTTTTTTTTTTTTTCAGTATTATTGTTCTCAGTTTTTCATTTTTCATTTTTTTTTTTTTTTGTGTGTGTTATACGTTTTTATGATGATAGCGATAAACATACCGACTTAATAGACATGAATATTTATGTATCATAAACCATAACAAAACAAAAATATAAATATAAAAAAAAGAAATAATATTTAGTCAAAACAATAAACGGAATTGTTGGAATAAATCTCTTTGTCAAATGAATAGAAAATTATAATGAAAAAATGAGAGGCAAAAAAAATATACAAAATGTGAAAAAGTAGAGGCAAAACTTTCTATTATCATTTCAATGGTGGATATATTGGTCTTTGTAGGCTTTTTACCTTTTGCTTTCATAACTTTTTTTTTTGTCTATTTTTATGTTTGTTCTCATGCAATTGTTTAAAAAACGGTATTCTTTACAATTGACAATTAAATTTTATTTTTATTTTTATAATTTATCATTTACAATTGATTGGATCAGTGAATTTATAATGGAATAAAATAAAATCAAATGAAACCAAAATATTCAATAAACGGAATTAAAAAACTTTATTTGTTAAAGCAGAAACGTACACAAGCTTTTTTTTTATATAATACTTTATAGTAATTTGATTAATACAGAAAATTTTGTAGATTTTATTTCTTTATTTCTATTTTGTTTAATTATAGTAAAATTTGGTTTAGTAACAAAATAAATTGATTGGTTTCTTCTGGTAAAATTCTTTCATTTTCTTTTTTTCTCTTTCGGTTTTGTTTATTTACTTAAAATATTTTGTTTACGAACTTAATTGTTGGTCTATTGTTTCTATTGTAAAAAAAAAAAAAACTTTAAGTTTAAATACATTAATTATTTAAAGCTAGATTTAAAATGTGTGGCTTTTGTGTATTTATAACAAATTTTTAATGCCAAGATTAAGCGATTTTAAATTTATAAATTTAATTTTTTTTTTTTTTTAAATAACTTTTTCCATAGTTAATTGTATCATTAATAATTCCACATCAGTAGAACGAAGCTGTGTTATCTTTCATACACAAAATATATAGACAAATAATATAAATAAATAAAATATTGTGTAGATAAATTTTAATTAAATTATATCTTTTATAATGTGATAAGTGGTGCAGCGGAGGCGCCTGGTAATATACTTAAGAAACAAAATTGATATTTATTAGTTGAATGAATTAATTAAAACATTAAAACATTAAAAATTTTTCTATTTGATTATAAGCAATAATCAATTATAGATTTTTTTCTTTATAAAACTATCATGAATTAATTTAAACTATTTATATAAATGTAAAATAAATCAATCACGTTTAACAATCTATTATAAATAGAGAAAGCGCTAAATGAAACATAACATTCTGTAGACAGTTTTTTTTTTCTTCTACTATATTTATGTATCGAACTAAACGAAATCACATAACAATGTACGGACGTCGTATAAGAAATTACATGAATTTAGATGTATAGTGAGGTATGAGAAATAACAATAACAATAACAATTGAGAAAAATCAAAATGACAGAAAACTTATAGTGAATTGAAAGTACGATGCTTCCTTCTCTCATCAACGAATTTAAAAAATAAATAAATTTTTTTTTTTCCTTTCCTTTATTTATACATGAATTTTTTCGTAGTTTAACTTTATATAATTTAGCTAGACATTCTACGTATTGTGAACAATAATAATAATAATAAAATACAATAAAAGAAAATCGAGTAAAATTGTTTAAAAATCTATTTTAAAATCTAGATGATAAAACGATAAAGATGGGAATTTATGTGGAATTTTATTTATTTATTATTTCGCTCTGATAAATAGAATTTTCTATATATGTTTTTTTTTTTTTTTTTAAATTAAAATATAGAAAATGATTTCATTGTCAAAAGAAAGAATTCATAGATAAAATTTAATTATTATTTCCATTTACTGAGTTTTCATTACAGTTAATTTTCACTTTTTTTATTTTTTGTATTTCTGTATTTTAATGAGACATTTTATTAGCGTATGATTGTTGTTATACTCAGGAAATTCGGTAAACGAATATTAATTTTATAGAAAGAGAGCCACAATTGTATTTTAGTTTTAAATTGCATTCGATTATATATTGTAGTAAAATAATTTCTAAAATCTTAACATGACAGCAAGTCATGTATCTCGTCAATTAATTATGAATCGATAGAACAATTGATTCGATTTTCGTATTTGTAGAAAAGCCCTGAAAATAATAATAATAATAATAATAATATATATAAAATGTAAAATATTGATTAGTTAACGTTATTGGGAATTCATCGTGTGGAATTAAATACATATACTTGTATGCTTCTACTAGTATATTTAGTTGAGTGATCATTTTATTTAATTTTTTAACATTTGAAACGTTGAAGATTAATTAAGAATCAGGTAAAAATGTTTTTGTTGTTTGTTATTAGTAACGGTTAACAGGTGGTTGTGGCTTAATTTAATTGTTCCATTTTAAATTAAATTATTATTTTAAAATTACATTTTGCTATGATGCTGAATTATTATTTCTACGGTTTTGAATATATTTGGTAAAAGTTTTTTCAATTGATTTCCATTCAATTGCACAAACATAAGACCATTTTCATTATATAAATTCTATATTATCGTTTTTCTATGCTATTTGAAAATAATATAATATATATATTAGCGGAAATAATGTTCTTTTATATTCACATTTGAAAGGTTCCATAATTTATTTCATAAAATAGAAAAAATAAAAATAAAAATAAAAAAGTAAATACTAGAAAAAAACGCTTCTTATTTTCTATCTTTAAATCTTGTAACTTTTATGTTGTTTTGTTTATCCCTGAAACAAACTTAAACGAGATCAGCAACAAAAACGACGCTGCAAAAAAACATGAAGAAAGTAAAAATAGAAAAATAAAATATATATATAAAAATAATCAAAATGTTTGATTGCTTTAGATTCGCGTAATAAATATTTTATTTAACGTAACGATAAAAATATTTTCGTTATCTTTTATTCTTTCGTCTTTTTTTTTCTTATATCAAAAAAAAAAAGAAACAAAACTGTAACGAGGAGCAATGAAAACAAAAAATAAATTTTTTCTTATGTACAGTATAATCCTGTGATGAAGATTTCAGCTGGTTGTTATCTGCCCTACAATATAGTCAGTCAGCCAAGTCAGTCACGCACATATAACTTTAACGCAACCAAAGAATAAAATGAAAAGAAGGAAAAGTCGTATAATGGTAGCGCGAATATGCCATTGAAGATAGCGAAAAGGATAAAAAAAAAATGATGAACCAACTTGGTTTAGGAACCATAAGATTTATAAGTCCATTTACTTGGACTTCATTTTGCTTCATCTTTTTTTTTTTATTTATTCCACTAAAGTAAAAATCTGTACAAAAAACCATCAAGATTGGATTTTATTGTTATTTTACGTAAATCTTAAATTTTTATTCCTTGATTTACCTAAGACCTAAACAGAAATCTCAGTTCTTTGAGTTTTTTTTTTTTTTTTTTATTATAGAATTCGTGATTTCAGTAATGTTTCATGTTTTTATTCACATCATAAACATTAATATGAAACGACGACGACGAAGAAGAAAAAAAAAATTTCCTATTTGTTTTGTTTACTTCATATAATACGTAATCTAGCAGAGTAGCAATTTGATACACAAAATAAATAACGGAAAAGAAACAAAAATAATAAATCATACAAGAAGAAGAAAAAACTAAAATAAAATATATAGTATAAATGTGAAATTAAATAGAATTGAATAGTTTGCAAATAATGTTTATTGGGATTTCGTTTCTTATTTATTGGCCACTTAGGAATATTTTACAAAATTGAAATCGAGTGAAGAAAAATGAAATGTTCTTAAATACCGTATAAACTCTCTATTGTAAAATCAATTCAATTAAATAATTAAGTAACTTTAAAGTATTTTTTTTGCCTCTTTTTTAAATGAAATCAATAAACAGTAAATTTAAAGTCCCTAACGATTTATCATGATTTTTTTCTCGCACAATTAAGTTATCTCGTTTCTTATTATTTTTTTTTTGTTCTTTCATTTTTATTCTAGACAAGTCGCAATTGTTTTATTTCGTTTAAATGAGACTTTTTTTAGTCGTACAATAATAAATTATTCAAAAAATTAAAATGCTTTTTTAAAGCTTATCCGTGTAATTATGAAATTATGTTATGCGAAGATATGTAATTGTTACAATCATTGATCTGTTGATTGTGAATTTTTTTTTTAATAAATGAATATACAAATAAATAAATTAAATTTCTTCAACAGCACTGTGTTCATTAAGCTTTATTAATTTTTTCCTTTTTTTTTGCTATATTTCCGTAACCATATAAAAGTTAAAAGCAATTTTCGTACTAATAGCATATATGTGGACTGAGGCTAGATATAAAATAAATCAAATTTCAAAAATTCCATAGAGAATGAAAGAGTTAAAAAGTTACATCATGTAATGTAAATAGTTTTTTTTTATTTTTACTATGTACAATATATTAATTTATTTATTTTATCAGTTTTACCCTATTTCGCTCTTAAAATGTACACTGAAGTGTGATATTTCCAGGGAAAAATACAATCAAAGTTTAATTAAAAATTTTTAATTGGAATTTTCGATTTGTCATTAATGATTATGCTATTTATGTATAAAAATGTGATGCTGGTATTGCTATCGGCATTGTATTTGTTGCTTTTAATTTCATTCTATTATGTTTATATAAATTAAAAAAAAAAAAAAAAAAAAAGTAAATAAATATAATACAAATCTTTAATTAAAATAACATTTATACAAAAAATAGGAAATTATACGTTTGTACATAAATACTATATTGTATAAATGTTTAATGAATGAATATTTTGATTGTGAATTAAAGTTAAGGGAATTGTCAACACATTGTATATTGATAAATAATTAAATGTCTATAATATTGACATTGATTTTCGAAAATAGTTTTATTTGTGTTTTAATTTTTTTTGTTTTTTTTTTTTTAATACAAATTGTGTCAATCGGTATTTTATTAATTAAGTTTAATTGTTTTCCTCATTTTAATCAATTTTAAAATTGACTGTGCTTAAACACAAATTAATAAAATTAAAAAGAAAAGAAAAAGTACTTTTCGGTAAACTAGATAAGTATTACGAGTAAAACAAAATTAAATAATTGATTATATTTTCTATTTAAACAAAAAAAAAAAAAAAAAAAAAAAAAATTAATATCCGTTTAAACTTTGTTTATTTTATGTTAAATTAAAGTTGACTTCAAAAGCTCTACCGTTGTAGTAAACATAATATAATGACGTAGCAAGGAAATGACGACAACAATTAAGTTAAAGGTAATGTTAACGATATGCCAAGCTGTTAAGGAAAACTTTTTCTTTTCTTTTCTTTACTTTTTTTTTTTTTTTAGTTTGAGTTAGAAAATCGTGGGGTTTTTTCTTTATTTTTTCAAGTTAAAATGAAATTGCTGATGATGAACACAACGTACGATAAATGGTTTTAAACATAAAAGGTTACACCCTTAGTTTGAGACAAACAAAAGTCAATGGTCGATGAACTCCAATACGTTCTTAATATATATTTTTTAATATTAATGTACAAAGCTTTACACATCTTTCGTTTAATTGAGTAACAGAGTATCTAGACTACCTTTTATACTTTGGTTTATACATATATAATATATAAAAGTATTCATTTCATGTTTATTACTCGAGCTAATGTTTGCATCAAAAAGATTAGTTAATGATAAGAAATGCTGAATGAACTTTTTATCCATATTGCATAAGTAATCTTCAAGGGTGAAAAATTTCATCAGATTATAATTGTATACTTACTAATTATTATTAGCTGCTTTTAATATGTTAAATATTCAAGTGACAATTATCCTTTTGACTATAATTAAATATTATCTCATCAATAATTGAAGAAATTTTTAATCAGTTTATTATCAATAAGAGAAAAAGCTACCATTTCTTATAAACAATTTTTTTTTTTTTTCATAATTTGATGTTTGAATGAAAAATAGAAAAAAAACGAAAATAGAATTGAAAAAAAAATGTAATAGTAAAATAAAATCGAATAAAAATAGGGGTGGCAACAGGAAATATGGGTTTAGGTTCAGTTTAGATAAATGGTTAAATGTGTGTATAAGCGGAAACCATCATGAGAGAATGCAGAAAAGCTTAATGGAATTAGTTTTGTGGCGAGTTTCTATGGTTTGCAGATAAAAACATTTTTTTTTTTATATTTTCTACAATTTTTTATTTCTTCCAACCTAAGGTCATTGGTTAAGGAGTGTAAAATACAGGCAGTATAATTGTGGGTGGTATTGAACAGAGTACTCTATATTTATATGCTTAGATATAGCGTTAATTTGATTTTACTTCGTTTATTTCTTTTTTTAATGTTTTAATGTTTCGTAACCTCTTTGGTTTGCTGTAAAAAAGGCAAAAGAAGAAACGTGAATTTTCTATGGACACTCTGCTGATACGTTCTTCAACTTAGCTTTACTTTTTAAGTAAGTTTTATAATCTTGTCTTGTACATCTTATAATTTTCTTCCTTTTTTTTTTCGCTGTCGGTATTTTGTATTTTTAATTTTCTTTATCAACTTTAGCGTTGATTACCCAAACCATACACTTCTAAAAATAAATATAATAAGAATTGGAATAACGAGAAGATGAAAAAAAAACCAGACAATCCGTTTGGGTTATTTAACTCTCGATGTTAATAATTTAAGCTTGCTTTAGAATATGCAACCAAAATTCATTTATGCTCATTTATAATGTAGCTTTATATATTCATATATAAAGCAAACAATTTTTTTTTTTTATAATTTTAATATTCTTCATTTTTTTTTTATCTTGTTGCTAGTCCCCATGATTAAGAAAAATGCAAATAATTTACATTAGAATAATAAAGACGTGAAAGAAATAGAAGAAACTTCTTAACATGTTGGGTGTTACTGATGACTATGGTGATGATACTGATGAAGATGATGATGATAATAGTAACCTTTGCATTATTATCTTAATTTTTATATTTTCAACTCGATGAACAGTATCTTGAGAGTAATATTTATTATTATTATTTTTTCGTTTCATTTTATTTTAAAGTTATGAAAACGTTACCAACATACTGACTTTTTCACATAGAATTAACAAATTACGGAAACAGGGTGTGAATAAAACTGAAAAACTGTATGTACGTGTGTTTTTTTTATTATTATCATTATTGTTTTATAAAAATATTTTTATAAAGTAAAACGAAAACGAAAAAAAAGCAGCAACTAGAAGTTAGTATGCACGCTGCAAAATAGACGAAAAAAAAAAAATAATAATAATAGCTGGATGTAAAAGTTGCGGGCAAAGTGGAAAAGTAAACAGACGATACAATAATAATAAAAATAATAATAATACAGCGGAGAGTGAAGAAAAAACACAAGTTAAACGTGCTCATACAACACTAAATGCTCTGTACACATTTCAAGAAAAATAAAAAAAAATCATAATAACAAAAATTGTATAAAGAAAACGCAGAAAAACTAAAATAAAATAATAAAATTGTTCAGTAAAAGAAAAGAAAAAAAAATACATTTCAAATTGGAAGAAAAACACACAGAAAAAACAGACAAAAATCAACAACTACAGCAAAATGGCGAAATGAAGTAAAAATGATAAAAAATTATACAAAATTCACGTCTTCAATATTGTTTCCTTTTTTCTTTACTTCTTCTCGTTCTGTGATGATGACGAAGCTAATGTAGTTTCTATGCATACTAAGTGTGCTTTTGGTAGAAAAAATAAAAAAAAAAATAATAGAAAAGTTAAAAAGCGCGGCTTGAAAACATTACCAGGATTTTCAAAATCCACCACCATTCACGGTGTTTGTAGGTGTTTCAATGCTTTGCCAGTAGTTTGATTGTGCAGCAGAGACAAAACTTTGTGCCTATTTTTTTTTTTTTTTACTTGTACGCTTTGGTAAGCTTCGTTTTTATCTATCCATCTATAGCCAACAACAGAAACAGTAAAGACAACAACAGGCAACTGTTCTACACACATAAATGACTACGTGAAGTTAAAACATAAATACAGAAAAAAAAAAGAAAATAAAGAAACTAGCTGAATAGAATATAAAAAAGACTCAGTTTCCGAAATAAGAAAAATATTCTTGTTGAAAGAAAAATAAAGATGGAAATCATAAATATTTAAAAGAAAATTATTTTTTATTTTTTTTTTGCTTTTTAAAGTAACCGTCCTGTATCTAGTGCATTGATATTTTTATGAAGACAACGGAATCTCGTTTATTTTTCTAGTTTTTAAATTTTTTTATTTTACTTGTTATATACATTATGCTGCTAAAATTTTTTTAAATTTCACGACATGCATAAGCTTTCAGCGTTTAATTACAACGTCTATTCCGTACAACAGATGCCATAATTGTATGTTGCTATCGGAATTATAATAAAGCAAATATTGGTGCAAACTATTGACATTTTATTGAAACTACTGCGTAAATAAAGTCTTAAATTCGATTAACCCGCTCTGAAATATAATTATTTAATGGACCAGCAATGTTAGCAACTTAACCAGGAAAGTAATGCTTAAATATGCTTAAAAGTTGCCACCATAAAATTTATTCTTTATGTTCTGATTAATCAAAACAGTTTATTTTACCAAAACCAAACAGCATACAACAACAAGATACCGAATTCCCATAGAAACTATAATAATTCCGAATCCAAGAAGTTCTTTAAAAGAAAACAATTTTCTTATCAAAAAACTTTCAAATTTCGAGTGAATTAACTTTACATTTTTGCTTATTTAGTTAAATAAAAAGTTCGTTTAAAAGCATTTTTTATTTAACTAAATAATTATTGTTATTAAAAATTTTAACTTTAATGTAAATACAATTGTGAAAATAACTTTTTCGTTTAAAGGTGAATAATATTAAAATTTATACATTTCCTGACTAACTATTCTTCACCAACCTAATTTTTGTTTCCATAAAAAAAAAAAAAAAAAAAAAAAAACTGAATACATTTCATTACCATCAAGTACACGATCCTAACCTATGATAAGCAAAATAACTATTTAGTACGAATATTGAAAGGATAAACAAAATATGCGAAAAACAATTAAATGTCAATCACCTTTATATTGTTGACATGAAGAGTCAGTAAAAGCTCCTTGAAATTGATTTTCCTATTATATTGTGGTATAAAAATATAAAAGCTGCCAATAACGCAAACATGCAACCACGCATTTAATAAAAACATAATAAAAAAAAAAAAAAAGAAAGAAAAACGAAAACGAAATTTAAAAATAGAGAAATAAGAAATCCTATAATAAACGCATAACACGCGACACTTGAGAAAATATCGTCATTTGTTCAGTTAAACTTAATTAGTTGAATGTAAACTTCAGCTAAACCTTTATAAAATAATTAAATAATAAATATATTTAAATGAGCTTTGTTTCGCTTTTGTGTTGTATTCTTTTGGGAAAGTTCTTGATAGCGAAATTCTCTTTATACTTAACCTATGCAGGATTCCACCTTTGATTTAATGTTTTTATTATACACAAAAGCAAGGTACGTTAAAGCTTACGTTAAATAAAAGCAATGATAGAAAAATATAATAATAATAATAATATAATTTCATTCAGCTGTCATCATTCTGTCTAGTCTAGTCAGAATATATTTTAATGCAGCCAAACGAAGTAGGGTTATCAACTCATATACTCGACTCAACTAAATTGAACTTTCTATTCAATTTATTATAATAAAAAGTAAATGTTTGATATCTTAGATAATATTTATGTATGTTGTAAGTTTCACATTATTTATATTTCTTTCTTCATTCCATTAATTTTCTTCTCTATTCTTTCCTTCTATCTTTCTTTCTGTTTTATTTAAAATAAAAACTTTTTCCCTAGTCTTTGTTCTGATGGTAAGGAAAAAACTATTTTCGCTGTTAAAGAAAAAAAAAAAATGTTTTTTTTTGCTAGTAGCATTTTTTATTAATAACTTTTTTTATTTAATTTCCCATTCATTTATGTTATTATTATTATTATTATTATTAAGTGGGAATAAGAACATCCGTTGTTTAAGTTTGTTATTTTTTCATTTATTAATTTTAATAAGGTAATTTTGTTGTTTGTTTTTTTTTTTTTTTTTTTTTTTGTGCTATTTAAATTATTAATAATTTAATAGCATTTAATTGATTTTAAATTTTATTGTTTCTTTAGTTGTGTGTTATATACTTCCTTTCAATAAATATAAACAATAGTTCAAGAGTTATTGATTATTGATCTTTTATCAATTTTACTGTTTTATTTTTCTTTGTAGCAAAAGTTTATGCCTTTGCGCTTTGTTTTTATTCAGCTATTAGAGGAAAGTTGATTTTGATGGTAAATTACTAGAATACGAAAATTACTTCTATTATTATTTTTATTTTTTTCTTTAAACTATAATTACATTATTTTGATAAATTGACTTTACATCTTTCATTACGTTAATAGAAAACTTTGTAAAAGTACTGGCACAAAATAATAATTAAGTAATAAAACTTTAAACTTGTTTTTGTTTAAGCTTCATAAATTCATTTTATTATTTTAATTCGTTAAAAAAAATTTCTTATCTAGTAAACAGGCATCTTGCATTTTTTTTTCTACGTTTTTAATGTAATTAAATTTAGAAAGAACATTTTCTAATCTAAAATAATTAAAATGAATAAAACCCGAAAAGTAAAATAACACCGGATAAAAACATTTCAATGAATTACAATAAATAATAATGATTTTCTACCATCTGGTTTATCAATTATAATTCATGTTTTAATTCAATTTTAATATAATTTTGTTTGGATAAAAATATTTTTATTTATTTATTTTTTTTTTAATTAATTTTTATTTTTCCTTTTTGCTTTGTTTCATTGTACAACATGAATCGTTAAAAAATAAAAAAAAATTACTCAAATAATACTAAAAAAATATGGAAAAATTAATCTTTATTCAACTGTGGTAAAATCTGTATAAAAAATGTGCAAAATGTGCGAATAAATATATTAAAAAAAAAAAAAAAAAAAGGAAACAAGAAGAAGAGAAATGTAAAGGCAAATTTAATACAATAACCAGATGTAACAATAATTTTTGTGCTATTTTATTTTTATTTTTATTTATTTCATAAATTAACAAAAAATTTACTTTGAAAAAAAAAAAATAATAATTTTAATGAAAAACATTCATATGAGCTTTTAAAATAATAATTTTTTATTTTATTTATATATATATATATATATTTTTTATTTTTTTTTTCGTTGGTTTCGTAATAATAACTGGCGTAAATTATTAGTATCGAGGTTTAATTTATTTAACGTTTTATTAACGATAATTTTAATGAAAAATTTATAGAAATTATTTTAATGGAGTATGAATTTGGTATTTATTTTAAGGATGGAACGCTGGTGGGCATAAATTTTGATTATAAATTGCCCATAAAAAAGAAAGAAAAAAACTCATCGACAAAGCTTAAAAAGTTTTAAATATATTTTTTTTTTTTTTTTTATATAATGTTTGAATATGGTTTTCTTCTTTATTATAAATTATTATTAAATTAATCAACCTTCATTCATTTTCGGGGATAAAAAATGCAAAAAAAAAAAAGTAAATAAATAATAATAAATTAAATTAAATACCCTCAAAAATGACTTTATTTAACTATAATTAACTTAAATTTATTTTTTTTATTTTTCATTGTGAATCTAATTTCAGTCATTCTTTTTACACACTGTTTGAAGGAAATAAGGAAAAGGAATAAAATAATTTATCGATTATTCTACGTTTTTTAAAGGGAAATCAAGAATTTTTTTTCTTTTTTTTCAATTTTATTTTTTAATATTTTACTTTCTGTTGATCGTTAATGTTATATTAAAATTAAACGGCACACGCTAACTTGTAATGAAAGCTACTAGGAAAGCCCTATTATTTTACTTTATTATTCAAAAATTTTATTTATTTACTTCTCTTCATTTTTACATTATTATTTTTTTTTTTTTGTTAAGTAAAAGTGGGCTGAACACTATTATTAAATTACATCCTTATTTAGTTAGTTACAGTCATATATAATTATATTATGGCCTTTTTTTTTGTTAGTTATATAAAATAACATAAATAGATTAACTTGGCATTATTATTATTATTATTATTAATATTAATATAAAAATTACAATAATTATAAATAGTACTTTCTATGCTTAGCACTAAAATACTAAAAGATTACTAATCTATGTGCTTCCCATATGATTAATAAGGTTAAACGAACAGAAAATGTAATTAACAAGTTTTAGAGAAATGACACATGAAAGAAGCGTTGTACAGAGAATATCAAAGTTCCTGTAATAAGTTTTTGGTGAAGTGCACCATAATATTTACACCACAATAATACATCTTTTTCCAACATCAAAGCTACAGTTTAAAATTAATTCAATAACCAACTACAGACTCTTTCATAGTGCTAATTAATATTCTGCTATAATTATAGATGTGGTAAATACACTTAAATACAATACAATTTCAATTAAACACAAAATCCATCAAACAGTCGTTAGATTAAAAATAAATTGTGATTAAATATCAGCAGCTAATTACTTAATAACCTAATTAAATTTTATGCAAAAGTGTGAAAAATTATTTATTTATTTTCATTGATTTTTATTACCTGCTTATTTTTTATCCACATAATTCTCCTTAATTGACTTTAAACATTTGCAGCCAATTAAAATTCTCCGTAATTATTATTTTTAATTTTTAGAAGAACTTTAAACATTCGTTTGTAGTTTCTCTGTTGCCTTCCTTAATTAGCATTCTTGTTTATTTACTCAGTTTTTGCATATTATTTTGCTTTATTGAAGTAAACGTACTAAGAAATATTTTTCAGTGATAAAGAATAATATTTTATTCCTGATGTGTTTTCTATTCAGAATGGAAGATTGTGATTTTTATTTTTTTTTTTAATAATAAATTTACATATTAAAATTCTTATTAATAAAAAATCACTACCAATGCTTTTGATAACACAAATGAAATTCCAAAAGCTTTTTAACTAGTCTAAAGAATTAGAAAAACATGAAATAAATTAAATAAATTTTTATTTCTATTTTTTTTTTTTATTATTTCTAATTAAAATTGCTTCAAAAGTTTTTCAACCAGCAAAAAGGGAATATTAAACAAAAAGTAAAAAAACTTTATTAGTTTCACACAAATGTAAAAGTTAGTAAAAAGTGTGGTAAAACAAGTTTCCTAACTAATTTTAAATTAGCAATAATGATTACGTTATATGTGTATTTTGAAATGCAATTGATATGCTGCAAATGTAATTTGCGGTAGTTTTTTTTTTTTTTCCTCTTATAAGCGTATGATTTCTGTGCATACAGAAAGTTTAATTAGATATTAAAAATTCTAAAATCATATTTCTATATTCAGCATTATAGAAAGACCGGAATTCCGATTAAAATTTCGTTATTAAATATTAAACAAAAAAAAAATAAATAAAATTCTACAAAAACCTTAAATATATCAGGAATTTCTGTTATACTTTCAGCATTTTATCTTAATAAGTTAAATTAATTAGTCACAATAAAAACCTACATCATAGAAATATTCAAATCTATTCACTCAATCTTTACACTCATTACATATCACAAAAACTTTTCTTTATTTATTGTTTTTCGTCAAACAGAGTAATATTTCCAAAAAGTTCCCATAAAATTTAAATATTTCTCAAAAAAAGAAAATGAAAAAAGTTCTACAATTAGTATAAACCCCAGTACAATTCCATTACATGAAATAAATTCAAATATTTCCTGATTTTATAATAATTATAAATGAAAACAAAAAAATTAAAAAAGAAAGAAAATAAAAAATTATTCTTTGAAAATAAATATAATAATTACGTTAGAAATAACTTTCGTGTTCTACACTACTTAACAAACATAACATAAAAACACTTTTAAAATTATAATTTATAACATTCTTAAATAGTTTTCAACACTTAATATCATTTAATTAAAATAAGTAATAAAATAATAATATTAAAAAATAAATAATAATAAACAGGGAAAGAGGTAGAGAAATTATAAAAACTACTTATAAATTTTTCAATTAAATAAAGAAGAAACGTGACATAGAAGTAACTAGAAGAAAAACTTTAGATACGTGTTAACAATTATAAACAAAAGTAAAAATTATAAAAACTAAATAGAAGAAAGGAGGATTGAGGGTAAAAACTATGAAATTAATGAATATTCTGCTAAATCATGAAAATACATATCAAACGATGTTTTTTTTTCTATATTTTCTTGGGTATAAATAAAAATTGGAGAGAAAGCTTAATAGTTTTTCTTAAAAAAAAAAGAAGGGAGAACAACCAAAATCGAACAACTAACTTAAACCAAAACAAAATATTACACAGCTGCAATCTAACGATCAAACTTATAAAAAGTTTCGTTTTTTCTTTCTATTAACTTTTTTTTATTGTTGGTTATTTATTAATTTTGTTGTTATAACGAAAAATCAAACATAAAGGATAAAACTACCTTTAGCAAGAATTTTTATTTTTTTTTTAAATTTTTTCAATCACTAACTAAAGTACAAAACAATAAAATTTACTGTTTTTGACTTAATCGATGACAACGCAGTTAAAGGTTATTCGTTTGTTGATATTTCTGCTGCGACTGCGGCTGCTTCTGTTGTTTGTTTTCCTGACGCTATAAAATGTTTTCATTTTTTGAATTGTTTTTTAAAACTCATTTATTATTTGCTTGTTCGTAAAAAAAAAAAGTAAAAATTTTTTTTTTTTAATTTTTTGTCGAACAAAACGATTAATTTTGTATAAAGCTCTAAAATTTTTTTTTTTTTATCCATCGTTTAATGAAATAAATTTCAAACAATTATCGTGGGTGGTTTGCTTTGTTCGGAAAAGTAAAAAAAAAAAAACTGTTTAAAAAAATGAGAAGAATTTTACACTATTTATTGTGAAATTTGTGTATAACAAAGAAATCTATGCAAAGAGCTATTATGCTTTTTCTTTTTATCTCATTTTATACAGCACTTTAATCAAATTTGCATAATTTTTTGGGAATGTTTTTGAGAAAAAGTGAAATCTTTAAGCACAACATTTATGTAGAAACAATAAAAGTTAATATTGACTTAAGTTTAGTTAAGTTAGCATAAGTTACGTTTAGATTTTATCCGTTTCGTTTCGTTTGCATTCGACTCATTCTTTTTTTTTTCTTTTCGTACGCAATCAAATGTAATATTTAAATTTAATTTAAAAACAAACATTGCGTGAATAATGTTAATAAAAGAATAGATGAAAAAAAAAAGAATACAGCAGTGGTAAAGGTGTTTTCAGTTGTTACAAGTTAATTTGTTACAGGGAAGAAAAAAAATTACGATTATATAGAGAATAAAACAAACATTTATGTCCAACTTTATTAAATTTGCATATTTTTTTCATAAAATTTATTTAATTTCTACGTTTTAAATGTTCACAAAACAAGTTCAATTTATTTACAATTTACTTATAATGTCATGAGCTTTCAGTTTTAATTCTTTATTTAAAAAAAAAATAAATAAAATATAAATGAATTAAATCCAATCGAAGGGAAAAACGAATGTCTGATTCCCATTAAGCATTTTTTTTTCTTTCGTTTTGCTTTTATAAATCTGATAAAATATAATTGGATTTATTTGACGTGATTTTAATCGCATGTTTTATTTTATTTTACTTTATTGAAGACACTTAAATTATTTATCTTTATCTTGTAGTTTTAACTGGTCTAACAAATAATTAATTACCCTAACCTAAATTTATATAAACATATATATGTTTATGTATAAATAACACTTGATAAATCGTATTTGATGTATTCATTGTTTTTGTATTTTATTTTTTGTTAAAAGATTCGTCGATTTTCTTTCTACACATTCATTCTAGTAAAGCCTTCTTTAAGCTTTATTTCAATTACTTAAATTTAGTCTCGAGTTGTCGTTGCCGTATAATAAGTTTTAACTATTTTAACTATAGAATCTTTAATCCAAGTAAATACATTCTATAAATCACATGGTGTATTTGTATTTAATTTTTTAAAGAATTTAATTAATAAATTCTTTACCAACACCAAAGTCATGCCACAACAAGTGCAATTTTTCTATGAACTTTTTAATGGTGAAAAACTCACCATATATGGTTGTGAATTCTTTAAATTTTTCAAATTAAAGTGTTGCTTTGTGTTTATACATAGAAAACAAATAAAAAAAAAGGAGAAATTCCTACAGGTTAATGGTTATAGTATTAAAATTAAAAATTTTTTTTTAATGAAATTTTTTAAATATATATATATTTAGTGTCACTTAACATATGGACTCTGGCTGTTCTCTGGCATTTTGCACCAACATTAAAATATTAAATTTTATATTTTAATAACGAATGCTTTTTGTGGTGTAGTCGTATTCAATCATTTAAATATTTATTTAATTATTTATTAAAAAATCATATAACTGTGTTATAAAACAATTTTCACTATAATTCAGGCAAGAAAAAAAAAGAAAAAGATATACATATATATTAATTAAAAACTTAATTATTAATGCTTAAAAATTCTATAACCAGACATTTTGTATATTAAAAGGTGTTAAAATGAGATATTTAACGTAAATTGGTTTATGTTGTTTCCTATTAAATGCTTTATATAAATTATAAATGAGTGTAAAATTCACGTTTAATGTGCTGACTTGTGTTTACAACAAAAACGTAAAGATGAAAATAGTTTAAATAAAACTAAACACCAACTATATATAGTCGATTTTATTGTTTTAAATATTAAATGACATGGTTTTCACCCATATATAAGAAAATTAATTTTTTTCTTCATTTTCACTACGTATACAAATCTTTACAAGCATAAAATATACAAAAATGTTAATAGATTTTCACAATGATTTTGTTTGTAATAATTTCTTTAAGATTTTGCATTTTGAAAATATTTTCTACATTTATTTTGTAATTAAAATTTGTTTCGTTTTCTTGGTTATTGCTTGTTTCGTAATGAAATAAATATAATCAGAGCGAACAAGTAAGAAATAAAACTTTAACCACCTATCGTGTAAAATATTTTTATTTAAATTTTCATCGTCATAATTTATAAATAATTTAAATAAATAATTTATTTAAGTTGACATTGATTAATTACAAAAAAATAAAAAAATAAATTAAAATCTTTTAAAAATTGTATAAATCTGTTCTGGATTTTATAACAAAAGATTTGTAATTATTTTTGTACAATTTACATGATATTAATTTATTTTAACTATTTTTTTTTTTTAATTAGAAAATATATTTGATGGAAATTTAATTAAAAAAGAAAAAAGGATTTTTTTCGTTTTTTTTAAACGTTGATTGAAAAATGATTGTGTGCAATTAAGTGCGCTTAAATGGAGGAATTTAACTCAAGTTAAACATATAATGTAAAAAGGGATATAAATTGTTTGATTATTTCATTAATTTATTGGTTTAAGTAAACATAAATCAAAGCAAATAACTGCCCATTTTAATTTTAATAACGAAAACACGATTTAATATTTATCTTTTGACCTATTACCCTTTTTTTTATCAACCCTTCTACGTCCTCGTTTCCATATTAAACCTCCTTAAAAACATTTTCATTGTTTTTTTTTTTGTAGTACTTTTAAGTATGATGACAAACACTGTTTGCTTTTTAAATAAAAAGAAAAGAAAAACGGGAGTATCTTTATGATTTTCGTTTTTAAAATAGGGATGATAACTCCTCATAAGCTGTAACCTTTTTTTTCCTTTCTTTCATTCTTTCTTCTTCTTTTTTAATATCATACTCTTAAATCATATCATCCGGATTGTTATGTCATGACTTTATACTTTTTTTTTTTAAACTCTCTTTGCATTTTTCTTCATTTTTTACTTAAACAACAAACCCTTTTGCCTGTTTACTTTTTTATCATTTTCTTCTTCTTTTATTTTTTCTTTATCGTACTGCTTTTCATTGCTTCTGTTGTTTTTTTGTTGTTATCTATCTTGTCCTGTACTTGTATTTTTAACGTTTATACTTTTTTTTTTTTTTTTAATAAAATGTATAATCGTGAAGAAATAAACTAACACCCAGCTGTATTTTTTTTTTTTTTTTTGTTTTTCTTATCCTAACATAATATTTTTTTTTTATTTTTTTGTTGAAGCTAGATTCATGAAATAGAATGAAAAATATTATAACCAAACTTTTTTTATACGTTTCTAAAAAGACAAATAATAAATTGATAAAAGGAAAGGCGAGCAAAAAAAAAAAAAACTGAATGAAAGTTAAGGGAATATAAATTTAAAGTAAACTTTCATTTTACAACAAGTTGTTTTTCCTTTTTTTTTGTATATTTGCTTTTTTTGCTATTGTTGTTTTCTATTTTCTATGCCAGAAATGTGTTTATTTAATTAAAGTAAAATTCAAAGTGTCAAATAAATGGTTTATTATTTTTATATATTTACTATCGATAAATAAAGTTATAACATTAATAATTATATAAAACAAAGGTTGTTATTGTCTTGACTTACTTGCTTAGTTATTAAACTTTAATAATATATTATAATTGTGGAAAAAAAAAACGAAACAATATAACTTAAAAACAAATCAAAAATCTATACAAAACTAATATTTATATTCTACAAGTTTTCACATTTTATTGACCAATTTTATGACCATATGTTGTAAAACAACTTGAAAGTTTTTTTTTTTGTTAGTGTTATTTATAGTTTATTATGCAATATATTATTTACTTAACTAAGTTATAACATAATCGTTATTTGTGTTTAACATTTGATATTTGATTGAATGAGTGATAAAAAAAAATTGACAAGTTTTTGCTTTTATATAAAATTTAAAATAAAGCAAAACGAAATCAATTCTCTTAAATTAGGAATTTTTTTTCGTTTTTTGTTTATTTAATTATTAGTTTTAAACAAAAAATTGCTTTGGGCATTGTAACAATTGCCAATTTTCTACTGTATAATCAATTTTTTTGTTTATAAAATAAAATTTATCGTTATGAAACTCATCGATTGTAGGAAAAAGAAGTAAAAAAGTAAATTTCTTGTTTGATTATTAAAATGTTTTTCTGATCAGCAAATATTTAACTTTTAATCAAATATTTTAAATATGTAAAATTTTCGTTATATAATTTCTTTACGAAAGACTGTTTTCGCCCCTTTTCTATTTTCTAATAAACAAAAAACTTAACCAAAGTTCAAACTTTAATAAAATTTATTCATCAAAAAAAAAAAAAAAATAAATAAATAAATAAAAAGAAAAGTAAACATCATTCACAGTATAAACGAAAATTCAATAATAATTTCAATAAGAAAATAAGAAAGTAATATGCTATAATTTTCTTCGATTTTTTTATTTTTTCTTTATAATAAACCCGTAATAAGGAAGAAGAAAAAATATGTATGATATTTATTTATTTTCTTCTTTATCAAATAATCTTTTAGATAACAATGTAATAAGATTTAAAAAGTGATAAGATTATTCAGTTTTATGTTTATTTATTATCTATGTGTTTACTGCGTGACTAAAATAAGGACGAGATTTAGATTATAATATTCCCCGAGTGTATCTAGCTAACACTGATTTTCCTAGCTTGACCCATAAATATTATTATTATTATTATTATTATCATTATTATTATTATTCTATGTTGTTGTGCTTTCGATCAACGAAAATGGTAACAATAAATGTAATCGAAATAGGTTGATGTATTTTCAAGGCAAAACGTATTTATATTACAAAGGAGATAAAAATGAAATTTAATAAGATTAAATAACTTACGATGACAGAATAACTTTGTTTATGAGGTAACAATCGGATATAACAGATTTATATAAAAAGTTTTTTTTTTTTTTTTCATGTGATTATTATCGTGGAATAACTTTAATTAACTTCTGTATCTTTAATCATGTTTAAAAATCTAATAAAAATTAAAGTGATTTCAATAAAGCATTTTCTAATCTTTTGAATTTAAATGATTTATTATTAATTAAATGTTTCGTGACTGATTATTGATATATTTATTCCAAAATAGAAGTTTTCTTTTAAAGAAAATCATGTCTGGTATGTAGGTCTGGTTATTACAAAACATTTGCCACAATATTTTTGCTCCTTTAAAAATATCAATCAGTTTCTTTGTAAATTTAACTCCAAACTTTCGTAAAATGTTTCATTTCTAAAAATTGCATTTCTTACTGGAAAATATCCTTCATTTGACAGTTTTTTAATAACAAAAATATAAAGCATTAAAACTCCAACCAAAAAAAAAAAAGAAGCTAATTTTAAGAGTCTCTGTGGTTTTAGACAAATTTTTACTCGAAGTAATAATAAAAGTTTATTTATAAAATCAATGCAGACAATTTCTATTTTAGGTTATTCACTGTCTGTTAAATACACACAGTTGGTTTTAATCATATTTTCATTATTATTTAATTATTAACATCAGCAAATTAGAAATCGAATAACAAATAACAATGTAACCACATGACAGAATAATAAAATTTACATATTGATTCAATATAATTACACCTTGTTTATTAACAACACAACACAATACAATCAATAAATTAGAACAAAATAAATTTCATGTTAAAGCATCATAAAACATTTTATTTAAATAATAAAGCAACAACATATATACGTACCAAAAAAAAAAAAAAATGTTTATACTCACCATAATTTAAGCCAATCAATAATTTATTAAAAGATTAAATAAATTTTCTAACCATTTTTCAATATTTCGTTTACTAAGCAATATTTTTTTCACTTTTTTCTTTGTGTAGGAAAGCACGGTGTAGGAAAGTTTTTCAAATAATAACTAACGATAACTTTAAAGTATTAAAAGAAAAAAAAAATAGTTTGAAGGAAATGTTATAAATTGAATGCAATAGGAAAAATATATACAAATGCCACCCACTGTGTCACCCACCTATTGTTCCATCATTTATCCGGCACGCGATTAAATACTTAATTGCATGATTGTCTATCATTTTTTTTTTTTTGTAATTTTTCCTGCTCTCACCTTTTTTCCATATTTCAGTTTATTTATTTTAATTTATTAATATCGTTTTGTTTATTAATCAATAATTGCCATTTTTTTTAATTACATTACAGAATGAAAAGGAAGAATGGAAATTTAAAATTATTAAGAAAAGTGGTAAGCGAATTTTTATTTTTATTCTTTTATAACTTCGCTGTTTATTAATTAATTAATTAATTAATAATAATAATAATAATAATAATAATAATAATAATAATAATAATAATAATATTATTATATAGTTTCTAAATCAATAAAATGTTCACGTTCATAAACTTAAAATTCATAATAAAGTAATTTCGTAACAAACTTTGCATACACTAAGAATCAACAAATTAATTAACAGCTATGGGATTTACTAATTAAGTAATAAATCCTTTTTAGCTTATTTATTAACTGGAAATTTGTAAAATGATATTTAAATTTTAACCAAGTTACAAATTACTAAGAAAAATATGATTAAAAAAATAAATAGCTTTTTTTTTTCTATTAAAATTATTATGCAAAACATTACTACAATAAAATAATTAATTTCTTATTAGATAATTTGCATTTCATTAATTAAAATTAAGTTATTAAAATTAATTCAATTAAGACATGTATTTAAAATTTTATTATTATTATTGTTATGGTTGGAGACAGTTTTAAAATTTAACATGCAATTGGTCCCAGTCCTTAAATAATAAAATTAAAGTGTTATCTCAATGAGACAGGGAGAGACTAGTGAAAATTTTTAATTGACAAATTAAGGACAGTTTTATATAATTGTATATTATAGGCAGTAATTTGTTTTTGTTATATCGTTGTTGTTTCCTTGTTAGCATAATGCAAGCAAAAAAAAAAATTTTTTTTTTTTATTTATTTACTTATATCAGTTTTGTTACTTGTGTACGGCTCCTCCTAGCAAATGGCAATTACACATTGTTGTTGTAACTTGAAAATTACTTAACAGTTTTGGGTATTATAAAACAAATTGGGTAAAATTTACACTAAAAATACAAAATGCCATCACAAGAATTATAAACACGAGGAAATGTAAAAGAAAAAAAAATTAAAATCCATGAGTGTGTTTTAATTAACATAAGAGGAAATGGCTAAAAGAGTTTCCCTCTGAGTTTCCCTAAATATTGACTTAACGATAAACAAACAGGCAGTCAAAATAGCAAATTCACATGTGTCGGATATACATTATTATAACAAAAATTTTGTGTTATAAGTTTATTAACTCATTTATTATTTGTTTTTAAACGGAAACCCTATTTCGAAATATGTCAAAATAGACGTAGGAGAAGCTATATGATGACCAAAAATTTTTAATTAAGTCGTTAGAGAGTAAAATAATTAAAAATAAAAAAAAAAACAGAAAACAGACTGGCTGTCGGTTACACTTTGAGTTCAATCAATTCTCGTTTAAATTAAAAGATTTTTCTTGTTAGTTATGTTTGTTTCGCAATATAAAACAGAAAAATGTTTTAACAAAGGATTCATTTTAATTTTAAAAAAGAAAAAAAGAAAAATGAATGCAACTTGAATTATCGTAATGTAATAAATTTAATAGAAAAAGACAAAATCAACATTTCAGCAGACAAGAAATAAATTAAAAGCATGTAGAAAAAAATAATAGAGCAAAAAATAATATTTAAGTTAGTTAATAGTTGACAAAAATTGTCTAAGGAAAGAATTTAGATGAAAGTAATAGATTGTCACAGTAGCAGAGGTTGGGAGAAAATGTATATGCAGAAGCTGAGTAAAATTATATACAAAATACACTTGATTGTTGAATTGAAGTTGAAAAAAAAAAAAAAAAAAAACAACGTAGAATAAACGAAAAAATTGTTTGTGCTTTCGTACAAATTGCACCTAGGGACTTGTGAGTTTTGTTTTCTATTTTATTTTATTTTAATATTTTTTTTTTTTTTTTGTTATATAAAAAGTAAGTTTTGTTAACTTTTGCGCCGAGAAGAGGAATTGGTTGGTCTGGTTAAAACGTTGTGGGTTTTTTTTTTTTTTTTTTTTTGAAATACGTTTCTTTATTGTGAATAGAATACTATTTCTAACAATTTTTACATGCAGGTCATGAATTTAACTTAATATATTTCTTGTATGTACATATTCTCTCTAGGTACACATCTGAAATGAAAGTATTTTATTTTTATTCAGTTTTATAAACTAGAGGAGAATGTTTTTTTAATTTTTTTTTTTTTTTTTTTTTTTATGTTACTTCTGTAGCAGAATTGTTGTTGTTGCTGCTGTGTTTATATGCGTGAAAGACTCTTTTGTCTTTTGTTCCCAGTGGGAAATTTTATACATTCCCATATGCTAAGCACAAGTATACAATAATAACAAGAAATTTATATACAAGTTTTATAATCTACTACCAGTGCTTAATATAATAGAATGAAGTTTTCCCGTGTGATACTTCTTGTATCTGTAACGTTCAGGATAAGATACGTTCGAATTACGAGTGAGTAAAAAAAAAATTAAATAAGTACAAGGTATGAGATAAATCGTGATGAATAAAATCGCGCTAGATGAATAGAAAATTTACAAAATACACCTCGCACCAAGTAATGTTTTTAACAACCAACCATAAGCATTATCATTTCATTTCGTTATTTTTCTTCTTTTTTTTTTGCATTGTTAAAAATTAAATTTCCTTCCTTGGTAAAGCATTTTGCAATGTGTACGATATTTGTATGTGTGTATATCATTCATACGATTATCTTCTTAACTTTCTTATCGTTAAACAGAAAATTAAAAACGATTTATTTTCATACGCTGAATTATTATAAGATTAACAAAAATTCTATGAAATTCATTAAAATTTTAACGAAACTAAATTAATGCTAATGCTTTATCCTAAAAATGATAAATCCAATAGTCTGGTGTGGTTTACAACTGTAAAAATAATAAAATTACCTTGACATATTTCATTTATATGACAAATTTTAAATATTGTGGTCCATATCCATTCCGGAAATAAAATGGCAAACTCAATATAAACAAAACTACTGAAGCATTTTGAAAAATATTTAAACTTTTTCTTTCCCCCTGTATTGTTATTATTCACTGTTTTTGTTTACTTTAAAACGTGAAGCAATTTTTAAAGGTATAATTTTCAACGGTACGGTTATTGTTAAAAAATTTTCAAGCATATATGTATCTAAAGGATATAAAAATATATATATATATATATATATATATATTTACAAGAGTTTGATGGTTGGTGTTTTATGTTCTAGGTTTTCTGTTTACAAAAAACGAAAAAGATACAATAAATAAGGGATGGGAATGTCGTTTTCGTATATATTTTTTTATTATCGAAACTTTTTCCATTTTTTTTTTTTTTGAGTAACAAAAGCGAGCTAGAGTAGAACCATGATCTGTAGATTATGTGATTCACGACTTGAGGATTACAAAACGTCGAATTGTTTGTTAGTTAAGTTTTTTTTTTATTTATTTTAAGTTTCTTGATTCTTTATGCTTTATATGTGAAGATGTACCTTGTTAGTTAATATTTTAATCTAATTTTACATTTCATTTATTGTTGGTAATACAGTCAAGGCTAATTAATATAATCATTAAACTCAGTATACCACTTAATGTACTACACAGATTATATTTTACTCTAATAATTAATTATTTAATTATTTAAGATTTCTTTCCTCTTCTTCTTCTTTTTTTTTTCTTAACAAGTGTAATATCTACTGTAGCTTATCACTCTGATATATTTTTAATAATGATGCTTGTAATTTTCTTATATTGTTATTATTATTATTATTTTTCTTATTCTGTAAATAAATGTAAAAATGAATGGAAAATTGTCTATTCAACCATTATTAAAACCATTGTGAAAACTCAATTGACCCTTGGGAAAATTCATATTTATATAATAATACACTTGATCCTTTTATTTGTTATATATTTTTATTTTATTTTTATTCATTTTTATTTTTTTCTTTTTTTCTCATAAACAATTTATCTTTTTCACACTGATATAGAAATTCAAAAAACGAAATTTTTCTTTTCTTTTCTTTTCTTTGGTAATACGGAGAATTTAGGGCAAATGACAGCTTGATTATTCATTATTATTATTATTATTATTATTTCAATGAATATTTTAATTAATTTTGAATATTTTATTGCTTTAAAACTTCTATTGTTTAAAAATTAATTTTTTTTATATTAATATCCCGTTTTATACCGAGAAATAAGACAATTTTAATGTACATTAATATTAAATTATTTAAAATATTTTATGTTGATAATAAACCGAAAAAAAAAAACCATGCAAACTGTTTTTAAAGTGTTTTTTTTTTGCAAGTGCCACATAAAAAGAACTTAAATCTTATCAACGAGTAATTGTTAAGGTAAGTCTTTTTAACTAAACGAAAAACGGAAAAACTTTTACCTCATTATAAACTCTTACTAAAGTGTCTATGCATTTTAAAATGTTTATTTTTAGTTTCATGATATCAATTTTCACACTTTTGTTATTTCTTAATTTATTTTACTTTATCTGGTTATGCGGTTATTTAAAGTTAACCAGTGAAAAAAAAAAGAAAGAAAGAAAGACAGAAAGGGAAACGGAAAAGAAAATTAACTTTTTCCAAACAATTTTTCACTAATAAATTTCTTCGTTTTTTTTTTATTAATTTTTTTTTTTTTTTTGCCGAGAAAAGAAAAGAAAATACACAAAAATGATGATGATATTATCATGCTGTGTGTGGTTTATTCTTTACACATTTATTTTCACTTACTTTGTATTCGTTTTGTATAGTTTAAACATTAATATTCACACTTTACACATTGTCTATTCTTTTGTATTCTATTGAAACATCCCTCGCCTTGTGTTAAAGTGTGACAAATATTAAAACAAAACGTGGAACAAAAATGATAAAGATAAAACATGAAATTTCATTGATTCAACGTAAAAAGGGTACGCTGTATTAATTTACTCTACATAACTTCAGTTAAATTATAATTTTCTATAGAATATGTTTATATCAAAAGAACAACCACCAAAGCCAACCGTTTCACGATAAGAAACATGTTGAAAAATTTGTTGATGATGACACACACAATGAATAAACTACCGTTGATAAAATAAAATGCGATACAAACGGTAAGCAGGGTGGAAAGAAAAAAAAAATAAATAAAATTTTAAACCAAAAGATATAAATAAAGTGAAAATTTTCTAAGTACGTGATTTTTAAGATGATAAAAATTCTGACTTTTTCACGTTTCTCGTTTTTATATTTTATTAATATAAAAGACGCGTTAGCGCATAAGATCAAAGTGAAAAATATTTCATTTTGAGTGAAATTAATACTTTTTATCTTTAATAATAATATATATGTATATATAGGTTTGAAGTTTCATTATCTTTATTATAATTAAGTTGGTTAATTTATTTTCTAAGTTGTTTTTCGTTTTTTTTCTTTTTTATATTATTTCTTGGTTATTTTAACAAAAATGTTTTTTACTTGTTTGTTATATTTTACATTTTATTAATCAAAATTTAATTAAAATAATATGAAAAGTAAAATCATTATTTTTCTTTTGATTGAAATTTTATGTATTAATGAATATTTTAATAGGAGAAATTAGTATCAATTACATTTTGGAATTTTAATTTATTTCAATTTTAAAGGGATTTTTTTTTTTTTTTAAGTTTTTTAATTTTTATTTTAATGATAAAATGTTTGCTTTTAATTATTATGATAAATTGATATTTAAGTTTATGAAACTTATATTATATAAATTATTAAATTTTTTTAACTTTATCATTGGATTTTATTGCTCTGTAATAGATTTGTGTACATAAAATATAAGCTTTCAATATAATTCTAATCATTGAAAACCATATGCGTGAACACCTCTATCGTTAGAACACAACTAGGCAATTTTAATTGTTTTTAAAAATATATTTGCCAAACATACAAAAACTAAAAACAATTCGTAGAAATACAATAAAAATTAAAGTTTTAAATTGGAATTATTACAACTGATAAAACTCAATGCATTTATTGGGAAAAACATTTTATTTGTATTTTTAAAATAGGAAAATGCAAACGCTGAAAAATCGTTGAAAATACTAGAAATAAAACAATAAATTATTGTTACATATATGCTTTAAACTATTTTAATAAATAAATGTAGAGGGGTTGTGCCAAAAAGCTCTCAAAACAGAAAAAAAATGTTTCTGCTGTAAAAACAAAAAATCGAATATTATTATTTTTATTTAACGTAATCAAAATATGTCAACAACAACAACAAAAAAAAAAAATTTTTTTTTCCCAATAAAAATAAATAAATTTTCATTCTTGTTGTGTGCTGCAAAAATAAAAATAAAAATAAAAAAATATTCATAAATTGAAATCATGAAAAAATAAATAACAATTTATGTTAACAAGTTGGTAAAATGTTGATATTATAATTTTTTTTTTGTTTTGTGCTTTTTCTGTTTATACAAAAAAAAAAATATATATATGCAAAAAATTGTTATCGTTGGTCTTCCTTGAGTGAATGTATTATATATAAAATAAATAAATCGAGTTGGTTTTATTCAAACAGGCTTACAGGAGACAAAACAAAAAAAAAAAAAATGTGAAGAAAGAAATCATAAAAAATGCATTAAAGTAAAAAAAGCAAGTGGAAGAAACAGATTTTATGATCTCGTTATATTTCTTGTCGTTTGTTTTTCAAATTAAATATATATATTTTTGTTTGTTTTTTTTTTTTTTTTTCTAGTAAAAATTTTGTCCTAAGAGCTAGATACAATGTAGATACCCCAAGCCACGCTTGAAAAGCTTAGCTTTAAGAAACAAAAAAAAAATATATATAAATTCCATTTCTTTTCGCCCAAAAATTCATTTTTTTTTATGTTTAACGTACTTAAAGCATGCTATGTTGTCGTCATTGTTATATTAAAAATAAAAAATAGAAAAAGCTTTTAAGCTTTTTTCCATGCAAAATTCTCTACTTCTTCATCGTCGTCGTCGTCGTCTTTTTTTTCTTTTTTTAATTCTATTTCTTATTAAATAATTTCAACAATATAAATTTGTTGTCTATTATTAATTCTTTATGCTTGTTTATTTATTTTCTGTTTTTGTCAAGAGTATTTGCTTTATTTAAGTAAAATGAAAAAAAAAAAAAATAAGAAAAATAAAAGGCGCACACACAAAATAAGAATAATGAACGAAAGAAACAAAGAGAAATGCTAGAGAAGTAACGAAAGAAAACGCAAGAACAAAAAATCACTTTTCAAATTGTCTTTCTTTCAATTTTTTTTTTTACTAACCTACTGCTGTGTGCCACGCTATGGGGTGGTTTAGTTTTTCTATAACATTTTTTTTTTCTTTTCTGTTTAATAACGATTTAACTTGCGGAGTTGGTCTCATTCTTGCACAAAGCTCCTTAATCGCATCTTTTATACAATATTAAACCGACATCGAACAAACTGACTTTGTTTTTTTTTTCCCTACTATGCCTATGCTTGACTTCTGCTGTTTTATTTTCTATTCTTTTCATTCATTTTGACTGAATAAAATTAAACCAGCACAAACACATACTTCCGTAAGCACAAATATAGATAATTTTTTTCTTCCTATTTTTTAAGGAAACGATTTATGCTTGTTATTATTGTGAAAATAAATGCCCTCACCATTCGACCTATAACACACAAATACTAAATTTTCACCCATCGCAAAAACATTAACGTGAACGTAACAAAAAAAAAAAAAAAAACGAAAAGAAAAGAAAGAACAAAAAAAAAAAAACGTAAGAAAATAAATGAAATGAAAATGATAAAATAGTTAAACTAAAGTTCACCCAAACTGTATTAGTACCACCCACGTTGACATATTTTGTGGTTTATTCAATTCAAAAATACCACAATTTTGTTTTCTTCTTTCGTTTTTTTTTTTTTTTTTTTTTGTCTGTTATTGTCTTAACAAAATTATCAGATTTTTTTTTTCTCCTTTCTACAATGTTTTTCATCGTACATTCGGTATTTTCTATGCTTTAGTTTTCTTTGTTTAATTTGATGTGAAGAAAAAGCACAAAAAACGAAGGAAATTTTATAAAAGTCAAAAGAATAAAACGAAAGAAAAAAAAAAAAGTTATTTTGCTGACATATAAGACAAAACGATTTATTAGTTTCTTTTCGTTTGCTCTTTTTTGTGTGTGCTGATGTGTGTTATACCATATAAAAATGTTTATGCGAATATATTTCCAGCATTTATATGTTGAATTTCTTTTAATTTTCATAGAATTTTATTTATTAAATTAAAACCATTTCGATTTTTTTGCTCAGGTTTTTATTCAAGAAATTTAATAAAAAAAAAAAAAACTACTCTAAAGTCTAATCAATGTTTAAAAAAAAATAATGTCAAGGAAAATGTTTTTTTTTTTTTTTGTTTTATTTAAATATTATTATCCTGCCCATAATTAATACAAAAACAATAACGAAGAGTTTCAACGATGAAATGTAAATTTTAAATTTAATACTTTCTTTTCGAGATGGCTTAATTTTTTGGTATAAGTTAATGGGCTCTCCAGTGATTTATTTAAATATTATTAAGCTCTGACATTATTGTTATAGTTAAAGCTCTATTCATATTTCAAAATAATCAATGGCAATACAAGTAGTCTTAAAAATACCTAAATCTAGTCCTTATGTTCTCTTCTGTATATTATTAATACATTTTTCAATGCTATTGTAACTATTCTGCTGTATTTCTTATTAGCGATTTGAAGTGTGTGTATATACATTACATAACATCTTTTATGTATTTTTACTTTTCAAAAACAAAGCAAAACAGAACGAAAAGTTAATCATTCCTTTGATTTATGATTTTATAATAAATGTAAGTACACTCTGTTGCTATAGTATAATAAAAAAAAAAAGTGCATATCCATCTAATAAGTATTTTATGTTATATTCTCCACATAACAGCAGTCAATCATTATTATTTCATATTTTCTGTTTTTTGCTTTAAAAAAAATACATACATATTTACAAATTTATATCAAAAAATAATAAAAGAAATTCTTTCGTTTTTTTTTTTTTTTTTTTTGCTTTCGTTGCTTGAAACTCAATCAAATAAACAACAAAAATGTCATCATTGGAATTTTTCTTTCTTTCTTTATTATTTTTAATGTTCAAGCAAAAGAATTTAAGTGAATATTAAATTTTTCCGCTGTTTATTTTTCATTTAAATTTATACTTGATATTTAAACGGGAACAACACCAACAACAAAATACTCAAAATTCCAATATTCTCCGTATCCACATTTATTTTATTCAATTTTTTTTTTTTTTTTGATTATTATTTTCGGCCTTCTGCTACGTACTCTTATTTTGTTTCATAACTAATCTAATTTAATTGAGTTTAAAATTAAATATTCGATACTTTAAAGTTCAACAGATCGATTTTTACGTGTTGTCTTATTTTGTTAAAATTTCTTCATGTTTTTCTTTCTTTTTATTATAATAATTATTATTTTTGTTATTCAACGCAACAAGGCACGGATAATTGTTTGCGTAAAGAATTCTAATTTGTAAAAAAAAAATAAAAATGAAAACAAAAATTTTCTTTTCTATATTACGGGTGTATTTGCTTTGTTGTCTATAACTACCCTTAAAATAAAACATTTTTCTGATTTAACTCAATGGAAAACAAATAACGGATAAATTTCATTTAACCAAAATTAACTTTTTAAGAATTATTTAAAAGTTAATTTAAAATTGAAAATTCTGCTTAAAAGTTGATTAAAAAAAAAAAAAAAAAAACAAAAAATGAATGTAAAGAAAAATAGGAAAAGCTCTTAAAGTATTAAAAATTGATCAAATCAGCAAATATTTAAGTAACTTTGACAGGCATAGTTGAAGTTAAATCAAAAGATATTTTCTTGATAAAATTAAATTCAATTTCCGCAGTTTTTTAAGCTTCGACACTTAAAAAAAGCCTTTTCTTCTTAGTTAAAATTGAAAAAGTTTTATTTTTTTGTTGCTTTTTTCTCTTTTTTTTTTTTTTTTGTTTTTTTTTTTTCTTGTTATTTAAACTTTTCTCACATTTTGTTAAATCACCATAATGTTTAATTAAATCATTGATTTTTACCTGTTTGCTTCAAAGGATTAGTATGGTTAAATAAAATTAATAATAATTAAAAAAAAAAATAAAAATAAAATAATAATAAAAAAGAGGCGAAACTGTAAACGAAAAACCGAATAAAAGAAAAATTAAAATCTATTGAATCATCAAGTTTTATAGAAAATTTTAATCTTTTTCGAATTAAAAACCCTTTAATACCCTTTAGTGTGGAGTAGTAAAGATTTTTATTGGAAAGTTTCAACGATAAACAAAAATACCGGGGATATATAAAAAAAAATAGAAAACAGAATAAAAAAATTAAGAAAGCATAAGGTAGATTTTCTACTTTTATTTAAATCGGATTTGATCCTGTAATAAAATTAAAAGGATTATAAACCAAAAAAAAAAAACAAAAATTAAACACTTGACTACAGATACCGAGTATAACAACATAATAAACAAAAGACAATGACGTTTTAATATTTTTATTGTTGAATGATACTCGCTAGGTAAACGCTTTTTGAAGATGACTACAGGTACAAATAGCATTTCATCCATAAGTGTGTATTCGTTGGTATGTTCATGGTTTTAAAAATTTTATTTTTATTTTATACGATAATGAAAACAGAAAAAAAAAAAAGAATTAAATTACTTTAACACAGAACTAACCGACTAGTGTTTTTATATAGGAAAAATAAAATTGAAGTGGGAATAGTTTTCTTTTTTCTTTTTGTATATTTATTTTTAGTTTCAATTTAATACAATAGAAACGTATAATAAAAGCAAAAATTCTCTTCCGCGTCAAATGATATTGCTCTGGTGCTGTTATGTGCCGTTTTGCTTAAGCGGATGGATTGCATAATAAATAGTCGAAAATTTATTTTCATACAAAAAAAAAAGGGTCAATCGGATTGCTGTATTTTGTGTGTGTGTATATATGGTTTTTTTTTATATTTTATGTTTGAAATACTACAGTTTAAGGCTGACAAATTGGTAGTTAGAGTATTAGAGACCTTACCAATCCAGTTAACTGACTATGATTGGATATTTTGAATATGAATTGGTTTAGCAAAAAAAAAAAAATAATAATAAAAAAACAAGGAATTTATTTAAATAATCGGGATACTCCATTATTTTCAGTTTTATCCTATTTATTCCTTTTCTATTGAGTTCACCGTTGTTAAAGCTAACTTACACAAACATTAAATAGCACCACGTCTAACATTTAAATGGTTTTTATCGTGTTTTACAAAATAAAATTTAAAAAAATAAATAAAATGTAGAAAATAGAAGAAATTCAACAAACGAAAAAGAGTGAAACATGTTTGGTTAGTTTGGTTGTTTTGGTAACAAAATAAGTAAAATGAGTAAAAAGTAGCTAAAAAAAAAAAAATTAACATTTAAATATTCTACATTGAATAGACATTATATAGTGGGTGGTAACAAATGTTTGTATTACACAATAATAGATTGTCTATATAGCGGCATTGCGCTATTTTCCCTGAATTCAAATAAATTCCTTATTTCCGGATGTATATCATGTTTAAACCGCACCGCACCATACTTTATACTTTTTTATTTTTTATTATTTTTTTCTGTTGCATTGAAAAATACAGAAGAAGGGATACAGTTTGCTAGCGTGGGTGGCTAGAAAAAAAAATAATTCATTACCCGGTACCTGGCAGCACAGTCTATTGAAAAACAAATTACACCAACTACTGCAAATAAAAAAAAAATCCTATTTTACTTTGCTCTTTAATTTTTTTTCCTTTTTTTCTTTTTTTTTCCATCCATTTTAGTTCGGTTTAAATTTACAAAACCAAAGTTCAAATAGTAACTTTTTCGTGCAAATAGCCAAGACATCTTTTTTTTACTTCTTCAAATACAATAAATAAATAAAAAGTAGTCAAAAGATATAAAAAAATTTAAAAAAAAACATCGAGTACTTTTTTTTTTTTTTTTGTTATATCTGTTCACGTCAGCTGGATGCACAGTGGAGAGAAGAAAAAAACACTTTAAAATACAATAGGACAAAAGTATCAACTTTAAAAATAAATCTTTAAAAAAGTAATTTTTATTTTATTTTATTTTATTTTTTTTGCCTCAAAACGTGGAGATATAAAACCGATAAACTTTTTACTGCGGTTTTATATTTTGTGTGTTACTCAAAGTTGGTTACATATTACTTAAAAAAAAAGGCAAAAAAATTTAATTCAATTATATAAGGGAAAAAAATAAATTTATTTTTTTTTTAATTCATAAGATTTAATAGTCAAAACAAATTAACAATGCAGCTATGAAAATTAATCTTAGAATTAGTTTCGTATGTGTGTTTTCACTGTTTTTATCCACTATAAATGTTAACTGTGCAAATGACAAAGTGTCAAACAATTAATCATTTATCAAAATCAAAGTGAACAATAGCGAATAAAAGTTTTATCACCCTAAAAGGAGTTATATAGAAAAGTTACAACAAAAAGCGTAACAGTAGGAAAACTAAAACATCAGCAAAACTATTAAATGAAATGTTTTGTTATTATTATTTTTTTTTTCCCCGTATGAACATTTTTGATGCGTTTGGGTTTTTACACGTACCCATACGTACAATTTTGTATGCTTTTAATAGTTTTCTAATGATAAAAGAAGAATTAAATGAAATTTATAATTAGTTATTTTTCATTAATAGTAAACACATTTTTTTTTTTTTGTATACATATATTATTATGATTAATTGGTGTTTGAATTTGTTTTACTCTGTCACTGTGACACTTTAATGTTATTTTAAAGATTTAGGCAAAATATGACTGATGATTATGTTTACATTCTATTTTTACTCCATTATTTATTATATAAGTAGGAAATGGCTAACCATAATTAATTTCTTATTGTTGAATCTTTATGTTTGATATTAAATGTTAGCTTTTAATACTAACTTAATTGTTTAATCCTTAAAATTAATTTACTTAATTCATGTAATTAGTCAGCTGTTGGATTCTCTGTCACAGTAAAATGGTCGAACAATTACTTAGCCCTCATCAGAATTACATCTAATATAACCAAATATCTATCAGGGAAAAAAATAAAAAAATTACACATTATAGTCTTATGAGGATAAACGAAATGTATTGATTATAATTTATATAATTTAAAAAGAAATCCTTGTTGCCAACTAACGTAAGTAATAAATCGTCTGCATAAATCTTTCCAAAATAAAATAAAATAAAGTTGATGAAGTATTTTTTCGTTAAACTTCGAACTTCTAAACATCCTAATCGTAATTCATATCTAGAAAAGTATTTCTCTTTTTCTTGCGAGACTATTATTTGTTTTTGTATCCAAAAATTTTTGTATTGTGGACATTTTTAAAGGATATTTGATTTTTAAAAAGTTCTTCATTACTTACTCGAGCTTCCTTGCTTTAACATTTCGTTTAACTAAAAATAAAAATGCCATAGGGAACAACAAAATAAAAAAAAAACCAAAATCATGCTTTTTAATGTGTCAAGATTGATATGTGTTGAAAACGATTTTTTTTTCCTCAAGAAGGTTTATCTCTGATATTTTGTTATTTTAACAAAGTGATGTACTTAGGAATGATTAGTATACAAAATAAACAAGCTTATGATAAAGTAATGATATGCAAAATTTATCAAAAAATCATAAGAAAGCCTGACTACATAGCTGCGTTGACGTATCTATGCTTATTTATCGTTACCCTTTCGATTTAAATCTCTCTTAAATACGAAAACTTAGATACACTCATACTGGGTTACAGTTGGGTGATGTTTCAGTGATATCGTTTAACCAACATCGTCATCTATATAAATTATCTTAAATCTGTTACCATACCGGAGATAAATATATATATATATATATATATATATATATGAAAAACGTAAAAGTTAAAATAAAAATGGAATAAAACTTACTTACAACCAGATACAACGCCCACGAAATCAGAAGCCTTTTTTGTTGTTGTTCCTGATCTAAGTATAGTTTAACGTTCATTTTATATACGTTTAACTATAAGTTTATAGACGAATGCAGTAAATTGCCTTAACTTTTTATAACTCGTTAGTATTTTGTTACACAAAATAAATCTTTTGACTTTTTAGTTATTCATTTTTAATAGAAAAATATCACGAACAACATTGCCAACAACAGTGGATCGAATAATATATCCACGGTAGCAACAACAATAGCAATAATACCATCGCTGCCGCCACCAGCATCAATGTTTGTACGACATGAAAACAAGTAAAAAGAATTTATTAAATTTAATATTTTGATGGATATGCTATGCTTCAATAGAAATTTATATAATATTTTATTAAAACAATTTAAGAAATAATAATAATAATAATAATAATAATCGCAAAGTCTTTAAGTGGTTTCACTTGCTAAACTTTTATAATTTTCATTGTTCTTGTTTGTTTATTTGTTGTTATCTCACTTTTTACATTATAAACGAAGAAAATTGTAACAATGTAAGTAACCGCATGAGATTTCTTGTAAATAAACAATCTAATGTTTGTTCCATCTTTCTGTTAACACATTTATTTGATTCCTTTCTCCATATTATTTTTATTATTTTTTTTTTTTGTGTGTGATTGTTTTGGCTGTTGCTGTTTGTTTTTCTTGTTTATTTGTTATTTTTGTACCTTATGTTAAGTACAGTGATTGTTAAATTATATCCTTTTTACCCTTAGCTTTTCTTATATTATAAATTTGTTACTTCTATAGAAATGTAACGAATGTAACAAAGCGATAGCTATATGTGAGGACTTGTCGTTATAGTTTGTTTAACTTAAATAACAGAAAAAAAAAAAAAAATTCTTTTTTTTTCTGGTAAAACTTTTACTTAGAAAATATAAAAACTACAAGAAAGTGAACTTTTTTTTTTTTTTTAGGGTAAAATATAAGAAAATCTGAAAAATTATGATGTGTTAAATAAAAAAGAAAAAAAAACTAAATTATGATTATCAATAATACAACAAAATTACTTGAAATGAAATAAAAACAGAACGAAAATTGTTGGCAGGTGTTTTTTCTCTTCTTGCATTTTTCTTTTCACTTAACTTTCAACAATATTTATTAATAAAAATTGTATTTTTTTTCTGTTATTATTTATGATTGTTGGAATATTCTACATGTTGTTTCTTTTTAGAAAAAAAATATATATATATATGAAAATAGAAATAAAAACATCCGGATAAACTCTAAATATAAAAATAGAGGAGAAAATTAATAAATTAAATTATATTTGAGAAAAACCGTTCACAACACTTTTAAATAATTAGTTTTGCATCCATTTATTCCTCTTTTTTTGCATTATTTATTGGTTGTCTGTGAAACATAAAAAGTCTGTACATCCAATTTGTTTAAACTTTACATTTCTAGTGTAATTGTATAAATCCGGAAAATGCATAAACGAATGGAGCCAAATTAAAAGAAAGAAGTGAAAGAAATAAAAATATTAGTGAACATTTTACATTGCAAGTATAATTTATGTTTTTTAAATCAAAAGACAAACTTCAACATATAAATTATTTGTTAATAAATAAACATAGAAATACATACATATATGTAGATTCATTGATGCAGTTATTATCACTTAGAAAAGGATTGCTTTAATCTGATATATGTAATAGTTTTCTGTTCGTGACAATAATAAAATATGTATTTTAACTAGTTAGAAAACAGTTATATACAACCTAATGGTTTTTATGTGTCATTAGTTATGCTTAGTTATGTTATTAAGAAAATTAACAAATTATATATTTAGTATGACTAAAGGAAGTTTTAGTTAAGTATTTATGTAATTCATTTGGGTATCTAGTTAATACAAATTTAATGAAGTTTCTTTATTAAAAATTTACAGCCAATGATATACAAATGCCGTATTCAAAAAAGAAAAAAAAATAAATAAGAAAAAATTTCTCTAGAAAGGATCACTAGAAAGTAATCAAACAAAATTAAATTTCGTTTAATGTTTTAACAAAAATGAACAAAATTTTACTTTTAGTAATTGCAATGAATTAAATATTTCTGTTAAAAAAAAAAAAGGTAACAAACAACTGGAAAAATGTTTTAAATTACAATAAAAGAAATAAAAATTAAACTATTATTATTGTAATATGAGTAATAGTAGTTGAAAGAGTTTTATTATAATTGTATTTGAAATATTATCAAAAATACAATTTATCTTACTAAAATCAGATATTCCTTTTAATTAAATACTAAAAACCCTATTTTCTATTACTAAAATCTACAATCTATCTATATTATGTAAATTTATTTTGATTTTATTTATGCTTTTAATACTGTTTACTACTTTTCCTATGCACGTTATAGCATAACGTATATTTAATGTACATAAATAAATTATAATACAACATGTTGATACAGAGCAGGATAACACTGGTTAACATAGGATGGTAAATGATATGTTTAGTTAGTAAAATTACATTAATTATATAACATTTTATTACAACATACAATATTTATAATAAAAATTTTATTCCGAAATTCAGAGTGAAAATCAAAAAAAAAAAAAATTAATAATTAGAAAAAAAAATTAAAATTGAAATTAAATAATAAAACAAATAGGAGAAGAAGAAAAATGTACGTAAATTATTGTTGATTTTATGTTTTTTTTTAAAGTTTTCAGTTTAGATAAAATATTATACATCCACTTGTTAGCTGTTTTTTTTATTAATTGTTTGTTTGTTACTATTGCAGTTCTAAAAAACTATATACATATAATATAAATATATGAGAGAGACATTATTTGTGTTACAATAAAATGTTTTAAATTAATGGTTAAATTTAATTGTAAAGTGTTTTATTATGCTTTAAAAATAAATGTAGTACAGTATATACAGTACATTTTGTACATTATTTTTTTTAGTCTATGGTTATTCTGTTATTTATATTTGTAATAACATTCACATTGTTTTAGTAATTAATTATTTATTAGTTTAATTATTGTAGTATGGCAGAAAAAAAAATGAACTAAACTCTATTTTACAAATTAAACAAAAAAGTTTTCTTCGAATTTGTTTTTGATTATTTTGTACATTAGAGTTTGTTATTTGAGTTAAGTCGCCTTTGTTGACAATAACCTAATCGAAAGTTTTATTTGAATTCTACGAAATATTTATTGATTCTGATTAAATCTTAAGCTGCTTTTATAGTATAAGCAAATAATTGAACTTTGATTAAATTGATGAAAAGGTAGATTACAAATATATACACAACAAACATTAATATTAATAGTCAATCAAAAGATTTAAACTTGATGAATTGCAAGTTTTATACCTTTACCACTAATGGTCATGCAATAGAAATCAAATGTACAGGATTTTGTAAAGGATTTTTTTTTATTCACAAATATATATATAACAAACTATTCTCTACAATAAGAAAAATGTACATAAATCCTCCCTTAATTAAATCAAATTCAATTAAAAACTATTTTTCCATTAAAAATATTAATTCACTTTGACAGTTTAATTTTAAAATTAAATTCTTTTTTTTTTTTGTATTTCGTAAAAACTTTTTTAATTTATTGTTTTAGTTTTTGGATATTGATTACTCAATTTAAATAAACCATGGTGCAAAAAAAAATAAAAAAATATGATTAACAAAAAAAAAGATTTTTTTTTTGTACAGATAAAACTTAAAATTTTAAATTAAAAACTTATAGTTCTGGAGAATGTATTTGTTGTAATAAAAACCACACTGTACATTTATTATTTAGAAGCCTTTTCGTATTTGATAATATTTAATTGAAATTAAAACTATTACTGGACAATAAAAGGAGATTTATATTTAATTTTTTTTTTTTTTTTTTGTATAAAACTGTCTTTTCCGTTTTGTTATGTTCTACCAAAAAACATGTGTTAAAAATAAAAGTTAAGGGCGAAATTTCTATCTTCAAAAGAAAAAAAAAATGTTCTTTGTTCGTCATAAAAGTTTATTTAAATAATGAAATGAAATGAAATGAAATTTATCATTTAATTCACTTAACCAAAAATTGCATATGTCAGGACCACATGTCGCTTTATTATTATTTTTTTTTTTTGTCTGCCATAACACATTTTTGACTGCATTCTAGCTAGTAATAAGTCTAGCTTGAGAAATGATTAAATAAATTAATTTTACAATAAAACCTATTCTTTTCGTACATCTTTAGGTTCTATTTGCATTATTTTTTTGTATGTAATTACACAAAAGCAAATCTTCAGATATTAAAAACAACAGAAAAATGAATAATACTCGAAATGCTTAACTTAGTCATTTAATATAAAATGATGCTAAGCAATATTATTAATATAAAAAGTTATCTTTCAAGATGAATTCATGTAGTTTTATTGATTTTTTTTATTTTTAATAAAGGATGCAATATATAAATATTTTTTTTTTTTTTTACCAGGAAACTACTTTATTGCATTTAGTAAACGCCTTCCTTCTTTTCTTGTTAGATAACTGTGCTGAATTTCTCAATAAAATTTATAGAAATATCGATTGTCAACTATAAAAAATAAAAGTTCTTTAAAAATAATAAAATATAAACTTTTCCATTATCAATATAAGTTTTTATGGAAAAACAATTTATACACAAATCATACTTAAAGTACTTGTTTACTTTACGTTAGTATACATTTTTTACCTAGCATAATATTTTTACAAAACATAATTAATTTAATTAACAACGATTATAATAAAAAAAAAAAAAAAAAAAAAAAACGATAATTAGATCGGGGTGACAATTTTCTAAAATAAATAAATTTTGCTCATCATTACCTTTCTGATCAATAAACAAAATATAATCAAATAAAATTATAATAATAAGGAGTAAAAAAAAAAATCGTTTTTTTTTTTTATTTTTTCCAATCAATTCTTTAGTCATCTAGAAGAATTCTATTGATGAAAATAAATTACATCGATGAAAATATTTTAACAAAGCTACGCTAAAGTGAAAGGTAAATTCGATTAATTAAAATTGACAAAATTATAATCAAGTTAAGAAAAATGTCAGGAAAAATTAAATAACACAAAAAAAATAAATGGAGAAGAAAAGAAATTTCAAACGAACTAATTAAGTAGAACGAAAGGAAAGAAAAGAAAAAAAATAAAGCAAGTAAGTGGAGTCTCTAAAAAGAAAAAACATATTTCAAGTTTTTTCTGCTTACAAACTTGATTTAATCATCGTCAAGGTACATCACCATCACCTGTTTATTTTTCTTTCATTCTTTTCATACTTTTTATTTCTTAATTCATAGTCTATTGTTCCGGTAATATTCTTTATAAATAAAAAAAATCTTAAGTAAAGAGAATATCCTGCAGATAAATTATTATTTATCTTCATTTTTTTTTAACTCCACCATTTAACATTTGTTTATTTGAAGAAAGAAAAAAAAAAAGGCATAAATATAAATCGCGAAATGTTGCTGCTTAGCATCCGGTTGTCTAGTAATGTCAAAAAATTTTTATTTTTTTTCTTATATATTAGATAAATAAATGATGAACCAGATGAACATAGTGAATTAGAATTAGCATAACTGCCAATGACTTACGTTAATGCCAAAACGACTGGTGAACAATTTTGGAATCTGTAGAAGAATTCATAAAAGTCCATATTTCATCATCTTTCATATGAAATCATATTACATTTGTTATTGTCATTATTCTGATGTTATTTTATTGCTACATCCCACACAAAAGCGTTCACGATAAAAAGTGGGCAGCTAGTAAGATAAAAGAAAAAAAAAATAGCGCAAACAGAACATAATAGACAATAGGATGTTTAAAAAAATAAATAAAAATAATCAATCATTGTGTTAAAGCTTTTTTCCAGCTTATTTTTAATAAATAAATAACAAAGCGACATGTGAATTTGTGCCATTCTTATGGATTTGGAAGCTTTTCTGTTCTGCTTATTCTATATTTCCTTTTTCTTTTTTGCTAATAAATTTGCAAATGAAAGTTAGTTGGCGTTTTCTCATTTTTCTTGGTCATTTCTGCTTAGTTGAACTTTTATGCTGACAAATCTATATAATTCAGTATTTTTTTTTCATGTAATTGTTAATTTTAATGGCGCCATTGCGACTTAATTGTATAATTTTTGAGTTTCATTTTGAATAATTTTTTTTTAGTATTACATTATTGATTAATTAAGCATTAGTTTCTTATTACAAAAAAAAAAAAAATAATAATAAGAAACGAATTTTAATAAAAATTCAAGGGAGAATAAAAAAAAAATCGTTGGTCTTCTTCTTCTGCTGATCTGCTGTCAGTTACATTGCCGAAACTATTTAACATGAAGCTTATTACGTATTTATTTCATACGGTAGAATGGTGACAAATGCTCATTAGAATATAAATAAAATGACAACAGAAAATGAATAAACAAGAAGAAACGACGTTTATGTCTTTACTTTGTCAAACCTGTGTCACTTGCCAGTCATTCAAAAAACTGAACCCAAACTTAAATGTTTACTTTAAATCTCCTTTTAACCACCGTCACCTTTGAAACAATTTTATTATATAAATTTTTTTTTCATCTTCTTCTTTTTATAACAAATGATAAATCTACGACAATTTGCTGCAATAGAATTTTTCCTTTTCCTTATTTTCCTTCTTTTTTTTTTTGTTATTCCATTTTTTATATTTTTTGCAAGAAAAAAAAAAGAGCGAAGATGCAAATTTGTCATTTATTAAAATAATGCTAATAAAATGTTCACTTTATTTCTGTCTGCTATATAAAATTTACACTTTTTTTTTTTATTATATTATCCGTTCTTTAACACTTTTTACAATATCCAACACCTTTTCCATCAACTTTTCATTTATTTTTTCCTGTTTGTAAAATAAAATAATAAGAAAAAAAAAAAACGTGGCGTAAAAGAGGAAAAATTGTTTTTTCTCTTCTTTTTTTTTAGATGCTAGTGCATAAAAAGCAGTGCTTTTCCCTTTACGTCATCATAATCATCATCATCTATTGCCACTTTACATGTCTCCTAGCACATTGCTACTAAGAAATATTCCTTCCGTTTATTTATTTTTATTATTATTTTTATTTCAACGTTCGCTGTTATCCAGTCGTGTGGTATTTTTTACACAGATTTCTATTTTTATTTTCTCTTGTGTTAAGTGTTGAAGATTTTTCATCAAAAAAATAAAAAAAATATTACATAATTTCCAAGTATGGAATATAAGTTAATGTCTTCAACCTTAATTTTATCCATTTTTAACACTTTTTCGGTTTTAAATTTTTTTTGTGGTACGCTGTTTTATATTAAGTGTAATGTTTAATTTTGTTCCTACCTGTGTTCCTCTACAATAAAAATTTGATTGAAATTCAACATAAATAAATATAGCCAAGGATGTGGCAATATTGTTTGGCAAAATAATAATAATTTAAGTGAATTATGAAGTGTCATTGAAATGAAAAATATAATTTAATGATTAAAATAAAGATAGCACAGCGCCTGTTGTTGTTTTATTACGCAATTCAAAAGTAACAGGAAAAGCTAATAAAATAATATCTTGGTGGCTACAATTCAAAATTATTACAAATTTTTCATGTTTTGATTTAATAACATGTTGATCCATTTAAGGTGTTGTCCTACTAACATTTTATGTGGAAAAGATTTTTATTTTTCTCACTTTTTTGATTATATTTTTAGCATGCTTCCAGATATTTTTTTTCTCACATATTTTATTTATTTTTTTTTTGGTTTTTTTGTTTTCATTTATGCAAAATAGGAAAAAAATAAAAATATTTTTCTACTTTATACATTTTTTGTATGCAATTTTAATGTTATTTTATGGTTTTGTATATTTTTCCCATACATTTATTATGCTGTTGTGTATGTATGTTTTATGTATTTCACGTCGTTGTTGTTATTTTCACAAAAAAAAAATTCATATTTAATTGAAACAATAAATTATAACAGTTGTTTGTTTGTTATTTTAATTAATTATGTTGTAATTTATATATTTAAATGAGTGAAGCAAAAAAAAAAAAAAAATTATTTATATTGTTTAAATATTTGGTAATGAAATAAAATTTTAATTTGTTTTCATTTCTTTATTTTTATTATTATTTTTTGTGAATTAAATTGAATAGAAAATTAAAAAGCTTAAAGTCTTTTTTGTAAATTTATTTATTTATTTTTTTAATATATGTAGTATCAATTTGGCAGGGAGCGTAAATTTAGCCAAAAATAACAAACATATGCAATATGATATTCCGCTGTCCATTGAAGTGTTAAATTCTATTCATGATAAAAAAAAAAAAAAAAAAAATAACACCAACACTTGTCGAAATAAATATATAAATAAATAAAAATAAATAAAATCGACCTTTATTCTGATTTAACTCATTCATCCCTAAAGGAAGTAAAAAATAAAATATCATAAAAAAAAAAAGTTAAATCATGATCTGGTTATTTATGGAGTGAGATGGCTAACAAACCTACAATATACAAAATTGGCTACCAAAAAAAGAAAAAAAGAAAAAAGGGCAGCTAAACAATTTGAGTAGTACGGGTGGAAATAAAATGATAGCGATCTATTTAACTGTAGCACAGATATTTTTCGGACAAAACATAAAGTCGGTAGTCTCAAAAATTAAATCACATCATCAATTCGTTTGTATAGTGAACATTAGTAAGAAAAGGGATCGAAATCTGGCATCTCATGTTTAACTTAAATTTCAGTTAGTTTTATTATTCCGCCTTATCCTTAAACTAATTCTAATAACTTATCATATTTTTTTTTCTTCTTACTTTGCCTGAAACAATTTTCTGTTACTTTATTTCCTGGCCTTCAATGTCGCTCTCCTATGATTTTTTCTCTTCAACTTTTCTTTACCAATTTTATTTCTTGTGCTTTTGATTTTAGACTTTTTTGTTAACTTTATTCAGCTTGTTTTGTTGGTGGAGTTGTCATGCATTTAAACATTACCACATAATATAAAACACTGAACCTTTTCCCTTTGCTTACTCCTTTTTCCCATTTCCCATTTCCATTCCTTTCGTTTGTTTATTTTTTATTAAAATGGAAAATCTCAACATAGATTAGAATAACGATATACGGACAGTGCAAGAAGTACTTTTACAACAAAGTTGATGCGTAATTAATAATTCAGTAAGGGACTTGATTTTAAATTTGTATATTTATACATAAACATGGAAAAGACTTCTTCAACGTAACATTCAAACTTTAGATACCAGTCGCGTGTTTCATTATATTTAATTCTATGCTGTCATGTTAATCAGATTTATAGAAGATTCCATAGATATAGTAGCTTGGCTTAGGTAAGAAGAGAAAATTGTGTTTTCTTTTTAAAACTCTGAAAAAGACCGACCGACACATAAATAAATAAAATATCATGATGGTTGACATAAGAAAATTGTTTAGAGGCTTTTTCATCCCCTTTTTTATGTTAGTCTTCTTGTTTTTTTCCTAAGAGATGAAATGTTTGCAATAAGGAAAATGACAGACTAAACAGATTTGTATAAAATAACAAAAGTTCACTACAAAATTTAAGATGAGACCTAGCACTTCAATTTCATGTTAAAGAATTGGAAATTTCCTACCAATGTAAAAGAAGTAGGCGATAATTATTACCGGTATAAATGAACGAAATATTTGTCTTTTATTTACTTCAAATTCTAATTCTAATTTAAGGTGTGTCAAATATTTTATTCTACGTTTCTTTTAAAATATTCAATAAGAAAAAAGAAAATCAATACAGAAAATAAAAAGCATGAAGCTGTAATGTAATGTTCTAATCCGTAAACAGAATGTATTATCTCTATCTATTTTTAAATTAAATAAAATTAAATTGGTTTAAGGATTTTATAAAAAAAAAAAACTCCAAAGCAAAAAGAAAAAAGCATTAACGAAGCAACATTGAAGAGAGAATAATTGATGTAGTTTGGCCTTTTTTTTTTTAATTTTAATTTTAATTTCCCAATAAAAGAAAAACGATGATAATGATGCAAACCACTTGATATTTAGTCAAGTTTATATTTTTTTTCCTTACGTTTTCCTTTTATAAATTAAGTGATGTTACTTTTATGCTTTTTTTTTATTATTATATTTCGTTTTTAATGAACTTTTAATGAGACATAGTTTGTAGTTTATTTAACTTCTTAAAGTCATTAAAATAAAAGTGCCGGTAGAATGGAAAAGAGTCATGCAAATATCACTCTAATTATCTGTTATATATTTTTAATTTATCGGGGTGGCTATTAATAGCATGAAATTGTATTACGACAATATTAAACATGCTATAAATTTTCTGTTTTTTTTTTTTTTACTTTTAAATGTTTTAACATGCAATGTCTAGTTAAAATATTTATAATATCTTTGATAAGAGAATTTATGTGTTTAAAAAAGAATCTTTTTTAAAAACTAATCTTTGACTTTTGATCATTTTTAAGCATTGTTAAGATACTTTAGTATGTTAGCGTTATTATCAGCCATTCATTTTATGTATTAGAAGTGTGTAGTCAATGGCACTGAAATCTGAAACACGATTCTCATAAAAGCTAGTAAATTATATCTGGACAATCATAAACCAATTAAAAGTCAAGTGTATTAATTTTCATTTTATTAATCTAATTTTAATTAAATATTACCCATCACCAACAGTTTTATTCCAAATTTAACAAGAGAATAAGAATAATAATTAAACAACAACAACAACATCATCAACAAATATAAAAAAAAGGAAATTTTTTAATTATAATAAATTTTTATATCCTTAAATAAAGCGAAAACACACAACGACCACATTCAATCACTGACAAACAAATTAAAATAGGTTATACTGTAAAGATAAAGGCAACATTGGATTGGGGGAAATAGAGGAATATTCTAAGAATAAAACAGGAAAAAATATATAAAATAAGTGTGTGTGTAGACCACAATTTTATTTTTATCTACACTTCGAAATGGCATTAGTCAGAATTGAGGTGATAAAATTTCCATTGTTGTAAAGAAGGTGCAGAAAGTAAAGTAAAGTAAAAAAGAATAAAATAAATGAAGATAAAAGAGCTTTAGATATTTGGTAGGCTGATAGTATGATAAAATAATTTCTCCACTCTTCCTGTTAAACAAAATCAACGTTAAACATCCAATGTCGACATATATGTATAACGACAAACGGATGTTTACATATACAAATAGACACATGAGTTGTTAAAATGTATTAGGAACTGTGAGGTAACCGAAAAAACAATCAGGATGGATGACAAAGACAAAACAAAAGAAACGAACCCTTGTATTTTCATTTCATTTTATTTAGCTCAACACCTTTACTTCCTTTATCAAAAGAATTACGAGCATCACCCTTGTTACAATAAAAAACTACCACTGACACTGTCATCGTCAGACTGTCGGTATATCTATAAATTTCTGTACATATATATATTGTTAAGAATAAAAGGACCATCAACCCAGCATTAAAACATTTAACGTCACCACTTTACAAACGCAAACGAAAAAACAACGACAACATCAACAGAAATTGGTATGAGGAACTTAAGTTTGAGTTGTTCTTAACAACACTTAAAAATTGTGGACACAAATAAACGTTACGTAGAAATGTTAAACGTTTTTATTCAGCAAAACGAAAAGCAGTATCGACGACAAAATTAAATTTAAAAATAAAAAAGAAATTTATTTTGTTTATTTATATGAAATTATTGTGCTGTAAACAAGTACTGGCAATTTTTTTATTTTTATTTTTATTTTATGAAAATTAGACACTAGGGGACTACGAGTACAAATTAAGTAATTTCCTCCTGTGTTTATCACACGTGAAACGACCCTGTTTAATTCAAACATTTATATTAGTTGGGACCAGATTCGACTAATATTTATTGTTTCAATGCTTGAATATTTAATATTTGTCCTATATAAATATTGTCAGTTACGCTGATATGATAAATTTTAATAAATTTTGTTGTGGTTTTACCGTGATTTTCCTCATGTCATAATATTTAAATCTGTACTTTATTTTATTCGTTTGAATTTTTCTTCCCTCCACTGATTTACATTATCACTATTGCCACGAGTATTCATCACGAACCCATCACCACCAGTACCAAACTGATAAGCCGCTAAATAATTCATATACTAGAAAAAAAAACGACGAAGAAAAGTAAACGCAAGCTGGGGGTTTTTAGTATTTTATTATATATTTTACTTTTTTTTTTTAACAAGAAAAGGTTTTAGGTTATAAATTGCCTTTGCGTCGAATTTATTTCCAATTTATAACTTCTAACACAAAAAAAGAAAATATATAAAAAAAAAAGACCAAAATACATTGATTGAGATGGCACAAATCAAAGTAAACATTTTGATGAATTACCCACATTTATTGGTGTTATTAGCGAATTTCCTTTTTCCTTCTAATACATTTCGTTTTTTTCTTCACCAATTTTTGGCATATTTTTATCAGCAAATTATTCCATGTTACCCTCATAATTTTTTTTATTTTTCTTCTTTTTCAGTTTCCTCCTCTCCTTTCTTTTTATTTTATTATTATTATTATTCCACCGTAAAAACGTAAAAAGGGCGAGTAATGTTAAAAAAAAAAAAAATAATAATAAATAAATATTACATACAATTTCTGCAAAAATCTTTGTATTACTTTAATTTTGTTCCAGCAAAAAAAAAAGAAAAAAAAAATTCGTTATAGCAAGAGACAAGACAAACTTTTACATGATTTAGTTCAATTTTTTACTTTTTCCTTATTTCTGTTTTATTTTATTACATAATTCATTTTTTTTTTTTTTTTTGTGTTTTGTAGTGTGAACTTTGACATCTGTTTAATGTTGTTTATGATATCATATGTCTTTCATTTTCTGTTTGTGACGTCATATGTCGATAATAACTTTTTTCGTGTTTTCTTTTTTATTTATTTATATATAAATAATAATAATAAATATATATATATAACCAGAAATTTTGTATTATATGGTGTAGACTAGAATGGAGCAGAGAAAGAGAAAAAGAAAAAAAAAAAAAGGTTGAATCGTTAAGTGGATTGTGCTCTTGTGTTAACTTATAAATGTATATAACTGATTATGTTAAGATGAAAGACTCTACAAATAAACGCTTTTCTTTAATGTTGGAGGTGATAATGGTGCATGGGGGTTGGTGTATCTTGCAAAATTAAAAACGAACACAAAATTATATATATATTTTTTTTTTTCAAGTAATACAATACTTTTGTGCGTTGAATAGAATATCCCATTCCTGTCCATAAAAAAGAAAAAAAAAAATATATTAATGATTATATTAAGATGATGAGTGACGGAAACAAGTGAAATTTTTATTTTTTAATCTATACAAGGATGCAAAAGATTTAAACTTTTATTCAATTAAATCACCCGAAATTAAAAAGAAAAAAAGAAAAAGAAAAGATTTTGAATAATTAAACATAAAACAAGGTTTTAATTTTCACATAAATTGTCATTCAGAAACAAATTATCACAAACACTTGACTAAATAAATAAAATGTGAATTAAATTAAACGTTTTGTGTACAAAAAAAAAATAGATATATAACATTTATTAATGTTGTTTTCACAGGGGAAAAAATTCTTAAAAGATGTTGGAGAATTACTTAAAAAAAAGATTACTACAAAACATTACTAAAATTGATTTTACTTTGACATATGGTAAATGCACTTTTAGTAATTAAAGAATCCTGTTTTAAGAAATCCTTTCAAGAAAAGATATTAAACATTCATCATAAGACAACTACTCAGTTATTAATAACTTGTAAATTCTTCATCCTGGAAGTAAATCTCATGCTCATAGATAAAGTTTCCAATTCCTTTAATGTTGTCATCATTATTTACTATTGCAACAATTTTACTTTCAATAACAATTTCCGTAAACTTATTTTACTATTATTGCTTCATATTTTTAGCATATGTTTTATCGTGCCGGTCTTGTTGTTCGATTACCAACCACTATTGACGTCATATAAAAATAAATAAATATATAAACATAAGAAATAAATGGAAAGTATTACAAGTGATTTGTGTGCACAAAAGTAGTTCTTAGTCATTCACTTTATACGTCATATATGTATATTATATATTGGGGTGTTTTACTAGAATTCGTTTTTCGGTTATTTTATTTTACGGTATTACATCTAGTTACAGTGAAGACATAAAATCGAATAAAAAATAATAAAGAAACAAAAGGTTTTTGTAGGTCATTTTGTCGATTTGGGTTTGACTGAGGCTTGCTTGTTGGTTTTTTTTTTTATCTTATTCAGTTTTATTTATTTTCTCATAGCGATGTCCATTTATAAAAGAACAAAATGATAAATTGTATAAAAAGGTTGAAATGATGACTGTCTGCCTAGCGATTTTATTCTATTTGCTGCATAGATTTGTATGATGTCATGTCATTCAGACTTGGCAACTACCTAGCTACTGTTGATTGACAAACGAAGGGAATAAATAAAGGCAACTAAATTGGCAAACATTATATATTTTTTTCTCTTTTTTCTTTACTTTGTTCTACCTAAATAACTTCTTTTTTTCCTCCTCTTCCTATTTTTACCGGACGGTCGGTAGTTGTTATTTTATTTACCAACCAAACAATTTATATTCGTTGATTTTTCTTTTTGAAATATTTCCTTTGGGAAATATTCTTGTTAATTAAAATCAAAACATTTTGCTTCGTTTTTTTTATTTTTTTATTATTGTTTTAACTCATTATTGATACATTTTTTATTTGTTAATTATCCGTCAGGGATGAATTACTTTTGAAATCAAAAACAAAAATATTTTCACGAACAAAGCATTTAAATTTTTTTAAATTAACAATTTTTTTCTTCTCTTTTATTACAGACATTTGCTCACTTGAATTTAAATTGAATCGAGGTAAAAATGCTGCAGTTTTTAATGAATAGGTAAGTGCAATAAAAAAAAAAATATTATAATTAGTTAAAAATATAATTTAAAAGTATTTATTGTTCGCGGAATATGAAATTCGGTTAATTAAATGTTTTGTTTCTTATTTCACATTTTTTTCTCGTAAATATACACAGTGGAGGCGCCATGTAAAAGTTGTTTAATTTTATTCAAATTTACTTTCAAACTTATTTCTTCAAGAAGCTCTTCGAATTAAATTACAAATACGAAAAATAATTACTGTTTATCGTAATTATGAAGTATTAGACTCTATTGCAACAAAACTTGAGTGCAGTAATAAGAGTTTAAAGTGTAAAATTACATTTGTTTGATATCAAAGCCATTAAAAGTTGAATAGATGACAAGATTAGAAATGTTTATCAAATGATTATACTACCAGCTTTTCAACAATTATTAAGATGTATTATTTTGTAATCATCTTGACTTTACTAAAATTAAAAAAAAAAAAAACAAATAAAACCAACAGATCTTTTAATTATAAATTAAATTTAATGTAATCTAACACGTATTCATCTCGGTTAAGTTACATCAACGCAAAACATTAAGTAACCTAACTTAAAATTTTCAAAACTACTTTTAAGTAACACAAAAAAAAAATTAAATTGTTTTTTCAAAAAAAAATTTTTCGTTATTTTAATTAAAATTGTATTTTAATATAAAATGAAATGAATTTTGAACGCTAAAAATAATTAAACTTTTCGTATTTTATAGAAGAATTAAGTAAATAAAAGAGAATAATAAAAGTTTCTATTAAACAGCAACAACAAAAAATAAAAGTTTCCTGCTGTATTAAATAAGCCAACTTTCAAATTAAAACTTAATGCAACATTAAAATACAAAAAAAAAAATAATAATTAAAAGTAAGAATAAAATAAAAAAAAACTGAACAATTAAAATAATTGGAAATAATTAAGTTTAAAGTTTATATTTATATTTTTATTCACGTCTTCTGTTTTTTTTATACAATGAAAAACAAAAAACAAAGAAAAAAAAAATGAAAACACTTATGCATTGCTATATTTAATTTCACATGGTTTTTACTGACACTATTCAATTTATTAAATTAGAAATTAATGTTTGCTTACATGTATACAGCAACTTGTTAGAGAATTTTTTAATTAAATTTAGTTTTTTTTTTTAAATTTTATTTCTGCTTATAAAAATTGCACAATACTGATTTGTTTCATCTTAAAAATGTCCCGCCTCAACACTAGAGTGACATTCAATTAATTTTAATTGCATTATAAATAACAACAACACAGCCACAATATAAAATGTAATCAGACACAAACACAAACAAATTCCCTATATAGAATTGGAAAGATACGTTAAGAATGTTAAAATTTGTCACAATAAATAAAATTAAATGACTGATAATTTTTTGATTTAGTTTTTTCCTTTGTTATATTTTATTTGCTACATTGTTTAAGATAAAGGATAAAGAAAAATTCCTTCAATGAGAAATATCTTTTATCTAATTTTTTATTTTTTTTTTTTTTTAATTTCGTTTGCAAACAACAAGCGATTAAGCGACCAACACAAATGATAAAACTTTGCAATTTAATGGAATAGAAAAATAAAAAAAATAGATTATAACTTGTTTTTCATTTTAATTGCTATGTACAAACAACGGATAAAACGGATTAAATGAGAAATCAACTGAAATATAACAATAAAAATAATGTTGAAAGATGAAACTACCTTGATTTCGTTTTGTTGAATTAAAACCTCATTTTTGTGTAATTTTTTTGTATTTTTTTTTCTCTCTGTTTTCTTTTCTGTTGAATGAAAATTTTATTAATGAGATTTTCAATGTAAAATTTGCTAAATTTAGTTTTCACGATTGTTGATTTTAGTTGCGATAAAGTTAGTTTTATTTTTTATACTCTTTTCATAGTTAAATCGCTTTAAAAAAAAAAAAAAATAAAAAAAAAACAAATATAAAAAATGAAATAGAGAAGCGGAAAAAATAAAAAGATTAACCTAATTCGTAGTATTCTATTCAAATCGACCAGCAGCTAAACAAATAGCATTCAATGTAAAATGCAGAATATACAAATGGCAATGATTATATTCAAATACTAATCATACGCCCGAGTAGTTCTTCTATTATATCATGAAAAATATATTTTTCATTCACAACAACCAATGAGGGTATTATATATATATATGCATATCTATTTAATATAACTTGTTAGTCTTCTTAGCAACGGATATAGCGACAACTTTGATGACAAAAGCTTTTTCAATTCATTTTCAGTTTTTTTTTTTTTTTATCTTTATTTACAAAATATTAACCGGAATGAGCAAATAACTTCAAACTTTACCGATAAAAAGAAATTATATTTTTCCGATTATATTTAAAAATGAGAATGGTAAAAAAAAAAAAATTTAATCGGACAATTGATGATAAATTAAAACTGTATAAATTATAAAAAACAGAAATTTTTTTTTCTGTTCTGTATGCACAGTTAAAGGATTCGACTTTAAAGCGTTCAAGTCTAAAGCGATTAATCTTAAATTTAAAATAAAAAATTTTCTTCGTTTTTTTTTTTAATGCCAGAGAGAAATAAAAAAAGCATGATATTAAAATTTGAATTTTTTTTTTTGCTTCCTTTTGTCCCTACAGTGTGCGTAATACTTACTCTACGTTAACAATCGTCTCAATCTATTTCTTTTTATACTTTTATCAGCGTCATCATTGCGCCTTGGTTTTTTCTATCCATATTTTATACAAAGCAAAATATAAAAAAGCATAGAATTGAAAGTGATTAATCATAAAATAGATGGGAGAAACAGTTGTTTGTATTTTATAAGTATAGATGCATCGGGCGGCATAAAACCAAATTTAACAACCCACACAAATAGCTCAACCTTAGAGCAAACAATATGTCTACAGTATTTTTCTATTTCTTAAAAAAAAAACCAAAAAGAAAAAGTTAAGAAAATAACCAGAGATAAAACAAAAAAAAAAACACCCTTCAGGATTGTTATTTAAATAATAACAAAAAAAAAAAAGAAACTTTTAAAAAATAATTTCGTTTAGTCTAATTTTGTGAATAAAATTAATGTGCTATTTAAGATAATTCTAAACCGGACATAAGAACCAAATAAAAAAAGAAAAAAAGTAGATAAATTCAGACCATTTTCACCCCTAAGCTAAAGTTAAAATTAATTTGATTCAGCTTAGTGACGTGACGTGATTTTTTTTTGTTTTTGTTTTTTATATTTCTGTAAATAGAATTAAGAAATTATTGCGTTTAATTTAACATAACAAAGGCGGAAATACAATTTGTTCCTTTGGTTATCTACAAAATGACCTTTTTTGCTGCTTCAAAACAACTGTGACCCTAATTTTTCAATATTAAACTAAAAAATTAGCTAAATAATTGTCTTGTTAAAAATTGAAAGCATTGAAAACAAAAATTATATATTTTTGATTTCTTATAACATTTGCATGATACATTTATCAATTGATTAATTTTATTTATTTACGCAATTACATTTCCCATAAAGTAAATAAATAAAATATTTAAGTAGTACAACTTAAGGGCAATAAAAATAAACAAATTATATGCATGATGTTTTCAGAAAAACAAATATTATGGAGGGAATAAGTCTTAAAAATTTTACGCTCTAAAGTTTCCAAGTTTTATATCTTTGCTTTTATTTTAATAGGCGTGAAATTTATACTATCCGAAAATGTATAATATAATTATTTATTTTAATTGTCTTTAATCAAAATAATTGTTTATTCTAATTATTATTTGTGTTCTCGTTACGCGGTTGCAATTATACTACAAGCTACAATCATCATTTAACGACAGATTACTTAAACAATAGATAAGTCATATTGTTTTCAATAATATTATTACAGGAACAAAAAATTTTATAAGAATATAAAATAAATAAATGATTTTAACTTAATAAAACATTTTCTCATTTATAAACAGAACATAACAAACAGTACATGAATCCTAAACAAATAAAATATCGATTATTGACTACAAAAAGAAAAAAAAAACTTTTCATTCTACATTGATAAAATAAACTTTTATTATCAATACAATTTTATAGAACAAATATTTTTCAATTTCACATTTTATATGAAATATGAAAAATAATACAGTAAGAAAAAAAAAATTAAAACAACCCTTGTTACAAGGGCACTGTTTACTTAAAGCAAAGAACATTCAATAAAAAAAAAAGCATAAAACATGTGTAATTCTGTATTTTATTATTAAAATGTATTTAACTAAGTACAAAGGATAACATCCGGTTTAAACTTTGTAACTCATATTACAAAATAGACAAACATAATTATTATTTACTTAATATAAATGTTCATAATAATTATTACTTAAAAATGTTTAGAAACGAAAAAGAAAGAAAAAAAATAGCAGGAAAACAAATTGCGACAAAAATAAACAAAGCAATGAACATTTAACTTCTAATAATAATTTTCGGTGTGTATATGTGTTTAAAAGCTCGTAAACATAACAAAAATAACAGACAGGAAGCATTACATTTTATAAAGTTTATTAAATAAATTTTAAGTTAAATATTATTTTAAGTTTTATTATGTTTTCGTTATTATTTAACAAGTAAACACGCACCTAAGTTTTATTATTTATTATTTTTCTTATTTTTATTTTTTCTTTTGATTGTTCAGAAGTCATGTAAAGTGTTTCGTAGCGTTAAAACATTGCAAATAAATTTTAATTTTGATAAATAAATGTATTCTATTTGATCTTTAAATCATGTTTATTAATTAAGTACTCAAAATTGAGTCAGCAAATAACAAAATAGAAAAATTACACTGGTTTTTTTTTTTTACAAAAAGTATTTACCCAGTATTACATGAAAAACATTTAAATATTTAAGCCAATGTTTGAAGGTGAAATTAGAATGAATCAAAATGTCTAGACAGAAATTGACATCGATTTGACATACAATAATAATATTTATGAAAAAAAAAAATATTATTATTATTATTGTGAATACGTATGAGTCACGTTTCTGTCTTTTTACTAGGTGTAAACAAATCAAAAAAATTTGTTCAGCATTCATTAAATTCTTATGAAATTTCTATAAAAGAATTTTTTTTTTGTTTTTTCTTTATATATTTTCAAAATGCTTTTGTAATTAATCTGTAATCATTTAAGTAATCCAAGTAAAAGTCTTTCGCTATAATTTTAACTTGATGACTATGACAGGTACTTTAAGAAATATAAGAATCTGTAAACAATTTTCTTTTTATTACTAATGGATATTAGTCCAAGCAAATACAAATATTGAAGACAAATATTTAGTTTTTCTTTAACCGAAAGCGTTGTTTTACAATTCTCCACGATTTTTTTTTTTTTTATTTTCATTAAGCAATTTTGAAAGGGTTAAATTGTAATAGAATCTTGATAAATAAAAACAAAAAAAGTTAAATTAATGACACATGTGTCTTGGTTGCATGTAGGGTTTTAGAAAAATAACAAACATCCCGAAACTATAACTAATAACAACGAATGTGTATTTCTTATAAATAAATGTATACCACAGGGGTGTAAAGAAACATGATATTGGTAAAGTTTTTGTAAAGATTTTTTTTTTTTTGCTTAAAAAGTGTATTAAGGATGTCTGTTGTTTTTCCTTATGTCGCCATAACACTGCCACACAAACAAACAATAGGCAACTACTTGCTTAAAAGGAAAGCATCAGGGGAAAAAAATAACTGAACAAAGACAAAACAAAACAAGACAAAGCGGAGCAGAGTACAACCAGATGATTTTCTTTAATATTAGAAAAATACAAAACTATCGCAGACATAAAATGACATTGGTGCTATTTTGTATGTCGCCAAAAATAGACAAAGAAATACACATTTCTTTATACAACAAAAAAATCGATTTCGCATAGTATTTTTTATTATTATTATTATTATTATTATTATTATTATTATTATTATTATTATTATTATTATTATTTTCTTATTCCATTTTTCCATTAAACATAAATTTTACTTTACTAAAAATAAATAATAATAAAACTTCTCGATGGTTAAAGTCTGACTTGAATTGTTAAATTCTATGTATAGTAAACGAGTATACGAACACATGTATAGACACAGTAAAACACCCTGTGTTTGTTATTTCATTTGATTGAAATCATATTTTATTGTTTTTATATAGTTTAGGGACAGGGATAAATTGGCTTGCAATAAGATGTGTGATAAATAACATTTATTGCATTAACATTAACGATTTTGGGTTAAAAAATTTGCTTTACAAAGTTTTTGCTTATGGATTTCTTTTTAATTTTTTATTTTTATTTCAGGACTTCATGTCGTATGAGTTTTATTTTTCGTTATGTTTTTTATTTTACAATGTCTGCCAGACAGAATATATTTAAAAACAGCTTTTTAGATACGTTTGTACGTCTATTTTTTTGTATTAAAAGCACCAAAGTAATTGAATTTTTTATTAATGTTTTCGCTAGACGCTAGACATTCGACATTTTTACATTAAATAAAAATAATTAATTTTTTTTTTGTATTAACCATTTTAATTATGTATATTAATGAGGGTAACTATAGGAAATATTTTATCCATAGATTTGTTAATATTCACGTTTGAGTACTTAATGAAACCAAATAAATTTGTTTTATTGTTTGATTTTGTATATTATACAGAACAACAAAAGGCTTCGACTTTATTTATGTTGAATATTATTTAATAGCAAGGAATATACATTATAATGCTGTGTCATTGTTATGCTTGTATACATTTCTACTTTAAGTCAAAGAATCTAACTACAAATGTTTGTACGTTAATCAAAAGCTACACTTTCAGGTGCTAAGTTAATATCTTTTATAATAATTCTATTGTTCATTTTAATTAAAAATAAATATATTTCGTACTCTCATAATTAATTATGCTATAACTGCATTTCATTATTTTTGTTATTATTATTATTATTATTCTACTTTTTTGTTACACGGAATGTAATTATGTTTAAAAATTCATATCAAAACCATTGTAAAAGTTTTAATAAATTACAACAAATATAATAAGTTTAAAATAAAATCAAATCTCATTCATCATTTTTCAATAAAAATTTCACGAGATTTTATTTAATATTCTTTTCATAGTTATTTATTATTCCTGATGTTGCCAACGACCTTTTATTTTCTTCTTTTTTTTTAATACTAACACGAAAACTATTTATGTTCGATTTTGTTGTTATGTTCAGTTAATATAAAATTGGGTGTGGATATTGTAACATTTGGAATTTTCTTATATAGATAAATATAAACATATATGACAAGTGATATTATAGCTTTTTGGATGAATGTTATCGATTTCAAATGTTTTTGACACAACATGCGTCAATATTTCTTTCGTCATTTTATTCATTCATTCATTCATTACAAATAATACAAAGAAATAACAACAAAAGTACCATCATTACCATTACCACTGACACTAGAAAAAAAAAACGACAGCAGCAGCAGCAGCACTAAAAACTAGAACAACAACAATGATAAGACAAGATATGAAGAAATTACATGATTCGTTGTTGTTAGATGGTGTTCGATATTATTAACTACATCGCCACCATCCAATTCATCTGATAGAAAACAATTTATCTTCGCCCTTTTTATCTTTCTTGTCTTTTCATCATCATTATCCTCATTCATGCCTTATTTTATCTTTTTACTCCGTTTACTGGAATCTTTTCAGCTTTTTATTTATTTTATTTTTCCCTTTTTACAGCAAACAGACAGAAAAAAAGGATAAAAATCAAAAAGTTATTAATTTTTTACTTTTTTATTTGGTAAAGTTTTAATGATAACAACGATTATCATTATCGTTATTGTGATTTTGTCTTGTTTTATTCAATAAAATAAAAAAACTTCTTCCACTTTTATCATTCATTAAAATATGCTAAATCCTTTTTTCAACACATATTTTAAAATTTTTCTTTTTGTCTCTATAAGAATTTATTAAATTTAATTATCATATTTGAAATTTTCAAGTTTTTAGTAATAATGATTTTTTTGTTATTATTTTGCTATCATTAAACTTTACTGAAAACTTAAACACATTTGACGGAACTAAAACTTTGGGTTTACGAGTTTAAAATATAATTTAAGTTTGTTAAAAACGTATGGTAATGCTTACTTAAACCTCTTAAGTTGTTATAAGGTTACACAATTTTACAACCTAAATCCCCTTCTTTTTTTTTAATTTATAGGAAAAAGTAATTAATATAATTTCCTTTATAAAAATTAACAAAAATTAACCTGATTAACTAAATAAATAAAAGTTTTCAATTCAAATTTTTAAATACATCAATATAATCAAATGATTACACACACAAAAAAACAAAATGAACAAATAAATCTTTTATTAACTGAATAATAGTTAATTTGGTTATTGAAACGTAATAAATAATTTATAATGTGTTTATAATTATAATAATAACACATAAATATGTTATTTTTTATGTATATATAAAAATGCTTATTAAGTTAGTTGTGACACATGTGTTGCAAATAACATATTTTAACGTGTTTTATATGCATTTCATCCTACATTTATGTTTAACAACAAAATCGAAAAAAAAAAAGGAATATATATAAAATACTAAAATGCAGCAATAACTAGTAAAAATATAACAATAACAATAGCACGAACAGCAACAACAAAAAGCGTGCATTAACAACAAGCGACATATAACAAGGATTCAACCTCGTTATTTTTATATAATTTTTTTTTCCTTATGGCTATGGATAATTTTTTATGACATATTCAACATGCTGTTTCCAACAGAAAAATTATTCCGAAATATACATATACATATACATATCTATATACAAAATTTTGATGTTATTTCATTTTAATGGGATCGTCGTTTACATACACAAAAATTACCTAATTTTAATAATTCTATGTACATTTTTTTAATACGGATATACATGTAGCCCAATTTTGTGGTCAAAATTTAAAAAAGATATACAAAAAAAAAATAAAATTATATTACAAAATAAAATGAAAGCAAAAAAAAGTTTATCGAAATTAAAATGAGTTAAAGCTCGGATGCCCATCTTGTATCTGCATTTTTTTTTTTTTTTTGTATTTTAACATAATAAAAATGTATCCCTGTTTATTTAATTGCTTAAAAATATTAACGAAAAAAAAAAAAAAACAGTAAATGTAAAATCGTAAAATTTAATGAAATGATTAAAAAAAAAATAATAATAAATAAATAATTTAATGTCTGGCGCCTCCACTGGTCTTCTCTTTTTTTTTTATTACGTAAAACATTTAACCTTACGTTAAAGTAAATAATAAATAAAATATTTGTCCCTTTATTGTTTTTATTACATTTTAATAATAGGAAATTAAAAGGATTTTAATTATGTTCCCTTTTTTTCGTTTTGTTTTGTTTTTAATTTAATTTCATCAAACATCTGTTCGGTTATAATTTATTTACTAAGAAAATAATAACAAGGCATATAAAAATTAATAAAAAAAAAATAACGATAACTTGATCCTTGTAAAAACTATTAAACTTATCTTTAACCTAAAATATAATAAAGAACTATAAAAGCAAGGAGCAAAAAGACACCTGGTCTTTATTAAAATCCAATGTTAATGTCTACACATATGTGTAAAGGAATCCTGAATATTCTCCTAATAACATTATACCCTTACAAAATCCTTATTCTCTTTTAATTAACATCTAGGATTCATATAAATTGATTAAATTAAATAAAGAAAAGTTCAACAATCTGATATTATGTGAACTAATATTTATTTTATAAGCGCAAATGCTACCGAATAAAAATATTTATATATTTGGCATTTCTATGGAAATTTAACTAAAAACATGCTGTGCTTTGGGAAATTTTACAAATTAGTTTTTAAACTGGTCATAATGTATTGTAAATATTTTAAAATAAAAATAAAACTTTATTATCATTAAAGTTTATTTAAAATAATGGACTAATATATTTTTTAAATATTTTTTTATTTTTAATTAAAGCACAATAACACCACAGCTACGCAATAAACACAAAAAGCATAACGTTTGATTGACATTCACATATAATTAAAATTCACACACAAAAAAAAAAAATGAGGAAAAAAAACCAAATAAAATTAAATCAAATACCCGATTGAATGAATAAATAAATTGATCACAGCTAATCATTTTCACTACAAAATATATAAACAACGTGAGGATAATAATGATGGCATTCAATTTGATTTAACAAAAAAAAAAAAAAAAATTTTTTCTCTACTATTTAATTTATTTGGTATTAACATTTCCGAATATTTAGGTGAATAACAGGGAAAAAAAACAGGAAAATATTGCAAAAACAATTGGGGAAAATGTCTATAAAACAAAAAAAGAATGATTTACTGCAAGGAAACAAATAAAACAAGTAAAAGTGACTTGGCGTCAATGATACGAATTTGTTCTATCAAGCGCAATGATTACAATTTTAGTATTTAGCCTGCGGGTTTAATGATGCTAATCTATGATAAGAGAATGATTTCAAACATGAAAAACATTTATTTACTTTTGTTCATTTATTTCATTGTTTTTTTTTTTTTTTTTTTTGTTTATAAAACCAAACAAAAAATTACAAATAAGATAAAAATAAAAATTATCTTATATTACAGCAAAGACACAACGGTGATCGTTTAATGGAAGAAGGGAAAAAAAATACGAAAAAGCACAAAAACACTTTGTCTAATTTGACATGATAGTTTAATTGTATTTAGTTTTCTTAATGATTAAACTGCTGATTACTATTTTCACAGTTTCTATTCTATTCTTTTGCCTTTTTTCCGTTTAAATCCTTAATTAAAGATAAAACTGCAAGTCGAAATAAAAATCCATTATAATTCATTTTTATATTTTCATTTTCCTCATCGTTTTTTGATTATTATTTATTTATTTATTATTTAGTTTCCTGTCTGCTGACAGAATAGGCAAAGTCAAAAAATAAGATAGATGAGATTAAATATCAATTTAATAAAATTGTGTCTAAATAAAAAGGATGTTGAAAGTTGGATGTACTAAAAATACATTAAAACTGTACGGGTACAATGTTGTACCAGCTGCAGCATATACTATCATAGCAACAACAATTGCAAATAAGAGACGGAATAGAAAAAAAAAAAATATACAAGAAAAAACAATAACAAAAGTTAAATGTAAAAATTTTTGCTCTACATCAAAAGGCAAAACACGTCGCAAACTAAATAAATTGTTAATAAAAAATATATATATACGTCAAGTGAAACTAGATGTGCAGATTTTTTGTAGTTAGTTTAATAAAAAAAAAAATAAAAATTACTAACTGAATAGCACAGCATCATCTATAATAAAATAATAAAATTAAAAAGGAAAAACAAAATACAGGGTAGAAAAGAAGAGAGAACGAAAAAAAAAACTAAGGGAGATCAGTGTAAATCAAGTAACATGAAATAAATTAGATTTATTTTCACTAAACATTAACAGTACAGTTGAGTTAAATGTACACATTTGCAGAGTATTAAATTAAAGATACGAAAAATAGTAATAATAACAATAAAATGTATGGTTAAATAATTGAATTGAATGATCTACTATTATTGATATAAATTTTAACAGAAATTTATTATTATTACAAACGAATTTTACGACTTTTTTTTGTTTTTTAAAAAAAAAAATTTTTTGCCTAATATAAACTTTATGTAATGGAATATGTTCCAAGTGAATTGTTACATTGATTGATTTCATTTTATATTATGACAACGATTATTATAATCATTTATAATGTGAAATATGTTTTGTTCAAAAAGAAATCATCGAATAATGGGCGAAACTATATTTAAATGTCATCGTAGAAATATTATTTTAGTTACTTAAATTCTATTACAATGCAATATCATTTCTCTTTCTTATTATTATTAATATTAATATCTATATAAATAAACACTTTAAAATTGAACATTAACAGTGATCATAATTCAAAGAGATAAATGGATTAAAATCTACATTTCTATTGTATAGACATTGCATGAAGTTTTGGATTTTAGTTTTTCAATCCCAAACACATTACTCATCGTTTTTCTTCTTTTTTTTTTCTTTTTTTGTCATACATTTTGGAAAACAGTAGTTACGACGACAAAAAATGGTTATAGGAAATTGTTGAAAAATTACCAAAACCTACTTTTACGTACATCAATTTACATTTGTTAGTTTAGTATTTAAAAAATAATTTAATTTTTTTTTTTTTTTTTTTTGTTGTGGTTTTAGTGTTTTAGAATTTTTCCCATATTTTTTTTTTTTTTTTTCAGTTATATAAATGACAATTGGTTAAATTATTTAAATTACTAGTTTGAAAGTTTTCTAACTGACTTTTTAACTAGTTTTACAATAATTATTAAGTTGAATTTTTATTTTTTACATTGGCTAGTTGTAATTTGACTACGAAAGGTAATTTTCATTTTTTTTTTTTTACTCTTCTTCTCACTCACTGTTTTAGTTCCACTTTTTTTTTTATTTTTTCTTTTTAATGTAATTTATTTCGAATTTTTTTTTTTTTTTATTATACTATTTAGTGAACATTCAGAAATGCACTTAAATTGAAAAGTTTTTTTTTTTTTTTTGGGAATATTTTTAATGGGATATAATATATTTAGTTAATTTAAACAGAAAATTCAACTACCTTTAACAATGAACTTTGAAAATGGGTTTTTATGATTTAATAAAAACTTATATAAAAAAGGGGAAAACTAAAATTTATAACATTCTTATGTAGTTTCTTAAAATAAAATAAAATAAAATAAAAGCAAACGTTGATAAAACTTTATTTCTTTAATCATGTTAATTAACACTTTAACCACATATTAAGTGTTTATCTTAGGTCTATATTTGTGAAGGGTTTCTTTCATATTAAATATTTTATGCAACAAAACGTTATCACTTGACTTAAGGACAAACTTAATTGAAATTATTCTAATTAATTTTTATCTATTAACATAAAATGTTTGCTCTTTTACTGTTATACGTTATAATTCCACTTACGCCAACGGCTAATTAATATTAACATAAATTTCAGTATTAGAATTTTTAATTTTTTCCAATAAAAAATATTTTATAGGTAATCTTTTTATTTAATGATTTTTTAATGTTAAATATCTATGACATAATCAAACAAAAAAAATCCCTAATTATAATTATCATTTAAAACAGTCACTAGTTTGTTTGTTTTATGAGATCTAGTTAATCTGCTATTACCACAATTAGTTATATTTTAAAATGTAAATAATTTAACTAAAAAACAAAAAATTTATTTCCAGAAAAAAATAGAACATAAAAAATAAAATTACCACAAAATCCTTGTATTGATTGCATAAATGGATTAATTATAAAATATTCAAAAATACATAAATTTTCATAACACGTTGATAATTATTGTTTAATATTATTAAAATATCGTGCTGTGATTATAATAATAATTATTATTTTTATTATTATTATTATTATTACACATTTAAAAAATAATAAATAAAATAATTTTTTAAAACAAAATAACCGCACAGAATTGAATTTTATTTGTATGCATAATATTTTTAATTATAATAAAACTATGATAATATATATTTTAACATATTTCTTTATACTTTTATTAATATTATTTTTAATCTCCGTAATAAATATGATAAATTATGATTTATGTTCAACGTGTAAAAAATAAAAATATTTTTTTTTGTTAATTATAACACAGTTTTAAAATTAAATTAAACGCAACGAATTGATTACTCGACATTTTAGTGTTACACTATAATTCTGGTAATTGTATGTAATTTAGATAAATTACTAATAATAAAAATAATTCATCTTGACAAGAGTGTTAGTAATTGATCATAAAAATGAGTAATTTTGTCTTAAATCCTTCACTCATATTCCAAAAATGATCTTTAACCCATTGATATAATTTCATTACTGTTGACTACTTTCTATGAAACTTTCTTGATTCTAGATTTTACTAATTTCACCAACAATAATCTATAAAAACAATTTTTAAATAAAAAAAAACTAATTATTTGATTGAAAAATTCATTTTAATTAATAATATACGAAATGTAAAAATAATAATAACCAAATTTTTTTATCAAACTGATTGGTCTTTGAGAAGATATAAAAAAAAATTTTTTTTCAATCAAAAATCATTCAATACAACACAAAGTAATTTTATATGTTTGCATGTGTTGTTTTAGAACGACACTAGGAAAAATTATTAAAATTCGATAACACCCTTGATGAGTAATTTAAAATAAAAAAAAATATGACGATTGATTGTAGGTAGTTTGATATATATAATTTACTATTTGTCTCGTCACAACTGTTGCCTGCTGTTATTATTTGTTCTTTACTACGGAAAACGCAACGAAACTTTTAAGTATTAATATTCCTTTAAAATTTCACTCTCAGTAACAAATACAACAAAAATATATAATCAATAACATTAGGATGATGAATTTATTAATAGTCTTTCAAAATAATTCTATTTTAACCATAATAATGGAAGAAATAAATTTAATTTAATTTCATTTTTATAATAATTTACTTAATGGCAAAGATATGGAATTTTTATTTTTAATTTTTTTTTTTTTTTGCAATATAAAAATAAAAATAAATTTTCATTTTTTTTTTATTTACCAATTTAATTTTTTTTATATACATATATTATGTTTCACCATCAGCCAAATTAACAATATATAAACAACAAACAAAAAAATAAATAAAAATAAAAAAAGAACAAAACAAAATAATAATAAATATAATAAAATTCAATCATCTATCAATAAAAGACTAATTTTATTCGTTTTATTACACTTTTATGCTTTCTTATAATACAGAATAATATAATATTACCGACTTTTATACTTGGGCTTTTTTTTTTTATCGAAATTTATTATTTTCCTCCTGTTACTAAAAGAATGTAATAAAATTACATTGAAAAAATATTGCTAAATATTTATATCGTTTAAAGAGTTTTTTTTTTTGTTTTTTTTTTTTTTTTTATATTAAATAAGAGAAATTAAAATATTATTCTTGAGAAAATTACGAACAGTTGACGATAATCTTATATACTTGACTTATAAAGTGAAAGATTTAATTTGATGTCATTGTTGTGAGGTTTTTTCATCTCGATTGACCACTCGCGCATTTCTATAATCTCTTTAATGGATATATTTATGTGCAATTTTCACTAACAATCAAAGTGGCTAAGTAATAAATTTTTGGAAGAATTTACCGAATTAAATGTTGTCATCATTTTTGATAGTTTGAATTATAAAGTTTTCACTGTTTTTTTTTTAATTTTATTAGTTTTATGTATTTTAATGCTAACTGGTTTAACTGTGAAATTAATAATAATTACCACCAAAATTAGCTATGACATTTGCAATTATATATTAATAGTATTCTGGAAATATAATAATATTATCAAGATGAATTGAAGAACATTTAAAGCGATAAATATGTTTAAACATTTAATTATTCACAATGAAACGAAAAAAAAAAAAAAAAAAACAAATTTTTTGTTATAAAAATTCTGACAAACCTCGTATTTAACAACCTTTAAAGCTTGATGACAGGCCATACGCTACCATTCAACAAATTACCTGTTACGGCTGTTAAATGCACTCATTTAAATTATGAATAATTTATTTTAAAACTTATACAAGTGAGAAAAAATGATATTTTGGTAAAAAACAATAAAAAAAAAAAAAAAAAGGTTAATTTTTCATAAATGGTTGGATTAATAATTTTTAAACCGACAACATTGGATAGCAATCATTTTTAATACCATCAATAAATCAATCAAATTTTGTATTTTAAATATATTTATTATATATATATATTTTTTTTTTTTATTTAATATAATAATCAAATTAAATCAGAAATATTCAAAAAATGAAATAAAATAAAACATGCGATCACAAAATCAATATTTTTTATTCATAATAATAATGTTTTGATTCAATAAATAATCATCAATTGACAAGTGTGACATAAGCTAATCATAAGTGTAATTTATTATTAAAAAAAATCATTAATTTCAATTTGTATCGGATGTTATTTAAATATTTATGGATTAATTAAAAAATATATAAAAAAAAAAATTTTTTTGTGATTAATGAATATAATTGTTTTCCACATAACATAAATTAAAATCTGTGATTAGACATTTATTATTTAACCCTTTACACATCTGGAATTGTTTTAAATTGACGAAAATCTAATTGACTTTCCTATTCACCGATATTCTCCCCTGACCCCTAAAGTTCATTTTAAATTATTTTATTTTCAAACCGAATTAACTAGTAATTTGTCAAATACACAAATTATAATTCGTAGAAAGCAAAAATTTTGTTGTTTATTTGATAATTTAAAAGTTTTTTTTTATTGAATAACAAACTGTACATACAGTATGTTTTTGGAAATTAGTTTTGTAATAAATTTAATTTTACGTAGAAAAACAACAGCGAACAAGACAGATGAAAAATTAACAGACAACAAATTACACCAGCATTCATCAATCATCATCATAAAATTATTATTATTATTTTTTTTTTTTGGTGTTTTATTTATTTAATAATTTTTTTTTTTCCTTATATTTTCGAACTTTAATATTATTACAAATAAAAAAAAAAATAAAGAAAAAGTAAAAAAGTCAGACACGGCTTGTGGTCTATTATTAAATAATTGTATAAAATGTTTGCTCATTTAACTTTTTTTACATAAAACGAAGAAAATGTTTCAGTCATCACTGTCGTCGCGTCATTCAGTAAATAAGGTTTAAAGAAAAGAAATGAATAGAAAATATAAGCACAACCACATGCTGTTCAATTGGTATTTAATATTATAACATCATTAGCTTTTAACAGAATATTAAACTTTTTTCTAAACAAATTATTTTCATGTTTTTTGTTTGCTTAATTCGTTTGTGTTTATTGTCGTCCTATTTATATTTATGTTAAATAACTAGGGAACGGTTTAACGCTTTATAATTCCATGAAAATCTTATTAACATCTTTATTCTAAAATTATTTTTAATCTTAAATATTATTATATTTTAACTTCGTAAATACAGAACAGGAGAAAAAAAAACGCTATAAGTTCTATACTTGAGATAAAAAAATAAAAAAAAAGTAACTTTCACTCTAATAAATGACAACACAAACATCCTTTAAGGCTCTATTTAAATCCCTAATAGATCATATACTTTTCGTGAAAAAATAAATTACATTTCTTGTTTATATAAAAGATCAATTCTGGTTTAACTTATAAAAATATATTTATATATATATATATATATCAAAACAACAAAAAGTGAGCAAAAAAATAGACAAAAAGGGATGTTGGCATGGTAAATAATCACGTAATCTCACATACGATTAACATAACAACAACAAATGATATATTTAATAATAATTTTATTTATTCAAGTAAAATAATAATAATAATAATAATCATAGTCACAGCAATTGTAAATACAAAATGAAATAAAAACATTTTATGAATCCACCTGGGAAATAATAATAAAAACAAATTATTAAACATTTTTCATAAAAGTTTAAGAGAAAGAAAATATTTATCTCGTTTTTATTTTACCAGAAGTATTAAATTAAACAAAAAAAATAATGTATTTAACGCTGTTGCTGTTGTTTTTCTATTATGAAATTAATCAAAGGAATAAATTAAAGTCAACTAATACTGCTTCATCTCTACACAACATCAGCAGCAACAAAAAAAAACAGTATAATCCATAAATGCTAACTCATCACGCGGTAACCAAGATCTCAAACTTTATAGCAAAAATAAAACCAAAGCAAAATTAAAACAAACACACAAAAATTGTCGTTTTTTGCTGAAATGCAAATAATTCATTTTTCTCTTGAAATTTTGCTTTGGTTTTTATTTATTTTTTAAGTTTTCCTTTCTTTTTTTTTTATTTTTTTGCTTAACACGGTTAAAGTTTTTTTTTTTCTTCCTTTTGATGGATATGGGGAGTGCTTCTAACGGCTAAGTAACACTACTAAGCGAATAAATAATAAAACAAGAAGAATGTCTTCAAAACAAAAAAAAAATTATATAACCACTTTAAGGTAGTGTGTGACCTTTTTTTTTCTACTAAGTTTTTGGTTCTCAATTTGAGAAAATAAGAACAATAAAAACCATATGAGTTGCTGCCTACAATTTTTCTGTTAAAGTCATCACATATAAATACGATTCAGGACTTTTTTTTTTTCCTTTATAAAATAAATAAATCTAGAACAGATTTAGTTAGGGCAATAGGACATTTAAATAATAAGTAAAACAAAAAAAGAAAGCATAATATGTTACCTCCCCTTATACAGTGTTTTTAGAATATTTCATTTTTTAGTTTGTTTTTTATTTTTTTATTTCAATTTTCTGTACCGTTTATCCAAAAGTATGAGATGAAAAATTGTTCACAGAAATTCCATATAAAAGAAAAACTAGGCATAATACGGTAAAAATATATTGAAGAGCCTAACAAAGCAATGGGTGGTTATATGTGTACCGAGAGGAGATGACTTTCATACAAAAGATATTGAAATTAAAATATGCCAGCAGGGCGCCATTGGTACTGTCAAGTTACACTGATTTACTTTATTGTGTTGTAGCATTTTTTTTCTTTTTAGCTTTTTTAATATCATCTACAGCCATGCAATGAAATGAATCTTAAATGCTATTTGTAACATTCACCCACACACCCTTGCCAAAAATAAAAAATGCCAAATTTCTCCTGTTATCGTATTGTTACAGTTTATGTTTGTTTTCTTTATATTTTATTTTTCCTTTTTTAGTTTGTGTTAAAACAGCAACAACAACAGCGATAATAACACTTGAAGTACTGGTTTTTATTTGCGGGTGTGTTTCACTTTACCATAAACATAAAATTGGTGGTGTTGATGTTGCAAATTTGAAGACACATTAATTCAGAAAATAAAATTTTTGTGAGAATGTTTTTTAAAAAAAAGAAGAAATTTCCCCATTTCTCGTAAAAGTTTTGTAAAAGCGATTTGGCCGATCCAAAGTAAAAGAATAAACAGAAATATAATAAAACGATCTGGTTGATATATAATGGTTTTAACCAGGTTAAATGAATTGGTGTAAAGTAATAAAAAAAAATAAAAATTGTGAAAATAAATAAACCATCCCTAGCCCATAACACGCCAATCAATTTTCACTCGTTTTCATTTTTATGCTGAATTATTTATTTACCTTTCAAAAAATGTGTTTTTCTATATAAAATGTAACAGAGACCAATTGACAAATAAACGAAAACAATGATCAATTTTATTTATTTTTATTATTTTAATTTAATGTCTTTTCACCCCTATCTCCTTTTCGTTTAATTATTTATGCGTTTTTTTTTTTTTTTTGTTATCGTGTCTGTTATAAACTTCTATTTTATAAAATCGAAACCTAGATGCTGATAATAATCCCTTGTCTTCTGTCGCGTATTTCAATTATTTCTTGTTTTATTTTAAGACATCTAAATGACAATAATTTCATCGATTTAAATTAAGAAATTAAACTATTTGTTGTGTAATAAATTTACGTGGCTCAGTTAAATTCTAAAATGTCTTTTAAATGAATATTAATATTAAAATGAAGAAAGAAAAAGCTTTAGCAAAAACTTTAGGAATTTCTATTCACCGTTCTCTTTCTACAAAAACTTTTTAATCATCCCTTTTTTCCGATACAACTTTAATAACATTTTTTTTTTTTTAATAATAATTTTTCAAATAAAGAAATTACAAAATCACTGAATATCAAATTTGTTTCATCAACGGCGAAATTCCCAATGCGAACATTTACTTCTATCACTTTTGTTTTTTCACGATTTATATAATTTTTTTTTTGCCTCTCCTCTATTTGTTTTTTCATTATGCATTTATTATTATTATTTTTTTTTTTTTTCAATATACATTTTGTTATTGTTATTTTTTATTACAATATTTTTTGAGCATCCAGACTGAATGTAAATCACGTAAAAGTTTTAAATTCAAAACGTGAACATTGTGTTACCGAATACAAGCGAATACGTATATATAGAAATAGTAAAAGTCATTTTCACACATTTTTATTAATACAAAAAAAATAAATGTTTTTTTTTTCTTTTTACATTCTGGTCGTCAAAGCTATAGATGAAGTTTTATTTCAACAATTTTTTATATTATAACAAAAAAATTATTTTTCTTAAATCAATTTGCCTACGTATAGTAATTTGTTGCCACTAAAAAAGATAGAAAATGAATAAATAATACATTCGGAAATTATTTATTAATTTATAAATTTTTTAATTAAATTGTTTATTGTGTTTTTTATATGTGAAGTGCAACACTAGAATGAATAATTGTATTTAATTATTTTTTTTCCTTTCGTTTATTATTAAACATTGATTAGGGTTGAACAAGAAGGTGTAAAATTATTTTGGAAATCGAAAACAAGAAATTTATTGATTAAAAAGCCATAGTAATGTTGAATTGTAAAACAATAATAAATTTGTTTTAATTGAAGTGATAACAATCCCAATTGATTTAATTTTTCAAAAAAGAAAACGAAATAAAATTCAAAACAATAGAGAAAATTTAATTACATTTTGTTGATACGGTTTTTTTATTTGTTTTAATTTGATAAAGATAAGATACGTTTTCGCTGTAATAAAAATTAAACTACTGTTGCAGAAAAATAAAATAAAATAAAAAAAGCACTATTGAAAACAATACAAAACATTGAAGTGCTAAAACAAATTCTCTCGTTCAATTAAAATTATAAATAAATTGTGGGTTTGAATAAACAGCTTGATTGCGAAATAGATAAAATTACAATGTACCAAATTTCAAATCATTAAAGAAAATTAAAAATACATTTTTGTGTTATTTGCAGAACCCACCACAGCATTGCTATGAGTATTCAATACATTGTGATGATTATTCTAGATAGATAGTTATAAAAAAAAGCACTTTATTAACAAAATAAATAACAGATAAAGCGAAATAAATACATTTTGGAAATAGTTTTTTTTTTTTAATAGTAAACAACTAAACCGTGGATAATAAGGAAATGCTACAGATGCTAACAAACTGTTAATTTTCTCAGTAGTTCGATTTTATATTTATAAGTAAAACGAATACAAAAATAAAAAGCTTTCCAAGTGAAATAAATAATAAAAGAAGAGAAATTTAAACCGCAATTTTAATACTTGAAATCAACTCTGGCTCTATCAATAGCATTTATTTTTAAAGAAAAATGTAATTTTATATCTGAATAGAATGAATTATTTTTATGTTTATATAAATTTATTCTCAATGTAACGAATACAAATTTGGGTTAAAAATAAAATGATAATTTTTTTTATTTCTCTTACAGCTTTATTAACATGAGAATCATCAATGTGACGAGCTTGTGATTATTTGTTCTTTAAAAAATGATCATCTCCCTAATGTCAAGTGGATTAATAAATAGACAACTAATCAATCACCAGTAACTGTCAACAACAAAAGATGATGATAGAAGCGATGGTGATAACAACAGAATAAAAAAAAAAATAATAGGACAACGATGAGACGAGGGACATTGGTCGGCATATTGGAGTACACTACGCGCTTATATATGAGACAAAAGTGAAATCAATAACTCAACCATTTTCATGATGACAGATAAGTAAAAAAAAAAAAAAGTAATATTATAACTCGAATATTTTGTTTTTCCTCTGTTACCTTTATAAACAATATTCGCATCTTGTAAACAAACAAGCAAGTAACTAAATCAGCATCACTCAATTTTAAAACATTAATCAGTTTAGTTAGCACCATTATAAACAATGTGATTAATTATTTATTGAAATGTGATTGACAAAGTAACCGAAACATAAAAAAAAAATTAGAAAAGGAGAAGAAAATTATACAGAATTTCAGAATAATAAAAATAAATCTCTAATGGAAATTTAATACTTAATAAAATTAAAATTTCCTTTCATATCCTAGTTGATAGTTTTTAATTTCAAAGTTTTATATTTCCATCTTATTGATAAATAATGTTTGGTTTTTACTTGTATTTATCCCTCCCCTTTTGTTTATTTATATATGTTGATATATAAAATGTGTAATATAATTTCATCAACTTTTTTATTTAACTACGTGATCACATTTGATAAAAGGAAAAAATATAAATAAAATAGTAAAGGCACGAGCAGCATCAGTACCAACTTTTTACGCCATCGTGACATTTTTTTCGTTTAACCAAAAATATAAGAAAAATAAATAAAAAATAAATAAATAAAAAAACGCCCACAAGTCATTGTTACACCCGAAAATACAACAAATGGACCAAACATGTTTTTTATGTTACATTATTGTCAAAAACTGAATGCAAGGATATGCGGCTATAAAATAACAAAAGTAAATTTAATTTAAAATAAAACGGGAAGCATTTCTGCTCATCTTCATTTTCGATGTATACCATTTTGATTGTGTTCGAGCATTCTATCATTTTCTTTTTTTAAACTTTATAGGGGAACCTCCTCAAATTGATCAAATTTTCAATTTTTTTTTTTTTTTTGTAAATCTGTTTCTTTTCTTTTCTTTCCTTGTTTTTTTTTTTTTTTTTTTAACCAGAATATTGATCAAATTGATTTAAGTGGATAAGACTACCTAAGTGGTTTACTAATAAAGGTTTTTTTTATTAAATAATAAAGTTAGCAGTCTGCATTGTGGTTTTCAAAACGTTACGCTTGTACCCTTTTTTTTATATTATATTACCTCAACCACGTTTTCTCGTAATAAATGACCGCTACCATATATACGCTCTCATACATCAAAAGTAAACAAAAAAAAAAGAATTTAATTTAAAAAAAAAAAAAAGAACAAAAAAAAACTTTCTAGCTTATTAAAAACATTTTAATTTTATCAAAATTAAAAGTAACGGAAAAAATAAAAACAAATTTGAAAAGTTTTTTGTTCGTATCAACACAAGAAATGTAAAAAAAATTAATTAAAAATTCAACAAACAAGCATTTTTATTCGCTGTTTCACTTTAATGAACAATTTTACTATAATTGAACTTTAATTTTTGTACAAGAGCTACAATAATAATAATTATTATAATTATTATTACACTGAGCATGCAATTAAAAAACATTTTTTTTTTTTTTTATAAAATTATTAATGAGAAAAATTTAATTAATTAATTAATAAAAAATGTACACCTCTTTTAACAATTTTTTTATATTTATATTTATAGCAATTAAATTCAATTTATTATTTATTTTTGAATGCAATTTTAATGATAGATTAAACAGTTAATTGTTTTTTTTTTATATTAATATAAATTGTCTTTCCTCAATATAGTCTTTTTTAACAATTTTTATTATTTTTAATTATTAAAAATCTCATTAAAAGTATTTTCTTATTTAATTATATCCAATTAAAATATTTATTTATTATTATTTTTTTTTTTAAATCAATATTATTATATTTGTTTTAAAATCGTTCAAAGTATTTTAATTAATGAAAGTTTTTTTAAAATAAAAAAATATTTTAGTTAGTAATTTTGAAGTTAAATCAATAGAGGAAATTAGATATTTCGTTTGCTACTTTGAACAGAATACCTTGCATAAAATATGCAAATATAAACTTTGAAAGTTCACTCAAATTATTAAATTTAAAAATTATTATTATTATTTATTGGTTTAATTCATTCAATATAATATATATTCAAATAAAAACAGTGATATTGCTTTATAAGACTTTCGTTTGAAAGAGAAAAAACATGTGAAATTATGAAATTTAGTTTTAAAGAAATTAATACAACGGATTTCTGGTTTATTGTGAAATTTTTACCTCCGGATGAACAGGGATATTACATACACTTTAATAACATTCAGTTTTTTTTTTTTTTGTTATCGATTTAAATCATTTTTCGTTTCATGTTTTATTATTATTATTCCAATATTTGATTCGGTCTGGTAACTTAATTTCAATCATTTATAATTTTCCACAAATAAAATTTAAATTCAATTGTTCACTTTATTGTTATGTTATTTAATACGAAAATTTAATAATATAATCGTCGATTGTATCGACAGTACTAATTAATTAACCGTATCTATCTCAACCATTATTAATTAATTATTATTTGCACGAAAAATAATAAAAGCTCTTGACTTCACCCAAAATAATCCAAAAAAAAAATAAAATCTTAACTAAAAATTTAGTCTGCACAGACAATATTGTCATCTTCAGTCCTCTTACATTGCGAACACATCTCAACGACACATAATCATAAAATCAACTACATTATTATTAAACTCTTTTTTTTATAAACGAATCTTGTCACTTGTTCAAAATTACAAAAAAATGAGATGAAAATTATATATATACATATATATAAAAAAAAAGAAAAGAAATTTAATAAATTGCCTTTATTCGGTTTTCTACCATCATCTGAATACTATAAATTCACAAAGAAAAGATGATACCAAGCTATATTCAGTTCAGCTTTAAATGTTCCCTTTACAATCTACATTCTACAAAAACAATATATGGAGAGATGTTAAAAAATGAGATGGTATAAAAAAAGGCATCAACAATAACCAGAGCAACAGTAATAATAACGACCAAAAAATTTGTATATCATTTTGTTTATCATTTTCCTTCTCGTTTATATTTTTATTTATTTATTTAATTTATTATTATTATTATTATTTTTATTTTTTTTGTTAGTTCTAATAAAAAACAAATTTTCACTATAAATAAATAATAAATTTTATTAACAGTGTATGAAGGATATATAATCTTTGTCGATCTCATTTTATTATCAAGATAAAGGAGTAGTAGATGACTCGTGGTTGTAATCGTTGATATATAAAAGATAAAAGATAAAAAGATGAACGGAGAAAAAAAAAAAATAATAATAATAAGAATAGTCATAAAATTTATTATTTTGCATATACAGGATGATAATAGGGTCGGACGACTCGGGTGATGACTCCCACTAACTATTTTCAACTAAGAAATATTGTTTAACATAAAATATACATTTTTATGCTTTTTCTTTGCTTCGTTTTTTTTTTTTTTTTTTATTTCTTTTGGTTGTTAAAATATAAAAAGGAGAAACAATTTTCTTGTGTCGAAGCAGCAAAGAGAATAAAAAACACTGTCTTGGTTGGTTTTTGTCACTACTGATGATCTTGTCAACAGAGAATTATCATCAGTAAGCTTTTTTGTTAAGAGAATTTCAATTTTAAACAGACATGAATGGGATTTAGGATTTTCAGTATTTTTTTTTTTTGTTTCCCTTTGAAACATCCTACATAAACCAAAAATAAAATTTAAATAAAAAATTAACCTCATCAATTAAAATCGTTGAAAGCTTTCAAGACAAATAAAAAATAAATTATTAAAATGAATTAAAAATTAAACTTTAAACCCTTATTAATATTATTTTAATTTTTTTGTTTTTATTTTTCATTTTTGTTACTGATTATTTATTAATTACCCAAATCTTAATTAAGCTTTTAAGTACTGATTATTAAATGAGAGAAAACAAAAAATTAATTAAAGTTAAGTCTAGCAAAATCAGTTATATTTGCTATAGAGAAAGTAATACGTTCCCAAGACGAACTCTTTTTTTTTTAAATAAATATAACAAGACATGGAAAATTATTATCGGTTAAATAAAGAATATAGAATTTATTATATTTAAAAAAAAAAAAAGAAAAAAATTTCTTCGTTGTTTTTATATTTTATCTTTTTTTATAACTTCATAAATCATATTATGTTTATGGTTTGCAGAGCTTTTGTCGTAATTTTTTTCCCATTTTTATTTTTTTTTTATCTTTCATCCATATCAGTACTTGCGGTTGAACCGTTCTTGCTTACCTATTAAAATTGTGCACTTTTACTTCGCACAAAATACTGTTTTGCACAACCGATCAGTAGATAGAGACTTTAAAATTAGATTGGTTTATGTTTAATAGGGTTTTATATGGCGACTGCCACAATCAGCTTATCACATTCACCAAACAGCTATATATTCTACTCAGTTTGCAAAATCTCTCCAAAAACTGAGGTTATAGACTTAGTTATGAAGTAGCATTACGCGAACAACATTTTTTATTTTTTTTTATTGAACAAAACATGGGAATTGTATGGCAATCAGTAACGTTGTCATTTGAACAATTTCACATTTTTCAATTCTCATATTTTATACATTGTTCATTTCACCTTGTCGTGAGCAATTTGATCATCATTATTATCATTACATTAATCAACGCCATTGCCAATTTGTGTTTTAAAAATCATGGGTTGTGTCATTTATACAGTCACTCATTTCGTTTAGAATCTTTTTTCATTTATTCTTGATAATAAATGTAGAAACGACCAAACCGAGTCAAGAAAAACAACCGAATAAAGAATATCAGAAATTATAAAATGAGACAATATTTTACATTACATTATAGTACGAAGAGAACACCCGATGAAATAACATAATAAATAAATAAAAAGCATAAACCTCTTTCGCTTAACCAACTTGAAAATTTATCATTTTATATTTTTATCGAAACTTAAATCTTATTTATTACATTTCTTCTAGACTTTTTCGATTTTATATTTAACGTTTTTTGGCGCGATGGTTTTTCCTTTTCCTATTTTTTATTATAATTTTTACTAGAATCGTCAACATTACAAATAAATAAATTTAAGCGATAAAAAACGATTTTTTGCCACCCACACTTAACATTTTTTTTTTTAAGTTTTTCTATGTTATATTACGGAATATGCCAAATCCAGCCAAAACATTGTTCAACCTAGTCACAACAACACTAAGGAGTTATAAAATGACGAAAAAAAAATACAAAAAATACAACAAAAATACATTTTCGACATGACAGCAGACCTCGCTTTTTCTTGTTAATTTATTTATTTTGTTTTTTCGTTCAAATCAAAATTTTTGCTGTTCAATGTTTTACAACTACGTAAACCAACAAAAATACAATTTTTTTTTTTTGTAAGACTAAAGAAAATAACCGAGAATAAAATGAAGTTAAATAGTTGTAGGCCTTCAGTGTGTTTAGTATTGCATTGAAATACCAAAACAAAGCAGAAAAAAAAAGAAACTAGAAACAACCCTAACATTACCAACTTACCAATTGCTATTCAAAGACTCACTCCAAAACTTTCTTCATACAATTTAGCACGAACAAAAGAATTAATTTATTCTTTACTTTGATATAACATTGACTCCAGCCAGCACAACTCTTGTTCGGATAGTGGTTGACTATAAAGCTAAAGAAAAAAAAATATAAATAAAGAAAGAAGTAAAATAGAAACAAATTTCGACCATTATTGTCGCCATGACCATTACGATTCGTTTCATTTCTCATACAAATAAACCAAAACTTTTTCACTTCTTTATTCTTTATTAATTTTATTTTTCTAACTTAAAAGGAGTGAAAATAAAATAATTTTAACTCTGTATGGTGTCCGTTCATTGTTTATTCTTTTCTTTTCCGTTTTATACTATGATAAGTCGCGTTGAATGCCATATAAATGAGTCTTTTCCTTTATTTATTTTATATTTTCGGTTAGATTTTGATGAAAACAAAAATAAAAATCTTTTTTTAAATGAAACTAAACTTACAATTGTCGTTTATTATACGTTTTTTTTTTTTTTTATTAGGATTAGAAAAACAATTTACTAAATAAAATCATCAGAAGTTTAGTATTGCGGTTGTCGTTTTAATTTTTTTTTTTCTTTTTTCAAAAGTAACGATTTTTGTGACGAGTGAACGGAAGTGAAAAATAAAATTTATAAAAACAGTTAGAAACGACACAAAATTTAGACAGTTTTGTGTTTTATTATTATTAAAATGAAGTTTTAGTGTTTAGGAGATATTTGTTACCATGGTGTTATAACATTATAGTGGTTATTTTAAATAGTGAACTGTTTGTGAGTCACTGTTGTAAATAATTATTTCATTTTTCAATTCAAATGTCGTCCTTTTATATCTTTTTATAGATAATTTGTAGAAAAACGGAGTGCATTTACATTGGTCGTTGATTTTAATGCTGTTCCTCATATTTTTTTTCTATTTATTATAATGTTGAATTTTCTGCAAAACTAGCAAATCTAAAACAAAAAATTAAATATATATATATATATTTAGTTTTTTCTTGCACGCCGTTGAAATACTGTTTTTGCGTCTTCTTATTAATGTTAAACTATATATATATACATTCAATGCACGTAAATTCGCTGCTTTAGTTTGTTTTTATGCTATGCTTGCATTTTTCACTAAAGCATTGTCGTTTTTGGTTCTATTTGCCTGACTAGCTTCCTATAGCTAACCACGGATGACTTGTTTCGTTCGTGCAACATTTTATTTTTGGATTTTAATTTCATGTCTCATTGTACAGCGAAATTTTTTCTCCATATTTTTTTTCCTTCATATTATTTCATTTTGACAACAAAAACAACAATAGTAAAATTATATAACAGTTTAAACTAAAAACGATCCAGTGCTTCGACTAAAATAATATTATTATTTTTTTTTAAATTAAATTATAAAGAAAAAACATTAATATGAATTTTATAAATTTATAACAATTGTATTATGAAACGAAAATCATATCATCATCAGTTTATCATTTTCTCATTAAATTAGAAATACTCTTCATGTTCTTGTTTATTTTTGGTAACAAAAATAAAAGAAGGAAAAGAAATGGGAGAAATGTGCACACATTTATAGTTAAAATTCATTGTACCATGTCATCAAAAGCGAAAATGCAAAGCTTTCTGGTTACTAATAAAAATCAAGAAAGAAAAAAATAATCTTCACGTCTCACCACCCATTTTTTTTTTTTTTTTTTTTCATTTTGAGATAAAAAATAATGTTTCTTGTTTTATTTTTATCAAAGGAACGTAGCTGGAGTAGCATAATATAAGAAGAAAGAATAGTAAATTTTACATTCACAAATGTCACGTTGCTATGATGTCACTACTTACCGAACGATATCCAACAACACTGTGCACTGAGGTTTTCTTTCTTAACATTTTATTTCAAATATATCTCACTCTTTAAATGATAATGCATGTGTTTATTTGAGTAACAAAATAAACGCATTCATGATCGGATCGTGATCGTAGTCATCTTTTATGTTACAAAAAAAAACGAAATAATGAAAGTCTTGGTATTTCTTTTTCCACTGATATATCTTTATTATTTGCACTAAAATGTATTATAAAAAAAAAAAAAGAAAAAACTACTCAATACCACTTGAATTAATATATTGATTGTATATTGAATGGGTTGAACAAGGTAGCGAAACATTTGATGTTGTGAATAGACTGAATAACATAAAGAAGGAAAAAAAAACCATAAAATGTGTGTATCTATAACATTATTTGTTCATCGTGTTGAATTGAAAATGAAACATGAAAAAAAAGAATTTTTTTTTTCTGGGAACACTAACACTATCTAAAGGTGTATTTTTACTCATTTAACAATAAATTGAAAAATAAATCGTGAACACCATTCGATGATTTCAATTTTTATTTACCCATTTTAGTAGTTAAAACACATTTGGTTCGTTTTTATTTACTTGATTTAAGACGTTTTTTACATATAAAAATACGTAAATATTTTTATGTTGAATTTTGTATATAATATTTTATATGAAACATAGTAAAAAATATTGTTTAAAGCTCCTTTTCTTTATAATCTGTTATGTTTCATGTAAGAATATATAACATCTCTCTATGCATATACACTACGTGATATAATATTTGTTTGTTTCTAAAATAGAATAAAAAAAAATCAACAAACTGATTGGTTTTTACATCTTTTAGTTTTTTAACATGTTGATGTCATTATCAACGATGTTTTTGTGTGTCATAAAAATAAAAGCTTAAAATTTTTACTTTATAGCATTTGGATTTTTTTTTATAAATTTTTATTTGTTAAAAGCAAAATTGAATTACATCTGAATCACAACGTAACTAGAAAAGTTGACATTATTAGTTGAATGAATGAAATAAAACAAGAAAAAGGAAAAAAAAAAAAAAGTGTAAGAAAAATGAAAAGAATAAAATATGTAAAATCGTTAAAGCTTTCAATGCGATTCTGTACTTCGTTCGTTTTTCTAAAGAAAGAATTAAGTTAACACATTTTACTTTTATATAGCATAATGACGACGTGTTCAGATTATTATTTTTATTTTACTTATGAACAAAAATTGAAACTTATGTTAGAAATATGAAAAAACACCACAGGAACGTTAATTCAAAAAAAAAAATACAAATATTAATATAATTTAGCATCATCAACAACATATTTTACGACACGTGCTTATAAAAGCTCCTCCAATTTAACAATTTACTTTATTATATTTCACTTATTTTCTACGTTTATTATTTCATTAATAAATTAAAAAAAAAAGAAATAAAAAGCCATAGAAAAACGAATTCGAATTGTATTAACCTCGCATAATATAAAGAAAATAATAATATAAAAAAAAAAAAAACGGTCCGATAAAGAGAAGCTATAAAGTACTCGAAAAATACAAAGAAATTCATTTTTACCTATTATTTTTATTTATAATTAAATTCTCTTTCAAATCACACCTAAACCATTATATTGCTTTTCGATGACAATTCGTTTATATGTTTTGATTATAAAAAATTTGCTTTTTTACTGGAATTTTTATTTTTTCGCTTTTGTTTTTTTTTTTTTTTTGTTTTAAATATAAATAATAATATTAATAAACATTCCAATGCTTTCTAAAATATAGAAAAAGAGGCAGGGTTGGTAGCGAAAAAAAAAATAAATAAAAAGATAAACAACACCTTGACACGCTCTCGTGTTCCATCACCAAATATTGTCTGTCTTACAATGATGTAAACAACTTAATAAACTTTCTTGTTTCTACGTTTCATTCATTTATCCTCCTTAATTTTTCATCATACATATTTTTGTTTTCTTACTTATTTCACATAGATTATTAAAAGCTTTGCTCTCTTTTTACAAATTTCATTTCACTTCATTTTCTGTACACACAAATATTCTTCATCTTCCCTACACTTTTTATTTTATTTTATTTTATTTTTTAATAAAAATCATATTTATTCATTAAATTCTTATATTACGCATGTTTTTTTGCTACATGTTTTATTATTATTACTCTATGTTAACATACATCGGTTATGTTAACTGGTAAAATGGTAACATCTAACGTAGCGTAATATTTATTGAACAATATCATATAATATTTAATTTTATCATATATGAACTATGCTTTTTTGGTATTACATGTTAAAAAATGGGTGATGCACAAATTTTACTAATGCTATAAAGTAAACTTTAAGTGGATTCTTTTATTTATTTTACTTTTCGTTTTATTTTATTTATTTTTCGTTGTCAAAATTTATTTTTTTCTCTTTTATAAATATAAAAGAAGTATAAAGACGTGAGAAAAATGTACAAAGTAACGAAATGGTCTATTTAAAAAATGAAAGCATACATTGTTGTTTGCTCATATTCTCGTATGTATAAAGGAAATTATTTATAGAAATTGACGCTTTCCACATGAATATAATAAATACCATTTAATATCCTTAAATAAACATATATGTTATTCAGTGAAAACAAAGTGTCTTTGCCATTTATAAATTTCACCGAATTCAATTTAATTAAATGTCAATGATTGAAATTTATATAATGCTACCGCAAATTAACGAAAAAAAAAAAATAATAATAAGGAAAATATGTATGCATATGACTTTTATGTTATTTCTTTTATTTTAACACTTTGAACATGTATTATGAAATCTTTATAAACACCTTGTAGAGTACACAATAAATTTATTCAAAGCAACCACCTTTTTGACTTTCTTTTCTTATAACAACGTCTAAGAAAGTAACAGCCAAAAAAAGTTAAAATAACGACAACAACATTTACTACTTAAATTCTTTTATTCATATTTATGTTATACTTCCTTGCCGTTTGCATCACATTACTTTGGGGTTTTTTTTTCCTTTTCCTCTTGCTTTCCTCGATGATTTTGCATCTTTATAGTCATTTGTGCTCACTCTTTTCATGTTTTCTTTTTAAAGCATAGCATGAATATATCATTTTATATTATTTAGTTTCGTCTTTTTCTTTTATGCTTTGGTACGTATAGTATATAGAAATGCTATTGCATATTATAGTTACATATTCATAACAAATATTTAACATTTTTCTAATAATATGAATATAAAATATCTCCAGATTAGTAAAAAAAAAAAAAAAAAAAAAAAAACAATGAATTTTAAAGCTTTCACGATCAACCTTTATTCAGCTTTTAAAAGTTTTATTTGCAAAAAAAAAAAAAGAAAAGGTAAAAATACTTTTATTATAAATAAACGGAAATATAACAATGTAAAATCCAGATTAAAGAATTAATAAATTAATTTTATCAACTCGATTCGATACTTTGTTTAATTAAAAATTTAACTGACGATTAAGATTGTGTGAATTAATTTTATGATTTATATTTGGTAATAGATTTAAAATGGAATTAAAAATTAAAATCGGATTAAAGATTATATACAGTTTTCATATTTTTGTTTTTCTTTTATATTTTCAATAATTAATGTTCTGAAATAGGGGGAAAAAGTATACAAATTAAACAAAAAAAAATAATAATAATAATGCACAGGAAAATAAATCAAGTAATAAGAATACTTGATAAAAATTTATTACAATTAATTATTATTTTATCCACTTTATCATATTATTCGACAAATTTTTTATTTTTATATATTTCCCCTATATTTAATAACTTTTGGCATAAAAGATATAAACACACGTAGGTCGTATGTTTTTCAAGTAAAATTGTGTGAAAAATACCAACAAAACAAACAAATCATAAAAAAAACTTGAAAAAAGAGATGAAGCAGAATAACAAAAAAAATAAAAAAAATTAATAAATTCAACATAATTAGATTAATATATCAATTTAATGTTGTCATAGTAACAATATTTTATTATTATTATTTTTTTTCTGTTGTTCAACTAATTTACCATGACAATGTAATTACGGATATACTTTATACGAGTTATCATCATCATTATCAGTATTATATGGAATAGTTGTAAACGCCATCAGCTATCCAGCTTTAATAAAAAATTAAAAAACACAAAAAAAAAAGAAATTAAAAATGAATAAAGTATGTAAATTATTTAAAAAATAATTCAACTGAACAAACAATCAAAGTGCATATTTTTTATCATTAATTTCATTATTATTATTATTATTATTATTCTACTCTTAAAATAATATTCATTTATGCTGAATTAACATTGAATACAAATATCTGTGTGGTTTACTTTCAGGAACTTTTTTGTACAATTTTTTGTGTAATAAATCTTTCCTATTGTAATATGTTTACAAAATGAAAAAAAATAATCTAAATATTCAAATATTTAACAGCAAAGTAATGAAAATCATTATAATTTGATTAAATAAAAACCAAAAAAATGATTTAAGAAAAGAAAAATAACAAAATAACACAAAAAAAATTGCCATTAAACTAGGACTCGTTGTATTTTGATGTTTATTTCATTATTGCGTGATTTATCCAAATAATACTTAATGTGATATTTCAATTCCACCCCTATTTGAGACAATACACAAAAAAAAAATCAAATTAGTCATTTAAAAAAGAAAAGAAATCCACAAAAAAAAACTGCAAATAACTAAAAAGGAAAATAAAGTAAAAGCTATCATCATTAGAAAAGGTTTACTGATTTTCCTTCATTTAACTTTTATTTTAGTTTTTTTTTTTTCTTATGTCGTTTTGTTTTTAATTTAGAAAAAGAAAGTTACGTTTTATGAGCCTTAGTACTGATTAGAAGTTTTATTTTTGAATAATAATATTTTAGCATTATTCAATATTTGTAATTGAGAAAATACATTTTTTTATTAATAAATTAAAACTTTTATTGTGGAATATGAAACATGATTATTTGTGTCGTTAAAATATTGTAAAAATGTCCTCCCTTCATACTGTAGAGGATTCAAATGATAAAACTTTGTCAGTTGACAAGACAAAGTAAAGATTTTTTTTTTAAACACAAGAAAATAATCACCCCTTAATTTCATTGTTGATATTTATACTTGTCACATGTGGCTTGGCACACATTTTTCTTTAAAAAAAAAATAGAGAAAAGAAGGAGAAAATAAATTTTTTATGTGTTAAAAATAACAAACTAAAAGCACATCAATGTCAGGTTGGTTTGTTTTTACTTTTTTCTGCTATTTTTTATTTTTGTTTGTTTAATGTTTCTTCTTCTGCCAATTGCATATTTTTTTTTATTCTCATCATAAGTCATCTTGACGTTATCTAAAAAGAATAAAAGAAAGAAAACAAATTACACGAGAAACAAGCGTTTTTTATTTAAATTTATTTATCATTGCTCCTTTATGCTAAATCATTTTCAAGCTTTCCCATCTTAACATAAACAAAACACAAAACGAGAAACTCTTGAAAGAGTTTAAAAGAGATAAAATAAAAATAAAAATAAGACATAGAATGATAATAAAAAAAAAATGATTAACAAAAACAAAATTCACATTTTTTTTTTGTTTTATAGAGAAGAAAAGAAAAAAAAAAGTTTTAAATGTAATGAGATGTAAAAAAATTTTGTTTTTATTTTTTTGTTAAATAAAATCAACTAAGTCATCATCTTAGTTATTCGCAATCTATCATTTTTCTTAAAAATAGGAAGAAAAAAAAATTGCACACAAAATAAACTAAACAAAGGAAACGAAACAAACAAAAGATTTGAAAGCTTTAGCTTTTCACCCACTTTTTCCAACATTTTTTTTTCACTTTTTTTTTTTTTTTTTGTTAGGATGATTGATAAAGTTTCATTAGTTTTGCCTTCTTGGTTTTTTTTCTGTTGTGAATGTAAATTTTTTTTTCTTCTTTTTACATTTTTGTCTTCTCTCCAAAAACAGAAATTCCATCAAATTTTTCGTTTTTTTTTATTTTGTATGCCTTTAACTCATTAATAATACTACAAATCATTTTTTTTTTGTTCTATTCATGTTTATAATCTATAAATATATTCCTTTTATTATAATTTTTTTTTATTATTTATGCTGATCATCATTCACTGATCGATTTATAATAATAAAACGTACAAAAAAGCAACCCTAAAAAGACGAAAATATTAAACTTTTATTAATTTTCGGTTTTCTTATATTTAAAACGAGTGAATTTTACTATTATAAATTAACATACAATATTGACTTTGATAATAAATAATAAATTTCTTCTCGTATTACAAAAAGTAAAAAAAAGAAAGATCATTAATAAAAGATTAGAATTAAAGTTTAAGCTAAGATTAAAATAGATTTTGTGTTTTCAGACTAATATTTTGTGGTTTTGTGAACTCTTTTATATTTTATTTATTCTTGCAGTTTTCTTCTTTTTTTCGGTTTTTCAAAATTAAATTTTAAAATAGTTAACAAACTTTTTTTAAAACAAAGATTTTTCGCAAAGAAAAAAGGTAATAACGATACAACTTTCTGACACAATGTCGTAGTTTTTAATATGAAAATCGTGCTTGATTAATTAGCAAACATATCAAAAAACACTCTACTAAAACTAAACATTTAATTTAATAATTATTATTTTCAAGTAAACATTTCAACTTAAAGAAAACTATTTTTAGTTTTTACTTGAAAAACTTTTTCTGTGTCCTCTTTGCACAAACGAAAACAGTAATAATTCCTGACCAAATGTTTGATTTCTGTTGTATATATCTATTGATGTCATGTTTGTTTGCTTTTGGTTAACTAACATAATGTGTATTTAATTAATTTGATTACATTTATTATTTATACGCATTATATATATATCCCCTAAAGTTATTTTATTTTTTTTTTATTACTTCAAAATTACAATTTCATTGTATTTTTTTGTGGCAATCAAACATTTTGAAATTTATTTTTTAATTTTCTAATCGGAATTGATTGATTAATTTTATTTTAAGATCATCAATAAATGTACTTTAAGTGTAACTGTTAAGTGTTTCATAGCCAATGTTCATTATATTTAATTCTCAATAAGTTTTTATTACAATTTGATGGTATCTTATTAACTTGACTATGTATAACAAACGGACTCATGTAATCATGTTTAAAAATAAATTATGCACAGCATGTTCTATTTATTTGTAATTGAAAGCGATATTAAACGTCTTAGTTTCTGTAAGCTTATGGTACACGGAACTCAAAATGATATAACAATAATAACAAAGCCAAGTTGAACTATATAAAGAAAATGAGAAAATAAATATAACAAAATTTATTTAATTATGTTATAGAGTAATAATGTCTGGATATTTTCATCTTTTATAAATTATTTTAGTTAAAATCTTCTGCAAAGCATTAATATGTCATGCTTTTGTAATATTACCGATAGTGTGAGAGGTTTATCTTTCATTTATTTATTATTATTTTTTTTTTTTTTTGAATTAAATACAACAGCAAGTCAACCAGTCATTGTCCTTAACCACTTCATATCAATATAATGGGATAACTACGTGCATATAGACTCATTTCCGGATTTTCGTTATATGCTATTAACATTAAATTTACTCCTCTCTTATTATTACATAATAGAAAGTACTCAGCTTTAATATCTTACATTGCATTTTTGTTTTTGAAGGGTTCTTTTTCGTTAATAATCCTTTGAACAAAACCAAAGATATTATTAGGTCTCTACATGCATTTAAAGCATTTTTTCAATAAAAACCAAAATCATAAAATGAAATAGTACTCTGGTTAATCTATTACGATTATATTATCTTTATTTTCCTTTCACAAGCTATTATTTCTCCACTTATTATTGTTATGTATGTATACCTCGCGTGAGAAAATATACTGTTTTATAAACTGCAATAATTTTTTTTTTTTTATTAAAGTTTATCTTTTAAATGTACGCAAGATATATTTCTGCTTTAACAGTTTAAATTTTATATATCATAAAATACAATAAAGTTTTAGTGCTTTAGCATCTTTTTTATAAAAGGAAAAATAGATTATATAAAATAAAAGTATGCAACGTCCATCAATTTCAATACTTTGCAATATCGATTATAATATTCACAAAGAAAAATCATCTTGAAATTCTACAAGGAAATGCATTCACTGACGTATTAAAGAATAAATTTTAATAGAACAAATATAGAGTGAATGGCATCAATGTTAGATACTAAAATCTTGAAGGAAATTAAACAAAAGTGCTGGAATAACAATATAATACGGAATTTCATTTAAAAAATGTGTTGCGTTCTCGTCATCATCAACATCGAAAATAAAATTAAACTTAAATAAAAAATGACGTTAAACCGTAATCCTAAAGAATCATCTAACTTGAACCACAAATATATATATATAAACAGTGGTTGCCTTGTTGTTGCTCGTGTATTTTTTTTTTTTTTTATTTTTTGTTATTATTGGGTGATATTGTCATCATCTTACATTTTCACTTATTTTAGGTTTGTAACAAAAATTTGCGCACGCCCGCATATGTTGTCTTGTTACATTTAAAATGATATTTTTTCACATCAAATTATATGGTTTGGTGCTGAATAAAATGGATTTGCGTCTTTCTACTACTTTAAAAAATAAAATAAAAGACTAAAATCTGTTCAATAAAATGCGAAAAACGAAACTTTTATTATTTTTCTACCATTTTTTATGAGGTTTATTGTTTCCGTTTTTCGTATCTTTTTTTCACAGTTTTTTTTTTTTTAATATAATTTTTGTATTTTTTTTTTTTTTTTTCTGTTTTAAAATATATAAAGGCAGTAACAACCATTTCTTGAATGACAATAAAAACAATATTAATGAATTAAATGAAGGCACACGATGAGAAATTTAAGTAGCAAAAAGAAAAATTTCGCATGAAACACAAGATGCGTATAAATTTCGAAATATATGAAGATGGCAAGTCATAATGAGAATCATTATTAAAAACGCCCGAAACTGGGCGACATTAACTGTTATTATTAGTCGTGTATTGTGTTCAAGTACAAAAAATATATATATATATATATATATATATTTATATATATATAACAAAAGTGTCTTTCTGGTTTCGACGTATGTTCTTATGATAGGCTTTTCTTATAATTTTATTTTGTTTAATTTTTCTTTTATTATTTTCTTTCCTCTTTTTTTTTTTTCCTTGTCTTCATTGTTATTGCTTTCTACATTTTAGCTTTGAAACAAAATATTTTCGTTGTTTTTCTTTTGCTTTTACTTAAAAGCCAAGTTAAGTTAAGTTAAAATAATTTTCATTATAAGAAAGAAAAACATAACAAACTTAAATATAGAATACAAGTACAAGGAATAAACAAAATATTATAAAGGATAAAGAAATGTATTAACTTAATGAATCAGACATAAATTAACAACAAGAGAGAAAACAAAAAAAAAAGAAACTTTCACGAGCCCCTAATTAACTTGAGAATTATGAAATGCTATTAACTATATTCATATTGTACGTTAAACAACGGCTAAAATAATAATAATAATAATAACAACAACAAAAAAACCAGCGTCAATAATGAAATCACCCTTATTTTTGTATTAGAATAAGATACAAACTAGAGTGATAACGAAAAAAAGAAATGCGGATAATTTGTAAATATTGTTATGATTTTTATTCAAAAAATAGAATCATAAACTAAGTTTTAATAGAAATTAATTGAGAAATATGTTTTTTTTTTCAAACAGAAACACAAAAAAAAAATGAAATTAAAGCTTAAACTTATTTTAGTTATTTAGTTTATTATTAATTATATCTACTATTCCGTTCACTTCCATGACGATTACTAATTTTTATATGAACTTCAATTCAAATTTAATTTAATAATTTTTTTTGTCTATTCTTCAAACTTATAAATAATAAAAGATTGCAATTAATAAGTTTTTTTTTTTTTGTTTTTTTTTTGTATTCCTTTCAAAAGGTACCAACTTGGAACTTTTCTATAATAAAATAAGGGGAGAAGAAAATGATTAGCGTACTACTGAGTAGCACGTTTCCAGTCATTTTATTTTTTTTTCTTTGTTTGTTTATTAATTGAGTTTATTGTAATTGAAACAATAATGTTACCCCTTGTAATAAAAATTATTATTTAAATTACAAACAAAACAAAAGTTACTTTCAAAGTAAAATGAAAGTTTTCTTTATATTTTTTCTTTTTATTTTATATACAAAAAAAAAAAAAAAGAAATAACGATGACGATGTACCCGTGTTCTTAACGCTTCTTTTAAGTTTTCTATAAGTGATCATTATAATTTAATTACAAGAAAAATGTAAGAAAACTTATTACACCTTGTAAAATGTAAAATAATTATATGTGTTTTGTGTTAATTACTTTAACTTACTTTTAAGGTAAGAAACTTTTATTTACAGTTTTTATTCATGAGTGAGTTTAATGTGCAGTTTTTTTTTTTTTTTTTTTTTTTTTTTATTAAGACACTCGATGCATTTTATTTATTAAGTCAGACAAATTTGCGCTCTTTGATCTTAATTATTTGTTTGTGATTTCTTAATTTATATGTTTTAGTTAACTAAAACAAATTTAGAAATATGATTTCTATATAAAGAAAAACGTGCAATTGTACCATAAAATATAATTGAAATTGAATCGAACATAAAAGCTTTAATATTTCAATATTTTTTTTTTTATTATAAAGATATATTCATATCAAAATATATAATTAACATACTATAGGAAAACGTAAAAAAAGAAAATAATTTGAATTGTAATTTATATTATATTTGTTTTGCTAATTTTTATCACCCCTTATATACATAGTATATTACATATATTTATTTGTTTTTACATAAGTAAAATTTAATTATGAATATAATAGAACATGTTTGTTATATTTTTAATGAAAATATTTGAATGATTCTTCCTCTTCCTCTTCTGTTTGCTTTTCGTCACCACGATGCTTGTTTTTACTTCAATTAAATTTTTTATTTTATTTACTTTTCTTAATTTTATTAGAGTCGAGTTCCCTTTGTCTATTGAAATTATCTATTTTTACTTAAGGTTGTTTGGCTAAGTCTTGTCTTTTATTTGTTTAATTGTCTGTTTGGAAATTGGAAGAAGACACCTTAAAATTGTGCTTTTCGATTATGTTACTCTTATTCAAAACTTTAGTTAATGCACGACCGACTAAGTGTCTAATGTCTTTATTAATTCTTATGACAAGAATAATTTTGTTTTTCTTTTTTATAATTTCATATTTTCATTCAACTAATTTAATTTTATTAAAATTTTGTTTGCTATTTATTCTATCGTGCTTTAATTAGTTTTACTATAATCGATGGCTTTGTTCTATATTATAATAATTTTAATAATAATAATAAAGGCGTGGGCCTAAAACCATCTTGTTGAACCTAAATAACACAATATTACTCATTATTAAAATTTTCTTAACCATAATTTAATCATTTTTATTACTTAAAACAATGTTTGTTGTTATATATTTAATCATTTTTTGAATATCAATCTTATCGCTACATCAAACATAATAAGGAAAACAAGGGTAAATTATGTTAAACTATAACTATAACACTATCAAGATTATTTGTTTTAAATACTTTTAAAGTTAAGAGTCAAATATTTATCCTTTTCTACTGATTTTATATATGAAAACGACCTAACTTATTCATCTGATTAAATTGGAGACGTGTAAGTCTGCCAACCTCTTATAACTAAAAACTATAGAAATCTCTTAAAAATCTTCATAGTTATATTAGAAAATTTCAATATCCAAAGGGACTAATATAATCTCAAGTTAATAAATAAAATATCCCAAAAAAAGAAGCAAAAATCTTTATAACAAATTGTTTTATGTTAATATTACAATAAATAAAATTATTATCATATTCTTAATAAAATTATCTAATGTAAAATATTAAATTTCTCATACATTCAACAAAATATCATTAAACTTTTATTTAACAACAAACAAAACGAAATGCAAATAAATCTGATAAATATTTTGTCCTATGTCAAAAAATTTAACCTTTTCCACCCTTCTTTCGAATTAAATGCTTTAATCTATCTCATTTTTACATATTTTTTCCATTCTTTCTTTTTAATAAATAAAATTAAAACTTTTCTATTTTTCCTATTTCCATTTATTATATTATTTTTTCAAAATTCTTATTATTCCTTTTGTTGTTTGTTGTTTGTTTGAATAAAATCCTATGAAACATTTACACAAATTCTATTTGGGTAAATAACTTTGTTATTATTGATTTGTATTTACAAAATAATATAATAAAAAAATTTTAATTTTATTTTAATAACTTTCTAAAAGATGAAAGTAAATAAATTTTAATAAACGAAAGAAATTTAATTTAATATTTAATCAAATAAAAGTATTATCGATCATAATTCATAAAATACGGGAAAACTTACTTTAGATTATAACGAATTAAAAACAATTTTGTAAAAAAAATAATAAATTATTTTTATGTGTGTAATGTAAATTTATTAAGCCGCAACAGCTACAAAATAATAATTAAATAGTTAAAACAACACGATTTAAAATGTTTATAATTATTTACAATCACGAATGTACAGTCGGTATAAACGTATTAATTTATACTTCTGTGGTTTTATTAATTCATCCTCAATTTGACCACACTAAAACCGATTATAAAGTAAACAATAGTTAAAAAAAAAATAAAAAATTATATGCAAAACCAGAATTATAATTTACGTAAATTATATGTTTTTTAATTTAATTATTAATCAATAAATTTTAATTCTAATTCAAGTATTATTAAAATAATAAATAATTATTTACATTGCACGTTCCAGTTTTGCAAATTTTAGTTATTTTTTAAACGAAACATCATTTACCAAACAATACAGCTATTTATTTTTCAATTAAAATTATTATTAACACGATTTAAATTAATTTAATATTATGTTTGAAGTAGTTTTATTATGTATGTAGCATAAAATTGTTTTAATTCTAAGTAAAATGAGTTTTATAAATATTTTCCTTTAAAGTATTACCAGGCGTCTCCACTGAAGAATAATAAATTTAATTTCGTTTCTTTTCTCTTTAGAAAATATAACTTTTAATAAAATTAAAATCAGCACCATAAATAATAACTGGCTTCGCTATATATACATATGACTGTTTATTGACTTTTTCAGACAAGAGTAGGTTAGTAGGGCGAACAATAATCGAATTTTGTGAAAAAAATATTTATTTCTTCAATTATAATTCGAAATTTAATCAAATTGAAATTAAAAAACTAGAAAAATTAGAACTAATGAAAAATATAGCAGTATAAAGAAAAAAAAAACTCTTTGTGAATTAATTCTAGATTAAAGAATTTTTGTGACAAATTGACATGTTATCGTAAAAAGATTTGAACCAAAAAAAAAATGCACAATAGAAGGATTAATTTTTCATTTTTTTTTTTTGTACTTTTTGTACTCTTTGTAAATTTATTTGTCATAAAATAAAAATTCATTTTCTTTATACGCCCTTTATAAGTAACTACATGTGTATATCATTAATCATAATATGAATAATATTACATAAAGAAACGAATAAAGAAATACTTTTAGCTGTAAAAGGATGCGTGTGTGTATTTTCCCCAAATATTCTGTTAAGATAACTTACAATAAAAATGAAAAAATAATGAATATTCAAAAAGAATGATACAACGAATTTCATTTCACTACAGCAAAGATTTAAGCTGGTGCAAAATATGATAAAAAAAAAGTTTTATAAAAATAAAATTATAAAAGAGTAACTTTGATGCCAGTTCGTTATGATGGCGTAAATTTCGTACGTCTTATGACTGTTCTTCTAAGAGGATCAAAATGTTGCCATTTTAACATTAAGAGATAAAAATTTACATAATAATTGATAGTAGGTGTCTGGCAACAAGGCATATAAAACAAAAAAAATATTATAAAAGTTGATAGAATGAAACATTACTGAATGTTTTTAAGTAAGTCATCTTAAAGATGATACTCTTTTTTTTGTAATGTTATATTTTTGTCATCCCTTTCGCCGTCTTCCCATTTTGTTTCAAAACAAAATTATAATATAAATGTATAAAAAATAAAGTAGAAAAAGAGCATATAGTGAAATTGATTATCTTTAATCTAGTTAGACAGTGTCAAAAGTTTTCAATTATATTCTTATCACAATAATGAATAAGATTAAAAAATGATCTCTTGCAGAAAATAAAATTTTATTCTTCACTTTTACTATTTATATTATATATTTATTGTATAAAAACAGTTTTCAACTCTTAATTAATTAAAATAATATGTCATTAGTATTGTATTGTAGATAAATACGATATATTTTTTTATAAAGTTAATTAATTGTTAGTTTAAAAAACGAAATAAAAAAAAAGTAAAAAATAAATGTTCCGGATTTCAACTGTAAGATAATTGCTAATGTTTAAAATTGTTTCTAAATAAATAGGATTAAGTTAGATTAAACAAATTGACTAGAAAATAATGTTGGATGCTTCTCTGAATTGAATTTTCTCATTAAAGTAATAAACTAAATAAACAAGCAAACGATGATAAATAAATTAAATAAAATAAAATAAAATAAAAAAATAAACCAACATCCATTTATTTACATATCACAAAAAAACAAGCAAACAAAAAACTATTTATTACATATTTAACACATTAATAAATAAGAATAATAGAAAAAGACACAACAATTATTTATAACAAGTAATTAAAAGCTTCTTATAATTATGCATTATATAAATCATACATAATATTCTACCACTTTCAGCATATCAAAAATAATAATAATAATAAAAAAAAAAAAAAAGACAATTGTCAGAACTAAAATAAACAATGTTATGAAAAAAGGAAAAAGAAATATTAAAATTACCATAAAACTAAAATTAATTGTAATTACAACACATTTATAATTCCTTCAAATAAAGACAAACAAATAATAAACAAAACCAGCAGCAGAATGGTATAAAAACTTTATTAAAATGAGAAAATTAAGTAATGTGTCATTGAAATTTTATTTTTTATAATAAAAATGTGTAGTGGTTACTTTACCATGACTACAAACATTAATAAATGGCACATTATACACTTATTGTCATAGTAATATTTATATTATTATTATTATTATAATTATTCTAAAATATATCATGCAGACAAATATATTTACATTGAAGATGGAAAATCTTTAGAATATTCAGTGTTATTAAAATGAAAAACCTTACGTTTACATGTGATATTTTCTGTATTATATATGAAATAATAAACAAAATAATAATGGAAATAAAACGTTAATATAAACAAAATAGAAAACCATAACCAAACTATAAATGTTTAAACTGTCTTGTTTGTTATCTATATATAATAATAATAATAATAATAATAATAACAATAACAACAATGGATGTATGCTACAATATGATTGTGTGAATAATAATAAAAAAAAACATCCAGAATATTTATATTGTAGCAAAATTAAAAAACTGTAGAAAAATAAACAAAAAATTTAATTAAATTACGTATAAATAAAGGAATCTAATTAATCCTTTTCATTAGCATTCTACTATCTTTATTATTCTGTTAATCATATTACTAACCAAAATTCTTTATAACACTTCCTGTAATCCGCCAAGAAAACATTATTAATAGAATAAAAATAAAAAAAAAAAAATACATCAAATATTAGAAGCTTTTGTTTAAAAGACAAAACATAATCACATAAATTAGTTAAGGAAAAAAAGTTTTTAAAATGAACAAATATAAATTACATGCTTTTGACATGTGTAAAAAAACGTTCTTTTAATATTTTATTAAAAAATTTATTTTTCTGGTAATAAATTTATAACTAAGTTTGCCCGTGATATAAATAATATAGATTTAATAATATTAAATAAAATTTATTTATATAATAGATCTAAAAGGGTGCAAAAGCAAAAATATAGAAAAAAAAACACAAAATTGGGGATGACCAAAGCTTATTTAAATAGTTTATGAACACTTAACCAAAATTAGAACAATTTGAAAATTAAGGGTTTCTTGACATTAAATAATCATGTTTAAGGACTTAATTTATTTATTTAAAATATTTAATAGTGAACGAAAAAAAAAATAGAAAAAAAAATGTTTTCAATTACTTTTCAAGTCTCTTATTTACCAAGTCAAATACATATTTCTTAAAATTATAAAAGTAAACAGAATTAAGTGGCGCTAAGTGGTTTAGTTTTATTCAACTTTTACAACTCGTCCATTCTCCGTAGACAATTTTATGATGTCTATAGATTTAAGATAAACTTTAATTTCTTTCAACTTATTAATTATTAAATCCTTTATGCATGACAACCATTAAAATTTACAATTTAATAATTTATGTAATCAAATGTAGCTAAAGTTTTAAAGAAATTCGAACATAAATTATTTTGTTAACTCATCAGCAACAAAAAAAAATGGAATAAAGGCGTAAAAAACATGTTACATGATTGGGGAACATGTGATTTTTAATCCTTGCAAGATTACTTGTCAAACTATCTGGAAAAACTCGCACATTGCAATAACAAACAAAAGCACAGCTTAGTTTTGTCTATTTCCATATTCATCACATTACATAAAACACAAGGATTATTATTGCTGAATAATATGCATTTTACATTTGAAATGAAATGACAACGGAAAAACTGATTTTTTATTTTTTTTTATTTTAATAAATTATTAAAACAAAGGAGATGTGGAAATGTGATTATAAGGATCCCAGCATTTATATATATTTTTTTTTATCAAACCGTGAAATTGATTTTTTTATTTCTTTTTGTTTTTTTTTTTTTTTTTTTAATTACAACTTTTTGATTTGTATAAATATAACTTTTATTGTTGTATGGAAAAATATGTAAATTTTAAATACATAAAAAATATATAAAACAAGTAAATTAAAATAGTTAAATTCATAAATTATAATATTGGAATGAATCAATCAATGGTAAAACCCTTCCCATTCTTTTGTATACAGCACACATATATATATAATTAATAACATTTGTTTTTATTTATTTTAAAATTTAATTTAATGAAAAATAAATATATATATTTTTTTATTATTATTTTAAATTCGTTATATAAAAAAATTCGTTTTACGATTTATTTTTACTGTTATTATTGTTAATAATTTTCGTTAACGTTTTTATTTTTATTGAATAATTTTAATTATATATATATATATATATATATATATATTTTAAACAGAGGCACCATCTTAATAACAAGAAGCACAGATTGTTAGTTTATTGTGGGAATGTTAGTTTAAATAAAATATGAATGAATAAAAAAAAATAAATAGAAAGAATTGATTTTATTAGCATTAGTAAAAACAAATACGAAGAAAACCAAAAAAAAAATGGAAAATAATTTATTTGTAAAAATATTTCTATTTTTTTTTATTTTTTGGTTTAATTAACTAACCTGTATATGGTTTTATTAAAAATTATATTCAGCCCCCACTCAGTAGGTTTTTTTTTTGTTATGTAGAAGCACATTACATTACAATGAAATTAATTTTAAAGCAAATATATCGTATTTAGCACAGTTGGATAAGCTTGAATAATTTCATTTATAAATCTTTTATAAAATGCAAAATAATTAATAAATAAAATGCAAAACAACAAAAAAAAAAAAAAGAAAGGATAAACAATTAAATAATTGCTATAATAGAAACAGAAATTAATTGTTTGTTGAATAATGTCGACAGCTTAACGTTTAAATCTGAAGCATAGGAAAATTAAAAAATAAAAAATCTAAAGCCAGAAAGAAAGAAAGGAAAAAAAGAATCAGAATTGGAATATAAAAAAAGAAATTTAATATAAATTTTACGTAGTTTTAAATTAATTTCCTCATACACACAACTTATGTATATTACAATTCGCATATTTAATTAAACAATGATGCAACATAGAAACGTATTAATCCTGATTCTTTTTTTTTTTTTTTTTCTTTATAATTTATTCCAAAAACAAATGAATAATTGTAGAAATTTTCTGCTTTTAAATATTTCAAACATTCAGTTTTCTATGTTGACAATATTCATCAAACTTGGGTATGAATGACAATATTTGCAAAAGTCCTTATCATGTTTTTGAATAAATTACTTCAATTTTATTGACACATTTTACATTTATTGATTTAATATAATTAATCATTTTCTTGTTGCAATATCCTTTAGTTATTTACATTAAATTAATATATTGATTTTACGCACTTTTTCTAATCATAATTAATAATTATAGAAAACAATAATATTGAGACTTGTATAACAATAATTGGATTTAATTGAAATATTAATTTATGCATGTGGGTTGTATGTTTTCAGTAGAACCGGATTTGGTTGATTAAGCATCTTAACAAAATGACAATTTAAATGACGGATTAGTTTAACCGAATTTAAATCTTTAAACACTACGCTTTCAACGTAATTATTTGCTGGGTTAACAGATTCATTTATAAAAAATATTTGTTTTCCATTTTTTTTTTTTTTTTTTTTTCCATTTCATAAATGTTATTTATGTAAATTTTATGTCACCTATATTTATTCTAAACTTTTCTTCGTTATAATCATAAATAAAATATCATAAATGTCCAAAATCATGTCATGCATGTTTAAATATACATAAAAGATTATATTGTCAAAATTAATATTCCATAAAGTATTTTCACATCATTTGTTTTTAATACATATTAAGCTTAAAATCTACTGTAGAGGAATTTACATCCTTCTTCCTTATTCATTGAGTTCTTTTCCTTACAATTTTCTCCTCTATTTTTTTTTTGTCTTTTTGTTGCCTAAACGTTAAAACCTTATCATCTTTTTATAATCCTAATATTTATTTTTATTTAAACTAAAAACAAACATCTGCTCCTTTACACTTCTTTGCTCTCTTTCTCTTTATCTTCTCGTTTTTTTTTTTCTGTTTTCTTTGTTTTTTTTATTTTTTTGTTTTTCATCCTTTTTTTGAACTTAAAAAAATGCAAAAATAAAATAAGAAGAAAACAGCCGAGCAAAATTTATAATATTTGCACCGAAAATAAATCACTATTGATATTGATGCCTGGTCTGATATTCTAATAAATCATCATAATTTATTGATATTATATATTTATTTATATTATATATAAATATTCCTATATTTTCTTCTCTTTTCACGCATACACATTATAAAAACAGTAACATAAAAATGTTGAAAAAAAAAGGCATATCGACAGCTACACAAATATGACAGATTATTCTACATAAAATTAATAAAAAAAAAATGTGATTCATAATATTTTGTAATGTTGTGTTCAACATATCTGATAAAAAAAATTATATATATAGCCACCGCCACCAACCACGACATCAATGTCAAAATATTGATGAAATGACAAAAATTGGGGTGATACAATTTTTACATTACTTAAAAATATTCGATATAAACGAGGAAGAATGATTTGTGTAATTTTCTTAAAATATTAAAGTAAAACAGGAAAAAAAAAATGTCCTTAATGGAAAAATATAATGTTTTAGTATTAAACAAATTTGTAAAATCCGATTATTTAGTATTGTTGCCAAACTAATTACACGTTAATCAATAAAATTATTATTGATTTGTTATAATAGTAACAAGTACGAGCAACCCTTATTTCTAGTCTTTGCTACATTTTAATTGAATTAATTTTTAAGTAAATTGAAAATGTTTCATCTTTAGTTATATTTACTTAAATTTACTTAAATTATTAACTTTTTACTAGTTTCGTCTTGTAGAATTATCTAGGTCATATTTTAATAAAAAAAATTTGTTGGTGCGTTTTTGTATAAGAAGCACTAGTTAGTTATAATAAAAACCTTGTAGACTTGTGTCGTTTCTTTACTTATCCTTGCTTTATAAATAAGATTTGAATATTTTTTTTTTATAAATTTAAATTAAATTATCATTTTGCTACTACGTCTTATATTTTAGTTGCGTTTAAACTCTTCGTTTAATCATTTAAGTAAATTTTTTCTTTTTCATATTCACTTTATAATATTCTGTTTTTTTTTTTTTTTAGTTTTCCAACTTCTTCATAATTATGTTAATATTTTATCGTAATTTTGACTGTCTTATACTTTATTTTAAGTTTAATTTAAAGCGGAAAATACAAATGGAATTAAACAAATGTAAATTTTTATAATGAAAGAAAAAAAAAATTAACAAATTCTTTCTCTAACGTTTAGGTAGGAAATTAGCATTTTAAAGAAAAACATAATAAAACCACAGCATTTATTTCTAATTTAAATAAATTGAAAATAAAACTATAAATAATTAACAAAAGAGGAAGAAAAAAATAATAAAAATAATAATAATAAGATTTTAATCACAATGAAAATAAATTTTTATGCTTTTACAATCGTGTTATTTAAATTACACCATGATAATTTTTCTAATCAATTGTATGAGCAGTTTTCTTATATCATTTATATTTTATTGCAACATTTTGTATTAATTTTATTAGTGGTTATTTAACAATAAAACATATTTTTATTATTTTATAACAAAGATAATGGAAAATTGTATACTATATAGCAATTTATTCAAATCTTTGTTTTATATCAGAGAATTTTAAAATTATGTTTCTACTAAATAACATTGCGTGTGCACTGAGTTTATTTCCTTTGTTCTCATTTTATTTTTAATTATTTTTTCCTTCAAGTGAATGCTGTAAGAAGTTCAAAAACAATTGGATGGTTTTATTTTTCCATGTATTTTATTTTTCTAATTATGAATTGAAATTGAATATTATATTTTATTAGTTAATTGAGGCATATTTTAATAAAGATAATGGTAAAAATGGTAATTATTAAAGTAAAACTTTAATTAGAAAAAAATGTTACTTTAAGAAAATCCAGAAAAATAATAATAACAATAAATATCTTATGAGACTTAATTAAACTTGTTTATAGCTTTATAGAATAAATATAAAAAAAAGGGCAATAATTATTTCAACTATCTGTGCACATTTTCCGCATATTAATCTTCAGCTGACTTCTTGTTTTCTATTGTTCAAAATATTAACATGTTCACTGTGTGTTTGTATGCTTTATTTTTCCTCATCATTGTTAGCAAAAAGAGTTTAATTTAAAACAATATGCAACGATAGAAAGAAAAGTAAAAAAAAAAAAAAAAAATATACTGTCAGCACCAGAAAAAGACAATGACAACTTTACTATTCTTTCAATACAACATTGACTTTGTTGTTTTTAATCGTTTAATTTTTTTATTATTGTGTTTTATTATAGCATAATAAAAAATAAATAAAAGGAAATTATATTTTAATAACAGCACCAGCACTTTTCAATCAGTTTTTATCATAATATCTAAAGTATTCCGCTATAAAAACCCCAACAATATAATTATTTTATAAAAACGTACATATGTATAATGAGTGCTTGAAAATAAAGATCAAAATAATAATCAACGCAATATTTTGTACAGGTGTAGAAAAAAAAGACACTTAACATAATTTTGTTTTTAATAAATAGTCATTTAACAATACAATGTTAAATTCTATTGTAATTAAGTACAAAACAAAGTGGTAATCAACCCTAATTTTCTGTTTTTATTTAACTATTTTCTTCATGCATACAGCTTTAACAAACAAAATAGAAATCTTTCTGTTAATTAAAATTGCAATTTCTATTGTTAGACTAGTCCAAACTTAATTCGGAGAAATTTGTTTTGTATTTTTTGAGATTCTATAAATATATAAAATTCTTAGCAAATCATAGAAATTTACTAATGACTTGTTTTATTTTTTATAAATAATTTTAATGAATAAAATAATAAATATAAATAAAAATGGGGTGGTAAAAACATTTTTGTTGACAAATCATAAATGATAATTAATTCTAAAAAGCATATTTCTATTAAATGTTATTAAGAGGAATATAGTACTGTACGAAATGTACGAAATCATTTTGTTAATATAATAGATTACATAAAAGAATCAAAAATAGTAAAGAAAAACAAAGTCTTTTGAAAAAGGGATTGACAAGTGGCAAGTGGCAAGTGACAAGAAAGAACATAATATTTGTGTATTTCGTGTATGCTTATAATAATATATTGTATTTCTGTAAATGTTGTTAAAATATGTAACAATAAAACTAAAACAGATAAATGCGAATGCGAATTGTGTTTAATAAAATATATAAATCAAAAACCAAAGTCAAATTAGTATTTCAATTACTTATTTTAAGTCATAAAATTTTATTATTTTTTAAAAATAAATTAGAGAATTTTTTTGTTAGTAAATATCTCTAGTCACTCAAAAACCGAACATAAAAACTGGGTAGGAAGTTATCTATTTTATCAGCAACATTTAGTGATCAATCTTAGTCGTTTTTTCGTTTGGTTGTTTATTTTTTTTTTTATTGTTGTTTGTATTATTATGATCCATCCGGTCAACTATAACAACACATCATTGTCGTCATCATCATCATCATCATCATCATCATAATCATCATCATCATCATTATTAACGAACAACATTTTATTAACATTTCTTTGTTTAAAAAGCAGAAAAATAAATATAAAAAAGGAATAAGAAAAAACGATGCCGATCCTTTTTAAGATTGTTATTGTCCTATTTTTACTATTTTAACGTTTTTTATACTCATGTTTTTCAGCTAAAAACAGCCCCCAATCCATTTATCTTTACTACTTATAAAATGTTATATATCCATCTTACATTAAATATATAATATGACCATGATATTATATTTTATCTTTAGTTCGTGAGATGTTCCTAAATATGTACATACATAGTAAGACACAGACATATCACAAAAAATTAAAAAAAAATCCTGAGAAGAGAAATGACCAATAAAGGAAAAGAAAATATTGAAAGGAAAAATAAACATGCATGAAGGACAAAGCTTAAAAGGACGAATATTGTGGATGATGAAAAAATAACATAAAATGTTGCAATACACATACTTATAGGAAAAGAAGATGCGGGACAATTTAGACAGCCGTATAGAAAAAGTATATCTTAAGGAAGTGTGAAGATGATGGGAAATGAAAACATTGCTAGCATATTTCTTATAAATTCGCCCTCGTTATTGGTGTATCTGGAAAAATATCTAATACCGACCATAGGCATTAACAAACTAAAACCAAATAAACAACAACATGGAAAAAAAATTAATAACGAACAAAAAGGAGGAAGAAAAGTAGAAAAAAAAGGATCATCAAATAAATGTGAGGTGTGAGAACATCAATGAAGTTATTGTTCTTTCAAGGAGTGGTAATTGCTGGGAAGGGGCCGCTATAAATACACAAGAAAAAAAATGCCCTTAAGTAATATTTTTCTAAATGGATTTTTATTATTGTCTATTTGTCTTCTTATTCAGAATAACGGAAAAAGATAAATAAAATTATTAACTCGTCCCAAATATTATATCTTAGGTAGAAAAACCAACGTCATTATCATTGGAATGAATATTTCTTTTAAACTCATGTCCAATCAAAACATTATTTAATTCTTACTTTTCATGTTCAGTACAAAATATGCCTACATTTCAATTAAATGTCCTTTTAGTAGTTTATGAGTAAATCCCAATAGCAACCAGTCAAATCATCAACATTTACTCGTTTTTAATGTTTTAATTTTTTATGTTTTTTTTTTCTCTTTCTTTTATTATTGAAATCATTAAAATTTATACAAAGTTAAACATAAAATAAATAAATAAATAACAAATTAACAATAAAATTAAATAGAAAGAAAGAAAGAAAAAAAAAGATAAAGATTTGATGTTTTGCTAGACGGCACAAGGGAGATATAAGACAAAGTCATTAAAAAGCTTCCTAGTTCTATATAATAAAATCAAGTCACTTAAGTGAGTGACACTTATATATATATATACAAATCCTGGAAGGAATTAAAACATAAAATCGAGTTTTAGCCAGCAACTATATAGACATTTATGCTTCCACTTCTTTTTATATCATTTTATATTATTTGCATTTATATATATTACAATAAATTAAAATTTTATCATCTAACTAAAAATAAGACTGAAAGCTTAAAGCATTTATTTATAATAATTAAATTCATTTATTTATTTTACTTTTATTAGATGTATGAAAAATAATAAAAAAGAATAGAAAAGTATAACCAAAATTAAAAGCAACAAACAAACAATAATAATCATAGCCAAATAAATAACAGATGTTGTTAAATAAAATGAATATTTTCTCGTTTTCTGTTTTATATATTCATTTAAATAAAAATATTTATTATAAAAATAGACAATTACTATTACATGTTATTTTTATTATACATGGTGGTCATTATAAAAACGTAATTTTAATATAATCAACAACAAATATATACAAAGAGTAAAGCAGAATAAAATAATCCATTACTATTAAAAAAAATAATAATAATAATAACTTTTTACTATGCATTGTTTTCGTTTTTACAGCGGAAAATAACGTAAATACATTATTTTTTGCAATGTTTGAAAAGTTTCTATTTTTTATTCTTTGGCATAATAAACGACTTTTCATTGTGCAATGTGCTTTCAGTAAAAATTCTTATTAATACTTGATTGAGATTTGAGTGTTTATTCGTGTTATTAAAAATGTATTTATTCTTGCTAGTAATGTCTCACAATAATGATTACTTGCAATTCTAATACATAATTATTGATTTTCTTTCTGTTATTATAATGATGGACTTGTGCACTAGCTTTAAAAATAACAAAAAGCTTTGAAAAGAATATTATTTTTAATTTATAACATATTTGTTAGTGAGTTCTAATCGTAATTATTAAAATCAATTAAATAATAATAGATATATAAAAACAAATAATAAATTATCCATAATTATAATGATAATGGATTTCCTTTAAATACTTGACTTCTATATTTTCTCTAAAAGTAAAACAAAGAAAAAATTCTACTTTAACTATCCCTTCTATCTATTTATTTTCTGATTATATTCTTTATTTATTTTACAATCATCGAACATTTGTAACATTTCCCATTTTATTTTAGTGTTTGCTTGTAATATATTATTTATTTATTTTAACATTTATTATCCTTTTAAAATACCAAAAAAAAAAAAAAATAATAACATCCTTTTTAGCAAATAAAGTATCAAGCATTTTCTGCTATTGAAAATAAAGAGTGGAATTTTTTTTATTATTATTTTTTTTTTTTTGTACCATATCAAAACATTTAAACCACACACTCACGCAATATTCTATGTTAAAAATAATAAAGTCGGTTCAATAAATATAAATTGTGTAATGGTTTACCATTAACACAATGTTTCTCTTATTTTTATTATTTTGAATTGATTACAATTTGTTAATGTTGAAAAATATAGACAAAATCAACAATTTTTTTAGTCTTTCCATTTCTATTTTATTATTTGATAAACTCTTGATGGCCATTTCTTTTTTTCATATAAGTAATTTTTTTATTTGCAGATTTCCATCGTTGTTAGAAATCAATGGAAAAGAATAAAAAGTAATAATAATTCCTTAAAAAAAAAACAATTTTTCTTCCTTTCTATCTTCAATATAAATTAAAAAAAAAAAAAAACTGAAATGTTTAAATAGCTAACAGTAACTCAGAAGGGTATAAAAGCTCACAGCATAACAGTTCGCAAATATTATTTTTAATTTAACGTAATATTTTCTCTTTTTTTAAATGTAATAATAAATGAAAACTTATTAAATTTATTTATCTGAGTTAATTTAAACGCATCACACGATTATTTTATTAGCATTGCAAAAAAAAAAAATTAAATTTTTATTAAATAAACTGCAAATACCTAAAGTAAATAATAAAGTTGTAAAATCCAAACTAATTTCATACTTTTCTTTAATTATTGAAAGTTTTTATTTAATTATAATCTTGCATTTCTTTTGTTATTGAGTTTTTATGAAAAGTTGTAAGTTTTTAACATTTATAATTGAAAAATTATTTTATTTCTTTCTCTATGTTTTATTAATTAAGTAAATTTTTCTGATTAAATAATAATTATAAAAAAAAAAATAAAATAAAAACATTTTTATTAAATTTTTTTCTATCGTGTTTATTTAAAAAATAAATAATAATAATAAACCCTAGAAGAACTTTAAAAATAATTTTACATTTCGCAAATAAATTCACGATTCAAAATGTAAAGAAACATAATTTCCCTTGAGGTTATTCTACTGATTATTTTATTGATTCTTCACTTTATCCTTCTATTTTTAATCATTTCTTTGCTTAGATTTTCAACATTTCAAAACACAACATAATAAAAAAAAAAACTTAACAAGATCAGTCTTAAAAATGAAACCAAACACAAGTGAATAGAATAATAAATTAAATCAAACACCAATAATAATAAACCTTTCAAATCTAATTAAATACATAATAAAAATCAAGAAATATTCTTAACAAATAAATATAAAACTGTATTTTAAACATTTAAAAAAGTTTAAAAGAAAAAAAATGTTCCAACGAATTAAAAATTAAATTTTTATGTGTGCAAGAAGAGTTGACAAAAAAATAACGTGACAAAAAAGTTAAGAACTCAATAAAAACAACAAAATGTTTGTTATGTTAGAGATAACGACAAACTTAAATAATAAAATACAAAAATATAAAATGTTGTTTTTGTCAAAATATATCTATATAATATTATTTTCATATATTTTTTCATTTTTTTTTTCTTTTTGTACCACCAACATGTATAAGAATATAATAAAAGTTATGTGTAATAAGCTTTTATTGCAATATAAATTGTATTTACAAAGAGAAAATTGACAAATTTATTAAATACAATGTGTGACAAATATAGGGTTCACCATTGAAAGTATATGGCATCGAACTTTTCCCAATTCAATAGAAATAATTAAGATATATCCCAGTACATATTTTCTATGATATGAAAAGCAAGTCATCCTACTGTATATACAAATATTACCTTACTGTTCTTATGTCATCTCGTTATCATTATGTTAGCAGAGTTTTACCAGAGAATACCTCTATTCATATCTGTTAATATTTAAATTAATTTTTTTTTTATTATTATTTTATTTTTTGTCTTTCTATCTTCACCATTCAAAGTAATAAAATTATTTAAGGAAATTAAAAGTGTTAAACATATAAAATGATTATTGCATATTATTTACCTTAAATAACATGACATTAGCATAAAAAAAAACACCAAAAATTAGGGTATTTAAGGCAATGACAAAAAATAAAATTCCCATCATAACCACCCACAAATTATACAATTTTAGGTTAATTCATATTTGCATAAAGAAAAATAAGACAAAAAACAAATCTTTTATGGAATAATATTTTGTGGTTTTATATCTTGTTGTTGTACTTATTTTGTTGGAAAATAACCGTGTCAAAGTTTAACTGAGACAACAGAAAATATAAAAATATAACACTTATATTGCTGTATTAAATACGAAAAATTCTAAAACATAAAGTAGTTAAAATGTTGTATAAAGAAAAGAAAAAATTATATATAGTGTCAGCACTTTATGTTTTCATTTTAATGTTTTTAAAGCTTATAAATGACATGAAAATAATCGTAAAATATTTTATTTATATGTGTATTCTAAAAATAAATTTCTTTTACAATGATGAGCGATGCTGGCTTTTACAATTTATTTACAACATTTTTATTTTATTTCAGAGTCTTTTTTTTTTTTACTCAAAAGTCCATTTAAATCATTATTATTATTATCGTTAAGAATTGATATTTATTTATCATAGAAATTTATATTGTAAAACTGCATCTTTTATCAGTCACTGTACTTTATTCTATTTTCATTTAATTTCATAATTTTTCAATCAATATATTATAAAATATTTTTTTAAATTATATTTTCTTGTTTTTAAGTGATGCAATTGCTGTATCCATTTATGTATATGTAAAATGTTAATAAGCAGACAACCCTTTAGTCTATTTATTCTAAAATTAGTAATTACATTACTTGAGACAGAATCAATTTGTGATAATAATGCTTAAATTATAACAAGTTCAATCAACTTATCAATCCAATTGATACTAATAACACAATCATATGACTGCATTTCTAATCATAATAAATTAACTAAACTAATAACATATACAATAAAGATAATAAATTACCATTTTCGTAAAATAAATCAATTTCATTAAAAAAAAAAAAAAAAAAATAATAATAATAAAAAATTTTATTTATATAATTTTAATACAAATAAAAAGTTTATTTAAAAAAAAAAAAAAAAAAGAAAAAAAAAACATTTATCATAAAATAAATATTTAATAAAAATAAATCTGTATACATATATATTGTTATTATTATAAAGCGTATAAATTTAATTGAAAATGCATAATAAATCCCTTATAATAATATAACTATTCAAATGCAATCAAATTGTTCATTTATCATTTAAATTTAAAAATAAAATTTACACAAACAAATCTCCTTTACATTACACTGCTTAGCTTTTCTTTATAAAATATTTTTAAGCGTATTTCTCTTATATATTTTCTGTTTTCATTGAAAATGGATAAAGATTATTATTATTATTATTAAAAATATAAAATGATATAAAAGGATAAGAAAATATATTAAGAATATTTGTCAACGGCAATAAGCTCATAGTAATCAGTTAGTGTATTTAAATGTGCTATAACATTTTCTGAGCAGACAGAACCAACAACAAAAATAACGTAATAAATAGAAACGATAAATTCCTTAATTCACAATTTATCCTGCTTATTTAAGAATAAAGACAAGTATTGATAAAACATAAAATAAAAATATAACAAGACGACAGATATATAATAATATTAATAACAAATTTGTATACAATTTCCATGTTCCATCAACATAGAAATTGGAACTTTATTTGCTCTTAACATTAAAGTTTCTTCTCTTTTTTCTTACTTTAATGTTGTAATTTTTTGCTTTTTTCTCCGTTTTATAATAAAAATAAAAGAAACTTTTTTGTACTTTAATGCATTTTATAAAAAGTTACATCAATTTGTTACTTTTTATTAAAAAAAAAATAAGAAAACAAATTTTGATTTATTTTAAGAGGATTATTGTTAAAAAAAAATTTCTTCCTTATTTTTCAGTGTTCGCGAAAGATTGATAAAGATACTTTAGATTTAAATGAATTATATTTTGTAACTTTTTTTTCTCTTTTTTCTTTTTAATTTTAATTGATGAATTGAATTTATTTGGCAATGGAATCGTTGAAAATTTATTATTTCTTTATTTTTGCAGAATGGATTTGGAGATTTTTTTTATATTTTTCTTTTTATAACTAGATACTGCCAGACGAAACATCTGTAGAAGTTTTTGTCGCATTAAAACTATGTATACATTCTTTGTTATCTTAAGAGAATATTCTACGTTTTATTATCGTTGAGGATCACATCACCAAATCACTTATTATCGGTTAAATAAAACTAAAACATAAATAAATTAATTTAAAATATAGCAAAAAAAAAAACAAGTAACACGCAGGTGAAACCTTTACAAAATAATACACCAATAATAATAAATATAAATAATAATAATAATAATAATAATAATAATAATAATAATAATAATAATAATAATAATAATAATAAAAAATATATACCATTAAAGTATTTCCAATAAAATCGTGACATTATTTTAAGCATTCATATTGCCTTTCATATTGAATTGATTTGAATTGAAATACAAAAAACCCCAAAACTCGTACAGTACAGGTTAGTAAAACTTTCTAAATAATCAATTTTCATTCGAGACATTATTATAAACCGACAACAAGAATAAAAAAGGAAAAAAAAAATACCGAAAGGGAGAAAAGCAACAATTCATGATTAAATAATATCAAAAAAAAAAAAAAAAATCTTTAGATAGAAAACAGAAAAATAAATAAACTTAAATAAATAACCAAAAAAAAAAAAAAATGAAACGTATAGAAACGAGCAGTTTTTTTTTTTTATTTTTTCTTCTATTTTTAATAACAATAAAAATTTATTATTATTCAACATTTTCTTTATTTAAATAAAAATCAAATATAAAAAAATATTTATTTTTTTTTTTTTTTTATTTTATAATAAATTCAAAAATTTTATTATACAGGAATAATGTATGTATGTATGTAAGAAGCACGAAAAAATAATAAATAGAATTTTGTACATTTTCCTTTTTGGGAAAAAATATTTTTAGTCAAGGAAATATTACTTTTGGCAATTGAACAATTGGTAAGGCGGAAAAGTAATAGAAATTGAAAATAAACATCAAATCAAATATGCAGTTTGTATGATATGCCAGAAAAATGTGTGTATTTTGTAAATTTTCTTTTAATTTATTAACGCTCTTTCTCTCTTATTTTATTTATTCATTTCTTTTTATGATATTTTTGCAGATATTTAATGTTTAATGAAACGATTTAATAATTATGTGTTCCAGCTAGCCTGCTGTTTAGTCAATTAATTTATTAATTGTTTAAGAAGTCACGGTAATTAGAAAGAAAAAAAAACTCAACAGGGTTTCCTTGATTCTTGTTCCTTGATTTATTATTCGTTAATTACATTTCATATTTTTCTGATTTGGTTTCTGTTATTTTTTTTTTTTTTATACATCAAATATTTGAATTAGATTTTACCGTCACATAAATTAATTAATGCCAATAATGAAAGTACAAAATGAATAATATTTTCATTATAATAAAAAAAAAAAACCTTTTTTAATCCACAAAAAGAAAACAATTAATTACAATAAATCAGTAATACATTGTGCAAAAATTATTATCCTGAAAAAAAGAAAAAAATTAAAAAATCCAGAAAAAAAAAACTTACAAAAGTTATATCTGATTTTAATTAATTTTTTTTTATTTTAATAAATTTTTTATGGTTTTTAATTTTTTTTTTTTTTGTTTGTTTGTTTGTTTATTATTTATTATTTTTTCGATATTCAATCAATTTTTTATTTTTGTTTTTTACTCTCATTGTAAATTGATAATTTTAATTGAAATTATAAATATATATTATATTTTATATAGAAAACATATTTTTTATTTTTTTTAATTGTAATCTTTATACCAATTTAAAATAATTGTTATATGTGAATTTTTTTTTTTTTTTATTTCATTGGTTATTTTAATTAAATTTAATATAATTATGAAATTTATTTTACATTGAAATTGGAATTGATTTCCTTTGATTAAATTGTTGTTGTTCTTTTATTTTTTATTTTCTTTTTTTTTTTTTCATACATAAATTCTATCGTAATTACTTGGTTGTGTTAATGAATTACCTTTAGCCCACCTGTCAGGTTGGTATTATATGACTTTGTCTCTAGGAAAACCAATTTTGAACCAGGCGAAATAAATTCATCAATAGAATCAACAAAGATAAGATTAAAAGCATGTATAAGTTTATTACTGTATATTCGGCCTTTTGATTTCCAGATAAATCTTTGAACTCAATGGACCAAAAAATAACATCAGGAAGACAATAAACAAACGAAAATTATAGTAAATTTTTAGCTCTGATTGTCCAAACGCAATTCTTGTTTAATTTAACTTCAAGAGTTGTGGTGGACAAATCGTCGCTCGAAATATAACTCATCAATACTTAATAATGTAAAATTATTCATTATTAACTCTTTTTTTATGTACATTAAAAAATCAATAAATGTTAATTAGAAATTCAATAAAACTTTTATAAATATTAAATAAAATTGTTTTCTTTGTTTAACGTCTTTAAGAGTTTTTGAACTTTCAGGGATTTTTTATTTACCCTGGCAATACTAATATACTAAAAATATACCTTCGCGTAGTAAGATAAAATTAAATCAATCATAAGAAATGTCAAAAAAGTGTATAACGTCAAAAACGTAAACAAACAATTTCTCGTGTATTTAATAAACACACGCTTTTGATTATAAAATAAAATATTTGTTATATTTTCAATTATCTAAAGTTATATTAAAATGGTTTCGTTCAAACAATTTATATCATTATTATTATCAATATGTGCATTCGCAGCTGTTTTTTATTCAGTTGGTAAATTTATGTTATTTTTATCGACACCAGTAATAAATACCAATTTTCAAAATGTGATATTGAACCATTTGCTTGAAAATAAAATATTATTGAAAATGAATTTATTTGTATTAATAAATGATTTATTGTTACTTTTATTATTCATATTGCAACATAGTTTAATGAAATCAGATATTGTTAAATCGTTTTGGCATAAACTCAATTTAGATATTGCAGAAAGAAGTATTTACAATTTGGCGACTTCGGGAACTTTGTTGGTAAACTAATTTTGATTGCAATTTAGATAAAGAAAGATATTGATATTGTTATTTTATTGGATATATAGTTTTTGTTAACAAATTGGCAAACGGCTCCCTCATTTGTTTTGTGGCATCTTAACATTGATAATTGTAAAGCCGGATGGTGGACATTTATCATTGTTCATGCAGTTTCTTGGATTATTATCTATGGCGGAAGTATAATCATGGATTTAGCAGAAATAATTGGAATTAAACAAGTAGAATTTATTTAAATTAAATATTTGGAATAGCAACATTAATTTGTGTATAATATTTAGGTCTATTATAATATGAACAACTGGGCAGCACCAATTAACTATAAATCACTTGAACACCGCCGATTATATAGTCACGTTAGACATCCTTCATTTATTGGCATTTCAACAGTTTTGTGGGCTACAAATCATATGAGGTTTGACTACTCTTTAAATACATTATTTTTCTAGTAATTCATAATAACTAAATTTTAGTTTGGATCGTTTTATTCTTGCTGCAATTTGGACCATTTATATGTACATAGCATGGAGTACAGATGCTGCTGATGTTAGTTATCAAAAGTCACAATTATCTAAAAAGAAAATTGAATTGTCACGATCTGTGTATTAAGTTCTATTATATATTGATTCTTTTTTATCTCAATAACACATTTTTTAACTAATTTATATTTATAAGTTTTGCATTTTTTACTTAACAATAATATATAACTGCATGTTCAAACAAATATAAACATTTTTAGTACGTTCAATGTTGTTGAATAAATGTACGCAACCTAATCTTTGTTTTTTTTTTATTTACGAAGCAAAAATTTACAATTTGACATAAAAAATATTATACTTTGTAATGTTGGCGACAGTGTATTTAAAAGTAACCTAACTTTTGTGATTTTTTAAAAATTTTATTTTGTTATTTGTTTACATATATATGTATATATTTTTTATTGTCAATTTGCTAATTTAATATTAAAACATAAATAAATAAATATTATAACATAAAATAATAAAAATAAATAATGGAGCTTAATCGAAATGATGCATTGCTTATGGAATTGCTGAAAGAGAAAAATAGTATAACTGCTTTTTTGGATGCGGTTTTTGGATTTTTAGGAAGATGGTTTGTTATTCAATAAGTTCAAGTACATGACATTTAAAATATCACCGTAATTGTAAATTAAATATATTTCAGTACAGATTTTTATTACATAATGAAAGAACCAACAGATCATCTCGGTTTTCCGGCCGGTGCATCGGAAAAGATTGTCAAAAATGTAAGATATTTTTCTAACGCAAATTCAATGTACTAAATAACACAAAATATGACCATTTAGGCCTATATGAAATGGAAAACTATATCAAAAGATACACCATTGCCGCCCAATCAGTCGGCAGTAATTAATGAAATAGAAATAGAAACATCCGAAGTGGAGGATATTACGCAATGTACAACATCGAAAATATATGAATCAAAGTTATCAAAAACAGAACCGCAATTCGAACCAAGTGAATATTATAATGGAACCATCTGTGATAATTATTGCTGGTCACAAACAATAAAGGAAGTCGAACTTCATGTACAACTTCCAAACAATATAAATACTTCGAAACAGGTAAACGTTAAAATAGAATCTGATACTATACATATATCAGACAAAGAAAATCCCCCAAACATAATATTATCCGGTAATATGTTTGAGAAATGTAAACATTTGGATGCTGTTTGGTCTTTGTCTAGTGGAAAAATTCAAATTAGTTTAGGTTTGTTATTGATTTTTATTTTATTTTAATGATTTTTAAAATATACATTATATTTTAAAGATAAAAATAAGGAAAATTGGTGGTCTAAGTTCTTAACAACCGAACCAGCTATTGCCTTAGATACGATGGATTGTTCGCGTCCTATTGAAGAGTTATCTGAAGACTCACAAGCTGTTATTGAAAAGCTGCGATGGGATCAAGAGCAAAAGTTATTAGGAAAACCAACGGATGAGGAATTAAGACAGCAAGAAATATTACGGAAATCGTGGAATGTTGAAGGTTCCCCGTTTAAGGGGACCGAATTCGATCCTAGTGTACTACACATTAACAACAAATATAATTAATTTAAATATTTATATTACTTTTATTATAATTTTATCTGTACTAATGGGTTTATGTCTTGAATAATATAATTAATTCGAAGACTTACCACAGTACGTCGTTATGTTGTTTACAAAAGAACTGTCATCAAGTTAGTAAAAATATTGACGTCTGTCAAACTGACAGCATATTTTAAAGAAAAAATTATATTATGAAGATTTTTGCTTAATAAAGAAAAAATATTTAAAATTTTTTAATTTTTACAAATGTTTTATTTTATTGTATGTTTTATATTTTTAATGCACCAATGATTGATTTATTTTCGAGATTATACATAAATACAACAATATTCGAAATTTACGATTTACATCAAATAAAAACTTCGTTTTCTATGTTTGCTGTATTTTTTTATTTCGAGTTATTATACATAATTATGCTTATATGCTTTATGTTGTATAGAGTACATTAACATAAATGATATAAAACTATTATTATAAACATCCCTTATAATAGGTAAGTTATATTATTCACTAGATGTCACTTATATTACTGTGATTTTTTTTTTACCTGTTCATGACCGCCCTCAAAAAAGGTATTTGCTAATTTGTTTTTAATTATATTAACAGCTGCTTTTGCTGCCATAAAAGTGATATTATCATGTTAATACAAAATGATGGGTTTCTTCCAAGACGTCCAGTTGAAGACTTAATATTAGACGAAAATGTTGTCGTTTCTGGTAAAATAGTTCAGTATTTATTTACACATCAACTGAATGGTATCCGATTTTTATATAAAAACTACAAACAGGTAAGCGAATCAGATTTTATTTAATAGAAAGTTTTTAATAAAATACAAAATTAATGTTATAGAAATGTTGTTGCATATTAAATGATGAATCAGAACTAGGAAAATGTGTTCAAACGATAGCATTCTTATCATCAATAATCAAGCCAAAGACTGATAATGTCATTCTCGTAGTTTGTTTGAATCCAAGTAAAATTATAGAATGGAAATATCATTTTAGTAAAATAACCAATTTAAATGTTATTGAAAATGATGGTAAAATAATATTTTTTATATTTTAAAATTGTAAATTTTATAAATGGCCTTCTCTTTCTTGGTTAGAAATAAATTCTGGTGAAATTTATTTGATTGATTTATTCAAATTTAATCAATCAATTGATTTGATAACATCAATTAAATGGAAATACATTATTGTTGATGAACGTTTATCGAAACATGTTGATGTTGCTGATTTATTGCAAGTGATTAATAGCCTTGAATGCATAAACAAATTATTTATTATTTCCGATGATATAACTGTTAGTTGAAGTATTATTAATTATTTATTTATTTATTTTGACTATAATATATTTGTTTTTTTTTTTTTCAGAAAAATCTTCACTATTTTTATAATATTTTAAAAATATTTAATATTAAACATTTACATCGACGTTTTAATGACTTTTTATCTGATTTTAATACAAATAATAAAATAAAGAACCGAGAAAACATATTTAATTACTGCAGGTAAGTCATTTTGTTTAGTATTCTATTGATTTGTATCATTAAATTAATTTTTTTTTTAGAGATTTTCGACTGAGACGTTATAAACATCAAATTGGCAATTTATCCTTAATAGACTTACATCGTTTTGAAAATAATTTAATACCTGAAATTATTACCACCACTATGAATACTAATATAGTATTACAACAAAATACAGATGATTACTTTAACTTTGATTCTAGCTTCGAAATTGATTTGAATTCAAATATAGATTCAACAATGTCACCATTAATTTATAAATCTGATACCGAAGAGAGTATCCATAATACGTTAAATATAGAAACTGATATTGTTGTCAATGAAATAATTGAAAAAAATAATGATAATAATAATAACAGTGTTGTGAGTCAAACTAAAGAAATTCCTGTTGCTGATAATAATTTTTCAGAAAATTCATATCTTGATAGTTCATATTTTCAATGTGGTCAACGAATTTTATCACAAGATCTATTTGCAACACCAATCACATCATCGACTCATACAGAAAAAGATTTTATAACGCCAAGTTTATCATTGAAAGATAATATAATGAGCATAGAGAGTTCAAATGAAATTGAAATCGTTAAAGACGACATTGTTACAATTGTTGTACGCAGTTCATCAGAAAGCATTAATATGACTAATAATAGAACAGAAAATATTGTAAATGAACGTTACAATATTTTAGCATGTGTATCACCAGACTTATTTGCGGATTCTCAAAGTGATATCATTGAACCTCACAATAATAATGGACTATTTTTAAACACGAGTACGCCAATTGATTGTGATTACCCAGAAAACGTTTTACAAATTTCAATCGTCACAAATAACAATAAATTATTTAATGTTACTAATAATGAAACGTTAAATCATTTTGAAATAACGAAAAATAGTGATTTTCATAATATAATTTGTGTTAATGATGATTATGAAATGTCACCACTGCGTGTAAGTACTTCAGACTCCGAAGACAGTTATATTTCAAATGAAGCCAATTTAAAAAAAATGCAAATAGTTAATCAAATATTAAAAACGCCAACATCTGTGAAGAAATCAAAATATAAAAATACAGAAAAAACACCAGATAATCAAATATCAGGATCGAGTAAACGTAAAAAGACACCAGATAGTTCATCAAAATGGTTATCGGCAAAAAAAATCTGCACAGAGACTACTCCAAGATCGATTAAAAGACGAAGAAATTTAGAAAACTGGTTTAGAAACTCCTTATAAATTGTTTGTTATGTTTTATGTTTGTTTTTTTATTTGTTAATTTTGTATTTTTATGTTTGTTTTTATAAATTTTTATAAATAAAGACTGACTTTGTGTAAATCATTTTTTTTTTTTTTTTTTATTATTTCTCTTATTGATTTGTAATATCTTCATTAATATTTTGAATATAAATTATTGTTATTATTTTATGCTAGAATTTTGTTATTTGTTGACAATTTAAATCGGTGTAAAACAATAACGTAATATAAAAACTAATTAATTAATGTTTACTGAGAAAATATATATTTATATATATAGATAAAAGTAAACAAATCATTACAAATGTTTAGACGAATGAAAAAAATAAACATTTGCTATGATTTTTCATTTGTAAATTTAAATGTTTTTCCTTTTGAAATGATTTTCTTATTAATTTTCGCTAAATAGAATTTTTCTTTTTAATTAAAAATTATTCTTTGATAGCTTTTGCTGAAATTATGTAAATATTAATTTAGAAAACAAATGAGGTAATTTTCTTCACATTACTTTTCGCTCCGTTCGTTATTTCAAATTTTAATCAAACTTCCACATTAACACATTTTCGCTTGTTTATTTAAAATTAGAATTCAATTTTAATTTTTTTTTTCCTCTGTTTTAATCTTTAGAAATAATATTTTTTAATATGTTTTTTTTTTCTTTTTTTTTTTTTTTTTTGTTAAAATTTTTATTTTATTAAAAACTAAAAAAAAAATTGAAGAAACTTCCTTGAAATTTAACGTTATTATATTGTTAATTGATTTGTAAATAAAATTTTTTTATTACTATGTTTATGCTGTTCTGTGTTAAATAAGGTAGTTTTTGATGGTTTTATTATTTTATTCTAATTAAATAAAATATGCGTACAATGGAATTGTTAACGTCATAACACTTTATAATAATAATTTTACTGATGAAATGTGAAATAAAAAAATCTATTATGCTGAATTTCATTAGCCAAAATGTGTGTTTTAAATATTATCGTTTTTATATTAAACCGTTTTGTTGCCCAGAAAAGAACTGAATAAAAATCTGCTGCTGTTCAAGTAGTATAACAATGTTAAAAATTTATTATTTCCTCCAGAGTGTATTGTATGTGCAATATTTCTAATTATTTGTGTTAAATAAAACATTGTCTTGTCATAATTAGCTGTTATAAATAAGCTTGCAGATTTTTAAATACTGTAGAACTGGGAAATCAGTTTGAATAAAGTGATGACGCTAAAATAAATGCATTATGTCTCATAACACTTCTGATGGGTGTTTGAAATTGTATTAAAAAAAGAACGATTTTATACTAGAATTTAGAAATTCTCTACAAAAAGGTTATCTCATTAAAAAACATCAATTTCATCTAACAACGAACTATTAAAATTCCTAAAAGTATTATCTATAATCAAAATTTAACTGATTCTCACTAGTTTTTACTAACAATAAATAATAAACCGTAGACAGATTAACAATAAGATTGAAAATTAATTATTTTTTTCTCCAAAATATGTATAAATATGTCTGAGCTAAAAAAAATTCTAAAGTCATAATAAAAAAATAATAAACAAATTTCTCTGTTTTGATTAATTATTTATTTATTTATTTAAAATCTAAAAATAAAATTAAATTGAGCTTCGACTGTTACACTTTAATTAGATTAAAAAAAAAAAAAAAAAAATCAAACAAATTTTTCTGAGCATTAAAATAATTTTAACACATTTTTGTAAATTGTAGGCGTGTTCCTATAAAATTCTAAAGTAATTAACTAATTAATATTTTATTAGATTATAAAAACGAATGTCTACTACCGCATCCATACACTTTTATTATAAAAACAACAAATGAATCCAATAATTTAAAGGAAAAAAAAACAACCCAAAAAACGTGGTAACAGATTTAAAAAAAGAGTCTAGGAAGCTTGCTGGTTATGCGTTGGTTGTGGTTTTTGTATTTATTTAATTTTTTTTTTTTTCTATTTAGATTTTTTTTTTTCATCATCCGCAGATGATAATTTTGGTCGAATCAAAATAAAAAATATTAAATAAAACAATTTTTTTTTTTTTTTTCTTTAACTAAAAATAATATTTCTTTTTCCGAATATATTTTTTTTTTTTTAAATGTAATAAATAAATAAAATTAAAATTTAAATTATTTTATTTTTTTTTTTTTGTATAAAGTAAAATCTGAAAAAAAAAAATTGTAAGTAAAGAATAATAATAATTCGGAAAAAATAGATAAATTTTAATGTTTTACATATGTAAATCTGAACTCCAGGGTCTTTTGTAGCAGGTAGTTGTGTTATTTATTTAAACCATTTTTTGTTTATATGTTGCTGAATTTATCTTCCGTACAACATTATATTTTATATTTTATTGCCATTCAGCCGACACAAACTAATTTTCATTAATAAACAGCAGAAAATACAAAAAAAAAAATTAGAAAGATAAAAAAGCACAAACAGTACAGTTGCTGGTCTGCAGCATTAACAAAAAAAAAATAATAAGAAGAAAAAGGCAAGTAAATAGACGGAATTTGTTTATCTGAAAAAGGATGCTGAGCTGTTGATTTCTTTGATATTATTATTATTATTCTGTTTCAAAAAAATAACAAACTCATATTTATTTATTCTCATTTTAGTTTCATTTAAGTATTCCGATTAAAATGTGTTGTGTTTTTGGTTTTAATTTTATTTTAATTAGTTTTTAATAAAAAAAATAATTTGTTTTGTGTTTAAAATAAAAATTAATAAGTTTTTTTTTTTGAGTTTTTGTTAAGAAATGTGAGTTAACACATAAATAAATTGATTAATTAAAAAAAAATTCTATGCCTTTTTGTTAAACATTATTGTTAATTAAATATTATATATATATATAATAATTGTTTTACTTTAGTTTAATTCAATTTTTTTTTTTTTAGTTTTTTGTTTTGGTATAAGAAAATAGAAAATAAATAAAAATGCAATACACACGATGGAATAAGAAACGTGTAATTTTATTTGTATTATCATTGTTAATACTTTACACAATCTTTTCATCTGGTTATAATAAATATCAGTTGGATGCAACATTTAAAAATACAAAAGCGGAGGAAGTATGGGAATTTGTTGCTGATTTTAGTAAAATGCGATTACTTAATCCTACTATGTAATTAAATTAAGAATGCAAAAACAGAGAGGTTTTATATAAAATAAATGGTTCCTAATTTTTAGATTAGATTTTTCAATAACATCAGACACCGGCAATCGTGATCATTGGAAATATTCAGTACATTATAAGGAAAGATTAACACATTGGCCATTTTGGGTAAATGAGGCAGACGGTCATTATTCTGTACGGAAATTAACGCCACAAGAGGGTGGACATTATATTGTTGATTCGGAACATAAAACATGTTTCTTTAATGGTTTTTATTGTCGTAAGCATATTTTTTTTATCTTATTTATTCTTGTTTAAGCCATAAATGTCAGAATTATAAGAATTTTAAATAGCTATAGTAGCTTTCATTGGAGGATACTTTCTATTTTTATAGTGCGCCTAAATTTAGATTAATTATTATTTTATAATTTCAACGCAAGTTTTTTTTTTCTTATTATTTCACTTTTTTAATTCCAAACAATGGTCATCCTACTATCACATATCACAGAACTATTAATTTTTCAAATATAATTTCTTATCTTATTATTTCAGTAAAATCAGTTGGTGAATTTAAATGTAGTGGAATAGGAATAACCAGTACGAGATGTGTGGAAACCGTTTATTATCAATGCCCACCATTTGTAGGAAGTTTATGTCGGCGAGAAGTTGAATACCAGAGGAAGTCTATAATGAAAAATTTAACACAGCAATTTCCACGAAAATAATTTATTCAAATTACTACATTTTCTATTATTGTCTTCTAAATTATTTTTAAATAAAAACAATAAATTAAATTAGCCACAATTTTTTCTTCGCATTTTTATTATATCCTTTTGTTGATTATTATTTCGTCTATCTGGTTCTATTTCAATTGCCACGAGTGCATCAAATAATTGGTTAATATATGGCATACTTTCAAAGATTTCCATATTACGAAGAGAAATTAAAAATTCTTTTAAAACTTTAATAATATCAAGATTTGGTAAACCTGGAATGGTTATGAATTTAAAATCGTCTTCATAATCTGGAACTGGTGCTTGCCTTAAATGTACATTATTTTGCCTTCTAGAGGGAGCTGACAGTGTTTGCAAAATTCTTGAAAACATATTGTCCATTGTATTAGAGTGTGCAGCCTTTAATCAGACATTATAATTACTAAACGATACTTGAAATTAATCAACGCATTAACTTACATTTATTAGCACAAATATAAGAAAAATAACACAAAGTTTCATTTTGATTTCTATATTTTCAAAATTGTTTACTTGTTTATTATAAATACTTCTCACTTGATTAAATAATAAAAATAACTATAAGTAATAGGACTATTACTATTCATATTTATAGTTTTCATTTTAGAATTTATGAATTTACAAATAAAAATGTTTTCATCAATTAACAAGTACCAAAACTAATTATTTACATTATTTAATCAACTTTTTATTTTCAATTAATACCTTTTGATTAAGCTTAAAATGTAACTTGACTAAAAACAATTTGAAAAAAGAAAACATTGATATGGGTTATTTTTTTAGATTTTAAATTTATTTTACATATTGCAATACTAATTTCCTATTTTCATGTATTTTATTGTGTCCACGCCATTTTCTTATTTTTATAATCATTCGTCACGTAAAATTACGATATGTCATTTTATCGTTCTTTTTTTGTAATTTTTTCTACTTTCTAAGTGTAATCCAGACTTAAGTGATATATTTAGTGTTTAAATTAGTAGCAGATAAATTATTATTTTGTACAATACGAAATTTAAGAATAATATAATAAATAAAGTTTAATAAAAATTAGTTGTGTAAGATTTTAGTGATTTTATTTTTTTTTTTTCATTAATTTTATATATATTTTTTTTATAATATTGTAAATAAATTGAGGAAGTGCCCATCTACGACGTTTCCTTTTAACTATTTTTAAGTATTAAAGAGTAATATAATATTTTGTGTCAATTGGTGAGTTATGGTTTAGTTTTTTTCTGGTTTAAATAATAAGTTCAATCAAGTAAAATTTGGTTATTAAAAAATAGTAATAATAATGTAAAAATGAAATAAATTAACTTTGTGTGCTGTTATATCTTTTATTTAATTACATTTATTAACTATTGAGTCAGCTGATAACCAACTAAAATTGTTTGTTGTTTTGTTGCTTCAATTAAAATCAATTTGTTTAAAAAAAAAAATATTCATCAATATTATTAATCAAGGACAATGAACGTCTTTGACATGCAAATTAATAATAATGAAAAAAAAAAAAAAAACACCGGGCGTATAGGAATATTAAGGCTTTAAAGTTTAAAGAATACATATTTTTTAATTAAACAAATAAAATTTGTTTACTTGTGAGTGAGCTTCTTGTTGATGACTTAATCGTATGCTCTAAAAATATAAAAATTAATAAAAAAAATTTTACTTTTCTTTCTGTGTCGTATTGTAAGCATTTAAGATGTTTATGTTTTTATGATTTTTTTTTTTCTTTTTTATTTAATTATGAAAACAGAAACAGGTTTTATAATGATATTTGAATAATTTGTACTTATTTTATTTATAATATTTAAAATTGTGTATAAACATTTCTTTATTTCTGTTTTAGCGTTTATGAAGATAAAAAAAAAATAAAAAAATTGAAATGTGTCTTTAAAAAACCCTACAAATGTCTCAAAAATTTCTTTTATCAAAAATAATAAGACCAATTATTGGAATTAAGTGACTAATAAATAATTCATAGAATTTCATTAAAAATGTGTCAAACATATTAACGCAAAATTGTAATTAAATGTCTTAACAATAACACATTCAATTTTATTTAATTTTTTAGATAAATTAAATGAAATGAAAATAAAACACAAAATATAAAATTATATATAAAAATCCTTCATATTCAAGTGAATCATCCAATCAAGTGAAATATAAATAAACAAAAATGTTATATTGTTCCTTATCTTGTTTCTTTATTATTTATTATTTTAACTTTATCAACAGCAAAAATTAAATGAAATAAATTGTCCAAAGACCTGATATCAGATTTATCAGTAATTTATATGAAATGAAGGAAAAATAAAAAATGAAAAATAAATAAAACAAACAAAAAAGTAAATAATATTAAATATGAAACAAAGATTTCTTTCTATGATAAAATTTAATTATAATAAAAGAAATATACTTAGGAGAAGAAAAAATAAAATTTTGTGTACTCTCTTTTGTGTATCAATAATACCTTTCTGTCATTGTGCTTATGTTTGTTGTCTTGTTGTCTCGCTTATGTTTTAACAGAATAAACAAAAACTTTAATTACATTAATTTAAGTGTTATTAATTAAATAATTTAAAAAACTATAAAATTTTCGTTTTACTACAATAATAAGATAATGAATTTTTTTGAAAAGTTACTAGTTATCTTATATAGATAAATTGGATAAATTGTCAATAAAAACAAATTTATGTTATTTTATTAAGTAAGAATATTCTATTTAAAAGTTAATTAACATTCAAAGTAAATTAGAAAGACTAGATAATGCTTTAAATAAATATACTATAAAGCTATGTCTAGCAAGGTAGATAAAGGTCATTGCTACATATAATAGAAATTAATTAATTAATTTTTGTCTGCATAGTTTTTTTTTTATTATTATTATTATTTTAATTATGTATTGTTAATTGATTAATTTCATTAAATATTGTATTTTTTTTCACTCTGCTCTGTTTTAATTAAATTAAATTAAATTTATTAGAAAGCTTTGGTAACAGCATACATTTTTTTATTTTGCATACAAAAAAGGAAATATTTTTTATTTGTTCAAAATGTATCCAAAATTTTGTTTTATTTAAATTAATTTTACTTATTTATTATTTATTTATATTTTAAGCTCCATGAATTATTATTATTTTTTTTGTAGTTATATTCATTATTTACATGTGTGATTTTATTTAAAAAAAAAAGAGAAGCGATATGTTGGTTAATGCACTGCCGTTTTTATTTGTAAAATTTGTGTTTATTTATGAAATTTTATTTAAATAAATGTGCAAAATGAATAATATTTAATTTATTAAATAATCAAGAAAATGTTTTGGTTATTATCTGAATTTTAATTTAAAATAAATTATTTATTTTATTTAAAATATAGATTCTTAGACTTATAAATGTCTTGTATTTCGCTATATGAAAATGGAAATTTTTTATTCAATTATATGACGATTAAAATTCAGATGTTAAAATTAAATTCAATTACATAGAGTAATTATTAATAACTCTTTGCTCATCTCTTAAATAAATTTTTATTTTAATTCAATTATGAACTCAATGAAAAACTTTTATCTGTTTATATAAACATATAACGCATTTTTTTTTTGTAAACAAAGAGAATTTTTAATATTTAAATAAAATGTTAATGGTAATTATTTTTGTTTTTAAGTATTTGTGTTAACAAAATCACATAGAATATTTATTCAAATTTAAAGTTTTAATAAATGGAATGTAATATACTCTAAATGCTATAAATCATAAAAATAATTTAATTTTTTTAAACTAATAATGGTTGATTACCATTATATTATTGAATGTAAAACACAAAAGTTTTGCATAAAACGCAAATGAAAATTAAAAAAAAAAAAAGAAAAAACCATTTTAGATTTTATTAAAATAATTAAATAAAAAAATTCGTGCAAGAAGAATTACTTACTTGGCTTTGTTTTGAACTTTTTTTTTATTTTTTTTTGTAATGTTTATAAACAAAAATCACGTTACTTGAAACGCTTAAATTTCTTTTTGTTTTCATCAAACTCCTCCTCATATTGTTTCATTTAGTATTTTTATAACATTAAGCTTTTCTTTTTTAATGTTTTTTCTTTTTTTTTTTTGTTTTTTTTTGCATAATTTCAATGGCTTCAATGTATTTTTAAATTTTAAATACATAAATTCAATTATAAAGAAAAAAAAATGTCAACAAGGTTTTTATATTATTTTATTTTATTAATAATTTTCAATAATAATATTTATTTCTTCGTTTATAAATTATATTTTAAATAATATTGTTTAATGGTTAAGGTCAATCATAACATGTTTTGATTATTTATTTATTATATGTAAACCAAAAATTTATAAACTAAAAAAAAAGAAAAGTTAATTATATTTAGTTTGTTTTCAAATTTTAAGTGATTGTTTTTTATGTTTTCAATTTTGTTCTTTCTTATGTTATGTTTGTTATTATAAATTTTAAGAAAAAGTTATAATTAATGTAATAATAAGTATGATTATGTTTACATAAATTAATAACAATAAGTAGTTACTTGCTATCAACAATTAAATAAATATAAAATGTATTTCCTTGTTTTTTGTTTTGTTTATTAAATAGAAAATTTGCTAAGAAAATAAAATATATTCGCTCTGTGTTATAATATTATTAAAAGGGAAGGAAGTAAATTCAATTTATTGGATTTTTATTAAATGTATTAAGTGATTGATTTGAACGTTATTAGTATTTTATGTGACATTGAAATTTATGTTTATAAAATTGTTTATTAAGTATAGGAAAAATAAATACAAGTGCTTCAAGCTTTTAATTACATTCTAAAAGCAGCAAAACTCTCAATACACAATATTAAATGCTAATTAATGTTAGAAAATCTTCGTTTTTTTTTTTTTTAACACAAAACATTTACTTTAATTATTTAGTCAATAAAATGAAAAAATAAAAAGAAAAATAATTTTATTATGTATTCTGTTTGTTTATTTACAAAGCATGTTATAGATTTACATGATGTTATATAGATAGGTAAATAAATTGTTTACCTTTTGTTGTTGTATGTTCTTCATGTTTTTTACTTTTGTAAACTACACAATCGAACTGCAGTATTTTATTTTTTTTATTCGTTATTACTATAAGCAATGACGCAATATACGTGCATTATTTTAAAATTAATTATAATTATTACTGTCTTATATGAATAAAACTACGTATTTGCAAATTTTTCTATTTTCTTTTCACAATTTCTTAGTTTTTGGATTGTGTAATTTACTTCATTGTTTCTTGAAAAATGCAAATTTTTATTAAATATCTTTTCTAAGCCTTTAAATCCACCCTTGAATTATTTATTAATCAATAATTGGGTAAAGAAAGTTACGATGTCATCTGTAATAATATTTTTTTAATTTAATTATATAGAATTGTTTAGATTATTTATTACCTCTATTTATATTTTCATATTTATTTTATTTTATTATTGTGCTTTAAACAATAAACGTTCACAACAAATAGGTGGTTTTAGTTTATACTTTGAGGACATACATTGTAGAGAGCAATAATATTGTGGTTTTTTTTTTTTATTACATTTTAATTATTATTATTTTTAATTTTGCTCACAGTGATAATTTTTTTTTTGTTAATCTCTTTATTATTAACGAATAGAATATTAACAACAGAAAACACTTGACTTATTGAAATTACATTATTATAATTAAAATTATTATTATATCACATTAATTTTATATTAACTGAAATTAATTTTTTTTTTTTTACATTTGTAGCTTGTGCTTTTATTTTTCGTTGGTTTTTTCTGTGTTTTTTTTTTTTTTCTTATTTTTCTACTCCTGGACAAATTTTTTATATAAACATTTTTTTATATAATTAAAAAAAAAAAAAAAACAAATTCAAAAGTAAGTTTTATTGAATCTATTTATTACTTTAAGATATATAAACATTTTTTTTTTGGTTGTATATATATATAAATATTGATAAGAAATGTTTTTATATATAATTTTAACATATTTAAATAATTTTATTTAACATGAACGTCATCGTTATATATTTTGATTAATAATTTTTTTTTTTTTTATTAGTAATAATCGAGTAATTTATATAAATATTTTTTTTTTTTTTTTTTGGTTACCTTTATCTAATCTTATCAATATTTATATTTTTTTATCCTTACAATGATAACAATAGCAGAATGAAAAATATTAATTATACATCACTAAACAAGTGAATATTTTATTTGAATGTCTAAATTTTCATTAACTTAAAAAAAAAATTAACCAATATTTAGTTTAATTTGACTGCCCTGCACTGCTGTTGTTGTTGTTATTGTTGATGTGCTATAAATCTAAATTTTTATTAATGATAATTATGATTAAATGACTAATTATTAAAAGTTATTACATGAATTCATTTTAAATAATCGAAAGTATTAAAGAAACAAAAAAAAAGCAAAAATTCATATTCAATAAATTATTTAATAATTTTTTTTTTTTTAATTTTTTAAACAGTGAAAAAACAAAAGGACGATATGCAAGTGAATGTGGCTGGAATAAGAAGAAATATTAAAAATTTAGCACATAATTATTCAGATGCTCAGGTATACTTATCAAATGAGATTTAATTATTTTTGAATAATTAATTTTTTGTTTTGAAATTTTAGATTAAAGTACGCGAAGCAACATCAAATGATGCTTGGGGTCCATCAGCAACGTTAATGGCTGAAGTAGCCGATTTAACTTATAATGTTGTTGCATTTTCTGAAATAATGCAAATGATATGGAAACGTTTAAATGACCATGGTAAAAATTGGCGACACGTTTATAAAGCATTGGTAAGTAATTAATGTTAATAATTAATAAGATGAAATTCTTAAATAAATAAATTTAATTTAATTAACCTTATCTATATTTGTTTAATTATTTTTAGATCTTGTTAGAGTATTTAATTAAAACGGGTACAGAAAAAGTGGCACAACAGTGTAAAGAGAATATATTTGCAATACAAACATTAAAAGAATTTCAATACATTGAAGAAGGTAAAGATCAAGGTTCGCATGTAAGAGAAAAAGCAAAACAATTAGTGTCATTATTAAAAGATGATGAACGATTGAAAAACGAACGCACGAAAGCGTTAAAAGCGAAAGAACGATTTGCTCAACATGCTAGTGGTTTTGGTAGTGATGGCTCAATTGATGGTCCAACACATCGTGAAACTCCACCATGGACAGCTAGTACTGAAGCTGAGGCACAGGCTGCCGCAGCTGCAGCTGCTGCTGCAGCACGTCCGGCTGCGCCGGATATTGAATTTGTTCGTCCACAAACAGTCGGTGAAGAAGAATTACAATTGCAATTAGCTATGGCAATGTCACGTGAGGAAGCCGAACAAGAAGAACAAAAAAGACGAAGTGATGACGTACGACTTCAACTGGCACTGAGTCAAAGTGAACAAGATTTTAAGTTAGTTTATTTTTGACAATCGATAAATAAAGATGAATTCGGATAGTTATAAAAGTGATAATTTAATTCGTTTTAGAAAGCAAAAGCCAACACAACCAAAAAGTCATATAATGGATTTATTAGATATATCAATGGGTGCAACAAGTATTTCGAGTCCAACATCATCGGACCCATGGGTCTTACCACCAAATCAACAACCACAGCATCCAATGCCGTCTGCAGATCCATGGTCACGTAGCTCTTCGCCACCAGTTGATCCTTGGCAGCCTGTTATGCCACCCAAACCACTTTCAAGGAATGGTGAAAATTGGCCTTCGCGTACACAGTCACCATCTGTTACTTCTGGCTCATCAACAGAAGGTTGGCTACAAAATGCTGGATCACCGCCTCAAGGTATTGGCAGCAATGGAAATATAGCACCATTAGTGGGCATACCTGGTGATCCCTGGCTTGGAAAAACACCTGCAGTAAGAATTGTTCATTATTATTAAACGATAAAGTTCTGCGAAAAATGAAATCTTAACTCTTTTAGCCAATTGACTTGTGGTTATATAATCAACCCCAGCCAGTACCGGCGGATCCCTGGCATGGACCAAATAATGTGAGTAACCCGTATCAAAATATAGCAACGGCACCAAACGTTGATCCATGGGCACCAGCATTAGCTGTAATTATATTACTATTTGTGAACACTTTTTCAAATCATAATTCTTTCTTAATTTAAGGCACGGCCATCACCTATTGGAGCATTAACATCCCCTAGTTCTGACCTTGACGAATTTGATATAATAACAAATAGAAGTAAATCATCTTTAAATACACAGTCTCCAATCAATGGAACATCAAATAATAATAATTGTATATTTACTTCAATATATATTAAATTATTTAATATTAATGTTATTTTTTTTTTTTTTTTAGTGTCACTGTTAGATGAATTGGATCCATTATCATCGAAAAATCAAAAACCACCATTAAAAACACCACAAGCATTTTTAGGTGAAAATTCATCATTGGTTAATTTAGACAATTTGATAAAACCAGCTGTGCCCAATAGTAATGTGAATATAATGGGTCAACAAATTCCATATAATCCATTTAGTGAAGCACAGCAGCAACAACAGCTGCTGCTACAGCAACAACAGCAACCAACACCACAAAGAAATATGTTCCAACAAACTCAGCCTGTAAGTATTTATATTATTTATTCACTAAATCTATTTATTAACTATTATAATATGTTTTTAAGGTTCCGTCCATGAATCAGTTGAAACAAACACCATTCCCATTAACATTAAATCAAGATCCTTGGACACCATCAAATGCAGCAAATCAAGCAGCACAGGTATGTATTTTTATTTAATGTTTATATAAATAATCCATAATTAAAAAAATGAACTTCTTAACTTATGTGGCATGTGCAGTTTGATGATATTTTCATTGAATGCAATTATGATGAATTGACTATTTATAACAATAATAATAATAATAATAAAGATAATTATTATTATAATAACGAAATAAATAATAATATGAATAATAACGCTACTGATAATGATAATAACAAATATAATAATATCGATTTTAATTTTATTGATTCTTGCAATAATGTTAATAATAATAATAACATTGAACAAACTAATACTAATTTATACGTGAGTATTTTTAATATGCTGAATAGAGAAATTTAGAAAGTAATTATATTATAATTTGTTTTTATAAATCGATGATAGTATTCCTTTTAATATTCACTGTAATTAATAAAAAAAAATTCTTAATAATTGCTTTAGTTTAATAACATAACGTAACATAACATACATATCCATCATCTATCAACATACAATTTTATATACATTAGAAATGATATTTCTTTAAAACAATTCTGCTATTGTGTCGTTATTTAAGAAATTTTACATATTGTATGCCAAAATAGTTGTTTTCAAAATAAAATTAAATAATAATCTAAATACGTAAATAAATGAAAGTCAATCAGATTTAATAAGATAAATGAGTAAAATAAAAAGTGTAATTATCTTAATGAAAATTCATCGTTTATGATTTTTTTTTTAGTTTTACTCGCTGCTTCATTAAATTTTCTTGATAATAACATTATAGCATGTTATAAAGTAATTTTCATTGAGGCAAATTTTTATTAAGATAAATTCTTCGTGAGGTCTGTACCATTTTAAATTATTATAATTAAATTGCTACTAAGCCAAATACAATGATTGTAAGGTTTTGTGGTAATAGAGATATTCATTTTTCTAATCATTAAAATCGAATATTAAATCAAGAATCGTTTAAAGAAGAAGAACCGTCTTAAAAGTTTAATTTATAAATAATAAACAAACCTTCTAATACCCTACTATAATAAACAATAAAATTCCTTTAATTATTTTCATTAATTTAATGCGTTTATATCTTTAGCAAACAATGGGAGCTTGGACGCTTAAGTAATAAATAATAATATTAAAAACAATAATAAAAAATAAATAATAATAAATCGGTAAATTATTTTGTTAATTTTTTTTGTAAGAGTAGATTTTTATTAGTAGTAAAAATTAAGTTTAAAAAAAATAATTAATGCATGCTTTCTATTTTACTTTAATTGGATATTTAAATTGTTTTTTTTTTTAGCACCTTATTGTTTTTTCTTTATTTTTATTTTTATTAAATTGCACAAAATGATTTAGTAATATGCTTTGTGACATTCAAATTAATTAATTAATTTTAATATTTTATTTTTTTTAGAATAATAATATGCCTTGGATGAAGCCTGAAGCAGCAGCATCAAATCCTTTCTTATCATAGAAATTTAAATTATTATAAAAGATTTATATAATTTGTTATTTTGTTTTTTTTTTTTTTCTTTCTTTTTTATGAAAAAATTAATAAATAAAAAAATTAAATAATTTTTTTTTTAATAGAAAAGAGAAATAAATCTAATTAAACATATATTTTTTTAACAAAAAACAAGAAAAAAAAAAAAGGGAAAAATATAAATAAATAAAAAATGTAATAATAATCAAATTTTAAATAAATAACAACAAAATGTTAATTATCTATTTGTATTATACAGCTTGGCAAAAAAAAAAAAAAAATAATAATTAAAATAATTACTTAAATAAATAATTATGCGTTGTGGTGTGAAATGTTGATAAAAAAGTAAATGGAGAAATTAAAAAAAAAAAAAAAATATGAGATGAAGACAACAAAATAAAATCATTGAAAATCGAGATAACTGATTATTAATTAATAAAATAATAAATTTTGTCTTTACAAAACATACAAAACAGCATTTTAAGATAAAGAAATTTACCTAAATGATGAATGATTTTTTTTTTTTAAATTATTATTAATAATTTTATTTTTTTTTTAATTTATTTGTTTCATTTCTTTTTTATATAATTTTTATATTTAACCGGGCTATTTATTAATTTAAATAATAATAATAATAATAGTTGTATATATTGTGTGTTAATTAAGTATATAATAAAATATGATGTTTAATTTGATGGAAAGGAAAGGAAATTAAGAATAAAAAGGAATACGAATCCAAATGCCTTATTTTTATATATATTTAATAATAATAATAATAATAAAATAAATAATAATTAAAATAAATAATTAAACTAATTTAATAAAAACAAAAATTTAAAGTTTTTTTTTTTATTTTTTGTACAAAAAAAAACATCCACATGCTGCTGCACCTCATATAATTTTTTATTATTATTTTTGTTTTTTGTTATTTAAAAATTGTACAGTAGAACCTACTATTATAGTTAACTAATTAACGACTGTTAGCTTTTTTTATATTAATAGTTATTATTATATATAAATTAAATAATTAAGTGTTTTTTTTTTATATATAAAGTGAAAGAATAAGAAAAAACGGATTTGTATGTAGATTTTTAATGTTAAAAGTAACTCTTGTTACATATTTATTATTGAAAACAAGGATTATTTAAAAAAAAAATAGATTTTTTATTATATTATTCACATTATTTATTTTTATTTTTCTCATTATTTAACTTTTGCAGATACAGGCACATAAATTAATTAACAAAAGAAAAAAAAACAAAAATAACCCCAATATCGTTTTTATAATAATAAAAACAATTAAAAAAAAACGAAATAAATAATTAAATAATATTTATAAGCTTAGTTGTCATTAGCAGGTTCTACTATGTTTATTTTTTTTTTTTTTAACTTTATTTTGATTATTGAACAAACAAATAATCAATAAAAAATAAAAAAAAAAACTTTAATTAAAATGCATCATAGGGGGGAAAAGTGTACTTGTATTTTTAAGTAATTTTTAATTAATTTTATAAATAATAATATTTGCTTCAAAAAAAAAAAAAAAAATGAGAGTTTAAAACTATTTGATGAATTTTTTTTTTTTTTTTTTATTTCTTCTAAATCTTTATCTACTTTGTTTGATCTTTGTTTAAACAAAGAGAAAAAAAAATCACTTATTAATGGCAAAAACAATATAAAAAAAAAAAATGAAAACAAACAACAAACTAAAACTATTTATATTAAAAAAAAAAACAATTTTTACTAATAAGAATAAAACTTATTTATATTAATAATGTAATAATAATTTTTACATAAATAATAATAATAATTAATTAATTAATTAATTATTTGTACTAAAAAATATATATACCAGAAAAATGTTTATTAATTACTTTTTTGTTTATAATTTATCTTGTTTATTACTTTCATTTTTTTTTTTTTTAACTTTATTTTAATAATTAATTGTTAATTATGTATTATTAAATGAGTAAAATGATCAAAAGAAATATTTTATTAAATTATATTAATTTTAATTAAAAAAAAACATTTTTTTTTCTTGTTATTCTTTTGGTATTTTTCACAATGATAGATAGAAAGGTTGATGCATTTGATAATAGAATATAAAATCATCAAATCATTATTAAAATTTTATTATATCGTTATATATAATCTTGTTATGTATTAAATGCATTTTGTTATAAATTAAAATATTTAAATCACTTAATACTAATTTACCAGAAGCCATAGAATGATTTTAAAACATTTTTTAAGTATTAACCAAATTGTATTTTAAAATAAAAGGCTTTTGATAAAAACATTTTATAGTTTTCTGGCTTATTTATAACGATTAGTATTACAAATATGTGCAATATTTTAAAGTTGATTTTCAACAAGAATTTTAATTTATTTAATTTTATGGGAAATTATCAAATCATCACCACTTATTAATTTTTCTTTTTCTTTTCTTTTTTAATAATAATAATAACAATAGCATTTTATTCTATAATTGTCTTAATTATACTTTCTTTATTTATTGATATTAAAGCAAGTAAGAATGTTTATTTTTTAATATATTTTCAAGTCAATGTCCTTTATACTTATTTTATTTTATTATTTTTATATAAATATATATTATATATTATATATTATATATGAATAAATATTTTATCTTTTTAAAATAAAAACATAAATTGAAATTTGATTGTTTTGTTTTGTTTAAATAATTATTTAATTAATTAATATTTTTTATAATAATATATATATATTTGCTATTGATAATCCAACTGCCATCTATTAACAAATTTATTTTCAATTAGTACGAATTCTTCTTGGTAAAGAATATTAATTAATTAATTAATTAAACAATAAAAGAAAATTAATAACAATTTAATTATATAATAAAAAATCCAAAATTATTAATATTAAAAGATACAAATAAATTATTTTATTTTATTTATTTATACATATTTTGTTTTATTATACCAAATTAATAATTTAAATTACAAAAAAAAAATTAAAAATTAACAAATCAAAAAGTAATAAAAGGAACTTCGAATTAAGAAAATAAAAAAAAAATTAAAAGAGTTTTTCCGTTGAATTGTTCTTTAACTTAGTCATTGTCGTCCGCATGCAGTTAAGCCGTTTCCAATGCATGAAGCATAGGCAAGCATATGTGGTATTACATTTTGTTCATAAACTCCAGTAAACAGATGAGACCATGGACCAATTGCAAAAACACCAACGTCATCACCGCCATGTGTCTCCGATTTCATTGGAACCAAGCCTGGATATTGATAATTCACATCTTCTAAAAGTGCATTAATTTACAAAAATTGATTAATTAAATTTAAATAAAACGAATTTAAATTCTTACTTAAATCGTCATTCGTTAAGTCATAACGAGTGCCATTTTCATCTGATGAATGATAACCACCACCATTAGCATACGATAAAGTGGTGTACGGCAAATTATCTAAACAATAAAGAAATTCAATTATTTTGTATTTATTACCATGGAAGAATAGAGAAACTTACCAACATCACTCATCATTGTACTACGTCCAAGAATATCATTTCCACGGGTTGGATATCCAGCAATCGACATAGTATGTGCATGGTCTGAACTAACAATTATTAATGTGTCCGCTCGGCTTGTAATTTCTGTAGCTAACCGTATGGCTTCTGCAAATTGAACGGTTTCGTCTAGAGCTTTTCGTGCTTTACTCTCGTGATGACCATGATCAATACGACCGCCTTCAACAAACAAAAAGTATCCTTTTGATTCTTTTTGCAAAACTCGTAAAGCAGCTGCTGTCATTTCAGCGAGTGTCGGCTCTTTATCGTGATCAGCTTCCAAATTATAGCTCATATGTGAGGGAGCAAATAAACCAAGCAAATAATCAGTGTTTTGATAATTCACATTATTTAATCCAGATTTATTAAATACGTATGTCGCTGAACCAATTTTTTTGCTGCGTTCCCATGTTTTTATTAAATTTTGTGCATCGAGTCTTTGACCAAAATTACCATCCTCATCTTTTGTGATATTTGGCAAAAACTTACTACGTCCACCGCCTAAAATAACTTTAAATTTATTTCCTGGTTCATTGTTTATCAGTTGACTGGCAATGTCCTGACAAATTTTTGGATCATTCTTAGCAGTAACCACATCAGCATCACACTCATAGTCCCGATGAGAAGTATGTGCAAAGGTACCAGATGGACTTGCATGTGTTACTCGTGTTGTTGTTACAATTCCTGTCCCTTTACCAGCATTTTGTGCCCATTTTGCAATAGACTCCACCTGATTCTCTCTTCTATTTTGTGCGTTACAGTCACTCATCTTAACTTCTCCAGAAACACCAATTGTACCAATATTTGCTTTAATCCCAGCTAAGTACGCAGTTGCTGTGCATGCTGAATCAGCCACTTGCGTATCAATGCAGTAAGTCTGCAATGACAACAAAAAAAAAAGAAACTTATTCCATGTTAAGAATCATTTATAAACAAAAAACCCAATGACCGATAAGCAAGATAATAAATTTTATTTTATTGATTTTATTCGTGTTAAGTTGATTCAATCAACTTTCTCACAACACTAGTCACAATTATCTTTGTTAGAAATTTTCTACCGGCAATTTATTATCTATTTCGATTAAAATTAATTTTTTCCAATTTGTATTCAATTTATGCAGCGACAATAGACTGGTTTTATGATTATTGGATTTATATATTAAGCTTCTTGATTAATAATATAGGTTAGTCACTTGGTTAATGCGGAAATTTATTTTCGTTTATATATTTTATAAAAGCCAGATTTTCTTTATTATTTTTTTTTTTGCAAAACTAAATTAACTAACAAAATTCTAAACATTTGTTCATTTAAATTAAATAACAAATGATTCAATTCATAAAATATTCAAAAACATATTTCAATTAAAATAAATATAAATATAATTATAATATTTTTTTTAATTATTTATTTATATAACTTCAATGTCACTGTTAATGACATAAAATAGTTTAACGAAATTGTAAAGTCATATTGCTATTGTCGAATATGTATAAACATTAATAAATCATAATTATTAATAAATCAGGGTTAAATGCATTTATTAAATATATCTTCTCTAAAACTATTTAATATTCTAATCGTAATTTAATTAAAAAATTATTTCGCCATATTATGTGTTTCATTCATGGTTTTTCTTTTTTGATTTTTTATATAACATAAAACATATATTTATATATACATATTTATACATATATATTTATATATATCAAATTAATAAAAGTAATAGACAATAATCACACGTGTTGACCTTTAATTAATAATTAAGGAAATATATGGTGTGAGGGCAATGAATTTGTGGAAAACGTGTTAAAACACTTGTTGTGTATGATCGTGACATCAAATATTTTCGTGATTTTTATTTATTTATGGAACAATATATTGCATAAATTTTAAAAATAAATCATTTTAATAAAATATTTTGAATGCATTAAAAAGAAAATGCAAATAGAAAATTAAAATTATATTAGGTTCGTTGTCTATTTTCTCTTCTAGATCCAAATCCAAGTTACTCATTATATAATAAATTCATCACTAATGTGTTATCTTACCTTAGCCAAGCCAACGTAAGGGAAATCTTCAAAATACAATCTTGACTCTTCTCCAGTATGTCCTTGCATTTGTCCTAAATAAATGCGACTGGCTGCTAATGTCGGTATTGACATACCATCACCCAAAAAGAATATAACATTCTTAGCAATATTGTGGTTTTGTTCTTTTAATAATTGTTCCCGAAGCTTTAATTGTGCCCCAATATTCCAATAATATGCGGTATTTTCTTGATTTTCATCCATAGCACTTGCTTGCCGCTTGTATCGGTCACTATATCTCAACGAGTCAAAGTCTGGTATATGATGCACTGAAAATAATATTTATCAATAAGTAAATTCAATGGCGAAATTAAATCTCTTTTTTCAAGATCATTCTTTATCAAACTTGGTATTATAGTAAAAAAATTGTTACGCGTAAACGATGCAGTTATCAGTGGCGTATCGTTTCACGTACGAAACGTGGATATAACAAAATCATGAATCGGTAAGATAATATAATATTGTATGTCAATAATTGACAATAAATTTATATAAGCAGTACATCTGTTAAATTAATATATAACAAATGTAATAATTGATTGTATCTCGATAAATGCACATACTTTAGTACAGTACATGCAATCGACAACTAACGATCTTTCACATTTAAATAAATGCATCCAATACAATTATTGATTTTCGACCTGGACTTGTCTAGGAATCTGCCTCGTAAATCGTTGACTGTCATTTTATTTTTATTTTGAAATTAAAGCTGCGAGGTGACATGGGCCTGTTTCAGTATGAGGCCTTGAGGACAATTTAAATAAGAGGATTTAATGTTTTTTTTTAGGAAATCAAAGTTTAATTATGATGAATTTAGCTTTTTAACACTTAATTCACTATATGATAATTTTAGAGTAGATAGAGAGTCCGTCAAGAAACTTTTCGCTCATAAATGTAACGCTTTTATCAAATCTCTAATGTTGTAACAGGTAAATATTATTAAACAATTATAATATTAATTATTATTTATCATTAGTAATTAAAATTAAAATTGCATACATCGTTAAAACTATCCATGAAACGCCACTGATTGTGCTAATTACATAATAAAACAATAGGAAATCAACAAAATTATATCAAAACATAGTAAAAATTAAAATGTTTCGTTTCACTTCTATTTATTTTTCTATTAATAAAATAATAATAATAATAATAATAATAATAAAATAGATGAAAACCTTTTGAATCACCAGATATGTAAAAATTTATCTATTATATATTTAAACATTATAAATTAACGTATTTTATGATAAAATATTTAAATAAATATCATGATATAAAAAAAAAAAAATAAGAAGAAAAATTAAAATTTTGTTAAAGAATGTAAAACAAATATTTTACAATACAACATAAAAATTAAATTAAATTAAATTATTTTATATGAATTTTAGATATTTTAAATAAATATTTTGTCAGTTGATTATAAATGTTATTAATTAAATTTAGCACACTTAAAATATAATTTATGAAAACGAATTTGTGAAAATATAAAAAAAAAAAAAAAACATATTTTAATTAACCATACGAACTGATGTTGGTTAAATGAAATAAATTTTCATGGTCCTATTATTAATCATCACCTGTACGTATGTACAAGTAGTGAAACGCATATTTAACTCATTAATTAATAAACTAAAATGCAAGAGTGTGTTAAACGGGATAAAAAACAATTCCAATATTTCTGAGGTTTTTTTTTTTTTTTTTTTTCAATTTTTTATTTACAATTTTACATATAATTGTCGCATAATTATTCCGTATTTGTTATGATTTCTGTATAATTAAACAAGAATATGTGAATAAAAACAAATTAAAATAAACTGTTTAATTATTATAACACTATGGTTGACTAATTACACTCACTTGCACTAACTTTAAAAGAATGAAAATTGATTAAAATATTGCATAATTAAAATAGTATTTATTAATATTATTTCTTTCTACTTTAATTGCATAAAATAATAATTATTATTATTATTATTATAATTATTATTATAAAATAATAATTTGACCGAAATAATTTTATTGAAATAAAAAAAAAAAAAAAATTAATTTCTTTTTTATTATTATTATTTATATTTTGTTGTTTTTTTTTTTTTTTTGTTTTCAATTTTTAATCAGTTTTTTGCACTAAAATTTAGAAACAATACATAAATAAACGAATAATAATAATAAAAAAAAAAGCAACCTTATATTGTGCATTATAATTTTTTATTAATATTATTATTTTATGATATCAAATTTTAACTTTTTAGATAATAAATTTAAATATTTTATGAAGATTTGATTTTAATTTTCAAGTTTTTCTTGTTTTTTTTTTTTTTTTTTACATATATATTTCTCGGTTTTAGTGATGGTTGTCAAATTTTTATCACTAATCCACTGTTATTTATTATTAATTAGTTTTGAATTTTAAAACTTTTTTTTTATTATCATCAAGGTAAGGATAAGATTTTTTTTTTTTTTCATATTAAAAAATTAATAGAAACACTTTCTTGCAACATTTAAAGCATGCTAATGAACTGATTAAATAAAAGACCAAAAAAAAAAAAAAACTTACTTTTAATATGATTTTCATTTGTGGCAATATATTTGCAATTAATAAAATTAATTACATTTAAATAAGTAAAAATTATTATAAAAATTTTCATTATAAAACAAATTTTAACAAACACTCAAATTAGAAATAAAAACACAAAACAGTAACAAAAAAACAATTTTTTTTTTTTTTTAAATTTATTAATTTTATTAATTTTAAGCGATGTGATCAAGTTAAAAGCTTGATTAATACTAATGAAAATGATTAAACAAACTATTGTATATATATTAGCGCAATAGGGGGCGACAAAGTATTGTTTTAAATTAATTATTCTCAAATAAAATAATAAATAATGTAATTTGTTAATTTAATTTCACTGATTACAGGTAATAAGGCAAGAACCAATTAATACACAGTCACTGATTGATTAAAATAGTTTTTAATATTTATAAATATTTTTTTATTTTTTTATAAATTGAATTAAAACTGTATCATTATCAAAAGAAAAAAACAGCATGTTAAAAACAGAAACAAAAACCAGCGTCGTGTCGTGTATTAATGTGTTAATTAATTTATTTATATTTTATATATCGCTAAAAATTTATTTGTTTGCCTAATTAATTTTTTTTTTTTTTTTCATTTTTCTTTTCTTTTCTTTTTTTGTTGTTGTTTATTATTCATTTTTAATTATTTTTGATAAACTTAATTTTATTATTTACGGTTTTATCTTATTGAATCAGGTTTTACAAATATTCTTTAAAAACAAAAATTTATTTTTTTTTATTGTTTTTACTATTTTACAATTAATTACAGTCAATTGTCAATATTTTGGGGTTATTAATCTTTATTGTAATTTTTAAAAATTTTTATTAGATTAATAAAATTTTATTTATTTTCTAATCAATAGTATAACAAGTCTTAATGACAAATAATTTAAAAAAAAATAAAAATATTTCAGTTAAATTTCACTAATTAGGGTGTGTTATACGCATGACATAATTTTAGTAATTATAGAAAAATTTTTGCAAAATTTCGTTTAAATTCGTTAAATTTTATTTTAATAATGTGTTAAAAAATAAAAAAATTCCATTTAAATAATTATTATAAATAAATATAATTGAATTTAAACAATTAAAAATAATTAATTATTATATTTCTAATTATTATATTTCTAATTATTATATAAATAGATACTACTGTGTAGGGTGATTCCCACGTTATTAATTAATTTAAATATTTGAAATTCATTAACATTTAATAACTTTGTTTGATTAAAAGTTTTTTATTTTTTATTTTAATTTATTTAATTAGGCTTGAATGTTTTTTATTGCTAATAAAAAAAGGGTAAATAACTAGGTGATTTTTAGCACAAAATCATTATAAAATATTCGTAATGCAGGTTTAATAAATGCAGAAGTTTTGATTATTACAACATTAACTGCATAATAAATATAATAATTTTATCATTATTATTATTATTTTTATAATTAAAATGCATATTACTAATACTATAAATGTTATCAAATATAGATTATCCTATGAAAACTTTAATGCGAGCTATAATTTAGCTATAATAATTAGTGAAGCTTTGCTAATTCAATTTTTGTTATCTAAATTTTTTTTTAAATAATAGATGGCAGTAAATACGAAAAGTTGAATATTATTCATTACTATAATTAATCATTTTTGTTTTTAATTGACCACCGTGTGACTTTGCAAATAAATAAAATTAATAAATATAATAAAAGATTTTTAAAAAGGGTGTAGGTTTTAATATTCATGTATCAACAGCCAACCTTTTAATAATAATAAAAATAGTCAACAGATAGGCAGAAACTTTTGAATGACTAATGAAGTATTTTATTTTTATCAAATAAAATGTGATAAAATAGCAAATACAACCTACAAGTCATGTTAAATGAATTGTTACTAATTTTTGAGCGATAAAAAAAAAACTTTTCCTGTTTACATAAATTGAAAAGATATTGTTTTTCTTATATTCCTTGCGAAAACTTTAAACTGCATGCGTCAAAAGATTCCCAATTTTCGATAATAATAATAATAAAAACGTTAGTAAAAATAAAATTTTCTTTCATAAAGTAAATCTTTTTTTTTTATGTGAGTTAAATTGTCGCTAGTGTCGTTAAAAGGACTGTTCGGTTTATTTTTTTACGTTTATTTCAAATAGGAAAATTCTTTTTTTATTTCTTTTCATTTTTTCTTTTTGTTTTTGTTTTTGTTATCTTGTTTAGGAGGAGAAAAAGAAATGAATAAAAAGGTGCGATCAGGTGAATAGAAATTTAGTTTCGTAAGGCAAATACCATAGATAACAACGATTAATAAATATTATTAAAACATTTAAAGCAACAAGTTGTGTTAGTTGTGTTACATTAAAGCGTTTAAATCAAGTGTTATTTCCGGTAGTTTTCTGGTTTATAAAATTTAAATTAAAAGTTTTCAGTTAAAAAATAATACTAATAAAACAATATGAAGGATTATTTAATTTTGATAAAACTTTTTGTTATTTTTTTAAGCGGTGGTAAGTTTTTAACACCTTATAAAATGAATTAAAACAGTTTTTCTTAGAAATTAAAAAAAATATATTAATTTAGGGATAAAAATCAGCAAATAAATAAAAATTACACTAATAGTTAGAATTTAGGTTTGAGGGTGGTTTAATGGGCAGTCAAACATATAAAATGCTTTACGAATACAAATTCGCGTATTTTGTCATTATTTATATTTTAAATATCATATTTCACATGAAATTTCGTTTTCGTTTTATTCTTATTATTAATTTAAAAAAAAAATAGAAATTTGGTGAAGAATTCCTTTCATGAAGGATATTAATAGGAGAAATTATGTGGTAATGGAAGTAATATTAACATTACATTGTTTTACCACATTGTTCCTGTTATTTTTGCCAAACCTATTTGTTTTAAATTTAACGAAATTATTTTATTGAATTATTTTATTTATTTATTTATTTATTAAAATGAAATTTAATTCTAATATTTCTCTATGGTTAAGAATTTATTTATAAAATTGTTAAAGGTGTACGTCATTAAAATATAATAATATGTAATTGTGTTTCTTTGATGTTATTTACGGTAATGACATGTTTTTCATAACATCATTTTGATACGGAATAATATGTCCAAAGTTAAATAATAATTAAAAAATCTGTAGAATAATTTATTAATTAACTTTTTTTTTATTATATTGAATAAGTGGTCGTAGCTAAGAATATTGACGTTTAATGAATGAATGAATTGTTTTGCTTTATTAAAAAACAATTTAAAAACCCATTTTTAGTTTAGTAAGGCCCCGTGCGAAACAATTTATTATGAAATAAACTATAAGAAAAACAGGAAGTTCACCAAAACTACTTGTTGTTTTTTAATTCCTTATATTTCTTTCCAGTCCATAAAAAATTACCAAAAATTTTTTAATTCTTCTTATTTATGTCTGAAAAATGAATTAATCTTAAAATACAAATTTTATAAAAAAAATTTTAAACTTTATACAGAAATATGATCTTCCGCAATAAATTAACAAATTTTCAATATTCGATACAAAAACAATCAAAAGTTAAAGGTTAACCAATTAATTATTATAAATATTTTTAGGATAATTAATAATTTATCACTTTATTATCGTTAAGTATTTTATTTTAATTTAAACTTTTACTTGTTATAGGAACTTCCGCCTTTTCAAACATAATTTTAATTGTTTTTATAATTATATTATTTATCTAATTCAACGTTGAACCAAATGAAAACATTTATTCTGGTGCAAAGAAATGTTTTTCTATACAAATATTATAATTATTGTCATAACTATTACTAAGTAGTATTATAAATGCAATTTTTATATATTTATGTTGAATTATGTTGACATTTTTCCACATATTAACGTTTGATAGCAAGTGAATAATTAATAAAAAATTCATCATTAAATTTTCTACAAAATATTCTAGCGAAATGAAATACTACAAAATAGTTATTACATAACATCTATACGTTGTTGAACTGAGAAGGTAGCAATATTATCAAATAAAAAAATAAAATGAAAAAAACCGACCTACACGATAATAAAATAGAATAATACAATAAAACAATAAATAAAACCTAATTCTTAATTGATTTTAATGATTGTATTTAATTTATTTATGATTAGTTTTTGATGGAATGGGATTTAGATTAGATTTGTTTTTGGTATTTTATTTCGTAAAAACGATATGAAAAAAAAAAAAAAAAAATAGAAGCAATGTCGACACTCAAATAAAACTTATTTACATTGTTGAATTCATTTATTAATTAATTAATTAATAGATTTGAGTTAAAATTAAATCAAATAGAAATGATTTTTTTTTTCTTTTTTTGTACTTGGTTAATAATAAAGTTTTCTTTTTGTATGTGATTGACTTAAGACCCAATCAATTATTTATTTGAAATCAATTAATAATTAATTATTTTTTATTACTTAATAAGGCCACTCTTTTATCTTAAACACAATTTGTACTTATTTATAGCAAATGTATGTACATATTTTATTAGGAATAAAACTTTTAATGACAAAAAAATATTTTTATTATTAAAATTTAAGTTAACTGTGATAATAATTATAATTGATTTCCTTAACGTAATTGTTTGTTTTTCTTTCATTTTCTTTTTTTGTTTTTTTTATTAGTTTTATCAGATGAAATAATAAATGATGACAATGATGAAAGAAATTTATTTGACGGAAATAACTCACCTAATAATAATGAAATGAATTTCCTTACTGTTGATAATGAAAATAATAATTATAATAAAAATAAACCTGATAGTGTTGGTGTTAATCAATTATTGGCGAATAATTTAAATAATGATTTTTATTATGCCGGCACTGGACACCATAAGAATAAAGATACGCTCAGAAATGTGAAACATATAAAAACGATAAATGATAATGAAATCCTTAATGATAATGTAGCAAGAAATGATAATATAAATATTGAAAAATTATACAATTATGATGATGAGGATTATAAAAATGAGGAAGATAAACGTAGTGCATTACGTACATTTGTTTCAAGACGTTCACAACGTGTAAAAGATAATGGACAACGACAATTTGTGCCGTCGATCAGTGTTGGTGAGTTTCACGGTACGAATTCTTTTCACTTTTTTTTTAATTAAATAAATATTTCTTATTCCTGAATTACAATTCCAACAATTAGGTCATATGTTTTCCTACTAACTACAAGCATATTTTCCTCAATATGTCATTCAACCAGTTATCATTTTTATATTCTAATAAATCAAAAAAACTTATTAATAATAGCAGATGTAAAAGAAAATTAATTTAAAAGTCACATAAATCAATCAAGCAAAATCGCAACACAACACAATAAATTATAAAATAATAATAAAAAAATGTTATCTACCTTGTTACCATTAATTGTTTTCTGTGTTATTTAATTTTTTAAGGAGCTTTGACTAATCTACGTGGATTTTTTGATAATTTAAAGAATAATTTGGAACTATTGCATTCAAAGCAATTATCTACTGATCAAATTAAATTATTGGAAGGTAAAAATGCTGTCGATCATCTAAAAAAAGGTATAAATATTATTTAATTATTTAAATTCGACGATTTAAATTGTTTTCTTGCAGAAATTTACGAAACTCCATACCATAAGCCAAGTGGAACTGCAGCGTTTCTACATGCAATCAGGTAGTTTATTAATTCTTTTTTTTATATATAAAAACATTAATACGCTGATTTTTTATTTATAATTTTTGAGAAGAACTTATCAACCATCACATCGAGTTAGAGCTTTGGTAGCAATGCAGCCAGATGCTTATCGTGGAACAAACTATTATGATCCAAACTACATGTGGTCAGGATTAGGAAAATAAAATGGCAACAAACTGGAAATAATAAAAATTATATAATACATTAAATAATCAATATTGAAACTGTTATAAATTATAATTGCAATAATAAATGTATAACTGAAAAAATTATAATAATTAAAAAAAAAAAATGAATTATCTCAAGATATAATAATGCATGTAAAATGTTATTTTATTTATTGTGTAATATAGAAGCAGAACAGAATTATAAAATATAAAAATTATTAATAAAATTAATGTGCAATAACCTTTTTAATTCAATATTTATTTATTTATTTATTTAGTTAATTAGTTTAACAAACAAAAAAAAATTTAATTATGAATTTAATAAAAATTGATTAATATTTCCCTGTATATTATGCAAATAAAATTTCCCACTGTTTCACTTAACGTTCAAATATGAAATTACCCAAATGTTAGCATATAAATTGTACTAAATATTAACGTTGCTAACTTCATGCTACATTATATAAATAAGAAAACATAAAAAAATTCTTATCCATTTATTGTCAAAAAGTGAAAAACATTAAAAATGAAAACACCAGAGTGTCAAAATTAGATTAAAGTAGAAAATACACAAGAGATATACATAAAATATTATAATAAAAATTGTATACTAAAGTGATTTAGTAAAACACAAAAAATAAAAATAATAATATTATTAAAAATAAAGAAGTATTTATTAAATAAAAAAATAAAATAAAATAAAATAATAACATAAATTACATTTATTTATAATCGAACTTAGATAGAATAATGTTTTTAATATTTTATTTAGTTAAAGTTGATCAATAAATTTTTAGCTAGACAAATTTATACTTAAAAACAAATAAAAAAAATTTATTTTTTCATTTAAACATAAGCACATTAAAAAAGCTGTTATATTATTAATCAATTTGAATATATAGTTTTTTCTTTTTTTTATTTATTTTTTTCTTTTAATCAAAAAAAAAAAAACGAATACCTAGTGTTCTGTTCATTGGCATATTACAATAAATTTTTGTTTCTATTAAAACGAAAATTATTAAATAAATTATTCGAAAATATTAAAAAAGAAGAAAAACATCAGAAATACATAATAACAATGTCGGGAAATGATGCAAATTTTATAATCTTTCCGAAAGTATCCGAATGTTCTTATGTATCTTGTTATTGGTAAGTAAATGCAACAAAAAATAAATAATAATATAAATAAAAAAAATAATTAGAATACATGATATAAACAATAAAAATACGGTAAAATTGTTAACAAAAAAAAATAAAAAGGCAAAAAGCTTTGAAAAGCTTATTACCTAAAAGTTTTCCGTTTTAACGTGTATTTGTGTGAGTGTGTATAATATATAAATATTATTTTCGGTGTATAAAACACTAAAGTGAATTTGTGTACATATTATGTGTCACTATCAACCACCATCTCTAACGATAGGATGAAATGTAACAAAAACAAAAATAAGAAAGAAAAACAAGTACAAAAACCAAAGAAAAGAAAGAAGAAAATAAATAAGAAAATTTCTTGACAGTGTGCTAGTTGTTAAGTTAACGGGAAAAAGCACTTTTCCTTAAAGGCATTTAACCGCCCAACTATGACAGACGGCTAAATTGTCTCACACCCTTGTTTATTCTATTTTTTTTTTTTTTTTATTTTCCTTCTGTTGTATTTATTTATTATTTTTTACTTTTGTACAATATCGTTCTCATCCTTTTCAAAGATACAGAAATGAAAAATGAAGAATACACCAAAGAAATACCAAGTCATAGTAGAAAATCTGATTAACACCAAAAATGAAAAACAAAACACATTGAAGAAAAAATAAGTTTAAAGAAGCATAAAATGATAAAATTAGGCCACAATAAAGTAAACCTAAACAACCTACCCATACAATAGTAAAAATAATATCCTTTTAACATTTTGTCTTTATCATTATTTCACTTTCTAAAGCTTATCTGTTTTTGGTGTTTTTATCTTCCTTTTAATGCATTCAAATTAGAATTCATTGAAGAACTGAAAACTCACTCATTTAGCAAACTATTTTCTACCATTGCTAACCGTCGAAAAAGAAAGTTAAAAAGGAATATTAACCAACGTACAGAATGTGTTAAAACACAAATAAATTAAATTAATTTATTGTTAACTAAAACTATATTATAAAAGTAAAAGAAACTTTTTTGAGAGCTCTTTTATTCGGTTGTTTATTCGATTCTTTTATTTAAATATCAGAATATGTATATACATGTAAAATCATTTATTAACTGAAATAATGATTTTTTTTTTAAAGCTATTATAAGAGTAGTAATAAGCTTTGATTAATTGTGTAGCTTATGATAAATGAAATTGTTAACTGTTGAAAGTCACGAAAAATCGCCATCACAATATAATTCTTTATCAAAATACAAAGATATATTGTTATTGCCACCTTTGTGTAGTAAACAAAAAAAAAAGACATTCCAAAATAAATAGGAAATCGTCATCAAGAAAATCTTCAACACTTCATATCTATTAAAAAATATAAAAATAAAGAAATCAATCAATAAAAGAATTGTTATCGTACGCATAATGATAAATGAAGAATTATAAATCTTGATTCATTTATCAGTGAATCAAAGGAATAAAAACAAAAAAAAAAAAAACTTTTTAATCAATAAAATATGTTAATTAAGTCAGAAAATAAGAATATTCAGATAGAGAAATGTGACAAATTTCCGCAACAGTCTGGCGACATAAAAATTCATTAAAATAAAATAAAATTCAAAATATTAAAGTATTCATTCATTTAGTTACTTAGCTTAATATATTGTAATTGTCTTAGACTTCTTTTTGTGGTTTTTTTTTTTATTTTTCTTGTTGCGGTATTTCATTGAACATAACAAAAACATAACAAATTTCATTCAATTATAATAATTAGCAAAATACTGAGAGAAAAGTACAAAGAGAATTAAAAAAATTGAAAACAGGATTTTTTTTTTTTGGGTATTTTTATGTCGAATTAAATTTAAAAAAAGTAACAAAAAAAAAAGGAGCAAGGCAACAATTAATATTCTTTTGCTGTCATTCTGTTTTTTTTTTTTTTTATAAAATTGTTTTTCTTTCTAGAAGGTGAGTTAAGCTTTTTCGTTTCATTGTTTTTATTTTCTTTTACGTTGTTTTCAATTTCCACAGTTGGTTGTTGTAAATTGTTGCTACTTTATTATGTGTGGTTTCTTTTATTTTTTATATTTTTTTGATAATTTTACAAACACAGGTAATAGTGGTTTTGGTGTTCATTTTTTTTTTTGTTTTGATATTTGGTTGATTAGATAATGACAAATCGACTAAAAAAACGTAACAAATAGTCAAAAGGCAGACATAGGGACCGACATAACGAATATAACACAATATAAATTTCTTGGTTTCATTAAGCTCGTTGGTTGTTTATGGTTACGGTAGAAATTGTTCACAAAGCTTAACATTATTATTGTTCAACGTTCGTGTTAAATTTTTCACTTGTATATACAAAAACAACAAATATAAATAAAATAAAAAGCTGACCCAAAAAAATAAAATAAAAATGATAAAAACAAAGAGAATAATAATAATAAAAAAAAAAAAAGAAAGAATCAAAAATTAGGTTGGTTAAAATAAGGGTGGTGATACATGTTACATTATTCCGACTTGACTGATCACTGTTTGGTGGCTGTTTATATTTTTTTTTCTTTTTTTTTTTGTTAATTATAACTAAAAGAAAAAAAGTTTTAAATTAATTATAAAAGAAACGAAGGACAATAATGTAAAGCTTTAATCTATTTATTAATTTAATTATTTCTTTAATAATAATAATAATAATAAAAATATTTGATTAATTTACTTGTTAAAAGCTTACACACCAAACTTTTATTATTTAATTTCTCTATTATTTTTTCCATTGTTGTTTTCCCTTTGCGAAAAGAAAAAAAAAATTTTTTTTTTCGCGTCGTCGTTATTTTCTTTAATTAAAATTATTTTATTATCGATTTATGTTATGTATGCGTTATGTATTGTGTTGCTTTGAATTTATAGCATTTATGTTTATTATTATGATGTATGGTTGAAAAGCTTGATAGGACACGATATATATATATCGTATATATATATATATATTTATATTACTGTTTAATTTCAATTGTAAAGCATATTTTCCTTGAAGCTTTTATATATAGCTATATATATATATAGCTATAGGTTTTTTCATATTTATTATTTTTACACACAAATGTGTAGTTTCAAGATTGCGACTGATTCTAAAAGTGTTTTTTGTTGTGGTTTTTGCTGCTTGTTACTTTTTTTGTTTTGTTATTTTTTTTTATTATTATTAGATGTTTGTATGGATGGTTTTTTGTTTTAATTTAATTACATTATTCTTTTTTGCCCTTACCCCATACTGCAGATACAAGTCGTGACCTAAATTATTCGTAGCCGGCAGTTCTAATAAACTCTTGGATATTTTCTTACCATGTTTGTGTTATTTTTTTTTATTTATTTTTTTTTTTAAATTCATTTTTAAAATGCAATTCTTTGTTTTATCATAATAAATTAGCTAGTCTATAAAATAAATAATATCAATAGTTACCCAATTAAAAAATTATGATTTTAGCGAAATGCATGGTTTTCTGGTTGAATAGTTTTTATTTGTGCTTGAGTTTTGAAGTATCCTCATGCATTTTTATTTTTCTACTTTGTTTTTGTTCTTTATTATGTTTTAGAATTTTTCATTAATTAATTAAATTAATATAATACTTTGAATGTTTAATGGCTTTATATGACTTGCCTGGTGGCAATCTTTCCTGTTTTATAATATTAAATTTTTAAATTATTTTTTTTTTTATGTATTATTCCTATAATTTTATTATTTCTATGATGATAAATGGGTATGAAATGGTGTTTACTTGTTTTAATTTTCTATTTTTTTTGTATTTCTACTTTAATTTCATATTGCACGACAAAAAAACATGCATTAAAGTTTTTTTTTTTAATGGTGCTTTATAATAAAATAAAAATAGTTGCTGTGCATATGGTCACCTTTTTGCCACGTATTATAAACAAGAAGGTGAAAAATAAAGAGAAATAATAATCACCCCAATTACTTCTTTTTTTTTTTATCAAACTCGTGATTATTATACATCATTTACCCTTCTTCTGCTTTATAGAAAAAAAAAAAAATTCTAATGTATTTTTTACATTTATTAAAGCTGAAACTTTTTTTTAGTTGTTATTATTATTATATATTTTTTTTTTTTGTTTTGAATCGAAGAAAATGAACACGAAAAATGGGTGAAAATGAAAGAAAAAAATATGTGTATGGGAAAATATATACGAATAATGATTATAATCTAAAATTATGTTTTAATGGGTTTGCTGGTGTAGTTGTTGTTTGTGGGTGGTATGTTCACATATTAACGTATATATATATCGAGTTAATCCTCGTGTGGATTAAGTTTTAATACCGGACACATTGGTTTTAAATATATACATATATGTATATATTTTTTTATTATATTTTTTTTTTCCCATTTTTATTGACGATTAAAGATTAAGTTTTTAAAATGTAAATTTTTTTTTTTTACGTCTATAAAAATTGGTTTTCTGACTGTATTATTATGTGTGTAGTTTTTTTTTTTTATATATATATAATCGCAAAATGAATTAACTTTCTAGCATTTTGATTCTTGTAATATTTTATATTTTCTGTCCCTTGTGTAAAACAGAAAATAAAAAAAAAAGAAATATATTGAAAGTCAATTATTTTCGATGAGTTTTGTTTGGTATAATAGATACTTTATTAAAAGTAAGTAATCGATATTTAATATCAGAGATCAGGAAACACTTTAAATGCGCTATATGCTTTACTTAAGTAAACAACAAAAGAAAATGGTGAAATAATAAAAACTAAATAATAAAATGTAAGATTTTCCATTCTAACCTAACCGTCTTAAATCTTCAAGTTTCTGATGAGAATATTAACCATTTTTCGCCCGTTTTATGTTATTAAAAATTTTTTATTATTATTTTTTTTTTTAAATTAACTAATCGATATCAGTGGGTAGAACAGAACGCATCTGTAAGTAAACAGTCTACTCTGGCCGTAAATTAGAATAATAAAATTATGAAAAGAAACACTCGAGAACTTCTGAAATAACGACTCTAACGACTACTTAAATATGCTTCAACTAGGTAATAAAATTTTTTGAACCAACATTACTTGAATATTTATTAAACTGAGGAAATTTCTTTAATCTTATATATATTTAAATATATATATTTTACGTTTAGATTGTATATATCCAATTAACCAATCCACAAAGTTCTTTTATTTTGGTTTTATTACACAAAAAAAAAAACTGTTTTGACTACATTTTTGTAGATTTAAAGCAAAATTAATGTTATTTATTACGCTTGCAGGTATTTTCAATGTTTTTTTTTTTTTTTTTTAACAAATCTAATTTATTTAAGTAAATTCACATTTTTAAATCTTAATCAAGATATATTTTCTGTGATTTGCTTTATTTGTTTTTCGTAAAGCTCTCGGTCACACATGGTAGAAAATAATCATTTTTGGTAGATAATTCTAATTTTTTTTCCTTTTTTTTTTCTATGTCCATGCAAAATCTCATTAAAAAATATATTAGACTAACTGCGGAGTTTTTTCTATAGTTTGCTTGTTTTTTTTTTCTTTTTTATTATTAAAAAATGACTGCAGTGAAAATTAACTTGTTGTATTTTGTTTGTTTCGCTTTTGGTTCTGTTTTGCTACGAAAAAAAAAGAAGTAGAAAAAAAAAACAGTCCATAAAGCCATTAAAGAACTCTCTGAGTCATGTAGCAGCATATAAATTTGTAGATCTTTACTTAATTCTATTAAATTTATAATAAAATATTTGTTATTTTTTGTTTTTGTTTTTTTTTTTATGATTTTATATCAATAAACAAAACAATAAAATTAAATACAACAAAATAAACATAAAAAACAGAGAAATGCAATTAAGAATAAATATTTTATTACATATTTCTTATTCGTTTCTCTCTCACTCTTCTGTTATTTAAGTCAATTCTTTAATTTTTCTATCATTACATTCTTATATCTTATATCTTTCTATATATTTTTACACTATTAATTAAATTATTTAATTAACCTAAAAAATCAACCTTTGTTACCTTATACTAGGATAATATAAATATTGTCTAGAAAAATCAACTTTTAATGATGGTTTCGCTTTCTTAATTCTTCATAATCTTTTATTCTAATTAGATGAAGCAACATATATTTTCTTCTTTTCGTAATCTAATCCAGATGATGAAAATTAAAAGTATAACAAAAAAAAAATAGAAAATGTGAATTATCAAAATTTCCTTATCACCTATCTTACATAAAATAATCTCTTATTGTCATCTTATTTACTTATTTATTCTTTATTTTAATTGCAAATAAATTAATAAAGTTAATATAAATTCAAGAATTTGATGATTTTTTTATTTTTTTTTTGTTTCCTCTCATCTATTTTATCTTTCTGTGTGAATAAAATTAAAATATACAATCTATAATTAATTTATTCCAATTTTGTTCTATTTTATACAAAATTGTTTAGAAAAAAAAAATAAATAAATAAATAAAGATAAATGGAAAGGAATTTCGCTTCTTCTTTATTTTAAATTAATAAATTAAATTTAAACGAACGATAAAACGAACAAGTTGTTTTGTATTAAAATTGGGGAATGTGAAGCTTTTTTTTTTTTTTTATTAATTTTCTTTTCGAAAACTTTTTGGAAATTATTTGACAAAACATGAAAGGAGCTATTTATTATAAATAAAACAGCATATATAGAAGTTCAAAGAATTTAGTAAAAGGGGTTGTGTTTGTAGTTAAATTGAGCTTTTATTGTTTATTGATTATTCTTTAATGTTATAATCCATCAATCTTACTTAAAAAATAAGCAGCAATTATATGTTGTCTACTAATTTTCCTGTTTTTTTTTTATTTAAAAATAAATGTTAATTTTCGTTAAAAATTTTTATTTTTTTATTTAATAGTTTTAATAATAAAATAAAAATTCATCATCAACATTTATTCATCAATGTTTAGTATGTATTTTCATTTAATTTTATGTAGCCGCATTGTCAACACCCTAAAATAATATTATAATAACAACATAGCATAACAAAAGTACACAAAATATTCCGCAGTCATTTTCAGTTTCTCATATATTTTTTTTTTGTTTATATTTCTTCTCGTTTTATCTTTATTGATATTTTGTATGTTTTTATTTATTTTTTTTTTTTTATTATTACTATCATTATTGAAATTTAATGGTCTTTTTTTTTTGTTGTATTTCTTTCATTTTTCTTACAAAAAAAAAAAAAAATAGTGAAGAAAATGTATGGAAATTATGTGAACAAGTTAAAAAAACACGACCAAATGAATTAACAAAATCTTATGCTGTATTTGTATCAAATGAGGGACGAACAGTACCACTTTGGCGACAAAAAGCTGGCCGTGGTGATGATAAAGTTGTTATATGGGTATGTTTTACTTTTAAATATTTTTTTTTTTTATTGATTGTAATTTATGTTGAATTTATTTATTTTTGTAGGATTATCATGTTTTTTTTATGCATAATCCATCACCGAATCGAGTACTAGTTTTTGATTTAGATACAACATTACCATTTCCCACGTATTTTCATAAATATGTAACAGAAACATTTCGCTCAGATTTGGCATTACGACCAGAACATCATAGGTAAAAACAATTTATATATATTTTTTAATTAAAATTATAATTATTATTTATTAAATATTTTTGATTATTTTGTTTGATACCGAAAGTGTTATTTGTTGTTTGCATTTGAATACGTAAACAGTAGAGACGGGTTACATATGCCTACATACATATATACTTATAACAACATATGCTGGTTTTAAATATAAAAATAAATAATTGTTTTATATAAATGTAATAACATTTAAAGTTTACCTTATTTAATGTCGTGAAATTTGATTAATAATTTTGTTTTTTTTTTACTAAGAAAAATATTTGTAATAATTAAACAAATAAAAGTTTATTAAGTTTAAAATTAATTTTTTTTTATAATTCAATCGCAACTCTACTGTTTAAAAATACATATTTATTTTAATAATTACTTGTTTGTTTGTTTGTTTTGATTTAGTTTTATTTTATTTAACTTTATTAACCATATTTTATTTTTCATTTTTGTTGTGTCTCATTTTAAATTGATAACCAAAAAAAAAAAAATTCTTTAATGTGTTAGATTCTTTCGTGTTATCCCAGCCGAAACATATTTAACTGAATTTTCATCAGATAGAAGACATATGCGTCGACCAGATGGTAGCTGGATTAAACCACCACCACCATATCCACCAATATCAAATAATTGTTTGTATTTTTATTTTATCTTTTATTTATTATGTACTCACTCGATGCTTTACTTTTTATTCCTCATCCTTTACTTTAAAATTTATTTATTTTTTATTATTAATCAATTAGAATTACTGACAAGTTGAAATTTAATAATAATTATAAAATCGATATAAAATAGATTTGTTTGGTTGTGGCTGTTGTTTATTTTTGTTTATTTTGTGTGTGTGCTTCATTGTTTTGCAAAGACAAAAACAGTTTAAAAAAAAAAATAAATATACTAATAACTGTTGTATATAAATGAAGTGTAGAAAAATGAATTTTTTATATTAATCTATATTCATGTTAGATTTCATCCCTTAGGGATATCTATAAAACTTTATCAATGAATAACAAAGTAAATAACTTTTCATTGCAAAAAAAATAAAGAAAAAACACTAAACTAAAATAAAATAAAATAAATTTTAATGTTGAAGCTTTTCCATTATTATTTAAAAATATTTTTTTTTGTTGTTTTCATTAAATTATTTAACTTTGATTTTATTTTGTTATTCCTAATAATTTTAATTCATTATTCATAAATAATTTTTATATATTTTTATTATTTTATTTGAAATTGATGTTTGTTTTGAATTTTTTTTTTGTAAACTTTGTAGTTGCTAATATCAATATTTCCTTTTATTTAAATTATTATTTATTTGTTGTTTAATATGTTAAAATCTCTAACCTATTGTGTTTGTTTATATTGTTAAATTTCAACTAAGCATAAATTGATTATTTTCATGTTTTTAAATTTTAAATAAATTTTCTTTCACTTAATCAACATCAATTAAAATTTGCAGTACACCTTTTTATATTAATCGAATAAAAAGATTAAATTCTTAATTAAATTAAATTTATTGATTATTTATTTATTAGCAAACCCACACAGTTTGGATGATTTTATTTGTACGACAGAAGGTAAAGGACCCGGAAATGTTTATAGTTTATCACAGTTTGTTCAAACATTTTATAAACCACCAAATATAGCACAAAATTAATATAAAGAGACAACAACAATAAATAAAATTAATAATTATAAAATAATTAAATAAAAAAGCAAAAAAAAAAAAAAATTTTAATACAAAATTTTTATCAAATTAATTTTTAAGAAATAAATATTCTTTGTTGCTTCCTTCCTCTTTAAATGTATTTATTATTTTAAATTATTGAAAAAATACCTTAAAATACAAAGAAAAAAAAAAGAAACGTTTATGTGTCTATTCATAATATTATGTAATTAATAAAATAATGTTGTTTACTAGTTTTGTTATTTATTTTTTTTTTAAAGTAAATTTTTCTTTTTGTATAAATTATATAAAAATCTTAATTAATTAATTTTTTTTTTTTTAATTATAAAATATACAATCAATTTGATATTAATGAGCGTCCATTTGTATCGTTAAAGAAAATTTTTACTTAAAAGAAATAATTAATAATTTTAAATAAAATTAGTTAAAAAATTTATATTGAATTATAAACAAAAAAAAAAAAAAAAAACCAAACAGTCAAAATATAATAATTAAATTATATACATATATGTATATAAAAAAAAAAAATTTAACTAAAACAAATTTACTCTACAATTTTTGTTGTGTTCATTTAAGTACTTAAATTAAAAACTTTTTCTAATTATTTTCAATTCTAAATTAAAAAGCAGAGAAAAAATTAAGAAAACTTGTGATATTTTTTTTTTTTTTCAACTTTGATTTTACTCTAACTTTTATGTACCTTTATTTTATAAATTATATATATTATTTAGTTTCTAAGTCACTTAACTTAGATATAAGTTGTTTTTTTAATTTTTTTTTTTTTTTTTAATATTTTCAATTATTAAATAGTTGAGACGGACTGGTTTTAATTAATAAATAATTAAGTTACTGTGGTAAAGTTTATTTCATGATTTTCCTTTTTTTTATATAGTGATTATATCTCTTATAATGTCGACGTATATACTCGTAATTTATTATGGAATACATATTTCTAGTCATCTATATTTAAATTTAAGAAAAATAAAAAAATAAAATTCAATGTATGTCCATAAGTAATTGGTTAAAATTAAAGAAATTCCAATGGAATAATTTGAAGAGACGTCGTTAATATTAAACGGTAAACAACTTTCGATCAATAAGAGAAATAATAAGAATTAAAAAATAATAAAATATTTAATCCAGTAAACAGGAAAAGAAACGAATTTTTTTTTGCACAATATAAAAAATAAATTAGAGAAAAGCACGAACTTTACCACTGTAATTTAGACTTAACTTAATAAAAACAAATCAATAATTAAAAATGGTTTCATTAAAACAAAACAAAGATTAATAGACGTAAAAGAATAAAGAATTATAAAAGCAAACAGTATATAAAAAAGAAAAAAGTAATATAAATCAAATTAATTAAATTAAATACAAAAAATAAAATTACAAATTACGATAACAATTTATAAAAGCACATTTAATATAGCATGGAAAAGGTAGATGGATATATTGGTAAATTGATTTTAAACAATTTTCAACTTTAAAGTTAAATTACTGAGAAATAATGGATAAAAACAAGGAAAAATATATTAGCAAAAGCACAAGAGAATAACAAAAAAATAATAATAAAAATTATTATAAATAAATAAAAGTACAACGAGGTGGTTTTCATTGTTTAACTGGTTTTTATATTTTGCCCAAACCTTTTAATGTTTTATTTAATGTACGGCAAACAACAACAAACGCAAGAGCAGACAAAATAAAATAAAAAAAAAAACAATGTGATAAGGATAAAGGATAAAATAACAACAAAAATCACCTCAACAATCAATTTTGTAACTTTTTTTTTTTTTGCTTGGGTTTTATTATTATTTTTTTTTTTTTCATTAATTTGCCCCAAACATCAACAAACACAATAATAAAAAAAAAGGTCACTGGTTAAAAACGAAGAGAAGTAAAATTATTTTGAGTAACCCCACGGTTCAAATTAATTCAATGTTGCTTTGCGGAAAAATGAAAAGAAAAAGTTAACTTTAGTGAAAGTAACCAAAAGTATCAGGAACATAATGTTGACATATTTTCCTCAACTGTGATTTTACTTAAAACATAAATTAAATTAAATATACAAAATTAATAAAGAAAAATAAATTCTGAACTTCTGTTTAAAAAAAAAAAAACAGAAAATTAAAAACAAATTCCAACAGAAAAGTTGGATAAAGTTGAAGAATTTGTTCTTGTGACTCATTCCTTATTTTCTTTTTTATTATTTTTTGTATGAAAAAAGGTTGGAAATTACAGGTGTGAAAAATGAATGAATTTTGTGTTAACCGCATAAAGTGTTTTTCTCTTTTTACTTTACTCTTACTCGGTTTTCAATTTATTTATTAATGAATATTTATGATTCTTATTATTATCCAAATTATTGTGCGGTTAATTAATTTTTCAACTTCCGCTTCAATAATTATTCGCTCTTTTTATTCAAAGTAACTGAAAAATCTTTAAATTATTTAATTTTGAAAATGATTGCCGCCTTTTTTTGTTAATGATTTTTCATGATTGGAAATACAAAATCACTTTTGCAATGTATTTAAATATATGTCAAGTGGAAAGAATTATACGATAAAAGTTTATCCTTTGAATAGGGTTATTGTCAAAAATTTAATAGTGATTAAATATAAAAATATCATGATAAATATTTATATTCTATAATCAAAACTATATTGGACGTTTTAATATTATTGTTGAACAATAAACGATAATAAATTTCATTATGTAGAATAATGACTCGTTTTAAATCATATAACGCAGTTTGAACCATTAACAACGAATAAATTGGAAATAATTCTATGATTGTTATCCATTATTGCCACTTTAATAACATATTATGGCTCTAAATGAAAAAAAAATTAAAAATTATTTAGTAAAACTTTCCCTTTTCCATGAAGAAATATTGAAATCTATGCACTTAAATGAAAATAATTAAACTGTAACCAAAATCATTTCTAACTTTAATTAAATTATTAAATATTTATATTAACAACAAAAAAAAAAAAGTAAAAATACCAAAAGAAAAAACAACGAGACTTATTTACATTTTATTTATTTGTGTCAAAGTTTAATTTTCTTTTATTTAATTATTAAAATAAATTTATAATCTTGTTAAGCTTTACGAGTCTAATTATTATATAATAAACACAAATAATTCAATTTGATTAATTTTGTGTTATTTATCGTAAAAAAAAAACTTTGTTTTCTTCTTCTGCATATATTAACTTAAAAAAAACTGTTGTTTTGCCTTTAAAGTATAATAAAAAGCAATAAATTAATAAAAAAAACTATACCTAATTCAAAATAAATAATTTTTTTTAAAAAACAATTCCTTCTTAATGTCTATTTTAAGCTACGGCTAATCTCTTTGTCCTTAAAATAATATTTATATTAAAATGCTAACAATAACAAATTTATTTTTTATAAATTAAAAATAAAAATTAATCATTTTACTACTATATTCAACCAGAATTAAATAAAATAAAAAAAAAAAAGAAGTTAAAATCAAGGCACTAAATTTAAGACATAAATTTTATTCAATAAAAATTTAATTAGATAATTCAGATCAATTCAAAATTAACTTTATATTTATAAAGAATGAAGAAAAATGTTTTAAAATAAAATTCAATTTGATAATGAAATTTTAATCTTTATGCATTAATATAATATACATTAATTAAAAAAAAAATATATATATATATACATATACTTTATATATATTTAAAGGCAACTACTTTTATCACAAAATAAATAAGATAAGCTGATATAAATAAAAAATAAAAACACTTTATTACCTCTTAAATAATTAATCTTTTATTAATAAAATTATATTTAATGTTAAATAATTTATTCCTATTTATATACAATTTTATTTGAATTCAAAATTAATAATAAAAAAAAAAATTAAATAAATATTAACAATGAAACGAAAACAACAACTTTTGATCAACATTTTTAATATTAATATTTTTATTTATTATTTGTTAATTTTTTTTTTTTTTTTTTTTAATAATAATTAAATTAAAATTCAACTGATTAAAAACTTTTTTTTTTGAAAAGTATTTTCTCATTTATTTAACGAAATTGATAATAATAATAATAAAAAAAAAATTAAAGTAGTTGGTGAAGTTATTTGCTAATGTAACATTGCTAACGATAATTACAATAAAATTGATTATTTATATTCACCACATAATATTTTTTTTTTTTTGTGTAATCGAATGAAAAGTATTGTGGTGAATATTTAGCAAAGTAACGAACCAAATGTGTAATATTTTTTAAATTTTAAAAAAGCTTTCTAAAACAAATTTACAGGACTAATTATATATGTACTTAACTTAAACATATCTATTATTAAAATTATTCAATTAGATAAAAGAATTTAACGTAATTATTACACATGTTTTGTTTACATTGAGAAAATACTACGTTTATTATTAAGTGAATTTACATAAATTATTGTCCAAATATTATTTTTAAACTACAGTAGTTTTGTCCTTAAATTTTCATTTATTTAAATGTTAGATAAAAAAAACAAATTTAATAAATTTAAATAACTTTCTTTTAGTCAAGAAGTTGTTACTGAAAAACTGATTTTGTTAATAAACTATAATAATAATGATTTTACTAAAAACACTTAAATTTAATTAAATATTTATCTATTGTCAATTTAATTCTTCCTTCTTGCTTAAAAATGAAAAAATTAAATAAATATATCTTTAAACTATTTCCAGCTAATTTTTTTTTAGCTTTATGGGCTAATAAAATCTTTTTACATATTTTTATGAAAAACTAAATCACTAACTTTGTTATTCATATATTGTTAATTATTAAATTAATTAAATTAAAAAAAAAAAAAAACGAAAACTATTTTGAATTCATTTTTAATTTTTAAGTGTTTTTAAAACTTTTTATTAAAATTATAAAAAATCAAATCTATACAATTTTTAACATATTATAAATTAGATTTTAAAATTTAATTATATAAATTAAAAAAAAAACTATTACTATTAATATTATTAATAAATATTACACACTATAATAATATAATAAAATTAAATAATAAACGTGTTATAAGGGATAATTAAATAATAAACTAAAAAAAAAGAAAAGAAAATTAAAAACACATCAATATATAAATTTAAATTTAAAAACTAATTAAAAAATTTATAAACTCTATGCATTTTATTAAATTATAATTTTTAAAATAAGAATTAATTAAAAAATGTTTTTTAAAAAATTATTAAAAATTATTTTGTAAATTTTGCATAAAAGATAAAAACAATGTTAACATTTACATCTAGCTAAAATAATTAATAAATACAAAATAAATTATAACAAAAATTTAATTAATTATTTATTAAAATATTTATTACATAAAACCTATTATTAATTAAATAAATATAAAATGATAATTAATATCATATAAAAATAATAATAATAATAATTATAATTATAATCGTATTCTGTTAATAAGCACAATAAAATGCAACAAATTATCAAATCATATAAATGTGTTAAAGCAAACTTATTTTATAAATTCAAAATTATAATTCGCTTATTTTTTATTATTTTTGCAATTATTACAATCACAAAATACTTATTTAATTTTAATTTTTCCAATTAACAAGTTTATTGAAATTTTTTTGACATAGAAAAAGGAATAAAAAAAAAATAGTTAATTATATTATTAAATACGATGTTAAAAAAAAAAAATAATAAAATGTTTTGTGGTTGACATAAAAAAGTTGTGAAAACTTTTGATATTTCATCTTATTAAATAAAATAATTTATTATTTTTAGAGATGAGTATGCTGTTGATGATTTTATTAACGTTTTTTTTTTATATTATTATTTTCTTTGTCATAAGATTATTATTATTCTTACAACGAATTCGGAAAGTTTGTTTTAACACTTTCATAGCAGAAAGATTTTCGTTTTTTTTTTTTTCTTAATTTTATAATTATTCTAGTTTAATCAAATTAAACCTAACATCGCGTAATAACGAAATTTATGTTTAACCTTGAACCTCGAAAAAAGTAAGCTCTCTTCAAGTTGTTTATGTTAAATAAAAAAAGGTTTTACTATTAGATACAATTTTTATTTATTTCCTAACTTTTTAAAGTGCTTTTTTTGTTCATTATTAATGATGTTTTAGAATATTCGTTCTCTAATATCTGTTATTACCTATTATAATCAAGCATTAATTGTTTCGAGTTTATTTTATGAATTTAAGTTCACTTGAGGTTTTTTATACTGAACATAAAAAAAAATAATAAAATTATAATAATAATAACACTTGAAGCGAAAATATTACTTCAGGCATCTATGTTTGACGTGCTTTTAAATATTTTGCCAATTAACTGTTTATTTGTAAAATTTATTTTTTTATTTTGGTGTGTATCCATTCTTTGATTATTCGTACATTTTTTAAAACATAAATTGAAATAATCATTAATTTTAATCATCTTGAACCATGAATAATAATGTAAATTTGCTGTAAAGTTCAATTATTTCCAATCTAGCATATAAAAATTACAAATTAATCTAATGTTTAATTAATATAAGTATTATAATAAAAAAGATTTATTTAACCTTTTACAATAATAACAAATGCTTTTCTGTCAGCAGAAAAGGTTAATAAATTAATGCGAATACAAGGAAATAATTTTCTTTATGCCAATTCTCGCACTAATTGTGTCTCCACTAATCACGACTTTCAACCAAATGCAAAGTAAAGAAAAAAAAAACTTTTTTTTATTGTTTTGATCTAAAAAATGATCGTTCTTTAATAAAAAAAAAAAATATATTTAAATAATAATTATTAAATTATCATACAAAAATGCATACAAAATAAAATTTTAAATATATATATAAAAAAAAAAGAAAGAAATATGTATAATTCAATATTTGTGATGTAGTTGTTGTTTACTGTAGTATTTTGTAAAATGTTGAAAATTAAAAATAAAAGGAAAATGATTAAATAAAATAAACAAAAAATAAAAAAATTTATTAAAATTATATATGCAAAAGCAAGTAATTTGTTATTAACAAAAAAAAAAAAAAAAAATAATAATAATAATAAGAAAAGAAGAGTAAAAAAAGTTGCAACTTTTTCAATTGACTGAAAAAAAAAAAAAATAATTATATAACTAAATTAAACGAGAAAACTATTGAGAATGATAATAAAGAATCATCGATTATTTTTTATTTATAATAATGAAAAAAGAAGAAAAATTAAAAAAAAAAAAAAAATAACAATAATAATATTTAGCTTTTTGCTCAAAATGATGCTGTACAATTTTATTTATTCAAAGAAAATAATAATAATAAGGGTTTTGATGTTTTTCTAATTGTTTTAAAAATTACAAAATTTGTACAGCAAATGCTTTAAAAGATAAATTATTTTTATTATTATTATTATTATTAAAAAAAAAATTAGACAAAACAACAAAAAATTAAAGAAACAAATAAAAATCGTATACACAGCAAAAATATAATTTTTAATTTATTTTAATTATTAGTTATTGAGTGTTTAATTACCCAATCAGCATAGATAATTACTTTTAAGAAAGGAATTTAATTAACTTAACCTAAATGTTATTGATTTAAAAATGATTAATAATTGAAAACAGACGCGATTTTAGACATTTAACAAAAATTACTTTCTCATTGTTGACATAAGTAGGGATGTTGGAATTTTTTCTAAGGTAATGTATATTTAATTTCTTTTTATACTGCTCAGATTTACTGTAAGTACTAATTGCTTAAAGTTTAAAGTAATTCAAAAAGCACATATTGTATTATTATTATTAATACTTTTTGTGCAGATAAAATAATAATTATCAAGGATTTTGATAAACAAAACGATTCGTAAATGAGCTTGAATTATTTACCTTAAGTTTGTTTAGAAAGTGATTATCTAATTAAGTTAAGGTTGTTAAATTTTTATTGAGCTTTGATGAAAATTTGTGTTTCTACTTCTTCTTCTTCATCTTTTTCTTATAAAAGGTTAATTTCAACATATTATTGACAGCGAATAAGATAATTAAGACGCAAAAATTTTAATAAATTATTTATTTATTTAAGTTAAGCTTTTGTTTTTGTTTTCGGTTTTTTTTTTTCAAGAAGATTTATAATATTTACTTTAGTTTTAAGCATGACAATACAGTTTATGATTGAAAATTTCCTTATAGAAGTGGTCAATGCGACATTAACGTAAATAATAATAATAGACTTTCATTCAAAATCAATATAAAAATCAATTAAACATTAACAATTAACCTATTTTAGATAATTATTTGAATCTTATAAATAAAGTACAATTTAAATATGTATTAGATTCAATAATTAAATAACTATATAAACATTAATGGTAATAGAAATGGTTAAAAACAAAACAAAACAAAAGAGATTTATTTAATTAAATAAATAAACATTTTTTATGTAGAATATAATAGAAAATTATCTAATCATTTCCTTTTCGGTAATAAAATGACCTTAAGTGTGTAGCGCATGTCAAAATTATCAACAAAAAAAAAAAACCAAAACCAATTGAACATATTTTTACTTATTTTCTATTTCAATCAATTACTTTTAAATGAATTAATTTACAAAACAAAACAAAACAAAAAAAAATATAAAACAATTTATAAAGAATTTTATTGTTATCGCTAAAATATTTATAAAATTCATCGATTTGCTTTCATTTCTGTTGTATTTTTATTCTATTAATTAAACATTAAGCCTTTTTTAATGATATCAGTTTATTAAAATGGTAAATAAATTAAATTTTAATTAAATAAATACCTTCATACAAAAACAAATACAATAAATTTACATGTTTTTGTTTTTATTATGGTTATTGGTGTTTGATTTTTCCACCAATTGATATCGCCTTAAGTTTGTTTTATTTAATGTATTTCAAAAAAAAAAAAAACTTAATGCAGAATTTATTTAATTAACAATAATTTTATTTTATTGAATAATTGATAATTTATTGTTTATATAAAATAATAATTATTATGCAAAACTTATGTAAACAGAAAATTTTGAAAAATTTTATAAAATGCGTTGCAATCATTTAAGCTACTAAATGGAGTGTGCTAAGACCAGGGATGTGGTGTCGTCAACAATAGGATTTCGATCCGCCTAAAACTCAAGAAGTTTTTAAAAACCCAGCTTCGAATTCGACTACATAATGTTTTTATTCTTCGTTGTTACAGATTGTTATTTTATATGATACTGAGTGATAATCCTTATCACAAAGTAACGGAGCTAATTTGCCGACATTATTCTAACGGCTAAAGGCTCTTAACATATGAGACCATCTGATGAAATAAGTTAGGTACGAGAATAGTATACCGACATCGCAATAAAAGCCAGGCTCTACCATATCTCCCAGTGAATTATTCTGTGATTCTTAATTAATGGACTTTTTAATTTTTTTAATCAACAAATCATTTCCCTGATAGTATCTTATTAAAAGTTAAAAATATTGTCGGTAACAATTTATTTGTTTTAATTTATCGATTTCACAACTCTGATTGAAGCACACAAAAGATAAATCCTTTTAGCATATTGTGTTAATAGTAAGAAAAATAACAAAAAATTTATTAATGATGGTAAACACAAATATTAAAAAATAATTTAAAAAAAATTATTTATCAGATTTTTTTATTGTTTTTCACCGTTTTTATTTGTTTATTATTTTTGTTTTTTTTATTGCTTTCATATGCTCAATGACGTAGATAAGGTAACTTTATTCCAATTTAATTCTAAGGTGCTGTTGTCATTAATTTAATAAAAAAAATAATAATATAAATAAACTTGTCTATTTAATATCCATATATTAATTTAATTATATTTTCGTTTCATTAAAATATGCTAATTGCCATTAAATCAATTTTTTTTTTAATACACAACTCAATAAAAAAAAAAAAAAAATCAAATGTGAGAACTATAAGTTCAAAATTGAAATAATTCACCATAATTTTGACGTCATTGCTCTTGTTGATGTTGTCTTGTTTAATGTATCAAAAAAGCAATTTAACATGATTCGGCAACAACAATCATAATAACAACAACAGAAAAAAAGGAAAACGAAAAAAAAAAAAAATTAAATAAAATTTTGCACCAGCTTAACTTTTGCCACAAAAGTTCAGTACATGAAAAGACGTCATTTGCTTAATTTAAAAAAAAAAAAAATTAAAAGATTTATTTATTTTTAGATTATAATTGGAAAAGTATCTGAAAAACCGTATAATCATAATTTTTTTTTTCATGCTAGCTTCTTATTGTCCATTTTATGAAAACCGAAAAATAGAAAAGATAGATGAATAAATTTAGCGCACAATAAGACGCAATTTCTTTCCATTATTATTATTATTGAAAGCTACAAGCAAAAAAAGTTAAAAAGAAATAAAAATTAAGTACAAATTGAAGTTCAAATAGGAATAATAAAGAAGCTGAGCTCAACTTTAATAATAATAATAAAAAAAAAAATATGATGAAATAGTGTAAATAAAGCAAGAAACAACATTGCCAAGTTCGTCAAGTTCACGTGTACTAAGATTTCGTTGGTGAATGACTTGGCATCGTTATGAAGCTTCTTTTTTTTTAAATTAAATAAATAAAAATAATATTGCGACGTAATATTAAATATACAAGAGAAAATGATAAGATTTCCTAATTTTCAATAAGAAATTTTCCTAATTTATTTACTTTTCATTAAATAATCGAGGACATATGGTTTTTTTTTTTTTTTTTTTTTAAGTTTGTTTCTTAAAAGCTCATCCATTAGGGAAAGTTGGAAGTGTATGGGCACTTAAACAAATTTATAAAAGTACCTTTGTGATGATTTTAAGGTAATTATGGTCAAAACCACCGATCGGAGAAAGGTGAAAATAAGCATTTGTGTCAAGGATTGTCAAAATTAGTGAAACGTTGATTGATTGATTGATTGATTGAATTTCAAAGTTTCTTTCTATTTTGTTTTTTTTTTTTTATTTATATATTATTATATGAAAATCAAAAGCACAAACAAATTATTAATAATGTCAATGTCAAGGTGTAAGGAACTTAATTTTTTTCACTATTTACTTTTCAGGTAAGTAATCACATGCAATTATATCGCTTCTATTTGATCTCTAAGTACAAATCGCGTGAATTTTGAATACAAAAAAATATATATATAATAAGAAAAATTATTTTAGTGGGTACGTGTGTAATTTGTTTAATTTAAGCTAATTAATTTTTATTTATTTATTTTTTTTATTTTATTTTCTATCCGGGATGTAATTGTAAATAATTTAGATCAGAGGTCATTTAATTGAAATAAAACGAAATTTGTCATTTAAATTATTAGAATAATTAGTTTTGTAAATAAGTTCCTGTCATAGAAATTGTGGTCGGCAATTTTTCTTTAATTAAGGCATTTCTTTGTTTTTACCCCTTTTCAAAACCATTTTTATTTTTATTCAGCTTTTAAAGTTTACACTTTTAGGGTTTTTAAAACAAAGTTTACGTGTAAATATCATGCAAATTTGGGTTTGGCTTTTGGAATTTTTATACGTTGGTTTTAAAGATTTGGTTGTTAAATTTGAGAGGAAACTCAATCGAAGGTAAAACGTTCCATTCTGAATGAATAAAACATATTGGTATAATTGGTAACTCTAATAATATTTACTGATTGACTGTGAGTAACTTCCAGCCTTGGTGGTGCATAGTCGAGATTCAGAAGGGGACAGGATTTCCACGACTTCTTTTAACCAATATTCACTCTTATATATCCATTGTCGTATAAAAGATTTATATACTAGACAAAAGTGGAATGATTAAATTTGAATGTCTTGCACCGGTACTATATCCAAAATATCATGCCATAACACATTTAAAAACCTGCCAAAACAGTTCTGATTATATAACATATTGTGTATTAACTTAAGCATATGCTCTGAAAAAAGCAAATTTAAAAGATTATCAAGTGATTAAAAGATTAAACTTTAAATAAATTAACACATAAAAGCGCATAGTAATTATAAAAATATCTTTTTTAAAGAAAACTCTTCAGAATATAAACAACAATAAGTGTTGCTTGATAATTAAAAGACTCCTTAATGCTCTTAAAAATAATGTTAAAAAACAAACTGAACTGTTCTTTGTAGTCATTAGACTCTTTTGATATTTATAAATGCAAAAAAATTCTGCATACAAAGCTCATTAATCAAAGTAATTGCAAAATAAAGGTGTAAAGCTTCTCAAAAGAAAAAAAAATATAATACTCTACGATTAACATCAGGATGTACATATTTTTAATATTTAATATAAAATATTCTTGAGCAAAACAAAAAGAATAAAAAAAAAAAAACTTTCAATAAATATAATTACGTCAAAGAGTAAAAAATAATGATTTGTAATATGTATTTAGTATTTACGTTTTACTGCCTTTGCTGTTTTTTTTTTCTTCATTTCTTCTTTATTTCATCTGCGTATTTTCTGTTTTTGTATTGATATTATTTTATAATTTTAATTTAATTTTAAGTTTTATTTACAGAAAAACAAAACAACACGCAAGAACCAATATATATATATAAACAAAAACAAATTAAAAATAAAAACATGAACTTTTATAAGGAGAAGAAATAAATGAATAAAATTACGTCATAAAGTGGACGCTTAAGCTGGACTAGACTACATTTTTCTGTTTTAAATTTACTATACAATTTTTCCTTCTGGTTTGATTGAGTTTTTTTTTTTTTTTTTTTAAGTTAATTAAAACAACAGAAAACAACAGAAACTAACAACTACAAAATACTAAAGGAAATAAAATTTACAAAACAAACAAAAGAAATTGAAGGGAAAAAAATCGCAAAAACATGGCTTATAGGTGCGCAAAGAATTATTTAAGCGTAAAGAAAAAAAAAAATGAAATTAGTGAGAAAATCATTAACAAGAAAGATAATTAGTTTAAGTATCTAGAAACAAGGCAACAAAAGGAACTACCACAAAAAATAAACTCAAAAAAAAAAATCAAATTAATAAATAAATCGCGAATGACGTCAATAAAAGTTTTTGTTAAAATTGTTTGCCAAACTAAAAAAAAGCAAAAATTTTTTTTTTTTTTTTTAAAGTGCAAAGTAATCGTACTTCAATTGTCTGAATATTAATTTGGTATAAAAAAAAGGAACAAAAAAAAAGCAATCGCCTCAATTGAAGTTGATTTGTTTTAAGTTTGCTTATTATTATTTTTTTCTAATTAATCATTTCTATGCTTTCTTTCATTTTTAAAAAGTTCAATTTATGATGCGTATTCATCAAAGCTTCTTTATATAAATAATTGTTTTTTTTTTTTATCTTCTCTTCATCTTCGATAAATACAGAGAAGGTTCTATTTTTGTTAATGATTTTTTAAGCTTTTATGGTTTCACACGAACAGCATATGTTATCTTAATGATATGTCATTAAAAATTAGAAAAACTTCTTCCTAACTTATAAAAACTCAATTAAATCTTAATAAATTATAAAATAAATAACGTTGAATACTCAAAACTCATTAATTTCATAATAAAATGCTTTAAATTTCCCTTCAACGACAGTTTTATTTAAAAATTCAACAAAAAATTTCCCCAGCATAATTTCGTATTATTCCTAATAACACTTCTCAAGAAATTCCCTATTTAAATAAAAATTAATGGATTTTTTTCCCAATGAATTTTATTATCATAAATTACGTGAATTTAGTAATCAAAATTACCGATATTTGATTGTAAAATTTTGGTAAATACAATTTATTAAATAATTAAATTGGAAATTTTTATTTTCACTTGCAATCAGCTACAAAAGCTATTTTATTTTATAATGTAACGAATTTTCTTTTTTAACCTGTAAATGCAAGAAAACTGATTTAGATTCCTTAATTTATTATGGCAAGGTTTAAAATGTTTGTAATGATGACTTTCAGTATACCACTCTTACTTATTACATCAATAAACAAATAACTAAAATCCCTAAAGCCATCTCTGCTAAAAAAAAAAAAAAAAGCTTCAAGCATCATTTGATTTAATTGACCTCAATCAATTTTATCTGCTTTTTGTCTATAATTTAGTTTCAAGTTTAAAGTAATTTTTGCAAAATTAAAATTAAAATTTGTTAATTTTAATTTTTTTTTCTTTTTTATGTTTTTATTTAATTACAATTTCGTTTAAAACTGTTTTAATAATTTTACATGACAATCATAACTTTTATTTTATTTATTTTCCAACAAAATATAATAAATAAATAATCACGTGAATTGAACATGTAAAAAATGATTTTTTTTTCTTTATTGTTGCATTACAATGTTTATAAAGAAAAAAAAATGTTTTTATTAATAATTGAAAATATGTTTTAGACATGATATCGATTATAATGTACACATTACTGAAACATCATTATATTAATAAGTCACTTAAAAGTGCAATATTGTTGTTATTCCTAAAGAAAATGAACTAAATCAATCAATAGGCAAAAAATAAAATTCTTAGTCAGGCTGATTATAAACATTTTCGATCTGGATAGAGTTCAAAAGAACTTTAATTTACAGGTCGCGTGCGTAACTATAAACACGTAACACGTGTATCAATAAATAATAATGATTTTTTTTTTATTCTTTAAACTAAGAAAAATAATAATATAACTAAATTATTCAAGAATTCAATAAAATAACAGATAGATTAATCGATTAATGTTTATTACGTCAATTTTAATTATCTACGACGAAACGTGCTAACAATTAAATGAAACTGCTTTTATGGTACAGTTTATATAAATTATTCGCATCTTAATATTGAATAGTAAAAATTAAAAGAATATTTTTTAATTAATAATTTACTAATTAATACTATTAAAATATTTTTGTGGGCATGGACATTTTTCCATTAAAAGACAAACCTGTCATCTGTTAATCATTGCTGAAAGCATATATGCTTATTGCTTTAGTTAGAGACTTTATCTTTTTTTTTATTATTATTATTTTGGTTTAGAACATGGATAAGAAAACAAATAATAAAATAGGGCAAAAATCTTATTTGCTTCCACATTCTAACTAAATAATAATAAATAATAAATAATTAAAATGTATTTAATTTTTTTTTAATAAATTACCTTCACACAGGTTACATAAACAAATAAAGGTTGTTAAATAAAAATAATTTTATTAGTTTTCAATAAAAAAAAAAAAAAAAAAAAACAAAAATTAATTTTTATTTAAACATTTTTAATCCAAATTTGTCGTCAAATATCAACGTTAAATAAAACTAAAGAAAAGAAGATACAAAAAAAAAAAAAAAATAAAAAAAAAATCAAAATAAAAATGACCCTGAAATACTTAATTTTAAAAGAAGTGTAGACATAAAAATATTTTTTTAAATTAATAAAAAAAAAAAAAAATTAATTAATTAATATAGACGACGATTAAATTAATAAGACAATCAAGAATTTTTCGTCCAATTGCATTCAAGTGTCTATTACTAATTTTTTGCTTTATTATTATTATTATTATTTTATTTTTTTTTTTTTTTTGTTATATATTAAAGATCAAAAGTTATGAAAATTATTTAAAAGAAATAAAAATGACATAATTTTGATAAAAAAATTTAAACAAATTTGTGAAGAAACAGTAAATATTATTAGAAATTATATAATAATTAAGCGCCAGACTAAATGTCTTCTCATAACTTTAATAAAAGTTTTAAATACTAAAATCAGCATTAATAAAAAAAAAAAAAAAAACAAAGCAAAATGCTTACTTATCAGCATTATCAATTAAATATTAAACTGATAAGCTGATAAGAGAATCAATAAAAAGAAATTGCTAGTAATAAATTTTTTTTTTTCATCCCATTAATGAGAAATCAATTAAATGATTATATCGAGAAATTAAGAAAGTGTTTTAATTATTTTACAATTTTTAAACAGAAAAACGAAGAGTAAAAAAATAAATATTATTTAAATTTGCGCGCCAATATATAGTTTTAAAAATAAACCAATCAGATGTGAGCATTGTGGTCTGACTTGTGATGTGCAAGATTTTTATAAATCTAAAACCAGCAAAAAAAATTTGTTTTTGCTCTATTTAAATGAATTCTTAATCAATTTTCATAAAATTAAAATGAAAAAATACTAAAATTTAAATTTTTAATTAACTGTATTAATTTTTTCATTAATTACTCATATAAAATAATGTATAGTACTGATTAAAATGAATAAATACAATTGTAATTAAATCGGTCGCAATTTTTATAAAATCTTGTACACCATTCAGTATGTCATAAGTCTATAAAAGCGATACGCAACGTTCACAAAAATATTATTTGAAACTAAACAGTCGGACGTGGAGGTTGTATCTAATTTACCCGATTTTTGGGTGTGTGTGTGTTTATATTATTATTATTTTTTTTTTGTTAATAAAAAATAATTAAAAGCAAAAAAAAATTTGATTTTATTAAATATTTTTTATTTATATTTGTTTGTTAATTAAAAAGAAAAAAAAAATATAATTTAAAAGCAAAAAATAATTATTACACAAAAAAATAAAATAAAAAAAAGTGACAGATACAAGTTGAATAATTATTATTGGGTTAATAGCGAAATATAAAATAAATACTGTTAATTGATTGAAAAGAATAATATTTATAAAAAAAAAAGAATTAAATTAAAAAGAAAGAAAAACACGCTGTGTTAAAAATTAATTAAATAAGTGCAGTGAATTGTTCCTTTTTATTTGTATAATTTTTTTTTTAAATAAAAAAAACCAAACACAAATTTATATAATAAATAATTAAGGAAAATAGGAGAAAATAATTTAAAAAAAATTATCAAAATGAATGGATATAATACAGACTTAACATCAAATATTGAAAATAGCCGGTGAGTTTTTATAATTCGAAAGAGAATAAAAAAAAAATATATATATATAATAAAATAAATTAAAATAAATTAGTTCTAAATTCTACCGATATATCGTATGATTTTCAAAAAAAAAAAAAATGTCAAAAATGTCTACACAAAAAGTGTAAATGTGTGCATTTGTTGTGTGCGTTGGTGTGAGTGATTTCAGTGAACGATTGCAATAAAATATAAAAAAATCACTATTTAAAAAGTCTACACATCACCAAATAAAAAAATTAAAAAGATCTCTCCACGTCTTCAAAATATATTAATTTTAATTTTTTTTCTCAAAAATATATTTAAAAATTTTGAAACCTCCCTTAAACAATCAAAATTTTAAAGCAAACGAAATATTGAATTTTCTAATACAATATAAATCAATTAATCGAAAGTAGGACAATGCTTTTATTGTAACTTTTTAACAATTTAATAAAAAAAAGCACAATTTTTCTATTCTCTGTTGTAATTTTTTTTTTCAGTATTTATTGCAAAAAATTTATTTTTATATAAAAAAATTTTCTTTTATTTTTATCGATGTGGCGTGATTTTTGTGCTCCAATTTGTATAGCAGAAAATTTTTATTTTAATTGGTTTCTTACTGGAAAATATTTTGAATTATAATTCTCTGTTGTAATTTTATTTTTTACACAAGTATTTTAGTTACTTTGCTTGCTTCCTAAGTAAAATTATGTTAAATTAAAAGACGTCATTACTGTTTTTTTCTTCTTCTATTTTCTATTTTTGAATGATGGGAATTTTCCTCTATTTAATTTTATTTTTATTAATCAATTTTCCCTTAATATTTCTTATTTTATTTTTCGTTCTGTTTGACTTGATTAAAATTTCACGAAGCCGTATTAAAATTAATCATATTAATTAAATAAATTAATTAGATTTTTATGACTTGTGTACGCGATGTGTATTGTTTTTTTTTTTTTTTTTCGTATGCTTGGAATTATTGCCCTCACCTTAATTTGCTTGTTGGCTTCGTTTTTGTGCAATTTTTAGAAATTAATTTTACAGTGTGCACTCAATTCATTTGTCATCATTGCCATTTTATTAAAAAGAAAAATAATAATAAATTTGAGTGGTGATTAAAAAAATGCAATTTTTTTTATAACCAAAGGGTTATTTTCAGTAAATTCAAAGTTTAACCTGTTTCTCCGCCATTAAACTTTTGTTGTTTTTTTTTATTTGTAAATTTTATTAAAAATTTGGTGTAACCAATTCGATTTTACAACACACAAACCCTAATTTTTTATTATAAAATTATTGTCACAAACGTTTTGATTAATTTTGCATGTAATTACTGTAAAATATAATTCATTTATTACAAATTATTTAATTATTTTTTTATTACAGTTGCTAAACACAAACACATGTTTAACGTTTTATTATTGTTTTTATTTTTTTGTATTTTCGTAAATTCAATAAATATTTAAATGGCTTGTGGTGGTTAATAGTTTTTTTTTTTTTTTTATATTTTTACTATGATAGTTTAAAATTTGTTTTTTTTTAATAAATTAAAGTTTGTTGTGTGGCGTTACGAAAGAATTTAATTAACTTACATTTTATAGAGAAATAATAAAAATAATAAAATTAGATTCAAATTGAATTGATTATACCATTTTTCTACCATTTTTTACACACCTGATGCTTAGCTTTCGAGTAATTTTTTTTTTTTATAATTTCTGTGCAGAATATTTAGGTTAGCATATTTAGACATATTTTTTTTGATTAATTAAATAAAATAAATATTAATTACAGAAATGTTCAATTATAAAATATGTTTAAATTGTTAAATTGATGATAAATGGATTGATTTTCTCTTAAAATTTCTATAGGATTTAATAACTTTTCTTGCCAAATTTTTTACCTGTGCTGCGTACTTTTATTAATAATTTTTTCTATTTTGATAAATTTTAATTTAATAAATTTTTCTTTTCGTAAATTGGTATTAAATAATAAAAGTTTATCGATTAATTGTTCTATTGTGTGTAGTTTAAATAATAAATAAATAAATAAATTAAAAAAAAAAAAAAAATGGAAAAGACAAGACGATGAAAATTATTTGAAGGTTAAATTTGTTTATGTATTAATTAAAAGCTGGGGATTTTATGTATTTTTATTTAATTTTTTTTTTATTTTACGTTTTGAATGAGTTTTTATTTATTTTGTGGAATTTTTTTTTTTTGGCTTTTCAAATTGTAATAATTGTGAAAGTTTCGCTGTAATTTTTTGTATTTTACGTTTGTTTGTTTTTTTTTGTTAATTTACTTTTTTCTTTCTGCTTGCAAAAAGAAGAACCAAAATAATAATAAAATCTTGCTTTCCTCTGACCTCCTTTTCTCTTTTTTAATTAATATAATTTTTTTTTTAATTCCCATTAAATTCTTTAATTTTGTCTCCTTTCTTTTATTTAATTTCATTTTTTTTTTTGTTTCATGCTTTTACAAAAATTTTAAGCCAAATTAAATTATTTAGAAGATAATAATTTTTTAAATTTTTACACATGCTAGAAATTAATTTGCCAATAAATTAAAAAAATTTCTAATTATAAGAAGAAATAAAAATGTTTGTTTATTTTTATAATTTCTAAGATTCGCTGCTATCAAAGTGTTTGCTTATTTATTTCTTTTTTTTTTTAATTCTTAATAATATAAATAATTAACACATAGGCAGACACTTATTTTGTGAATTAAATTTTTGTTTATTTAGAAGAAAGCGGATGTAGGTGGTGCTTTTTTATGCTTGTTTATTATTATTTATTTTGGTTTTAGCGTCAAAGACCGGACGTTTTTTTATTGTTTAAGAAAACAAAAATTGTTTGCTTTTTATTGTTTATTATATTTGAAATTGATTATCGTCATCGCTGATTATCAGGTAGCTTTTGCTTAGAATAAAGGATTTTCTTTGTGGTTTGACGACTTCTTTCTACATATTTTGCCTGGCGCATGACAGTCATTATTTTTTTTCTGCTTTTATTTTCAAAACGACAAAAGTAAGGTTGCCAAATTTTTATTTTTGGTAAATTGCAAATTTTTTTATTATAAATAAAAAAACGTTGCGCTCGTGTCATGATGAATTTATATATAAAGGGCAGACTAACTAAAAATGAGTTAAAAGTAGTGGCCATTGCCCTTGAATTTTGTGATTAAATAAAGAAAAAAAAAAATAAAATGTGTCATCGTCGTCGTGTAGTGTCATTTACTGTCATTTTATAGTCGTGTTTGTGATGTATATTTGGTGTAATCTCGATTTTATAATCATCGTATGATTTTTTTTTTTTATAATTAGTTTTTATTTTTTGCTCATGTTTATGTTGTGTGTCATTACATTTAATGTTTAATTGTTTCTTATTTTTGCAAATATATATAATTTTTTTTCTTGTCGATGTAGTAGTAGTTTATTTAATTTTTTAAGTAGTTATTTGCTTGTGTTTTTATTACCAATCTTGCGGTGGAAATATAAAACAACAAATATATATGAAAAAACATCGTATGATTTTCATTTTGGTGTATTTGTATAGTAGGTGGTCGCGTTTGTAAACGCCTTTTTCATTCTTCTTTTCCTCTAATTTATTTTTTAATTATTTTATATATTTGATATTTAATGTTTTTATTTTTTTTAATGATAAAATTAAATTCTTTTATTAAAAATATTGACGTAATCAAAGTAATTTTGCGTGTTTCTATAAATATATATGTATGTATTAATTATTGATTCATTTAAGGAAATTTATTCTATTTTCTTATAGTTTTTCATGTTATACTTTTCTGAATTTCTCTAATGTGGGAAAATTTGTAATTTTTATTGCATATTTTATTATTTCAAGTGTATGGTATATTATTGATTATTAAAACGAGTATTTTCTGGGTAGTGTGGTGTGGATGTAGTTGTTGTCTAATCGAGAACTCTTCCATACCAACCAAAATTTGCAGTTTCAACTCACCTTTTTAAAGTATAAAAAATCGATAATAAAAATATTATTGTTGGTGGTTTCTGTTGGCTGTTTTTTCACATTTTTTTTTCCATTTATTTTGAAATTATTGGTGATGGAATAAAGTGTGTTTTTAAATAAACTGCCGTAGTGTAAACATAATTAATTTATAAATTTCTAGTTTATGTTATTATTTATTAGCTAAAGTAATTATTGAGAAAATTAATGAGACTTTGAGAAACTTTCTTTTTTTTTTTCTTCTTCATTGTAAAGGAGTTTTTTTACCAAGGGATTTAATTTTTATTCATCTCTAAAATTTTGTTTGTTGTTGTTTAATCCACATTATGTTATTAAAGGAAATTAAAACTTATGAAATTATTAAATCCAACAATAATGATTAAGCATGAAAATTACTTACTCTGCCAATTAACAGATTTTAAATATAAAAAACTTGCTAAATAAACAAATTGATTTTTTATATTCTTTTTATCATCATTATCATTATTATAAAATTATTAAATAATAAAATTAACGATTACCACCAGCAATCATTTCACAAATGTAAATTATTTTTTTATTTACTATTTTTTTTTTATCTGACCTTTCTTTACATAATTTTTTACTCTTATCTCATCGTTTATTATAATATGTTTTTCGCTGTTTTTTTTTTTTTTTTTTGTTAATTTAAATTATTTTAATAAAAAGAAAAAAAAAAAGCAACGCGCGCGCGACATTTTATCGCTTTTTTTTAATTTTTTTTTTTGTTTTCTTCATTTTCTTTTATTTTCTTTACATGCAGCCGACATCTGACTAGCTTTTATTTACCAATACTTGCTTGAGATTTAATTTGATTATTTTTTTACTTTGATTTAAATTAACTATACCTCCCATTTTATGCCCCCCATCATTTTGCTGGTTATTATTATTTTATTTTATTGCTTACTTTTGATTATATAATTTTTAACACATATATTTTCACTTTTATTTATTTTCTGTTTTCTATAAATTTATAACAAAAAAAAAAGAAAAAAAAATGTTTCAAATAATTTTTTTTTTTTTATATTTTGTGATAATAATAAATTTAATTAATTAATGAATATACAAAAAAGAAAAAAAAAATGAATTGATTTTTTATTCGAGGTCGACGTTTATGTCATTTTAGTTATATTTGAAAAGAAATTATTCACACTAGGCACGATCCGACTTAAATACATACATGTAGATGATAAAGTGAAAAAAAATTTCTTTTCTTGAAAATCTCACAAATGTTAATTTTCTTAATATAATGTTTGCTTGTATCATCATCATCATCATTTGATTTTATATGTTCTTTCGATAAATGAATAGAAGAGAAAATACAAAAAAATTTAACTTTTCTAAAATTACTTTTTTGGCTGATGTAATAGAAAAAAGAAAAAACTTATACCAAAATAAAAAAAAGACGAGAAGCGCTTCGCTCTTTTATTTAAATTTTCTTTTTCCTTGCGTTGTTCTGTGTTTGTATGTTTAGAGCTGCTAAGTTGTGCTCGCGTAGCTTAAATCAGTAAGTAAAGCCAGTTTTTTTTTGTTAAATGAAAACAAGACATAATATATATGAAATCAAATAAAATAAATACAGTAGAACCTTCAAATGTGACCACCATAATATATTGACCTACTTCCCCCCAATAATATATATATATAAATATGAAATTTAAATAATATTGACACTACACTTATTTATTTGCTTGTCAAAGGTAATAAGTTTGGATTTTCCTTTAAAAATAATCTCTGTATTTTAATTAAATACCAGAAGGTACCAGAAGTATAAATACCACCTAATTAATTATGTTTGACTACTGTATTTTTGTAGAAATATTTTTATATTTTTTCGTAAATTCAAATGAAGAAATATAAAAATAAACAAATTGTTAAAATAATAATAATTAAACAAAAAAAATGCATAACACAGATATTTTTATTTAATTAATTTTCTTTTTCTTTTTATTATTTAGTTAGCTTCTTGTTGATGTGTTTGTTGTAAAAAAGGTGAAAAAAAAGCAAAAGTGGTTTTTCTTTCAAGTGAAAGTAAAATAAAAAAAAATTAATATTATTTAATATTATTATCTCATGAAAAGAGACATCAAAAACGTACAATAATAATACAATAAATGATGTGTTATTAATAAAAGCAATTTATATCTTTATCTATAGTTATTATTGTTATAATTGGTACTAAAATTAGTTAGCTAAAAATAAACATTTTTTTCTCTACATTCATTTTTATTATTATTCATCAGCTGTTTAGTGTGAATTTTCTTTTCTATTAAATTTTTTTTTGTTTATATTTTTATTATTGCTTTATTGAAATTTTTTATACAAATTGCGCAATGATTATTTCAGTTTGTTGTTGTTGTTTTTTTTTTTTAAGAGTAAATTATATGAAGAAAAAATTATTTAATAATAAAACACAATGAGAGAGCTTTTTTCTATGAAATAAATGCACCTGATGTAAATATGTGATATTAAGTTGTCAACGAAGTGCTTTGCACAAATGAAACAAACACAACAAATGAAAAGAAACTTCTAAATTTTATTTTTAATTGCTTCTTTTTTTTTTGTTAATTATCTTAAATACTAGAAGCTTCTATTAATTTATTAATTTTATTTGTATATTAAAAAATAAGCTAAATTTGATTTGTACATGTGTAATTTATCTTTGTATTTATTTATTGAGATAATTAAACCGTATTTTCAAAATGCGGAAGGATGTAGCTTGTGTATTTATATCACTATTTTTTAATATTAATTAATTGATTAATTAATTATTTACTATAAATGTTATAATTTAATTTATATAAATTATCGAATAAAAGTTGTTGCCCTTCTAAGCATTTTATGATAGATTTTTTCTAATTCTATGTTCTTTATTTGAGGAAATAGGAAATTGATATACATTTTATTTGTATTTTATTGAGATTTTATTTCATTTTTTTCTGTTACTTGATTTAATGTGTTTAATTTCTTTTACGGTAAATTTAATTTCTTTCTTTTTTTACTTGTTGCATAATTTTTATGACTGATTTTCGGTTATACTACAGTTGTTATTGTTTAGTCGCGTAATTTTGTTTTTTTGGTTTCTCATGTAACATGGAATTCGTAATCAATGGTCCATTTCTTCTTTGGTTTTTTATTTACAAAAAAAAAAAAAAAAAAAAAAAACAGTTTTAATTGTTATTAGATTGTTTGATTAATTTTTTTATTATTAAAGTGTTAAAGAGAGTTTTATATACAGCTTATTTATTTGATGAAATGAAAATATATTAAATAATAATAATAATAAAATAAAGGAAATTTGTAATTATAAAGTGAAAGATGAAGAAAGATTTTGCACATTTTTTTTTTGTTTGTTTGTTTATACTTTTATTGTATAATTTTTGCTGTAATTTATTTGTTGTAAACGAAAAATTATGTAATGCTAATTTCGTTTTATTGCACTTTTATATATTTATTTACTTTTCAAAAGAAATTTAATACATTTTAAGATAAAATATCTTTATATTTACAATTTTGTAATATTTGTTTTCTTACAATGGATTCTCTAAGGGATTTTTATTGTATTTATAATGTTTCTTCATTATATTATGTTTAAACGGATTTTAGATTTCTCAATGATGACTATTTTTTGTTTCGTTTTGTTTTATTTATTTTATTATTCAATGTGAAATTTATCATGTTTGTTGAATGCTTGACTGATGATAAATCAAATAAAACAATTAGTATCTATTATGCTTTCATCGTGATTTTTTTTTTTTCTTTTTACATATGTATATAAAATTATTTTTTGTGTTAATATTGTTAAAAATTTACATGAAATTGATTATAAACTGATTAATCAAATTAATATCACTTAATATGACTTTAATTACAAATATAAACAAAAGAGATAAATAATTTTTGATTTATTATTTGATTAAATTTTATTTTTATATGCCATGTGTAATTATTTATTGTCTTCAATTGAAGGATAATTTTGTTAATTAATCTTATTTCAAAATAAAAATGAAATTATATGGTGTGTGTGTATATAATAATAAAACACATAATATATTTATTATTTTCTCAATTTTAAATTAAATAATATGAGGAAGTTGTGTTACATTAGTTTTTTTTTTCTTCTTTTCTTAGCTTAAAATTTAATTTCAGGTTTAATTTTATTAATTTAATTTTTTTTTGTGTATTATACTTGTTTATTGCTGTGCAATCTTGTCTAATATATGTTTTCCTTATCTACAGCGTTTATGTAAAATAAAAATCGTACATTTATGCTTTGTAACATAAACATGATTTAGTCACGTGAAAAAATATCTAGTAAATCAAACGTTTGTTAATTTATTTCAATTGGATTTATTATTAATATGTAGAAATATAAATAATGCGGGAGAATTATCATTTAATATAAAGGTTCATTAATTAAATTGATGTTTTCTCATACTTTTTGGAAATTGTGCGTGAGATTTTATGTTGCCTTTAATTTTTATTCATAAACAGCAGTATGGTACTATATAATATACTATATATTTTCTTAAAGTGTGACCTGATTTATCTTGATAAAATAATGATAAAAATATATTAATCAAATTTAAGTCAATGTCATGTATTTTTTTTCTATAAGTTTTTATTATTAAATTAATTTTATTTATTGCATGCTCATTTATAACAATTATATAATATATATTTATTTGCTAATAGTTAACGCATTGATAAATTGATTTTTATTTATTGCTTTTTTTCGTTCACTTATTATTTGCTACTTTATTAAACACGACATGGTAAAAATTCATTCAAATTCGTAATACTACACAGCATAAAACAATATGAAAATTTAACAAAAACATATGAAAAATGAAAAAGAAAAAAGAGTTTGTAATTTATTTCCAAGGCAAGGTTTAAATTTATTAATTAATTTTTTTTTTTAAACAAAATATTAATCTTAGTTGTTCGTTTTTGTTTTCGTAGTTTTTATATGTGATTAAAACTTTGTTGTTGTAAAGGGAAACTTAATTAATCGAAAGAAAAAGCTTAATGAATTAAGGTTTTGCATTGATGTGATTGCCCTTCTTACAAATGTTATCTTTTAAACTTAAATCATTTGTTTTTTTGTTTCAAACACCTTTTGCTTGCATATGGTAAAAATAATGAATTCGTTTTAACTTGAAAGTTTTACTGTGGGAATTTATTGTTGTCACTTTTTTTTTCTTCAAGCATTTATTTCGTAAATTAATAAAACAATGTAAATAAAAAAAATAAATGAATAAATAAATAAATAAAAAATCACATATTACATAAAAATAAAACAAGTTCAGTTGAGACACACGTTGGTCGCTTAAAAAAAAAACTATTTGTCGGGGCAACAAAATCAAATAAAAGTACGGTGATGACGATTCCACCATCGTCGTAATGTTTGACCGATATTTATTTATTTTTAATTTTAACTGTTTTACTTTTTTAGGTTGAACACAATATTTGTTGCTTTAATTATTCTAATGTATAAATGTTTTCAACCATAATTATCTCTTTTCTCTTTTATTTTCGATAATAAAACTACGGACAACACCCAAAATGTTTTGTAAATAATTGTTTGTTTTTTTTGTATAAAAATAAAATTGATAAGAATATTTGTGTTATTAACAGGTGTTATTATGAATAATTGCAAAAATGTTTTTTTTTTATTTTTTATTTTAATTTTCATGAGTAAAAAAAGCGTTTATTCAACAGAAAAATATAAATAATATTCACTGCATTTTGTTATTAAGTTATTATTTCTATGTTATTATTAAAATATTTTTGTTTTTGAATTAAGCAATTTCAAATAATAATAATAATTAAAAAAAAACCATAATATTACTCAATTTCCTGAATTTACTTTAAAAAAAAAAGGTTTTATTTTTTTAATTAGTCATTATATGTACATATATATGAATATTACTTTTTGTTTTTTGTTAACTCATATGTTATTAGTTATTACCCAAATCTAAATTAAAATAGATAATTTTTGTTATGTATTATCACACGCAATGTATGTTATCAATCATATTGATAATCCAATTGGTTGAATACAGGTTATAAATAAATAAATTGTCTTAATATTTGCAATTCAGTAATAGTTTTTTCTTTTTTCCATTCTTATTTTAATAAATTTGTTGATAAGAATAATTGATTGCATGTTGCGGGTTGTTCTTCCTTTTTTATTTACATTAAACAACAAAGTGGGAGATGATTTTTTGTTTTCTTTAATTAATATAATTAATAAAAAAAATGTGACGGTCACATATTTTAATATAAATAAAAAAAAAATTATCTGTGTTGTCGTTTATTTTGAGATTTTGAGATTTTTATTTATTTATTTAAATATTTTAATCATTAAAATAAGATTTTACTAGCTAGTTAGGTGTCTTTGTATTGTAATCATATGTTGATAGTGGCGATTTTTGTTGTTGTGGTTTTTTCGGATTCATTCAAGGAAAAAGCTTAAGCAAAGATTTTTATTTTATTAAAAATTTTAAAAATGCATCAACAAAACATTTCGGTTTTTCTTTAATTTTGTCTTTATTTGTAAAATAAATTTGTTGGCTTGTGCTGATGTTCGTAAAAACAGATCTGATCTTGAATAAAGATTTTTGTGTATTTGTTTCGATTGATTTTTTTATTTTAAATTAATTATTTTAATAAAACCTTGCTGAGTTTTTATTTTTATGTTTTTTATTTGCTTATTTTTTTTTTTTTTTATTGAATTTTTAATTAATTTTATTTTTTAAGTTTACGTTTGATTTAAAATATCATTTCTTGTTCCTTATTTTAAATCAATATCTATATAAGTATGTTGCGTATTACAAGTATATCTTTATTTTTTAATTATTTATATTTATTTTAAAAAAAAGAAGGAATATTTTCTATGATAACGAAACACAACACTAAACAATTTATAATATTTGCTTATCGTTTTTTTTTTTTTATTTATTTATAAGATAAAAAGTCAGCATAATAGCTAAGAGATAAAATAATAAAAAAAAAGTTTTATTATTATTTAACATGCTGAGGTTAAATTTGTTACAAAACTTTTGTCCACGTTTTTCGTTTTATTTATTTTTATTTAAATGTCATCAGGCACTGATATCGGTGGTCAATTAAGTTAATAAACGAGTTGTAATTTGTTTTATTTGATTATAAATATACAAATCGAAGTGGAAGGGTTTTTTTTGTGTAGTAAATTAAATGTATTTGACTCTAAACGTTTCAACTTTTATTAATTCGCATGAATTGTATAAATGCATAATTTTTTATGAATCTCCTTATATTAGTTTAATATTAGCTTATTATTAATCATACATATCTTATCTATGAAATCATTGCATTAATTGTATATCATAAATATGGTGGAATGTTATTGATAAGGTGTTTATAATTTTATGATTCATACATTTATATTTGATGGCATAAACACATTTATTTATAATTTTTTTCTTATTATTTTTGTTACAGAAATTGTCTTCGGCGCATTGCTAGACACGATGATCAAGAATTTTCAAAGGAAAGCATTATAAATGTGATGGAGAAATTTGTTAAAACTGTCAATTCAATGGATGAGACAATATTGATACCATGCCGGCTAATGGATCGTCAGGTAATTGATTATTCATTTATGATTCATTAAATTATTTAAACATAGATAAAGCTTTATTTTGTATTTATTCAATTTATAATCAGTGATGATAAGATAAAGAGTTTTGTATTTACTTGCTTATTTTTGATGAAATTTATTAAAAAACGTGAAATAAAAAGAAACTCGTGATTAGATTGTATTTATAGAATGATTATGTACTTACTATATATATTTTGATTAAAATTTCAATTTATTTGTTTACAAATAACATTTGCTAATAATTTTTTTTTTTTGCTAATTTACAGGTTGGTGATGCTACCGACACAGTCCCATCAACAACATCCAAAACACATAATCACATCAATAGTAATAGTAGTCAAAATAATTGTAATCATCATCATCATCACAATCATGGGTGTAATAAAAAGAAAAATCAAATAACTGTACATGATTATTTGAATTCTTCAGATTTGTTTAATTTATATAATATGTTAAATACAGTTAAAGTAAATTTACTATGGGGTAAAAATGCCGATGAGAAAATCGATGAGGAAGATGAAGATGTTAAGCAGAATTATCATCATGAAGGAACAACAACCACAACAACAGTGGCCGCTGCCGCTGTGGTTAATTCAACAGTAGATGTTAAGCAACAACAGGATACAACAACACAAGGTACAACAGTAAACACTAAAGGTCATATCAGACGTCCAAGTACAGTTTCAATGGCATCATCAAACTCTGTAAGCACTTTGAGCGACACAGAAAGTGAAGTTTCAAATGAAAATGATTCGGGAGTTGAATCAGAAGGTAATCATGATAATGATAAAAGTATAGAAATGGCTAGGCAATTTCGTCAACATTTGCACGGTCTCTATCGTTGTTTAGAACAAATGACAGAAGCAGCGAATTATCTAACAGCGCGTTATCAAAGTGATGTTGGTACAGTTTAACCCATTTATATTAATTATAATAGAAAATAATAATAAATAGAGAAGTGAAATATTATAATAATAAAAACGCAAATATTAAATTTTAAATTATATAAAATTTAGCTTTGTTTTTCTTTATTATTATTAAAATATATTTTATAAATTACTACTGCATGTGCACACTTGTGTACACCCCCGTCTAATAATTTTCTTTCTTTTTTTTTGTTCTTGTTTGATTTATCTTATATTTTATTGTTTTCTTTAAACAAGTAAAATAATGAAATAATTAATAATCACATCTACTCTACTACCTAATAAATTTAAAACATAAAAATGAAATATATATATATATATATACAAAAAATAGAAAAAAAAATCAATAATAAACAAACACACTACCACAACAAAACTGTACTGAATCAAACTTTGCTGCTGTTTTTATTTATTCCTTTCTTTTTTTTTTTTAATTGATTATTGAATAATAAAAAATTTTTTAATAAGGTGTAATTTCCATGAAAAGATAGAAAATCTTCATCTTTTCTGCGTTAAGAACACAAAATGGTTTTTTAAAAAAAAATTATTTTTATATTTTATTTTGTTTTCTTTTGTCATTTGGTTCTGAATTAATTTTTATTTGTAATTTTTATTTTTTATTATAAAAAAAAGAAAAAAAAAAATGAAATAGAAAGAAAAACATACTTTATCATAATTAATTTATTATTATTTAGTTTATTTTAATTAATATTATAATAAAAAACAAAAAAAAAAAAAAAAAAAATTACAACAAAAATAGGTAGTTAGAAAAGAAAAACATGAAAATCAATACAAAAAAAAAAAGATTTAATTATTAATAAGAAATTAATTTATCTTCTCATGTGTTGGTGGGTGGCGTTCTCACCTATTTTTTTTTATTATTATAATTATGATTATTATTATTTATAAAGTTTGTAAGTTTAAAGTTAATTTAATTTTTCTTTAATTTTTTTTTTCTAACTTATATAAGTGAGATGGGTGAGTGAGAGTTTAAGAAATAAAAATTGAATATACATGAAAAAAAAAAATGTGACAATTTCAAGTGAAAATATTTCAATGTTATTTACGCTAATTGAAAAAAAATTATTTTTTTTTTCTGTTGTTGAATTTTCTTAGTTTGTTGGCCTTTAATATAGATTTTTGTTTTCAATAATTTTTTTTTTTTATTCATTATTTTTATTTTTATTTTTACTTTAGTGAATCTGCTTTAAAAAAGTAAAGTTGATGAAAGTAATGTAAAATAATGTAAAGTAAAGTTAACTAATTTTCCGTTTTCATATTTGATAAACATAGACTTTTTTTTATGCCAAATAATATATAACAATTTTAGTATCAATAGATAATTGTGGAAAATAAAACGCATTTATAATAATATTAGTTTTAATTTAGACAACAAAAAGAAAAAGGAAATAATTAATGTTAATAATTAATTAAAATGTTTTCACTTTTAAAAAATTGTTCACAGATTTTTTTTTTTTGCAATGCATTTTGTTTTGTATAATCAATCATCGTATATATATCTATGCTGATGATTATGTGTTATGTGTGATTAAGAACGTGTATTTCTGTGTGATTGTGCTTTAAGTATGTTTGTTTCTTTTTTTTTTTAATTAAATATTATATTAGAGGAAAGAAAAAAATAAAAATTAATAAAAAAAAAGAAAAATAAAATAAATAAACATAAATTGTAAAACAAAAAAAGTATGAAAAATAAATATACTAAGGAATAAAAAACAATTTCTTATTGTTTTTCTATAAAATTTTGGATCTAATAATTGTTAATTGGGTAAATAGAAGAAAATAAGGAAAAAAAGAAAAGAAAATTGCATAAAAAAAATAAATAAATAAATAAAAAGTTTAATTAAACCACATGTATATAGTTAAAAATAAATTAATTTAATTTAATTTAATTACAATATAATAATAATAATAATAATTAATTGTTGATATTAAGTAAGATATGGAAAATGAAAAGAAAAGAAAAGAAAAAGAAAAAGAAAAAGAAAGAATGATTGAAAAGAAAAGAAATTTTATTCAAAGTTTTTTAATATTTATTAAAAAATAATTTGCATGTTTTTTTAGCCTTTGTTACTATTTATTTTTAACATATAAAAACTGCAAACCTTATAAAATATTAATCTACTGGTAATTAAAATTTACTTTTTGTTGCTAAAAAATAAAAAAAAAAAAATTAATAGAACAAAAATGCCAAATATATGATTTTTTTTTTTTTTATTAATTTTTTTTTTTTTAATTAATTAATTAATTTTATTTAATATTATATATGTTTATTATAAAAAATGTCTTTCTTTTCTTTCTTTTTTTAATTATAATTATTATTTTTTTTTTTTTTCGTTGCATTGTAAAATATCTAATTATTAAGTTTATAATTTTATTAGATTTTGTTTTTTTGAAAAGTAAATTACATTTTGCGGTTTATTATTTATTAATTTTTTTTTTTAATAAAGATTTTTTTTTTATATTGGTTGTATTTTATCAATTAAATTACTGTAACAGATGAAAATCTTTATTATTACAATTATTATTATTATTTTTTTTTTTTGTTAATTTTGGTAAAATGGCGGTTATTTGTTAAAGAAAACTAATAAAAAGATATCTTACAATATTATAAAACAGAAAAATATGTAAATTAAAAATATTAATTACAAAAAAATTATAAAAATAAAATGAAAAATAAAATTATTATATATTATATTATATTGATAAGGAAAATCTGTTTATATAAAAAAAAAAAAAAAAAAAAAAAAAAAAAAAAATGAAAATAGGAAAAGAAAAATTAATCAAAAGAAAAATATATTTTTAAAATTTTTTTTATTTATTTATTGTTTTTGTTTATTTTTTGTAAATCAAATTTTATTTTTTGGCAGGATCTTTATATTTTAGTTTTGTTCTTAATTAATTTCTTGTACGCAAGAAATTTATGACCATTCATTCCGTGTTTTTTTTTTCCCATTTATTTTTAATAATCTGCATTAGAATAGAAGGGGGGTTTTTTTTTTTAATATTCAAGCTTATTATTTTAATTTTTTTTATTTTAATAAATGGATAAATATTTTGTTAAAAAAAGGGAGTGATGAACGTTTAATATATAAAGTTAGACTTTAAATCTGCACTTAAGACTGAACGTTTTAAGTCATTATTTTAAATAAAAACTAAAAACCCTATCAAAATGCATTAAAATTGAATTCAGTTGTGAGATAAATATATTTTTATAAAATTAATTCTAAATTAAATGTTTAAAAAAAAAAGTCGTCGAAAATGTTGAAATTTGAAGAAAAAAAAAATTTGTTAAATTTGTTTAAAAAAAAATAAATCAACTTATGGGGAAAATTTGAGAAAAAAAAAGAAAAGAAGTTGGGAAAGTAAAACTTTTATTTTGTATTAAAATGAGTGAAAAATTATAAAGTGTGATAAAAGCTCAAAAAAGCACAAAGTATAGTTATGGAAAGGAATGTTTTTAATTTTTTTTTTGTTTATGAAATTAAGTTTTTGAAATGCGTGTTAAGAGAATAACAATAAGGAAGAAGTAGAAGGATGATTGGAATTGCCTTGATAAAAACGTTTAATTTATTTTTCTTAAAACTTTTTAAGTCGCAGTTAGTTTTAAAATAAAAAAAAAATTGACAACGTCCATTTGTGCGTTTTACTTAGGCTGAATTAATCTATTCACTTAAGCCTTTACCGCTTTTAAAGCTTAAAAAGTTTTTCGCTTTAAAATAAATTAAACGTAGGAAAAGACTTGAAAAATTAATTAATTTTTTTTATAAAAATTTTATAAATGGAATAATCTCAAAAATGAATAAATTTAAATTTGTCTGTTTCTATCAAAATTTCGTTATTACCGTTGCCTTTTATCTGTGAATTAAAATTTTGAATAAATTAATTAAATAATAAAAATAAATATTGGGTTGGGTGGGAAATTATTTAATCATTTAACTTTGGGTGTGCAAAAATTTATTTATTAAAAATAAATTTAATCGCAACGTGTTTGTCGCCGTTTAATTTGAGTGCAATTTTGATTTAAAATTAACAAAAATACATAATTTTTTAGTCAAATAAATATAAAAAAGTAAATTAAATTTAATTAAAAATTTACATTAAAAAGAAAATTTATCAATATTATTATTATTTTTTTTTTGTTGCTCATTTGAATAATATAATTTGTAATAAAAAAAAAAAAAAATTATTAAATAAATAAATAAAATTGCGAGATTATGAAAAAATAAATAAACAAAAAAAAAAAAACTTTTATGTAAAATAAAATGAAAAATAATTATAAAATAAACAAATTATTTATATATAAAAAGATAAATAAAAATAATCAAAAAATTAAAAAAGTCTCTTTTATTTATTTTATAATTTTTATTATAACAGAAAACTGTCTGATGCTGCCTTGTTGCTTTTCGATAAGCTTTTGCTCATTCAATTATATACCAACATTTGCTCGTTCAATTACCAAACACCTACGTTGAGCAATTTTTATTTTTTATTATATATATCATAACCAGAATTCACATGATTGCCGAACAGCAGATCATTCGACCGTAACACAGTACAGATGGATGGGTGATAATTTTCTTGCTTGATAATTTGCCACAATTTCATTTTTTGCAACTGTGGCAAAGATTTTCGGGAGAAAATATAATAAATTTTTATTTTATTTTAATTACATCACTTTAAAGCTGTGACGTGTTTGTTGTTTGATATCTCAAATATTTGTTTTATTGTCGATTTTTTTTTTATTTTTCTTTTTGACATCTTGGGCAATCTGATAAAGTTGTTGATTATTTTATTTTATTTTTGTTTTAAGTTTAATTACAAGAGAAAGGCGATTACAATGTTGTCAGTTATTTGTATATTCATTTAAGCATAATTAATTTTTACTCTGCAGTATTACAGAAGCCAGTTTTAACTTGATTCGCTGTGCAGTGGCGATTTTATTTCAATGTATAAACTTAAGATATGTCAATTGCAAATAAATAAATAAATAATTTAAATATCTATTAGGAATCCTGTATTGCAATTCATAAAAATTTATTTATTAAAAACGCTTAATTGTTATTTTTTAATTTCTCAATGCTAGTTTTTATTGCTTTTTTGGTGAAGCAGATGGCTAATTTCTTTTATCTTCTTATTTCATTTTTTTTAAATTTATTTAAATTGAATAAAAAGTTGACTTTTTAAAGTCGCTTTAATTAAAAACCAAAGCTAAACGTATAACTTCAAAGTTCCATTTGGAAAACATCTTCTCGTGAATGGAATCGAGTCTAAACTTTCTCACATCCTCTAATTAATTTTTACCATCAATATACAAACTAATAATATGCTTTTCATATATGTATGTTATTTGGTTTGCAATGTGTATGTTCACTATTACTAGTTACATCGTTAAATTCACTTTTTTTTTACCTATAAAAATTAACATTCTCTTCAACACGTTGCAATTTCCTTTATGGTTTGTTCATTAAATTAAGAAAAAGCTACATATATATTCTGAAGTATTTCCGTTTTAGTTTTGTTTGTTTTTTCGTTTTGCATTTAAAACATTAAAAAAAAAAAAACAAATTTACAAAAAAAAAAAATAAACATATTTTAATAATCTTTTGTTAATATAAAAACAGTTTACACGTTTTAAAATATTCAATTGTAAATAAAAAAAAAAAAAAAAAAATAAAGTTTCATAACCGCACTTAGTCAATATGGCTAACTTATATAATGGTTGAAAGTCAAACACAAAAATTAAGTATTATAAACTGACAAAATGCAATTTAAGTTGATTCGTAATATAAATTTCATTGTTAATTGACATGACAAAGACAAAACAAAGCAAAAAAGAAAAAGAAAAATATGTTATTGACAGAAGGAAAGAATTATTTATTTAAAACTTTACAGAAAAATAATTAATTTCTCTCTTTAGAAAAATTCCAATAAATTATTAATGTTTTTTTTTTTTTTTTTTACATTTTCGTTTTTCAATTTTTGTTTACATAATTCTATTTCTCTCACCTTGTACAAAAAAAAAAAAAAATTATTATTTAACTTAATTTCGTTTATTTTTATATTTTCATCTTCTCTTAACAAAAATAAAAAAAAAAAAAAAAAAACAAAATTAAAGCATCAGGTTAAATAATTTTTTTTTTTTTTTTCGTTTAATATTTCTTTATGTATTTGTGTGAATGTATTTAAAAAGTTTACATCATTTCATTTCGTGTTTATTATTATTATTATTATTATTTTTTTTTTTATTTTTTCATTTAACCAAAGTAAAGCTAATTATTGTGTAATAATTTTTTTTTTTTTTCAGTTTGTTTATTTTATTTTTCTACTATAAAACGAATAACAAAAAAAAAAAAAACAAGTCGAACAACCGACTTAAATGTTTAAGTAATTTTAATGCGCTTTTGTATTTCTGTTTTTTAATTTGGGAGGGATTTAATTCTTTGAACGCAACCACCCCACTATGGTAATTTGAGTTTTTTTTTTATTAAAAAAGCTTTTTCTCTCTTCTGTTTGTTGTTTTCTTTTTAATTTACTGTTGGTGATGCTGTTTATTGCTGCTACTTTGCTTGAAATTAAATTTATTATTTTTTTTTTTTTTTGTTTATGTAATTTTATAATTAATTAATTTATTATTAAAAGAAAAGAAAAAAAAATAAATAAATAAATAAAACAAAAAGAATTTTATACGAAAAAAGTGTTTTGTTTTTTTTTTTTTTTTGTAATTTTAAAAAGTTTACCTTGCAAAAAAAAAAAAATTTTTTTTTTTTTATTTTACTTTTCATAAATTATTGTGAAGTTTTATTTTATTTATTTTTTTTTTTTAATTAATTAATAATTTAATTTATTTGGTTTTTATAAAAAAAATTTTCTTCTATTATTTTTGATTAGGTAAATGAATTTTGTATATAGGAAAATTAGTTGTAATTATCTGTTGTATGTTTTTAGTAAATGATTTTCTTTTTATTATTTTAACAGCACTTTACGCTGTAAATTAGTGCAACATAAAAACATGCAAATTATAAAAAAAACAACAACAACAACAAGCACAACAGCAGCAACAACAATAAAATACACATAACGAAAAAAGTGATGGTCAATTCACATTTTTTTTTTTTTTTTTAAATACGTTTCGAATTAAATCATTTTGAAATCACTGTAAACAGCACCACTTTTCTTATGTTGTGTGCGTTACGTCGTTAATATTTTTTTTTTATTTTTTACTGAATAAAAATTATAAACTGCGCAGTTTGCCGATTTTTATTGTTGTTGTTGTTGTGCTGTTTGATTTTCTTTAAGCTTTTGGTTACATTCGCCATTTAAAAAAAAAAAAAATAATAAATAAAAAATGTTGTTGGTATTTATTCTTGTTTGGTTAAATGTCATAATGTTTGTAAATTAAATATATTTTTTGTTTAAAATATTGGAGGCTTGGCGGATTATTACCACCACTTAATATATATGTATATATACTTTTGCAGCACTTGGGCGAGTATTGTAAATAAGTAGAAAAGCGATGAAACAACATAATTATAATTTAAAAAGAAGCTTTTATAACTGACACATACCCATTTATTGCATTATAAAGCTTATGTTTGTTTTAGTTTTCTATGCTTTCAAGCTAACACAAATGATGACAGTTTTTTTCTTCTTTTTTTTTTTGTTTTTAAGTAATAATTAGCTCTTATATAGCTTTTTTTTTTATTCATTCAAAAAATTATTTAATAATTTAATATTATAAAAAAAAAAAAAAATTGGTAAATATTATTGATAATTTTATTCATAATCATTTATTATTATTTTTAATTCTTTATTTTATTTAATTTTAGACATTAAGAAGGCCAAACTATTGCGCTTTTACTCAGCTGTTATATGTTTTGTGTCTACTGTGCTTTTTTTTTTTGGTTCCTTCTCTCTCTTTAAATCTGACAGACACGAACATATTTTGTAAAAGTTGAAATAATGATAACGTTAGATAAATATATTTTATTGTTTTTTCGTTGTCTTTTTATTTATTAATTTATGTACAAACAAATTTTATTATTATTATTTTATTTTTTTGCAACAATCGATTTGGTTTGTTTTTGTTTACCAGAAACGGAGAAATCTCAACGCAATTATTATAATAGGAACAACGTACTGCAAATAAGCATAATAACACTTGAGTAGCATAGGAAATTTCATTATAGTAAATGCGTACAAAAAAGTAATAATGACATTGATGGAGGTGACTTAAAATCAAAACAGAAAAACAAATATATAATTTATGGTATTAGTTTAAACAATTATATAATTTAAATTATAAATTGAAGAGATTTAAATAGAAAAATAAAACAACTTTTTGTTACTTACGCGTTGTTTTTTTGTTCGATGAATGAAATAACATTTTTTTGGTAGTAAATATTAAACTCCAAAAATTATTTTTCTTTAATTTTAAAGCACTCAGAAGTGGCTTTTCTTCAAACAGTAATACCTTTAGCTTTACGTAGTTTACTTAAATTATCATAATTTTTAAAATTTTTTTTGAATAACTTTTTATTAACAAGTTCTTTTAATCTTTTCAATTGTTTACTTAAGTTCATACATTTGTGGAAAGGCTTTAGAACTTTTTTTTGTTAAAAGCAAACAAATTATTTGTTTAGCGTTGAAAACATAAGATGAATTGAATATATTATAAGTTTATTTAAAAGCTTTTATGTTTTTAAAAGTTCTTCCTTTTATAACCAAAACGCAGATATCGTAATTGATTTTATAAATAGAGCCTTGTCATGATTAAATAAATCTTTGAGTCATGCTTCCCTCCATAAATTTTATATTTATTTAACGAAATCGCCCTAAAATGCAACTTAATCGACAATTAATTATCGAATTATTTCTAAATATTTAAAAAATTCTTAATTTCACAATTAAATCAAAATTAATTATAACTTGTAGTATTTTTAATGACGTAAAAAACCAAATCAAGTTTATTGTTTACGTAAAGCCTAAGGGTTAGTTAAATTTTTTATTTGAATGATTTTAATTTATCGGTAAAATCTGACATCACTTTTTATGAAAACGCGAAATTAAAATTTATTAAAGATTATTTAAGAAATAACAATAACCAAAAAAAAATCTTCATCGCTAATGATCAAGGAAGTGTTAATTCTTTTGTGTCTTATATATAGTTTTCTATTGTCAGTTGGATACATTTTTTTTTCTTTACAACAGAAAAAAAAAAATATAAAAAGAAAAACGAAAGAAAAAAAACTGTGAAATTTGCGAGGTTATGAAGGTTATTTAATTGGAATTTTGCAAAACCAAATTTTTTTTTTCACACCTGTAAATATACAATATAACTTCTTTTTTTTTTTTCTTTTAATAAAACAAAATTAGCTAACAATTACTTTATAAATTAATTTATTATTATTATTATTATTAGTATTGTTATTATATTTTGTGAATAATGAAAATAATTACTTAAAAGTTTTAAAAAAACAAAAAAAAAAAAACATATTGCTGACGCACTATTTTTGCCATTTTTTTTTTTTAATTTTTGTTATTCTTTGTTATAAATTTTGCAGTAAAAATAATCTTCCGTGTTTATTTATTTTTTTTTTATAATTTAAAGTTTATTACAGCAGTACCGTAAAGTAATTAAATTTTTTTTTAGTCGAATATATTATTTAAGAGAAGAAAAAGATTTTTATATAAAAAAAAAAATAAATAAATCATATAGTGTAGGTAAAATAAATTTTGCAATTATAATTATATATAATTATGAAATTAATTTGCTTGGGTTTTAAGAATAATTTTTTTTTTTTATTATTGTATTAAATTGTGGAGATTTACTGATGGTGATTTAACATGAATTAAAAAAATATTTTAACTATGTTTTGATACTTTAATGAACAGAAAAGCAAATCAATGAATTGCACTTTTTAAAAATATTATTTAATTGGTTTTAATCACATAACAAAGTTGTTATATTTTTTTTTTCCAATTTATGTAATAATTTACTTTTAAAAAAAATATATATATATTGTAAATCACAAAATATTGCATTTCTTACATTAAGGTAATACCGATTACAATACATAAAAATGTCGCATTATTAAGCCTGTTTGTTTATTTTTACGTCAATAAAAGAAAGAAAAAAAGATTTATATAATAATAACTCTGATTGACTGGAAATAAAATTAGTTTATTTGTATTTATGCTTTTAAAAAACCCCTGCGTAGCAGTTAATAACATTAACATTGGGTTTTCGTTAGTAAACATTTGAATTATTAATAAATTTTTTTTTTGAGAAAAACCCCAAAATATTACAAAAACAGATTCCTTTCTCGATGACTAAGATATTTTATTTTCTTCATAATATTTGGTTACTGTAAATAAATTAATCATTGAATTAAATCAATCGATGATTATTTATTTAAATTAATATGAATTCAATGTTCTTGGGCATTCGGAAATATATTTAAAAAATTTAACAAATAAATGTATTATGCCGTGAAATGTTGCTAATTTTTTCTCATTTAATGATTAATAAAAGAAAACCACTTTATAAAATATAAATATTTGAATTTTGAAATAGAAATAAAAGAAAAAAAAAAAAGTTTATTTGTCTAGTCTGCATATTTATAAATATTCCTTTCCTGTTTAGCCATACAAATTAACAATAATTATATATTAAAAGAGTTACAATATTATTTTTTTGTTAAATATTTATGTTTACATAATTATTATTATTTATTTATAATAAATATAATTAACAAAATAATAAATAAAAAAAGGATAGAAAAAAAAAAACAAATCAAGAATCTAAACAATGAATTGGTTGTTTTCGGCGTTAGTAGCTCGTTAATTACTTCAATAAACTATACACATTTTTTTTTTTTGTAAACGTTAACTTTATTGTAATATTATTTATTTTTTAAATTAGTGCAAATCATTTTAATTTTGTTTATTAATTTTATGATTAATCAAATATTAAAAAAAAAAAATTTTATTAACGTGATTTTTTTCTTTTTAACTATTTTACCTTTTAGAAGGTTGTTATCGTGCTAATTGTTACTTGAAAACATATTTCCTGGTTACTTTTAATTTTTTTGTCCTTAATTAAATTTTTTTCTTTTTAATCCTTACCTTTATCTCAAGTTCTGAATTTTGGCTGAATTTACATGAAAAATAATTGAATTAGTTTTAATTTGTTGGTTTGTTTTGTTTTGTATTTGATAAAAGCATTTCAAGGATTTTGTCAACGTATTGTTAATTTTTTATAAATAAAATTTGTTTATTATGATTTTGATAAGAATGTCTAAAAGTGTAAAAAAAAAATGAAATAACTCCTTTAATCTTTTTTGTATGATAAAATAAAACAAGAACTTTCGTTATTAAGTCTGTCTCAATGCTACTTTGAAAAGGTAATTTAAAATAGAAAAAAAAATTAATTGCACTCGTGTATGAACCTGTTAAATGGTAAATAATTAATGCAAAAAAAAAAAAATAAAACATAAGTAATTATGCAGGAAATTAATTTTTTTTTTTTATTTAACTTTTGAGTATTTGATCTAGATTAACTTAATGCATTTGGAGCTTTTTTTCTAAACAATTTGAAAGCAAAATTATTTAATTATTAGAGCTCTAGCAAGTTATGATTGTACCACATATGATTATTATAAAACAGTTTAGTATTATAACGTTTAAATTGTTGAGGTTCTACTGTTGTGCTTTTATTGATATCAAATAGGTAAGCTAAAATACAAAATGACTAGACAGGTAGGTATAAAGAGCGATTTTTTTTTTTTTTTGGTTACTTTATTTATTTATGACAATTTATTCAACCTTCACACAATATTTTATTAAAATAAAAATAAAATTTTATAAATTTAATTGAACAAAAAAAAAAAAAAAAATAATAAAAAAATAAAAAAATTATTTAATGAAGAATTCACATTAAAAAATGACAAAAATAATTGAAAGAAAATGTTTAACAAAAAAATAAAGAAATCATACAGGTGATAGTGGGAGGTGATGTATTTTGATTTGATTTGTATTGTGGTATTTATGTAATTTGTTTAAAGAAAATAAATAAAACTGGATAATTGAGGTCAACTTTTAATAATATAATTTTGTGCGTTACACTTTTCTACGTATTATTATTATAATTTTTTTTCGTTTCGTTTCGTTTTTGTAGTACAAGAGAAGCAAAATTAGATCATTAACGTTTTTTTTTTTTCGGTATTAAAATTTAAATAATAAACTTTTTTTTTTCGCAGTTCATTACGATTAAGCGCGAAAGTGTTTTTTGGTGGTTAAAATTATGTCTTTTTATTACGTTTTTAGTAAGCAAATGACAATGAAATTATTTTTCTGTAGATTAAACATAAACAAAGCAAAAAAAATTGCAAATAGAAATAAACCAAAAAAAAAAAAAAAAAAAAAAATTGTCATGTTTTGCTTGTTCTTTTTATGGTTTTCTACTTATAAAAATAATAAAATCCCATATATTTCTTATAAAAAAAAAAATATATATATATATATAATTAAAAATAAGGAATGCAATTAAATTGTTTGTTCGTTATTTATCGTTCTTAACGAACAGTTGCAACAATTTTAATTATTAAATGAAATTAAATCAAAAAAGAAAAAAAAAAAAAAATTAATACGAAATGAAAAATAAAAAGAAAACATTGACCGACCTTGAATTAATTATTTTCTAACTACATACTATGCTTATAATTTTTTTTCTATTTATTTTCTTTATTATAGATTTAATAAATAAATAAAAATTAATTAATTAATAGTTTTAATACTTAAAAGAAAAAAAAACAAACACCAACAACAAGAACAATTTATCAGTAAATATTTATTTTAGATAATTAATAGTTTTGTTCTGTTATAATTTAATTAAAAAAAACGAAAAAGAAAAAGAATAAAAGTAAAACACTCAAAAGAATTCTTATCGTTAGTAAACAAATCAATTGCATTTAGTTTATTGACTTTACGTTTGTAGTAGGATAATTTTCTTCTTTTTTTTTTTGTTGCGGTTGTTGTTGTTTTTAATTCATTATTACTTTGATATTAAATATTTATTTAAAAAATACTTGACATAATTTTCAGGATTTTTTTCTTTTGTACAAACTAATTACTAATCATTTATAACTAGTATTCAAAATTAGTAATTTAAAAAATAATTTTTTTTTTTTAATGATTCATTTGTATATTTTAAAATTAATATTTTATCTTGTTATTCTTGATTGGTAATTGTTATCTAGATAATGGTTATTAATTCAGTAATTCTAATCGATGTATATGTAAAAGAATTTGAATTCTTTTATAATAAATAAAAATATCATAATTGGGCATAATAATAATTGTAGATTATGATAGGGATACGTCTAGTCAGTTAAGATAATATTTCTTAGAAAAATACAATTTCATGATTTCTTGTAATATTTTTAATTAAAAACTCACTGATTATGTGTTGCAATTATGTTTTGTGTGATCACTGAGTTATTATCAGGATTTAAAAACTAAAATAAAATTAAGAAAAGACATCTTATCCCTAATAAAATCTCAAGTCTCCATTGATCATTAATCACAATCACTAAATGATCATCATTTAAATGCGGTAAAATTATATAAATTTTGCTTTTTAAGTTCAAAAGATCATAGTTCAATTAATATGTGACATAAATTCATAAAAAAGCATTAAGTTTGTAGGTTTAATCATTAAACTTTCTTAACAATATGACATAATTGTGAATGAACTTAACACAAATAATAATATTTAAATAAAATAAAATTATTATATAAAAAATTATCTGACGTAATTTTTAATAAGTTTAACGTAAAATTAACAAAAAAAAAAAAAAAATTAATATAATAAAAAAAAAAACTTCTCTCTCCCATTATAAAATTAAAAAAAAAAATCAAAAATCTCTTTAACTTTTATTGTTTATGTAAAATTTTTTTTTTTTTTTTTGCGTTTTATTTATTTTTTGGCACCAATTATTACACGCATTTTATATTATTGTGCCAGTTTTGCTTTTATTTTACTTAATTTCCTTGAAAAACTATTTTACTTATCTGGTTCGGTTGTACTTGTTTTTCTGGTACCTTTGGCGTCATTCTTTGGTTTTTTTTTTTTTTTGATTAATTATTGTTTCGTAATAAATTAAATTCTGGTAACTTATGCTGCTGTTTGATTTTATTGTAAAATAAATCATTTTCTATTAAATTGATAATAATTAGCAAAAACAACAAATTTTTAATGGTTAAATATTGAAATTTTCTTTTAAATAAATAAAAATAAAAATAAATTGCATAATAAATGATTTTGTAATAAAAATTGATGATTGTTTAAATGTTTCTTAGGCTATGTTTCATTTTTTTGAACCATCATTTATGTCACCATGATCACCACATAATCGCCATTAATTAATAAATAATTTTATTCATATGATTTTCTCTGTAAGAGCTCTATTTTCTTTATTCAAAAATTTGTTTAAAATATTCAAAAGAAATAAAAAATTCGATGATACATAACCAAAATATTAATAAAAAAAAGAAAAAAAAATATTAACGGCCTTGAATTCAATTTCTGCGTTTTATTTTTCTTATTACCTTTGTATTTGTTTTTTTTTTTTAACTATTTACATAAAATAAAGAGAAATAAACGTTATATATGATGACAAGTTTCAAATATAAACAGTAAAAAAAAAATAAAAATACACAAAACTTTCTTTTTACAATAATTTGGCATTGAAATACCACGTAAAATTATGATGAAATTTGATTTGATTCAGACCCTCAAATATTTAAATTAAAGCTTGCAATGTTTAAGTACAATTACAATTACTTGTAATAAAAAAAAAAAAAAAAAAAACAAACAAACAAACAATAATAATACAAACAAAGAAATGATGATCGACAATTGATTTAAAAATAAATTTAAATAATTAAAAATTGACACACATATTAAATTAAAACCTGAATAAAGTGTAATAAAGTAAATGAATGTTGTTAGTAATACAGCTTTATTCATACAAATACAAAAAAAAAATTGATTTATATTTGATAAGAGCTTAGCCAGACACCCTTCAATTAATGAAGCTTATTTTTATTTTACATTTTACATGATTGATTAATTGATTATCCAGGTAGAAATTGAAACATTCAATTTAAATTTATAAAGTCTTCTTATTTAATTGACATTAAATCAATGTTTTTTTTTTCAGCTATACAGTGTCATTGACTAATTCTTTTTAGTATAATTGATTTAAAAATGTTTGTTTGCTGTTTTTTTTTCTTCTTTATTCTCTTCTATCATAATATGTCAATCAATAATAATAAAACTTAATTTGCATACAATTATTTTGTGAATTTCGCTCCATTGCAAAAAGCACAATAAACTTTTTTGTTTGTTTTTTTTTTATTTAAAGAAGTATCGTTACTTTAAATGTGATTTAATTTTCATTTTATTAATATTTTTTATTATTTTTCGTTTTTTATTCGTTTTTCATATAAAACATTTATCACGAAGTCGCGTGATAATAAATTTTTATTGATTCTTTACAATTTGAAAAAAAAAAAAAAAAATTGAAAAAATGATAAAAGAAAGTAATAAATATAATTAATTTTAATTTTTTTGATCAATACTTTATTGATAGGTGTCTGCTGGAAACGTGTTTTCGCTTTTAAATTTTATTAAGGCATGGACATAGCTAAGGTAAATTTATGTGGGCTTTTTCGTGCATTGAAGCTTTATTGATTATTTTTGTTGCTGAAAATGAACTAAAACATTTATTCTTTATTCAATTTATTCTTGTAGGAAAGTAAAATGAATAATAATGTTGAGCAAGCATAAAGGACAATTAAATTGTTGCATATTAACACTCAACGAACTGACCTAAAGTTTTTTTTTTTATTATGAAAAACTAAAAATAAACTACACAGGTAATAAATTAATTAAATTTTTAATTAAAATTAAAAGTATAAATACTGTATATGACATTGAATTTTGATTTTTTTTTTTTTTGTTTTACATAATTAAATTTTCGAAGCTTTTGCAAACATAAAGCTTTATTTAAACGTATGCTTTGTACCAACAAATTTTAATATTTTTACGTAATTATTTAGATTATTTTTTTTTTATGTAATTATGTCGTCATAAACAATGTTTATGGTATTTTAGTTATTGATTTTTAAAGAAAAAACTTTTTTAAAATTTATTTTTTTACGTAACATAATTAAAAAAATTAAACCAAATTAGGGCAAGATCATGTTATGGATAATTTTTTTTTTTAACTAAATATTTTAATTGAAGGACTCTAAAGTTTATTAAAGTTCAACTTGTAAATTATTTTTTTTTTTTAATAATAATTATTGTGATTGTCAATCATACTCTGTTCTAATTTCTTATATTTATGATAGAAAAATAAAAAAAAAAAACCAAGGAAATCGATTATTAAATCGGACGTTTGTAGTTTAAGGTGAGCATTATAGCGGAAGTAATAATTAAAAAAAAGTTTACCTTAAGGTGTAATAACCTTTATAGCTAGGTTTTTTTTTATTATCTATTGATGGTGTCATTAGAAGACGCTGCCTTAAGTTAATGAAAAGTGAAGGCTTTAATAAAATTGAAACACCCTATCAATTTATTTGTATTAATGTAAAATAAGAAATTTATAAAAGTGATCAATATTATTCCTTAGAGGCTTTGTTGCTGCTTAAATAATTAATAATAAAACAAAATGAAATGTAATGTTAGAGAAAAAAGGTGGCGCACGCACCACATTAACTCGTTAATAGCTTAAATATTGTTAATTATTTTCTTTATTTTTTATTCTTTTTTATAAATAATTTTGCTAGTTTTGTTACTTTTGCTGTTTTATTTATTTATTTTTATTTTTTTTTCAAGGTTTGTTTTGATTTTAATATATTTTAATTTTTCTTTATATTTATAAATGCTTTTTTTTTTTTTTTTAGTGTATAAAAATTGATTTAACTTCCTTATAACATTTCGTTGTTGATATTTTTATTTTTTTTCTTCTGTGATTGTGGTTTATTTTGGTTTTGTTTTAGATACTCTCGCACTTGTTAATTTGTGTTTTCCTTTTTAGTATAATTCACAGACATAGTTTCTGGTTTTTTTTTTATACTGGTGTAGGTGGTTATCGTTTTTAATATTAACTATTTTGGTTTTATTGATTTTATATTGGTTTGTGCAATTTTGTATTTTGTTTCTTTGATTTTGTCTGCTTTATATATCGACTTTCATCACTTTATGACGACTGAAAGCTTACTGGTACATCGTAGCATCATTTTACTATAAAAATTATCATAAAAAAGTTTTTTCTTTTTAATAAATTAAATTATTGCAATCATAATAAAAGAGTTACAAACTAATTAAAAAAAAAAAAGAAAAAAAACAACAAACTTTGTTATATCATATGAATTTTTTTTTTTGGTATTTCATTTCATAATTTTTATTGAACATTTATTTTGAACCACAAAAAATGTCTTCTGTTATTTAATTTTTTTTTTTTTCTTTTTTGACATAAAAACGAGAAAAAAATATTATATAATAAACGATAACATTAACATATATGCGAAATTTAATTTTACCTTTTTCTTTTGTAATTATTGTGAAAGGTTTAATTTGTATAAAAACGATTTTATTTTTTTTTATTTTTGCGATAAGATTTTGACGACGATGATAAATTATTTTTCTTCTGTTTTTTTTTTTATTATAAATCTGACAACATTGTATTAAATCTTTGTTAATTAATTAAGTAACAACATAAAAAATAAATGTGAAAAAGCTTTCCCATGCGGTGGACACACCCAGTGTCGACCAACTGGCTAGCCATCAACCATCAACAACTTCACATACAGTTTTCATATTTTAAAATTTTGTTTAATTTTATCTTTCGTGTTTTTTTTTTTTTTTTTTTTATCTTTTTCACCAAAATGATGAAGAACCAGTTTTTTTTTGTATTTCATTTTTTCTTTTAGTAAATTTTTTAAACGCTAACTATTTGTTAAGATTTTGTTTAATTTTTGGCAACTGAGCACGCGTTTGCATAATTTTCATAATTAAAATATTTGCTATCTATTATTTATTTATTTTTTTTATTGTTATTTTAACAGTGATTTGAAGATGTCTTTTTGCTTTAAATAAAATAAATATTTAGTCAATTCTCACAGGCTTTATAATGAAAAATTCTTGTTTAATTTATTAACTTGCTTATTAATAATATTCTTTTATTATAAAACTAAATTGTAGGCTGCGCCAAGATTTTTTTTATTTTTTTTTTTTGTTTATTTATTCATGCTAACAGGATATTGGGCTTTATTTCCTTAAAACTTGTTTTTTTTTTGTTGTGTTTGATGAATTTTAAGTAGAATTTTAATAAGTGAGCAAACTTAATTCAAAATTTCATGGTAGTTTAATTAGATTGCTAGGTGTGGAGAAATAATTAGCAAGGATATTGATAGATAGGTGCAGTTTGCAATATTTGTTGTTTCATTGGAGAGAATAGCTTTCCAGATGGAATTGTATACAGTACTGCACGTACAAAAATAACCCTCGTTACTTGTAACATCACAAGATTATATATGTACAAATAAATAATAATTAAGGTTTATTGCGATAAGTACATTGTGAGAAGTTCTATAGAAGTAAATATGCAATTGAAGTGAAGAATTATTGTAACAAAAACATCAATTTATAAGTTAATTCAATTATTTAATATAAATTATGATATAACTCGGCCATTAACTCTTAAAAAGATGATTTAATTAAATATTGAAATTTATTAATGAAATTCAAAATAACAGGATGCTAATTTTTTTTATTCATTATTGTTTCGACTAGTAATTTAGATTCTTAACTCTAAAGCTTTATCTTTCTTCTTCGGGTTTTTTAAATATGATTTTCTATATATTTGGAGAATATTTTATAATATGACTTAAATATATGTTGTGTGCGAGCTAAATATATTTATTTTGCATACTTTATACGAAAACTAGTTTTTTTTTTTTGCTGAATAATATCGAAATTCTACGTTGTTTATATAAATTTATATTTTTCTTACCATGATAGTAAATTTTAGACACCCACAACGGTATTTTTTGTTAGTTTTGGTTTAAAGACAAAATAAATTTTGTACTCTTTTCATTTTTTATTTATTAAAGTCGACATTATGTCTACGACTCAATTAGTTGTTTAAATTAAGAATAAAAAACAAACCTAAACAGTAATAGACATAAAATATTATTAAAAATTAAATTATTTGTAGGCTGTACAAAACCAATAAATAAGCTTATAAATCTTAAAGTAAATATTTAAATGAACGGATATTTGTAGGATTTTATAAATATAATTTACTTAATTAATTAATAAGTTTTTTGTTTAGCGTAAAATAAAATAAAATAAAAAATTTAAAAATAAGACGAAAAAAAAATTTTTTTTACAATTACAAAAAAAAAAAAAAGTTTGAAGTAAAAAAATGCAAATCAAGGTAAATTATTAACTTGGCAATGAATCTTTTACTTTTATTTATTTAATAATTTTTTTTGCTTGAGTTTCATTTTTTTTGGTTAACTTTCAATAATATATGACATGCAATTGTTATTTAATTATTCAAATAACGAGAGAGTTGAATACAATTTTTTATTTCCTATGTTCGTTTTATGATTTTTGTTAAATTTCTGTTTTGTTTATTGTTTTTAGTGAAGGAGCAATAGTCGCATAAATTTTTTTTTTGTTTAGTTTTCATTTATAAAATAACATATTTTGAACAATCACGGTGGGTGGTTTGAGAAGGCCTCGAACTTAAGTCTTCTAATCAGGGGTTTTTGAACCTTTTAGTGACTTGAAATTTTTTGATGTGACTTTGAACTGCATTTCTTGTGTCACTAACTTTGCCAAATAATTATAAAATGCCATTAAAAGGAATAAAAAAGCAGTCTCTTGTGCATTTTTTTGTTAGTTGAAAGAAATGGCGAGAAAAAGATAGTTTTCCCTATTTTTTATTCATATATTAATTATAGAATTACTTTAATATTTCTTCTCTACATATACCATTGATTATCAGCATGATACTTTTAATTGTCCTCCAAACAAGAGATCAAATAACTAGTTTTCATTTTCTTTAATTACTTACTCTATATTAAAATTCTATACAAATAAATTATTTATTTATTGTTTGCTATTCTATGGTTCAGGGATAGAATAAAGAAAATAACAAAAAAAAAAAAAAAAAAAAAAAAATCAAAAAAACCTATTAAAAGCTTTTTTAAGTCATTATTATAATTATCATTTTCGTGCTTTTACAAGGTTTGACCTGTGCCAAGGTTAGTAAATTAGAATAAAAGTCACGATACAAAAGTAAAAAGAGCTTAAAAAAATGAAAACAAAAATTAATTATAAAAAGTCATGACTTTTGTTTTTTATTGGTTTAGCTTTCCCTGGTTATAATAAGCTTTTTTTTAATAAAATATTAATAGAAATAAACTTTGAGATATCATATAAATTATATTCTGTTCCACCTGATGCGCAGATAATTATAACTTGGTTACTTGGTTGTTATAAATGCAGTTGATTTTTTTTTTTTTTGAAAGCAAAGTGAGCTGTGAAAAGTCTTGGGGTGTTTTCCTTCAAATAATCATAAATTAAATCCAGACATAACGAAAAAATAAAAAATAAATGAAAGAAAAAATACTTGACACTAAAAAGGGAATAAGTTTTTTTTATTAATCTAGAACAAGGAAATTATTGATGATTGGTGAATTTTCATTATCATTTGTCCCTGTGATTTTATTTTTAATGTTTTTTGCAATCATGTATAAGAAATTTGAATGTTTTCTTAAGCATTGTACCATCATCCACTTGTTGTTTTTGGATTCATTATTATTTTCAACTTTTACTTTTTGTTTATTTCTACTCGTAAATTTTGTGAGATAAAATTTTAAATCAAAGATGATTTTAAGGCTGAATTTTTAAAGGTTATACCATTTGGTTGGATGACAAACATGAAATGTTTGTTTCTGTTTTTATGACATTTTTAATTGTTTTGTTGTCGGAATGCCCTTCGCAGATGTTTAGTTTTTTTTTTGTTTTTTTTATAATTTAATTAAATTAAAAATATATTTTTCACGATGTTTAATAGTGTGGTCTTTTTTATTTTATTTGTATGCCCAAAAACTTTTAATTTTGTCTGGTCTAAGTAAATTAAATCCATTATTGAAAAAATGCTTATTTCACAATTCTATGAACAGACTTGTCCATGACAATGAATTAAATGATTTATTGTGTCTAATAATAATAATAATTAAAAAATTATTAATAGTTATTAGATAGACAATAAAAAAAATTGTTCAAAGTCTTCTTTTATGATTTAGTTAATTGAAAATAATCATCAACTCTAAATAGAAAAAAAAAAGTTAAAAGGTGTTAAAACTCCAATGTCTTTTTCTATTTATTTAAATAATTAATTTTTTGTACACAAAATGCGCTTCATTTATTCGTTTACTTATGATAATTTGTTTTCATTCATCTTAATAAATGAGTTAACCTCACTAATCACCTTTAAATTACACTTTTATTACTTTTTTATTATAGTCAGACAATCTGACATAAGATTTCACTTTTGTTTATCTCTTAATCATTTAAGCTTTATAAGCAAGTATAAACATTTTTCATTCAAATCAGTTTCTTCATATATTCTAGAACATTTTTCACTCTGCGTTGATGGAAATATAGAAATGAAAAAATCATCATGATGACCTTGTAGATAGCATTTGATTATTTTTGTAAATAATAAATTTTTCAACTGTCATGCTATAAATAATTAGGAAACTATTTTTATACGATGATGTTGATAATGATGATAAAATATTTTTTTAAATAACATAATTACGTTAATTTATTTTATTTTTATTTGTAATTCTAGTTGCGTTTGTTTGTAGGGAGTAAACTATGTAAATATTCAGAGATGATATCTATAAGCACAATATAAACAAGTGCTCTGGGCACAAACGCTTATCGTTTATTCTAATTTTTTGCATTTTTGCTTATTGTGTTAACTCTTATATATGCACTAGCTCCGGTGCTGGTCGAGGTTAATATACTTTTGCTTCGAATAGCATTGCTGAAAATTGATCTGGTGTTTGTGCTATCAAAATCTTTATCCGCTTTGTGCATTGTTATCAACAAACTTTTTAGAATAAAACAGCGAACTATAATAATACGAATGTAATCATTTTTTAACAAAACTTTATGCATTATGTTGTATGGTAAATAGTCGATTCAGTTGCTAATAAATATTATTTGGTTTATCCGTCGACTCGCTTCTATTATTTAATTTTTTTTTTATTTTACCGCAATATGAACACGATAGGAGATCATAATTCGTCATGAGGTATTTATATTTGCGTCAAATAGAAAAACCGCACAGTGTATTTTCCTGCAACGCGATTAAATAGAATGGAAATTTTGAATTTATTAAAATCATAATTATTTTATGGATTTATGTTTTAACTGTACAATTTGCCATTTTTTTTAAAATTTAATTTAATTTAATTCGATGATATTTAAAATTCCAATTATTTAATAATAAACACTAACAACACAACTACTACATAAGCAAAAAGATCGCCTGATTCTTATTCAACATACATTTTTTTAGCATATACATTCACATTTTTCCATAATATGCTGGCAGAAATATCTTTAATGAATGAATGAATGAAAAAACAAAAATTTTTTTTTTGAGATCTCGCGTGATACAATCACGTGATATGTTCTTTAATTTTTTTTTTTCTTTCTTTCTTTTTTTTTTTTTATTATCTTTTGTCGCTCTTAACAAGAAATTTATGCCGCATTTCTCTTTTTCTGTAATAAAAACGTAAATAATTCTTTTTCATTTTTGCAAAAAAATTATTTCTTTTCTGCTTAAATTATGATCGTACGATGTTGCTTTTTGTTGGTTTTTTGTTTCTTTTCATTGTTGAATTACATTTACAAAAAAAAATGAATAAATAATAATAAAACAGTTAATAAATTTGATAAATGAAAGAAAAGTATATGCGAAATACATAGTTCACTTGATTTTTCGCCTTTTAAATACGAGTGAAAGAGTTAAAAGCGACAACATCAAATTAAATATGATTTAAAATGACATAGTTTTGTTTATTTGTATGCATTATTATTATTATTATTATTTTTATATTTAATCATTATTAATGTGAAATTGAATCAAGCTTTAAATAGTTTTTTTTTTTTCATTCTTTTTTAATTTATTATTAAATAAGAAAATATGAAAAATTTATTGCTGGTAAATGCTGGAATTTAAATTAATAATGAAAGGCAAAAAAAAAAAAAAATATCATACAATAAAAATAATTTAATTTCACTTAAGTATTACGTTTTTATTATAAATAAGAGTAAACTATAATATCGCTGCTTATTGGCACTTTTAATTACAATTCTAATTACAGCGTTGAATTAAATCAAAGTATAAAATTAACACCAATTGTATTTTAAATCACAGTTTTATTGTTATTTGCAGTAATTATCGTTTTATAAATTGATTTCTAGATAAATTATTAATTAGGCTATTAGCAAACTGTAATTGATACAAATAATGAATAAAACGAAAAAATTTATCGTCAAAAACTAAGTTCAATAAATGTTGTGAAGGTGAAATATCTTTAAAAGCTGTTAATAGATAATTTATTTACTTTCAATGTCGTGAAGATAAAAAAACAACAATTTATATTAAATACCAAATTATTATCATCCTTCATAATTTATTTGGTTTTTTTTTTTTTTGTGCGTTTTTATTTTGTAAAATGGTGGAAGCTTTAATTTATTTTTATAAACATTAAAATCACATTTCATTTTTAGCTTCCTTAATACAAATTACTTACTTTCTCATTCAAAGTCATTGATTACTTATAACGATGCAAATAATAATTTAGTGTTTTCAATTTTGTATAAATTACTGAAGCGAAAATTTATAATTAAGAATTTATATTTAGATATAAATTAAATTATACAAGAAGTAATATTATTATTATTATTAATAATAATAACGTTATTGACCTAGCAATAATTGTCAATAAAAGAAAAGAAAATGGTTGACAGGTAGGTTAATTATAATTTTTTTTTATGTTTTTGGTTTTCTTTTATTAAAAAACGCTTGCGTATGATTGTTAAGTAAATATTAATAATAATGATTATTTTTTGGCACTGACACACATAATTTTTGGCGGTTTTTTTTTCCTCTTGTTTGGACTTTTATTTAAATAAAAAAAATCTTCATGATATTCACTTTCGTAGCACAGTTTGCGTTCTGTATTGTTGATCCGTTCTGGTCTCTTGTTATATAAATTACAAAACGATTAAAGGTTACTTTGAATTTTTTGGCTACTTTGTTGCGGTTTTATTTTTCGCTATTCGTAAACAACATTTTTTTGAATAATCTTAGTTTTTTTGTTTGTTTGTTTCACAAAAATCCCTAACAATAATTAATTTTTTTTTTTTTTTGTGTTACTTAGATAACACATCAAGGTTTTTCTATTTGTTTTTAGACGAATTTGATTTTTTCTTTAAGGTTACTTATGTCAAACTATGATTTGATTTTTTCTTTTATTTTTGTTATTAATTGTGGTCATTTCCCTCATTTTTTGTTTTGCTTTCAGTTATTGTTGTAATTACGTCACTTATGTGATATTTTTTAATTAATAAGCAAAAATTAATTCGATTGTAAAATTAACGTTGGTTTATTTTTACGCTGTGTAGGTTTGTGGCTTATTATGTGAAAAATTTCCCAAAACTTTTGGGTTTTTTAATTATTATTTTTATTGTGGGCATAAAGTGTAAGAAAAGGTGGCATCAAGACCAACTGCACTTAGAAAGTCAATCAAGATTGGATGGTAGTGCGTAAATAAAATTTCCCAATATTAAATTACTAAAATAATTTAGAGGCTGAATACCATAGTTTTGATTAATTAGTGCTAAAAATTAATATCTGTCTAACTAGTTATCTATTTATCGATCTTTATAATGTCGCTATATAAGCATAATCTATTTGTTATTATAATAATATTGCATCCTCATTCAATTTATTCATTTATTCGCAACGATGACACTAAATTTTCCGGATATTAAAATTTTTTGGTATTTTTATTGACAACATTATAGACTTTCGATTAATCACCTTTATTAAAAAAAAAAATAAATAAATAAATATTTAATTGATTTAAAAATATTAAACAAAAAATAAAAATATTATTTAAGAAAAAACCCAACAAAAATAAAAAATAAATTAATAAAAACCAATATGAAGGTGATCTTGTTTTTGTAGTTTATTTTTTTTTTTTTTTTCTAAATTAGTTTTTTTTTTTTTTTTGTTTTGTTTATTTATTTAATTAAAATTAATTCATTCCGCTTTAGTTTTTAAAAAAAAAAAAAAAAAAAAAATTGATTTCCCTAAAAAAAAAAAAAAAAACTTTACTAGACATTGGACACTTTATATTGAGTTAGGTCGTTAAATAGGTATAGAAATAAAAAATTAATAATTTTGTTTTTAATGACGCTTTAATTAGTTAATAAAATAAACAAAAAATTGGTTTTTAAAATTTTTTGCTATGTCATTGTATGGATTTTGGTTTAGAACGCAGATTATTGTTTTAATTTATTAGCAAATTTATTTTTCTTGATTAAAATAAATTAAATCATAATAATTTTAATAATCTCCAGGTTAATTAATTTATTATTTTGTTATGAATTTATCCAACTAAAGTTATGTTTGGTTTAGTTTATCCAGTTGCGTAGAATTATGAATTTCCATGAACTGTTTATGAAAACATGAAATTACAATGTGATGAAAATAATTAACAAAAACAAAAAGGTGTTTTTGATATGTGTAGCATATTTAACCTGTTTATTATATACAAATATTGTTATCTAAAATGATTGTTTTGATAATTTAATGTAGTAAAAGACAATTTTCTAAATTTTTAATTTTTTTTTACTAATCCAACATGTTATTAGTTAGAAAACCACACGAGTTGTTAGTTATTTATTCAATCTAATAAATAAACAAATAAACGAGATATAAGTAAAATAAACAAATATATAATTTGTTTAAGTTTAGTTTATTTAATTAGGCACAAAAAAAAAAAACAAACAAAGTCAATAGCAGCATATCGCTAATATTTTATTGAATATTAGAATTGAAAAAATTAATAAAAAATATTCCCAAAGGAAGCTTTTTATTATTGAAAAATAGAAAAAAATAATCTTCAATTAAATATTTACATAAAAAATTTTTTATAAGAAAAATATTAATTAATTGCATCATTATATTTAAATAAATTTGCATCATTCTATCATATGTACTTAGTTTAGTCAAAGGTAATACTAAATAGTAAATAATTTTATTTGCATTAAGTTTCAATAATCAATATCTAATAAATCGTAATAAAAATAATAATTTGTTAAAATCAATAAGAAAATAAGAAATTTTATTGAAACAGAAATTTTTTTTACCTTTTTTATTGTTTATTGAAATATTGTTTGATGTCATTTTTATTATTTTTTATGAATGCTTTCGATATTATGTTGTTTATTATTGACTTTTCTATATTAATTTATTTATTATTGTAAATAAAACAATATATGACATAATTATTATTGCAATAACAACATAATTATGAATATTTTCTTGATTTTATAATACTAAGGCAAAGCATACGTAGAAACTTTTTATTTTCTTTATCTCTTTAGATTGGTTTAGTTATTTAATCGGCATTATGGATTAAGCATTACATTGTGATTTCATCAAACAAGATTTATCGATTAAATAAATAAATATTTTGGCAAACAATGCTATTTAAATAATTGCATAAGCTTTTAATATAAAAAGAAAACAAAGACGCATGCCAGTGGGTGGGTTAATAATGTTACATTTTCTTTTAATACTATTTTTTTTTTATTTTGTTGTTAATTTATGCATTGTTTGTCATTGAAATCTAATATTCAGTTTCACTTTAACGGCTTCATGAAAGACGCCTCTAAAATGTTGTAAATTTATTTCTTTTTTCACATAAAATTTTGCAAAGAAACCGACAATTATGTCAGATAAAATTATTTAATAATTTCTTTGTTGTTTTACTTTGCTTTGCTTTTCTTTTCTTTACTTTTCTTTATAATAATAATAATACTACGAATGAACTAAAAAAAAAAAAAATTAAATGTCAACAAAAAAAAAAAATGTTATATAAATATTTTAATTAGGCAAAACAAAGCATAACACAAAAAATAAAAATAAATTGGCAACATGACATTCCTGCTGTTAATATTTAATCTCTGGTCATTATGTAATTTGTAGGAGTTAAGCCTATAAAGTTTAGCGAGAAAATTAAATTAACTAAAACACAACATTTGACATTTTATTATTATTATTATTATTATTATTATTATTATTATTATTATTATTATTATTATTATTATTATTATTATTATTATTATTTGTTAATTTAATATTAATTAAATCGATTTTTTTAATTGTTGTTGATTATAGTTTACATGAAAAACAAAAATATTTTTTTTTACATATGATTATAAACAAGTAATTAATTAAATTTGTTTGTTTTCGTAAGAAACGTGCGTAGCGATAAGGTTGGAATATTATTAGAAAAACAAATCATATCATACAGATTAATAATTATTATCAATTATTGTTTTTTTTTTAAATATAATGATCATTTTAATTAATTAACAATAATAACACCAGCAAAGAAAAATATTATCTTTTAATTGCGAAAATAAAGACAGAGAAAAATAGAAAATAAATTAAATAAGATTAAAAAAAAAAAAAACACGTGATTACGCATTTATTGATAAGAAAATGAATATCAGTTGATTATTATTTTTTTGTAATTAGTTTTTTTTTTTGTTTGAGATTTTACTTAAAATACTATGATTGAGTAATGTTAAATTTCTAAAACACAGTTATCGCCATTTAATAAGACATTATTAAAGCTTTTGTTAATTTTTGATTAAGTGGGTTGGACATACGGTTAAAAAACATGGACAGATAATATTTTTGAGGTTCCTTTCCTTTTTGTTTTTCTCTTTGTTATTAAAGTAGGTAGAAAACTCTTGATAAATAAATAAATCTTAAGTAAAATTCCTTTTAAGCATTTATATTCAAAACGATTTGTAAAATAAGTTTATAAATAATAAAGCTTTTATAAAATTATTATTTTTAAGTCTGAGATAAGTCATCTTAATAATAAATAAAAAAAAAAAAAAAAAAAAAATTATTCTTTGTTGTCGGTTTTAATTCTTTAATTTTTATGAAAAGGTAATTTTTTGTTATAAAATTTATAACATTGGTGTCCTTGGTTCTTATGGGTTACCTTTTTGATTACAAATGTAATTAAATTTAATTAATTTTTTTATTGTTTTTATTTGGTAAATTTGTTCTTATTCAAAATTTAACTTTTTCTTTACTTTCTAGCATAAATTTTGAGTTTTTCAGTAGAAAATAAATAATGGTAAAAGCTTTGATATATAAATAATTCTTAATTGCTTATAATTTTATATGATTATAAAACAATAAAAATAAATTAAACTTAATTGAACAATTTTTGAATTTTTATGAAAAATTACTTAAAAAACACTGAAAATTATTAATTAAAATATTACAAAAGAATTAATTTGTAAAAGTAAATCTTGTTGTCAATGTCATATTATGTTTTAAGTAATTTAATTTTATTGCGACAATAATAACTTTGTGGAAATAAAGGAAAAGGAAAAATGACACAATAATGTAAATTAATTACGAAAAAAATTTCTTTGGTTGTTTTTTTTTTTTTTTGCCTAAATTTAATTAATTTTATAAAATAATTAAAGTTACTGTTGTGAAACGATAAAATGCCCTGATTTAATTTTTTTTTAATGCTTAACGACTATAGAATTGCATTTAAGATTAAGAACTAAATATATTTGGATATGTTTAATTAATTATTATTGAAAATGTAAACAAATAATATTTAAGGTGAAATAAAATTTTAATAGAGTTGTTGTGCTCTATAATAAAAATGAAATTTATGACAAAATATCAAAAAAAAAAAAACGCATTTAAACAAACATAAAGAATTAATGTGGGTTTTTACCTTAAAAAATATTTAATTTTAAAGATTTAATTAATTTTGTGATAAGTTCTTTTTAATAAAACCGTAAATTTTAATTAGTTTCATATTTTAAATAATAAATTAGAAAATTTATCATTGAGAAAAAGAAAATAAAGAAATGTATAATGAGTTTGGAAATTCCCTTTTCTCAATATGTTAATGTCATATATAAACAAGAGTCGAGAAGAAGTGAAAAAAACCCAAAATAAAGACTGTTTTTTTTTTAAAGTTAACAATTCTAGTATGCGGTGTAAACTGGTTGTTGGGTTAAAGCTCTCATTGTGTTGCGTTTTTTGTTGGTCAATGCATTGCTATTGAGTGAAAATAAAAAATCAAGTATTTCACTCATACGAATTAGAATAAAATGTTTTTTAACAGTTCTATATAAAATATATCTAGCTATATTCTTAAATAACAGATTCTAGATAGAATACAATGTAATAATCGCTATAATTGTATGGAATTATAATAACGGTGTCAGTACGGCGTGCACCTGCAATTAAATTCTATTAATCTATATTCACTGATTACTAAAACGATAAATTTAATAATGTAAAATGCTAAATAATTGTTATAATAAGTAAAGTGTCACCAGAAGTATACAAAAAAAAGAAGCTTTTTTTTAATGAAATCGATACTAGGAATAGAAAAAAGCAAAATTTAAAAAACATGAATAATTAATAAATTTATTTTACCTTACTTATAATAAATTTACTTCCCAACACGTGAATATTGATGGAAAAAACTTATTCTAAATAAATTAAAAATAAAAAAAAAAAACTATTAAGCGAACAATTCATAGCACGTTATCACCTTAACTTTCAGTCGTTTAAAACACAAAAGCACAATAAAAAAAAAAAAAAAATTCTTAAAACAAATTTCTATTAAATAAATTCGATTTAATTTATTTTTTTTTAATAAATTTTATTCAAAACGCGAATTTACAATTCGCATTTTTTATTTTTTTTTGTATTTAATTAAACATAATAAAAATAAAATTCTTTATGTTTTTTGTTGTTTTTTTTTTTTATTTTTTTGCGGCTCAATTGTTTATTAATAAACAAAATACAGTAAATTCGTGTTAATGTGAATAATTAAATATTGCTTTGCGGTTTATTATAGTGGTTATACAAGTTTTTGGTTTTATTTTTCTATTTAATAAGCGTGGTATAATTAGTTTAATCTACTTTCTGTCGCAGTTTTTTTTTTTTAAGTCAAATTTTATGATGAAATTTCAAGAGATGTTTACTAAATATATTTTAAGTTGATAATAAATATCTATTTATAGAAAATCTGATGAAATCATATATGTATGTGGGAAATTTCTAGTTGTATCTTCATTAAGGAATCTTTAATATCAAGAATTAATAAAATTAAAGAAAAAATAAATAATATTTCTTTGTTTTTAACGTTTTTAACATTTTTATTGTATTCTGCCTTCTTTATTTTATTTTATTTATTATTTTTTGTTCAGTTTATTACTGGTAAATTATTCCAATCACACCTTCAATTAAACAACAAAACAAATAAATGAAAAATAAAACATATTGTAAAAGTTAACTAATATTATAGATACAAAAAAAAAAAAAAAAAACACCATAAGCACACACAATACAAAGAAAATAAATAACATGCGTTGACATAAAATATTTAATTAAATAATAAAAAAAAAAAAAAAAAAAAAAAAAATATTAACACAATTTATAGAGAAGGAAAAATAAAAGCAAATTAAATTCTTCACAATTATTACTATTTTATTTAAATTTTTATTATAAATTACTCGATAAAACAGCTGATTATAAAAGAAATAATTGAACAAAAGCACAAAACAGAAAAAGGAAGCAAAAAAAAAAAAAAAAAATTAATTGGCGATAATAAAGAAAATATAAATAAAAAAATTATTCCGAAAAAACAGTTGCCAAATTTTAAGTGGATTAAAAATAGCAAATAAAAATATATCGCGTGATTTTCATTTATTACTTAACATTTAAACTTTTCAGTTAATATTTTTTATTTTGTATTTTGCCTAAGTGATTATAATAATTTGGTTGTTTTGTAAACAAATTAAAAAAAAAAATGTTTAAGTTATTTAATAAGTGAGGTTATCTTGAATTAATAAATATAAAAATAAAAAATAATTGTTTATATTTTTAAACGTTTTTTTTGATTATTTTTGAATATCAGTATTAAGCTATTTTTTTACTTTATTAAAAAAAAAAAAAATTCTTTTTTTGTATGTTTCTGGGCCATTTTTAATTATTCGTGGCAATTTTACGGTGCCTTGTTTTTATCTATTTATCAATATGAAAGAATTTTGCTACTTTGTAATTTATAACTAAAAAACGAAAATAAAATCTCTTATCGTTCGGTTGAGTAGAAAATTATCAAAAAAAATAAAAAATAATAAAAAGATTTACATGCAAAATAAAGTAAAAATTATTTCTAAATCAAGTGCATAATAAACTAATTGTGAATAAAAACTTTTATTTTGTTGACAATAAATTCACCCGACTATTAATCATTGTTTAAATCACAAAACAATCAACATTTTGTGTATCATTAAAAAAAAAATAAATAAACAAAATATTTTGTTTTATTACCAAAAATAATTCTATTCGTTAAGATTTTATCTTTTTCTTATTGCTGTTTTAAGTGATTTAAATAATTAAATTATTTAAAAACAAGTAGAAAAGTTTAACAAAAGAAAACTGTCAACAACAAATTGTACATTTTTGCCAATTTTTATGTTGTTTATAAAAAAAGAATGAAAAAACATAAACAAACAAACATGAGAAATTAAATTATAATAATTGAATTTAAGTGCATTGTATATGCGCATTACAATCAACGTCCGTCCTTGTTGAGTATTTCAATTAGTCAGTCTTTTTATTTATGTTTTGTTTATATTTTTCAAAAGAGAAATAATTTTTTTATAAAGCAATCAGGTGGGTGCATGATTGTGTAGGTGTTTGATTCTTTTTTTTTTTTTTATTTCTCTGTGTTTTACTATTTATTTATTGGGTTTTTTTTTTTACTTTAATCAAGATGATGATTGTGATTTCTGAATTGGTTTTTCGATTTTAAGTTCATTTGCACCTATTTTAGTGATTGTCTTGTTTGTACCGAAAGGTGTCTGTATTTGTTTTATTGAAATGTTTTCATATTTTAACGAATTAGAATAGTAAAAAACAAATATTTTGCATCATGTAAACGGAATAAATGCCGTGTTGCTGAGTGTTCTTAGAAAAAACAAACATTTTTTAAAAATAATTCTGACAAATTTGAAAACTTTATTACATCAACGATTTTAATTTACAAGTTTGTATTAAATCAACAATTAGTTGTTTACTTATGAAAACTTTTTTTTTTTTTATGAATTTGTTAGCATAAATAAATGAAAGAAAACCAATAACGATTAAATTGACGCAAATTTTACATTATGCTGATTGTATAATATTGACTAATCTCTAGTATTCTAAGAATAATTAACTAATCGTAAAAAATTAGTATCAATTATATATATAGATATATAAATCTTAACATATTTTAAAAGTTATTAAAAATTTGAAAGAATTTGTATTAGATTTTAAACTAGAAATAAATCATTTATGAGTAATAGCGTTTCTATACGATCGTATGTTTTAATTTAATAATAATTTTCTTCAATTAAATTTTTATTAAGCTTTTGTCATTCGTTTTATCTCTTGTTATTTTTGATTACAAATTAAATAAATAAATTATTATTATTTATATAAATTATGTGAATATTTATTATTATTAAATAATTTAAATCTATTAGCGATTTATAATATTAAGGTTTCTCGCTTATTTTATCCTATTCAATAATGATGTGCAAGTCTTTCGTTCATATATATAATTTTTTATTTTTTTATTGTTATTATTTTTTACTAAAATTTTTGTAAATTATTTATAAATTGATTGAAGGATAATTTTCTAATTATTTGTTAAATAATTAATCACTTATTGCAAATTGGAAAATTTTTTTCTTTTTTTTTTTGTTAATAAACATTAAAATTGTGTCTGGGTTCAACGGTATATTCAATGTTATTTAATTGGGTTATAAACATTTTTTGTGTTAATTTTATTTTATAGGTTTTTTTTTTTGTTACTATTTTAGGAATTAAGTTTAATTGCGTTGACGTAAAATTTAATAAAGCTCTATAAGGAATCTTAAGCCTCTTAAGAAACACTCTAGCCAAACCTTAATTATTTTACTACGTTTTATCTAACCTTTGGACATAGATTATATTCAAAAAATAATTTCGCAGAAAATAATCAAACAAGGAATTCCTACTAAAATGTATAAATAGAAACCAGTTTCGTATCAAATAAATTTAGAATTAGAATATTTATTAATTTTTTATTTTTTATATCAATAAATTGTAATTTATTACAAATAAAAAAAATGAAAAAAAAAAAAAAAAATCTAAATTTGTAAATAAATAAATATTTAAACGTATATTTTGTCACGCCCGAAAGCCCTTTTTTATTTCATTAACTAAAATTTTCAAATAATTAAGAATTTATAATAAATGTTTTTTTTTTCTTTTTTTTGATCTTCGAAAACTCAATGAGATAATCAACTAAATTTATATTTATTGATTTATTTAAATTAGCTAAAATTATGTAAATTTATGTTTTTTTGTCTCCAAATAAAAAATATTATCAAATTATTAACACAAATAAAATTTATAAAAAAATAATAATAATATTTTGTTTAAAAAAAAAAAAAAAAAAAAATGTAAGTAAAATATGAAATGAGAAGAATAATACAAAAAAAAAAAAAAACATTTCTTCCTTCTTTACGTTTGATTAGGTAATCATCGTTAGTTCAATAACAATTTGGCGTTACTTTGAAGCAAGTGCTAAAAAAATGTTTTTTCATTACTTTTCTTTTATTAAAGAAATTATCTTGATTCGGCTAATAATATCGTCTCACTATTTTTATGCAGACACATTGTTTGGTTACCTTGTTTGTAAATTATATTTGTAAATATTTTTATTTTAAATTGAATTAAATTTAATGCGAATTATTTATTTGAATAAATTAAAGTAAAAAATGTGGTCTGTAATTAGTTCCGTATGAATAGTAACATCAATAAATTAATTAAATAAATGATTTAATCATTGAACAGACATAATATAGACATTTTATAAAGGTAACTCAATTAAATTTAATTGTTTGATGTGGCCATATCTAACCTGCTTGTGAACTCCTATAATTTTGGAAAACGACGATCATTACAACATGATTATGGTTAATTATTATATTTTGCATAATTATTTTCATGTAAAAATGCATTTCGTACTTGATTTTGGATGCAATTCAATTTAAAATACAAGTAAAATTTTTAATTAATTTGGTTTCATTTATAGTAAGCATAAAAAACGATACGTAAATCGACTTTAATTGACCGCTAAAATTAAACTGAAAATGCCGCAACATTTTAGTTTAAAAAAAAATAATTTATGTAAGAATCATGTGATTAAGTTTTCAGAATTTTATCCATCATGTGATAGATGTTGAATTTTTAAGAAGGAACAAAAAAATTTTTTACTAATTCAATGAACACCAGTTTTTATTGTTTATTGAGTTTCATTTTATTTGTGGTATTTTTCCTCTTCTTTTTTATAATATTTTACCAAGTTTTTAACAAAGTCCAAAGTTAAAAGTACACAAAAACAAATTGCAAAATTTTATCAAACAATTAATTATTTGTTTTTAATAAAGCTTAAAATAATTGGCCGTTGACCAGCTGATTGCAATACTTAATTTTTTTGATCTGTAGATTTATTTTCACGTTTTGTGATAAGCGTTTTACTCGTTTGTTTTTATATGTGATCAAGATGAGTCAAAAGAATTGTTTTTCAGTAGTAAAATTAATTTATTACTTTATAAATGACATTTTTATGGTTGTTTTCGTTTAAAAAATAAAAATCCACTTGTAAATAATAAACACAGCGTTTTACAAAATACGTTTATCGATAATTTTTTATAAATCGACAATAAATTATTAATTTTGATAGTCATGCTAGAGCTGTTTGTTTGATTAGAATTAATTTGTAACGAATATAAAGAGACTTTTTGCTATATTTACTGACCTATAATAACAAAAAAAAAACAAAAAAAAAAATTATCAATTTGATTTGTTTTTATATCAATACCATCGTCTACCAGGATTTATGCACTTTAAGGTAATTTTTTTACTAAGAAATTGGAGTTGATTTTTGCGTAGTAATTTTGTAATTTTGGATTAAATCATTTTTAATAAATAAATTATTAATAGATGATTATTTAATAATTTTATTATTATTATTATTATTATTATTATTATTATTACAAATTTCAGTGCAAATATTTAATTAATATTATTGTTGATTTTTTTTTTTTTATTCATTCTCTAAGAATCTCTTGAATTTATTTGCGCGTGTTTTAAGTAAGTAGTTTCAAGTTTTCATATTTTGCAAATTTAAATGCACATTTTGATTTTATCATTTATTTACATATAGACACTAAAGCGATTGTTTAAACCGACAGTTTAAACCAATATCATGCAAATATTGATTGCGTAATACAATGAAATGTTTTATCAACTTGAGACATATTTTTCTCTACACATTTTTGTATTTAGCAAACACTTCAGTTAGTTTTAAATAAGGAAATTATTTGGAAAAAATTTTGTATCAGTTTTCTTATCGATAATTTACTTTGTTGCTAGATGCAATGTTGTTTGTGAATTTTTTTTTATAGTTGATTGATAATATATAATCAGTTTTCTTCTTGTTTGTCTCATTATCGTATTTTATTTTTAAATTATTTAATATTTATGATTGCTAATTGTTTTTAAACAATTATTTAGTAGTTAGTTATTGTCTAGTTATGTTTTAAGATTTAATTAAAATTTTTTTTTTGTTTTATATTAATCAATTAAGTCAAGGTAGTTAGATTTTTGATTAAACGTAATACGTAATATGTAATTAATCAAGAAAGTACTTGTGATAAAAATTGATGGAATGTTTAAAAAAAACTCTAAGTTTAACTGCATAGTGATACTGAAAGCAAAAGATTTCAAGTACACTTAAGTTTATTAGCATTAATCCGGATTATTAAAAGATACTTAAAATTAATTTTAAAAAATTCGGTTAACATAAATTCCAAGGGCATACAAACATTTATTACATTATTAATTGATTTTAAGTTTCTCTTCCTTAAAACATAAAAATAATAAAAAAAAAAAAATTAAATTTACTTTTTTGATAAAAAATTTTTCATTTCATTTAAATTGTTATTTAATTTCCAAAAATTAATTCATCGCAGACTTAAATTAATAAATTAAGAAGAAAAACGTTAAAAAGTTAACAAAAACATTTAAATATTATATTAAATAAATAAAACAAAGATTGAAGGAGGTCATCAAGATTCAAAAATGTTTTTTTTTTCTTTTACAAAATGAATGTTGAGAGTTCGTCTTCTTTTTTTTTTGCTTTTTTTTTTTTTAAATATATATATTTTTGGTCTTTATTTCCGCGTCGTCATCACACCCGTTTATACATCTTTCACCTAAAACAATATAATAAATAATTAAAATTATTTTTATTATATTTTTTAATTATTAATTTTAATAGAATTTTTGTCGATAAAAGTTATTAAATAAAAACCAAAATTATCCAACTATCGTCAGAATTTTACGATTGTTTTTCTTTAAGCGTTTTTAATAATCATCATCCTATATATAAATAAAAAAAAAGTGTGCTGTCATTGTTTGTTTAATGAGTTTTATATATTTATTAAAAATTAGTTAGGCAAATTAAATAATTAATTCATTAAATATACATGTGATGAGCGTCATTACGATTCTATGACGTTTATTTTATTGGATTTAAATGAAGAAAACATATTTGTACGCTCAATTATTGATTTTTGATTTTTTTATTTTGTTGTTTTTAGTTTATTCTGCTGTCATTTATTTGTCATCAAAATAAATAAAATTGTTGTTTTACCAGAATTTTATAAGAAATACATTTTTTATTAACACCAATTTTTAAATTGGAATCAACGTGTAATGCGGCTATAAGCAAACAACATTTTTAACAATAAAAATTACGAATTGTATTTGCTCATTTATCGCTGGATATTTTGTTAAGATTTCTGCACTTATAGAATTTAACAAATTACAGTGAATTTCTAAAATAACAATCAGATAAATAAATAAACATTTTACAATAAAACAGTTGATAAATTATGCAAGTTTATCGACCTTTAGATTATTAATTTAAATAATTTATTGCAATTTCATAATTTTTTTTTTCTGCTTTATTTTTTGGTGAAAATATTGTAAATATTAAATAAATTTTGCAATTTTGCAGGTAAAAGTGTACAACGTAGATCATTGAAAAAAAAAAAAAAAAAAAAAGTCTGATGTTATCAAATAAAATATCCATAATTAATAAACCATTTGGACTTTAGACTATTGCGTTATTTATTGTCTGTGAAACAGCGAGAAACAGCTACAAAAAAAAATTGCGTTGTTCGGTCTCTGGTTTCATATATTTTTGTTACTCTCTTGCTAGCGTGTTATACAAAATTGTTTAATTATAAAAACAATGAATTTGTAGTTAATAAATCACAGGGTGTGACCAAGGTTTAACATTATTTTTTTTTGATTAAGTTAATGAGGAAGTGGTAATAAATAAGTTAGTTTAATTGTAAGATGAGTCCGTTGTCTTCCACAAACTGTTTTAGATATCTATGTTAGGGATTTCAGGTACTTTTAATTAGTGCTTATTTCCTGTCCTCTATAAAATAAAAAGAAAATTCCACGTTCCAGAATTTAAGCATTTACTAAATACCTGACCATTCTGTATGTTGATTTTTTTTTTTTTTTTTAATTTAATTACCATGTACTGATTTTTATTGTTGCGGTTGTAGTTCCCAATAATTACTTCTTGTTCAATAATTATTTATTTTTATGCTCATTTATACGATAAATATTTAATATTTGTTGTCACCAAAACAAGTCAAACTAAATGATTCAGCATAAATACAAAAAATGTTAATAATATTTTTAATTAAAAAAAAAAAAGAAAAGAATAATTTAATTATTTATTAAACAACTTTTTTTTTTTTTTTTTGTTGTCGTTAACGTTATAAACAAATTTTTTGTATTTTTATTCTTTAATTTTTATTTTATTATTGAACTGTTTTATGGGAAATAACAATTTTTTATTGTTTAAAGAAAATTATACCTAAAGGTTCTTGTCTTTGAATGAGTTATTGCATTAATTAAGGATTTTTGTTCTTTGTTTACCACGTGTATCTTAATTGGTCAGCTTAATTGGCTTAAGCATAATAAAAACAATTTTTTTGATTTCAAAACATTGTTGTATTGGAAACAGCGTGATAATTATATTACGATGAAATTAATTGACTTAAAACAAGGAAACTAATTAGCCACTATTAATATTTCCATAAATCATAAAATTATTTCCACTTGTAGCACAAATTAAACAGAAGAAATAAAATAAATAAAAATAATTTAAAACACAACGCAAAAAGCGACTTTGATGTTCATGCTTGGGGTGAAAACTGGCTTTTGATATATATATATATTTTTTTTTTTTTAGTGAATATTTATTAAAAATATTTAAATTTCATTTTATTTAAGTAAAAACAAGTTTATTTATTTTTTACATTGGTTTTTATACTTAAGAGACGGTGAACAGACTAAGAAAATATTTTTGTTTTTTTGTTTTTTTGTTTTAAATAAAATGAAACAAGACACACAAATTCACTTTATTAAAACTCTATCAAAATCATCTTTAACCAAAGTCACATATTAAATTAATTATATAAAATAAAATAAAAATTTATTAATGAATGAAATTTCGCTAATTTTCCTAACACGTGTTTCGCATAACAAAAAAAAAAAAAAAAAAAAAAAATTAAATTTTTTTTTTAATTCTTTAAGAATTTTTATTTATTTTTTTCAAAATTTCTATCAGGATTTTTATATTAAAAATAAAATAATTAGCATAAATAATTATAAAGAAAGAATTGAAACAATACTTTGACAGTCGTTCTTAGCTGTTTATATTATGTTATGTCTCATGTGATTCAGCTGACGTAAGCTTATATATATATATATATATATATATATATGTATATAATCCAGGTGTTCCGTTTCGTTCCGGTTCTCAGATGGCATGACTACAACACAAAGAGAGAAGATAAATAATTAAAAGCAAAAACAAAAAAAAAAAAAATTCGCATGTTATAAGCAAATAAAAGACAAATTAACTGATGAAAGGTTAAAAAAAAAAACTTTTTTTTTTTCTTAAAATTTTAAGCTATTAAATCTCATTTATTAAGACAATATTGGCAGTTTTTAAAGCAAAAAATAAATTATTTTTTTTTTTTTTAAATTTATTTTCAAAATATAAAGTAGAATAAAAAGAAAAAGAACTTTTATTATAAAATATAAATATGAGCGACACAACGTCTACGGGTTTTTGTATAAATTGACAAAAAACAAATTTCAATCTAACACGTTTCATTTATTTTATTTATTTTAATAGTTTTCGTTGACGAGTTTATTGTTGGCACACAAGCCACAAGCGGGGCAATTAAAATTAGAAACAAAAACATTTTGGATAATATCTAAAAAAAAAAATTCTTTTGATTCTTTAAATAAAACTAATTTTAAGCCACAATATAACAATAACAAAAAAAAAAAAAAAAAAAAAGAATTGATAACTAAGTGAATTTTCATCAAGTTCAAGGTTTTACTTAGCGAATTTTGTGATAAAAAAAAAAATAACAAAAATTGTTTTCGTTTATTTTCTTTATTAATTAATTGCTTTATCACTTTAATAACATGGCATACAATAAGCTTGACTTAAGTCTGTTTTCTTACTATAAACAAATAATTTTTTTTAAGTACTTTTAAACCAAAAAAAAAAAAAAAAGATTATTATTTTTTTTTTAATTAACTCTACTTTTATTTTCGCTATTATCTATATTTGTTTTTGCCAATATTTTGTGTTTCTAATAATGTCTTGTTGCTGAGTGGTTATTGTAAGAAAAGTATGTTATGGAATATTTTTATTTTTCTAAGCCACCTGTGCTAACTTTTTTTATTGTATTTTGACCGCTATGAAAATCAATATAATTCTCCTTTTCTTTCTTTTTTTTTTTTGTCTATTTCGCTAAGATACCGTAAAAAACATAAATGATTTTATGGGGTTTAGTTTCTATTTGAATATTTTATTGTTAATAAAGCTTTATGTTTTATTATTTTTTTTTTTTTTTTGAAGCGATCAGAGTATTTATTTAGAGATTATTCGAAATGTTTTTTATTTTTTGACGAGAATTCACTGTATAAACATTGGAGCTTTGGTTTTGGATTTACTTTAAAAATTATGCTGATTGTCTGGCAGCTCAAAGATAAAAAAAAATAATTTTTAAATAATTAAAAGACGTGGTTTAGTGTTTACTTTAGCTCTTTTAAGATCAGAAATATAAAACTCTTGTTATAAGAAATTCGGAAATTTTTTTTTTAACAATTAATCCATAATTTCCACAGTAGTTTATTCATCATTTCGGTCATAAGTTTTAGTGATAAATTTTAGTTAAATCGCTTAATTAAAAATAAATGAGATCCTTGATGAAAATCTAGGGTTTCTTTGTAGTAAGTGTGAGTGAACATAATTTCAGATGGTCATCTCTTTTATCTTGAATTTAGACTAAATAAGTTTTTTTTTTATTTCCAGTTTGAAAAGCTCTCATTCTTTTAAAATCATTATTTATATTTCTAAATACCTACGATTTATAGTTTTTATGTTACATTTCTAAATATATCTTAAGTTCAAAATTATTAATCCTTAGCTTGAACACCTGAAATTAATAATATCTGTATAAAATATCTGGAAATCAATTCTAATGACAATTTCAATCAAATTTATAAAAAAAAAACTAAGCTGATAATCTTTTCAAATTATTATTGTAATAAAAAATTTCAATCACTACCCGGTTCTATAAATCAAAAAAATTTCACTTAGTTGTCGTCAGGCTTGTACCTTTGTACCTTGTATCGATGTAGTTAATTAGTATTAATTTCTTTTAAGACACAAACAAAGCAATTTGTTTGCATTTGTAGACGTTTTGTATTTTTATTTATTATTATTATTTTATTTTTTTTTTTTAATCAACTGTGCATGTTGCCATGAACAGGTACTCGTATATATGAGACTTAGTTTTATATATATATATATATATATATTATAATTATATTTATTTACATTTAATCATTTTTCTTATCATTAAGTAAACAAATAAATTAATTAGACCAGACTAGACGGTTTTTTATTAAGTATTTTTTTTTTTGTTTATACATAATAATAAAAATTACAAAAATTTAGTTCTTTTTTATCAAAATAATTTGTTAATTTCTATCTAATTTAACCAGATTTAATGTTAGTATATCTGCTTTATGTCTAGTCGATTTTAAGGTTATTGTGAAATAATAAAAAAAATTTTTTTTATTATTAATGTTTTGAGTCTAAAGTCTAATGTTTTAGATCAGTGTTGACATATAAATAGAAATATTATAATGATATAGACAAAAAAAAAAAAAGATTAAAAAACTCAGTCTCACTACGTTTGCTGATAATTTTTATTCCTTATTTTTCGTCTTAGGAGCATGGGAGTGGGAATAATGTTGAAAAACATTAGCTCTTGCTATTAATCATCTGATCACATGTTTTTTGGCCATCTTGGCTTCCTAAACCTCTGCAGTTTTCATTTCAATGTAATTCAAGTGAAGCACATTAATTTCTGGGTTTTTAGTACGAAGTTTAATTCATCTGTATTTAATCCTTCTCATTTGTTGGAATATAAACCTCAGCCATGTTTGGCCGAAACTTTTCACCAATTAATATTGTCTGTGAAGATCATACAAAATTAAACATTTAAAATGTATCTCCAATAAATAAATGACTAGAATCAATAAAGTCCATTTGCGGGTGATCTTAATGAATTTTTATTACATTGGTGTATTTTAAAGGTAATTAACTGAATTATTTCATATAGCGTGTCTACTGTAATACTGCTGCTACATTGTAAGATACATTTTTATCTCCAATATAAATACGTTACAATTTCAATGTGTGATTACCTTACATTACATTATCACTGCTTTAGATTTAATAAAAATAATGCATTCAGAAATATTCACTCATATTAAATATCGTATGAATAATAATTAATTAATAATATTACAATAACTCTAGTTGATTAGAAAATAAATCAAAACAGTTCATAGTTCAAGATCAGAAAATTTAAAAATATAATCAAAGCTTTAGAGCTATGAGAAAAATAATTTCAAAAAAAAAATAAATAAAAATAAATTTTATTATATTCTGTGAATAATTTTGCTTTTTAATTATAAAAATTATTGTAAAATTATAAAATAAAACTTGCATTCTATGAAATTAATAAATTAATTAAAAATTTAAATTTATGTATTACCTGTGTGAGAATTTAGGATTATAACTAACCTGGCGCCTCCACTTTTCTAATATTGAATAATTATTCTGGTTAGATGGTTGTTTTCTAATATTCTTCGTAGGTTTTATATTACATATAATGGGTAATTTTTATCATTGTATCAGGTATTTATCTGTAGTTGTATTTTATTGGATACAATTGATCACGTACACGTATCAAATAAAATAGACTTTTGCTATTGAATAATGTTTATATGCCTGTACTCACTACCCTTTCGTATTTATGCAAGAAATCCAACTAATCTAATGACCATCTGTCAAAAGTTCTTACTCTTACCTTATGGAAATAAATTGGTAAAGTGCTACCTCATTAACTCTTGTTATTTATGGCTAAAATGAATCCCATTACCCTGCTTAACCACCTTAAAAACCAACTTTTAGTAATCCGAATCTTTTATTTTTCATATTTTTATAATTTTCTTTAATTAATATTGACATTTCCTTAGTTATCCTTACATAAATTGTGCTCGAGTCACTACTATCCATTTTTGGTTAAAATCATATAATGCAAAGGTGTTTTGTGGAAGTCCACAAAATGTTTTTTTTTTTTTTAATAAACGCACAATACCTCCGCTGTCGTATGTAACAACAATTATGACGTTCGTTAAAATATTTCGTTGAATGAAAATATTTAATTAAAAAAATTTAATAAATAACTAAAAAATAAAAAATTCTACCATAAGTTTAAGGTCATCTGGTTTAAGGTACTACTTTCTAAACCGTTATTATTCGTCGTTCTTAACTGCATATTGACTGTTTCTTGTTGTTGTTTTTTTTTTTTCCAATTTTGTATACGCCAATTGGTAATTTACACTGACGTTTTCCTTTATTTATTCTCAATACAATTGAATCCGTGTTTGAGTTTAATAAATAAACGCAAAACTTGATCCGATTGTACATTTTTCATCATAGCAGAGTAAACCGTAATCTGATTGTTTTACTTCTTTTTGCATTAATAATATTTTACCTGAACATAAAATCGATGAAACAAATCAAGGTCACAAGTAAAACTTAAAAAAAAATATATATATTTAATTCATCGTGCTTATCAGAATTAAATACTTTCGCGGTTGAGCTATGCAAAAAAAAAAATAATAATAATAAATAAAAAAAAGGGAAAATTTTCCTACTTAAATACTTTTGTTACTTAATTTAAGTCATTTTAAAATCAGAAAGCAGGTGGATTACTGGTTTTTTATTTTTTATTATTATTGAATTAAAAACAAACAGAAAAGTCAAGAAATTCGGATTTAAGTTAATAATTCGTTTTGAATCAATTTTTTTGTGTTAATTTTTTAAAAACTAAAATGAAATTTGTGTTGCGTCCGCTTAGTTCAGTTTAGCTTATCGGAAAAGTTTTTTTTTTTTTTTTTTTTTTTTTATTTTATTTCCACTTAAATTTTTTGTTTTTTTAATTATTTCCAAATTTTGTATTTCAAACAAAAAAAGAAAAGAGATTTTTTTTTTCTTTTTTATCTTATCATTGGAAGCATGCATGATTAAAGTATGCTATTGTAATTGGACTTTGATTTATTGATTGTTTTTTTCAAATATTTATGCTTAAAATAGGGCATTGTACCCGTCTCGTAGTGATTAATTGTGATTTTTTAATTTAAATGACATTGAAAATTTATATTGAATTTTGTTAGAAGTCTGTTTAGAAGTAAAATTATGAGAATTTAAGTGACTTAAATTAGTTTCAGTGTTTAAAGTGACATCTATTCTTAAACATTTTTGATTTTGGTTTGTGTCTTTGGCAGCATTGTGTTGAATTTTTAATTTAAGGATTTTTTTTTAAAAAATACATTTATTTTTATAATATAATTATTTAATTATTTATTTGTTAATTATTCATTTAATACGTTATTAATATCAATGTTTTTTTTCTTTTTTTTTTTTGGTTTTAATTATTATTTTTTTGCTTAGGAATCTTTGGTATTTTATTTATCAATTTTTTTTTTTTTTTTTTTATTATTATTATTTTGTATAATAGGCCATCATTTCTTTTATTTTTAATTAATTTTCTTTTATATGTTTGTAGCCTTTAATTAAATAAGTTATTATTATAAATATTTTTATTATGTATATATAAGTAGATTATAGTTAATGGTAAATGTTATTTTTGTTTATTTATTTAATTATTATCAAAACGAAAAAAATAAATTTAATTTAATTAAAACAAAAAAAAAAAAAAAAAAATTTACAGAATTAAATACAAAGAGAGCCAAAAATATGATGGGTTTTTTTTATTTTGTGTGTTAAAAAGTTTAGTTTTGTAAGAATAAATAATTCGCAAGAAATAATATTGGAATTAGCAAATAAATATTTAATTTTTTCGTGTGCTATAGTTAAATTAGATTGATTTAGCATTTTCGGTAAATTAATGTACAAAACAATTTTTGTTTCTTGTTTAATGATAATTAATTACTTAATAGTAGTACAAAACATTAATTAATTAATAATAATCTGGAAACAAGCTCGTTATTTCAATTACAAAAGTATTATTAAAATGAAATTATAGAAAATTGTTTACTGTTTGCTGTATTGTTGTTCCCATTTTGTTGGTTGCTTAAAATCATTTTCTTAATCTTCTTCTTAATTATTTTAATTACATTTTTTTTTTTTTTGTAAATTTTTTATTTAAATATCACAGTGTAAATTTTTTTTTTTTTGTATTCACATTTTCATTTACATTTTTTCTTTTTATTCATAGTTTTTCAAATAATAATTAATAATTTTCTATTTTGTATATACTTTTTTTTTTTAATTTTACTAATTAAATGAATCGAATTATTAGCTAAAACAATCGAGCTTTTATTAAATTAGCTAATTGTTAATACAAAAAAAAAACTAATTAAGTAATAATAAAAGCTTAGATTTTATTAAATATATAAACCAATGATTTTTCAGAAAAATGCATTCTGTAATGTTTAGCAAAGAAAACATCCAATTATCTAATACACATTAGACTGCTAGAAAATTAAACTGTCTTTAAAAGCGTTTCATTTAATTTATATTTGAAATTTGAAAACTAAAAACATAAAAGAAAAAAAAAAAGAAGTAATTAATTTTGTTTTGCACTACTAATAATTAATTAATTTACTATTTTTTTTTTGTTTGCTATTTGTTAATTTTTATTAATGTTAATAAAACAAAATAAAAAAAAAATTGAAAATATTAATATTTTCTTTATGATGACTACTGCTACATCTAGTGGATGGATGGATAAACTACAAATTTCTATTTATATTTATTTTTTCATTTTTTAAATTTAATTTAATTTAATTTACTTTCTTTTTCAATACGAAATCACTACAAATTTTTATTCTAAATTTTAAATTAAATTAATAATTTTTTAAATAAAATTTTTTAAAAATTATGTAATCATGTTTAATAGTTTATGGTTATTTAATCAACAATTAAACATCTAAATACTAGAAATATTCTTTAATGATTTCTTTCATTTCATGATTTTTTTTTTTTAATTATTTTCTTATTTAAATAATTAAGTAATGAATTATAAAAATAACAACAGAAATAAAAAGAGTATTTATTTGGTAAAGTTTTAACTACTTGAATAATTATTATAATATTAATTAATTAATAAATATTAATGGAATTACAGTGATTATTTGATATAACGACAGTCATACTCTACTATAGTAGTTTAGTCTTTTTAAAATTTTTTATTTTTATTAAAGTTATGTATTTAAGCTTCTTTTATTTTAATAATTACTTAGATTATCAGTTATAGTTAAGAAACTTTAGTAATTTGAATAATACATAACTTTATCGTTCGTTTAAATGACTTCGATAAAACTAATAACGACTGTAATTATAGAAAAAAAAAATCATCATTTTCATTTTCATTAAATTAAAATTAAAATAAATTTACAATATTAACTAAATTAAACTTAAATTTTAATAACACTAAATTTTAGTTTTTAATTAAATAAAAATCACTAGAAATTTTTCTTTTTTCATCTTTCTATCATCAATTAAATTGGTATTTAAGAGGAAAAAAAAACTATTTAAAATTAAATTGAACTAGATAAAGTAATATTTAAAAAGAAAAAATTAAAAAAATAAATAATGAATGATAAAAATTATAAATTAAGTCAGACTTTTCGGTGTTTTCAACTTAAATTCAATTAAAACAATAGCAAAAACAAAAACAAAATCAAACTAAAATAAAATTACAATAAATTGGACGAAATACATTTAATAATAATAACACAATTAGTAGATAATTAATAACTAAATAAATAAATAATAATAATAGTTAATAAAGTATTTTATCTTCTATGCATCTGATTCATTAAGTCCATATAATTCAATACTTTGATCCTCCAAACTTCTCTTAATATCCTCAATTGTATTCATTATTAATAAATGTTTATTATTTATTTTTTCACCTAAATTTATACTATTCATATTATCATTAATTACTTCATAACCAGATTGACGATTATTATTATTATTCTTATCATTATTATTCTCAATATTGCTACTATTATTATTGAGATGATTATTGTTGTTATTATTTAATTGTGACAACATAAGCTCATTACTTGCATTTGTTAATTCTTTAATTGCTTGACGCTCCCGTCTTAACAAAGAAATTTTATTGAGTAAAGCTTTTTTCGGAATTTCTGAAAAAAATAAATTTAATTGAATTAAAAATGTGAATAAAATTAAATAAATTAAAATATTATTTACCCGATTCCATATCAAGGCTTTTTTGAATTTTATCATATGTTGAGCTGCATGTGTAGATTTTACGTTTCAATGGTTCACTCTGTGGACAATAATAAAATGATTCTGGATTATGATTCCCGATGTCAATTGAACGAAATGATATTAGTGGTGGCTTAGGTTTGATGTTATCAATAATATTACGGTTGAGAAAATCTTTGGCATCGTATTTATGATTTTCATTAACGATATCATCATAAATGGGATCTTCAACAATTTTATTTGGTTTTGGTGGTAATGGGGGCGGCGGAGGTGGTGGTGGTAGTCGCTTGCTTGATACTTTCGTTTGACGATTGTTATTCTCTTTATTGCCGTTTGATTCAAAATGACGACGATGAAATTTATTGACAGTCTTCTTTTTCGTTTCGGCATCAGAATCAGAATCGGAATCGATAGAGACTCGAGGACTTTGACTTCGGAAACGCCGTCTCATTGGTGTTGGTGATTTTGGTGGGCTGGGTCCTATTTTGCGACCATTTAGTTGCAATTGTGGTGACATTGTATCATCAGGTCGTCGTTGATTAATTTGATCACCTGCCGGGACGCTTTTGCGTCTTAGCAAGTCTGTTGGTGATACATTCTGTATTATGAAATTAGATACATGTGTTTTGCGTGGACTAAATCTAGATCCTGGCTTAGGGCTGTTTGGTGCCGAAGCTGTTTCATTCCTTAATATTTCAAGACGTTTATTAAGTAAATCAGTGGCACCAATTTCTGCAGTCTTTACAACAATAGTTGAACTACTGCTAGTGCTACAGCCAACATTGGGTGCGCCAACGCTACTTCCGTTACCATTACTGCTAGAACCGCTGGTGCTATTTCGACCCATTTCTCTTTTTAAGTCGACCTCACAGTGCCGTAACATTTCGACACGTTTATTAGTTGGCAAATTACAAATGCGTCGAGGACTCATTGCGGGTGGTGGTGGACAAACTGCAGCTATAGGCGCCACTATAACAGCTTGTGTAGGAATTGGAGACACATCGCGCAACCCATTAGTCTTCAGTGAAACGAGAATGGTTTCGGCCTCGTGAATCAATTGTTTATACTTGATATCTGCCTCGAGGTCAGCCTTCAGTAATGCTTTCTCGCTTTCGGCAATCGATAAGAATTTACTTCGAATAGAATGGATCTCAGTGAAGGTTAATGAATTTGCACGATTAATAAGTGGTGCCATTATTTTTCTGGAATCGAATTTATCACATTATTCGTATTTATGAAAATAAAATTTAAATATAAAACCTTGACTTGTCCTCGGATTGATTGCGACGTAAGCAGACTGGCGTACCGCCAACACTGCGGCATCCTCTTATTGCCAGAACAGGAGATCTATTTGAACTCATTGTAGTCGCATTGCTGCCAGTAACACTATTCACACCATTACTTGCTGCTCCGCCACTTTCAGTGCTGCCCTTTTTTCTAGTGCGAACCAATTTCTTTCGACGTTTCGAACCGCCTTCAATATCTTGTCGACGACTTCTTCGTGCTGATCTATGTTGTGAAGAGGTTGATGCTGCTGATGTTGCTCGTTTCTCACAAACAATCTGCTGAATCATATGATATGAACAACTTCCAGTATTCTGTAGTCCTTCTTTCTCTATTATTTCTTGTATTGAGCCCGTATCAATAAAATCAATATCAAGCAACTCATCTGTGTCGCATTCGTCGCCAGCATCTTGGCCTGTATCCAAGTCCGATGCACAATCTGTTGGATCTGAATCACTGTAAAGAAATATTTTTATAAAAATTATAAATAATCTTTAGAACTAATTGTGATAAAATTTAAATCAATTTACCTTAAAATATCCGTTTCCTTCTCATATACATAACTTTCATCGAACTTTCCCATCATTTCATTAAGTGTTGCATCTTCATCGCTTTCATTACCATTGCCATTGCCACCATTATTCCCTGCATTACTTTTACTCACTTCCAATATCGATCTGGTTTGTTTATTTCTTCGCATTGTATTTGGCGAAGATTTTGTTTTATGACTAAACTCCCTTTCTGTTGACGAACTAGATTCAGTTTCAGAAAGATGATTTATTTTGTTTAAATGATCATCGGTGCCAGCATCACTATTACTAGATTTGATACCGGACGATGTTGAGCAGGTATCTAATTCAATTTTCTTCGATAATAAAAAGTTTGAGTTTGTTGATGATGATGAATCGGTTGTGGTAATTCCTGCAGCTACAGCCGCTGCCGCAGCATTAGAAAACCATGGATTTGTACGGATTCGACAGCGTTGCCTTGGCGATGGGGCTGAAATTAAATTAGAAATTATAATCAAATTAATTTTTATTAATTATGGAAAAACAAACAAACTTACATTCAATTCCTTTGTAACTTTGAAACGAGAGATTTTTTTGTAGTATCGGACTCATTCCAGCTGCCGGCGTATATATAATATTTTGTGTACTATTTTTAACAATTAAAATATTATTTGTACCAACAACACTACCACCGTCGCCGTTATTTTTATTATTTAAATTATCAATTAGTGGATTGAAGTTTTTTCCTAAATCGCAGGACTCGGTGCGACGATGAAAATGACCAATTAAATCCGTTGTATTTGGACCGCTACCATTTGGCGTGGTTGCCTCATCAATTTTATTTAGCATAAATGGCTTGTAACGGCTAACAGACGATGTCGTCGTAGTTGTTGTTTGTAGACCAGCCAACGATGGTGGCTCCATAGATATTGCATGGTGGACAACATTCTTCGGAAAGTAATGTGTACCTGTGCGAATATTAATATAATATTCAGGGGTATAAGTTGCGCCTGTCGAGTGTGTAATTGAAAATTATTTAATAAAAAATATGAGCAAAAAAAAAAATAATAATAATAATAAAAGGTACGTAAAGCTGTCAAGTTATTTAAGATGGAAAGGAAATATTTCTCTCTTATTCTATTAAAGTGAATTATGTGTGGGTGTTTACGAATGAAATAAAAATAAATTGAATAAAAATTTCTGGGTTTAAATGAAAAATTGCATCCTATAAAAACTAGAAATAGAAGAAAAAAAAAAGCCAAAAATTTTCATCCACCTTTAGAAAGTTTTTAATAAATTTTTTAGTGTTATAATAATGGTGAAATAAACATCCTTAAAAGTCATCAAAGTTTAAGTAAAAGGTAGTTTTCTATACATCCACAACAAACCGGCGTCATTGTGAAAACCGAAAAAACTTTTATTTTCTTCTTTTTTTTTTTTTTTTTAAAGTAAAAAGTTTCTAAAAAAATATTTTTGAAATGTTTGTTGTTTGAAATTTGAACAGGAGAAAAGTCTCGTCGCTCATGTTTTCTTCTTATTTCTTGTTAATAACTTGCTTTTGTCTAGTGTAAGGAGTCAGACGTGTGTTATTTTTCTTTTAGTAAATTGTTAAATGGAATTAAGTCTTAAGTACATTGTTATCTTATTTAATGCTTATTAAAGAAAAGAAAATAAATCAAAGGTTGTGTCATTCTAATGCGTGCCGAACCATATACAGATTGTAAACTCTTGAAGATTTAAAGTTAGTTGTTAAGAAAATTTTAAGTAATTCTTATTTCCAAAATATAAAATTTACTTATCTGTCGAATAAATGAAAGCACAATTTTCTATTATTTATTAGAAGAAAAAAGGAAATATTGTAAAATGAAACATAATAATCAGCGTATTCTTGTCAACACAATGTTAAAATAAAATAAAATCCAAAACTATTTTTTAATTTAACAAAATAGAGAAAATTGTGCTACTGAAAAGATGACAAGTACTTTTAGATTACGTTCCGGATGTGAATTCAATAATACAACAGTTTTTTCTTATTATTACTATTTTTTTTTTTTGTTTATCTCGATTATGCTTCATTGAATGCTGTCAAAATGTGAAAAAAAGGTTTTAAAACTTTTTCTATTTTTTTTTTAATTTTATGTTTTATAAATTGCAAAATTCTGGTTCATTGGTTATTTTTTCAGTAACTTTTTCCAAAGCTTTAATTCATGACGATAAGACACTTTTTTTTGGTTTTATAAAATAAAAGTGAAAACATAATTAATCCACGTAACACAAAGGAAAATGGAAAAATTAGTTGTAAACAGGTAATTAAAGTGACAAAATATAATTAAAGGTTACAGGTTAAGTTCAATGTCAAATTTGATAAAAAGTTTTTCTTCTCTAACCAAATTTAATTGAGAATTATTAATTTTATTTTATTATAAAATAAACAAATAATAATAACAAAAAAAACAAAAATTGTATAAATTGATTTATCGATAAACAATTAAACTGATAAAACAGATAAATTATACATAATTAAAAAGCCATTAGCATAATCATAATAAAAGTTGAAATGTTAATAAATAAAAAGTTGAAATTACTTAATTTAATGAATTAATAATAATTTTGACTTTTATTAGAAATAGATGAACAAAAAAAAAAAAAAAATGAAAATTATCGTTAGAAGGTTTTTCCAGTTTAATTAAAGGTATTAAAGCTTAGGTAATTGTATACCTGATTTGAATTAAAGACAATTTAAAAGGTTTTGATGGTACATTACTGAGAATATAATATTACAATAATCCAACGAAACGGTTCTATATCAAAATATTAAACGTTGAAAAGGTTGATAGCCGATTAGGCCAAAATTATTATTCTAGAAATAGTGTCTTTGTTGGGGAATACTAATATATCTTCTTATCAATCAATAATAAATTAACAAAGTGTTTTTTTATTATTATTATTATTATTCTACCCATTCTATTATGAATTAATTTATTTTCAATTATTGAAACTTAATAACATTATAATGTGAGATATATTGTTGTATAATGTGTTATAAACTACAAAATTATATCAATTACTGAACAATTAATACGTAATCAACCACATGCAAATGATTTTATTTATTTTTTCTTATGTTTTTCTAATTCTTGTTTTCCTTTTTAATGAATAGTCAATTAACTTAGTTCAAGTGAAACCATCATTAAAAATAATCATAAACAAATAGCTTTAAAATGCACTTAACACGCAAACGTACTTGACACATATTTTTGTGTTAAAGAACTCAATGTGATTCATCGTTGATTAAGTAATATATGCTCTTTAAAGTATGTTTCGTTGTTCGTATATAAACGTAGTTAAAGTTTTAAAGAAACGCAAATTACATGGAATATTACAAGTTAACTAAAATTTACTTTTTAATAATAAAAAAATGAAAACTTAATAAGCAAAAATTGTGATAATGAAATAGTTTCATACCTGGTGATGTCCCATCTGTTGAGTATCCGGTAGAATAGGCACTTTCCGGCGATGATAAACTATTAACAACATGATGATATCTGCCAGATGGCTGCGTTGTCGCCGTTACACCATTTGACATGATTGGACCACCACGTAGACCGCGGCCCCGTGGCGCCGGCTGATGTGGATGATAACCAATTGGATTTTTACCACCGCACGGTTGTGTGATATACTGTGTCGGATGCAAATGATTATTATTACCGTTTGTAGTTATTTGGGATGCTGGCATTATGTTAGCATTTATTTGATCATGTAGAAATTGTTGTTGCTGTTGCTGCTTCGATAGTTGATTTCGACTCTGATGATGTGTAATTGCTTGCATTTGATTCGTTCGAGTCAATATTTTACCATAACCACCTTCAACACGATTATCATCATTATTCTGATTTGATTTTGTATTATTTACATTATTATTATGATTATTATTATTATTATTATTATTACGAGTAGAATTTGTGGTGCAGGTACCACCACCTACACCACCACATCCACCATTATTATTTAAAGCTGTTGTCGCTTCATTTCCATTTTTATTCTTTTTTTCATAATTTATTCCACTTTTTATTGATACATCATCATAACATCCTGACGCTGTTGTCATCGTGTTTGTTTTATTCTTTAATTTTATTGACGATGAATTTTTATTTTCCATTGTTTTGATTTCATTAAATATACAACGACTAGCTTGTGCTGACGCTGCTGTAGCCGATATTGAAGCTGACTGAGAAGTATGTTTAGTGTCGATAACTTTATTAGAATTATGATGAAGGAAATTTGATGAACTCGAATTGTTTGCTGTTGATGAACTTGTCATTGATATTGTGGAAGTATTGTTTAATGTTGTTCCAGTTGTTATACTTCCCATACTATTGGGTGGTGTTGCTGCTGTTTTGATTGTTCTACTGTCTAACGTATAGGAACTCTTTCGTGGTATTTGATGTGGTGAGGATGTTCGTGACTTTACCATGTGACGATATGGGTAGTGATCTGATTTTGGCGATATTGGTATACTGTCATCATCTTGCGGTGACTGCCAACCGGCACGACTGGTTGTCTGGATAGAAAAAAATTCATTCAATTAAAAACATTTTTTGAAAGATAATTCATAACTAAAAGGTTTTGCTATAAAAACTGAACGAATCTATCAAATATACAAATCGAAATCATCAATTCTTTGTAAAACATATTTTGGTTTTATTTTTTTTGCAATTTCTGTATTCGTTTTGGTTTAATGCGTGTAGTAAAGCAAATTGCATTAAACAATCGAGACGAGACATGTACATCAATTTGTAAATTCCCAAATGGATATTTCATGATAAAAGAGATTCAGGCACAGATCACGTTTACAAACAAAAAAAACACAAAACACAAAATTAAATCAAGTTATTTTTTATTTTCATAAAAATGTTTTTAACGAATCTGTAAATACATTAATTTACCTATATTTATCCATCTTTGTGTGTTGCGTAAATACAAACGTCATTTCAATTGAGTAAATTAATTTGTAACAACTAAAGCGAAAGGAAAGGCAACAACAAACAAAAAAAAAAGAAGTTTAACCCAATTGCAGTAATCTTATTACGATTATTTTTTTTTCCTCTATCCGAAGCACCTTAATAAAAAGCAATACATAACAAAAAAATTGAATTAAATCTGTTACAAAACAATCATTAATAATTGATACAAAATTGTATGGAAGACGATTATTAATATTGTTAGTAAACTAACGTATATTTTGTGATGTTTTGTAATATTTTTGCTATTGAAAATAAAATTGATCGCATATTGATTTTTATTCCATTTAATACGATTTATATGCTCGTATATAAAATAAATTGTTTTTCCGTTGAAATTTAATTTTATTTCGTATATAGTTAGATTAGAATATTCAAAATATAAATAGCTGATTATAAAATGTGTACAATGTAAATCTTTATTAATTGTATTGTGTTAGTGAAACGATCGATGTAATTCTATTTTCAGGATTCATTATATGCTTAAAAATGTATTGTATTGCAGTTAATCTTCTAACGTTTGCTATTTTCCTTTCTTTTTTTTTTTTTTTTTGCAGAAAAAGCAATTAACATTGTTTAAAAGATTACAAATTCGTTCAAATATAAAATGATTTATGTTTTTTCCTCTATTTTTATTTTTTATTCATTTTTCTTTTACTTAGTATTCCCTTATGGTTTCTATATGTAATTTCTATTTATTTAATTCAATTTTTCTTTTACATCAAAAAAAAAAATTAAATGAATGGGAAATAGAAATAAATAAATACAATCAAAATATAAGCGAAAACTACTACAAGAAAAACTAAAAATAAAAAGGTAAAATGGATATCTATTTCGTTTATTTATTTTTCAATTCAACGAATAATAAAAATTCAATCACTTTTGCTTTCATATAAATTTATTACGTTCGTTCTTTCTTAACCGAAAAAAATCGAAGAAAAGAATAAGTTTGTTCATCTTTTACCTGGTTTTATTCATTGCTTTTCAACATTTTTCAACTTTTCTCTCTCTCGATCATCATCAAACCAGAATAGTTACACATATATAAGATGTTTGCAAATACGTAAAGTACATCAAAAATCATTTCGCATTCAAACGTTGTTCGATTTTAACAAAAATAAATAAAGAAAAGAAAACGAATCTTTAACAGCTCTCCAACACAATATAATCTACCCTTATATGCGATTTTCCTATCATCCACTATACACTTTTATACGTTTGACTGAATGACGGATGTTATCTAATATAGATCACTGGTCCATATTCTATCTAACAACCAACATTATTATACTAAATATAGTTAAAAAGGATGCAATAGAGAAATAGAATACTAAAATACTTACCCCAACCCAAACAAAAAATAATAAACTAGAACATCAAAAGGAAACGAAGCGTTATAGTTTTGTTCTCGGTTGTTTATTTTTCTTATATATAAAACTTATATATACCCTAGCATACCAGTCACTATATTCATATCTGCCTACTGCCTACTGCCTACTGCCAAACCAGTCAGCAGGTGATTTAGTTTTTTTTATTTTCCTCAAACTAAGAAATATTATACTTATATTCATACTTTTCAATATTATAAAAATCAAACAACAATACCTTTAAAAAGAAGCGACAGACACTTAACGCAAAACAACAAATAAACAACAAGTAAAAAAAAAGAAAAAAATTGTATTTCCTATCATTTACAACCAACAAAGTCATTATCACACGTCTCACACTCCATTTTAATTACATAACACTTGGTTATTATAAAATGACAAATGGAAAAAAGCAATAATAATATTTTATTTTTTAAACATCACATCTGTCATTTATAAACTGTAATCATTTATGTAGAAATTTTATCTTTTATATAACGTTTCTGCAAAAAATATAGAAAATTTAGCAAACATTTTATTTATTTTTTTTTTATATTCACTATAAAAAGTGAACAAGTTCAATGTCTAGTGATGCTTTTCGATATTTATATTCTTTAACAAAAAAAATTGAAAACGTTTTATTGTTCTTCGGTTTTTATTTTTCGTTTCTAAACAGCAACAGTACCTAGGAATAATAATATAAAAGTGGGAAACAATAATGATTTTTTATTTCTTTCATTATATTTATTTATATTTTTTGACTATTCCAATATCTATGTATACCTTTATTATATTTTATTTTATTTTATTTTATTGAAAAGGAAAAAAGAATGAGAGGAGAAAAAAAAAGTTCATTTTTCATTTTGATTGTTGTTGCAACTACCTTGGGGCCAGCCAAACAATTACTCATCAGCCCGACGGCTGTTATATCATTTTACATCCAATATTATTATTTTTATTTCTCTCTTTTAAATTTTTGATTTCTATGGTATAGAAAAAATGCCACAAATAGTATTGATAAATATTTAGATCATTCTTCAAAATCCAAATGGTATTCGTTTAGATAAAAACGAAAGAAATAGAAAAACACACAAAATACCAAGAAAAAAAAATAAAAAAAATCACCCAATCAAATTATACGAGGAAAAACTAAAAGAGTAAAAACCGTAAGATATTTCGTTATAAAATGTTGATAAGATTTAAGATAAAAATATGCTACATCATTATTTTACTTCTATCTGTTTTATTATTTTTTTTTTTTAACTGAAATTTAGCAGACATGTAACTACACAGAAGATTTTAGAGCAATTTGACATTTTTAACCATAATTTATAATTTGTTAACATTTTAAGGGGATTTAACATTTCAAGGAAAATTCTAGGAGAAAATTTCACTTTCATTAATTAATATAAATTACACAAGTAAATAGGCATTTTTAATCATTTATTAATTTGTCGAGCTAAACAAAAGTGTCTGCTTCCCGCAAATGATATTATCACAAAAAAAAAATAAAATAAAAAAAACAGAAAGAGAAAAATCAACAAAATAATAAGAAAGCTAATAAAAAGCTTGAGCAGTGTGACAGTAAATAATGAAAGAAATGACAAAAAAGAAACCGAAAAATCAATAATAAAAAAAAAACGTCGCTTAAGATAATAAAAGGATAACAGATAAAAGCAGCATCCGTTTAAACTTAAAGATTTATCAAATGATGGAGAAAAAGAAACGCAGAAAAAACACAAAATCTGAAGCTTTTTCTGCATTCCACTCATTTAGACTTATCGCATTGTTTTATTCCGAGCTTTATTTTCTTTATTCGTTTTGCTTTTTTTCTTCCTCTTTGTTTTCTATTGTCTTGATTCACAATTCACAAACCAATTCATCAAATGTAAGAAAGCACAAAAAAAAAGTAAAAAGATTGAGCTAAGATAATGACGTCGTCACTATGTTATTCTGTCTTTTACTTTACTTCTTTTTTTTTTGTGCTTCAATTACAAGTAATAAAAGGACATTTATTTTATAGTAGGCAGCAAAAACGAAAACAACTTTTTGGTTACTCTTAACTATTTTATCATTTTCACCCTCTTAACATATATATTTTTTATTTAAACATCACCAAAAAAAAGAAAAAAAAAGGAAAAATAATTTTAAGAAAGGTTTTTAGGTTTGATTTTTTCAAATCAAAGCTTTCTAAATGTAATAAAACTTACATGGCTTTGTATTGGTGAAACTTCACTTCGTCTTGCTGGGCTACTTGTGCAAACACCAATTGCTGAAGGGTTTGTTTCATGTGGATAATAATGATGATGGTGGTGATTATGTGGATGATAATGTTGATTTTGATGTGACATTGAAGATGCTGTTGTTGATGCTGCTGATGCGACTCCTGTTCCTGTGCAAATAACAGTTTGACCAACAGATGATGAGGATGCTGATGGTGTCCCTTTATGTCCATTTTGAGTATTTGATGTGGCCAAATTGCTACTGTTTTGGGATACATATTTTTCATTATAATATTTTTCTATAAATTCATTTATTTTTAAAGTACAAAAAATGTTTTTCATCAATATAAGTAAATAATTATTGTTAATTGATATCATTAGGGGCCACCCTAATCGTATAACAAGAAACATGCTTTAAGTTAAGTAGCTTATTTGTCTTAAAAACAATGATGTTGTTAAAAATAATAAATAATTGTAGTTGATGGGTACAAAACATTGGGGTTACGTAATATCCTCGATATGATGGAATTATAAAAGAATACCAAAATAACAATTATAATTACGAAAATAACCATAAAAAATGAAGAATAATATTATAATTCTTTACTTGGAATATAATATAATAATCATAAATGAACAATAAGGACGTCAAAAGGCGCAATTGAGGAAAAAGTAGAAGAAGGAAACAAAAAAATTGATAAATACAATTTTGCGTGACTGAAAACATTTATTAAAAACAATATTTATATTTACGATTATATATCACGATAGTCAAAATAATATTTACAAAGTCATAGCGTTGTTTTTTCTTATTACCATTTCTATTTTTTTTTTATTTTTTGTTAGCTTTAAGAGTACAATGGTACACATTTTTAAATGTGCAAAAAAGTTTTTTTTTTCTTACCTAATCAAAAACTATTTTACAGGTAAATGCACTAATAACAAGGACACCGTTATTAATAAACGAAACGAGCAAATAACTCTTATTAAACCCTTCGTTGTTTTTATTTTTGTTTTAATTATAATTTAAGTAGGTTTTATAGTTGTTTTTATTTCTATTCATGGATTCTTGTTTCTCTTGTTTTAAAAATATTCTATTTTTAGCGACCAAAAGAACTGTGCAAAGGTAGAACGTTTCTTGTGCTGATATTGTGCGTCACAATGAATTTTTTTTCTTTTCTTTGTTTACCTCAAAATTAACAAAGAAACGAATCACATAATAATAGAAAAATAGAAAGATAATAAAAAATTGATAACGAAGAAAACGAAAAGTATTTATTTCTCATGAAAAAAAAACTGACGAGGGTTTTTTTATTTATTTTTTTTTAATTTGTAATCGGAACCAAAATGCGTTGTAAAATGAATTTTAAATTTAAAGAAATGGCAGAAATAAAGGAATTATTAAATAAAAAAAGCCACAAAGAGATAAAAAAAAAACATCTAAGAGTTTCCATTTGGCTTAGTGGGGTCAGACCATCCTTATAAATTATTAGAACATTTCCTTCGCCAAAATATAAAAAAAAAAACAAATAAAAATATTTTTATCTTTCGCTATTGTTTTTAAAACAAAATAAAAAAAAAAAATGTTTTTTGATGGTGTTGGCAGATTTTTTGTTTTTCTTTATTGTTTTCCTTTGAATTTTCCCAAAATTTGGCTGCACTGTATTTTAAATTGTTTTTATATCTTTTAAAAACAAAACCGAAAATTTGACTAAAGGCTAAATCATAAATTTCTTGAAGATATGATATATAAATGGAAAAGATAAATGCTTTTCCTTATTTTTTTTTATTATTTTTTATCTAAGCAAAAATGTATGAATCAAATTCAATAAAATAAAATGGAAATTTATAATTTTTCATATGCAATTTTTTTGTGAAAGGAAGGGTGTTGTGGATGTGGTTTGATGAGTTTTTGTTGACTTTAATACAGCATATTAAAAGAAAATAATAATAATAATAAAAAAATCTACTTAAATAATAAATGTCACAAGAAGTGGATATGTTAAATAAAAAATAAAAATACATTTATCCACAAGGGTGGTGGTAGAGGATAACCCAAGGAAATAAAACAAAGTACAAGATTTTGTTGATTTAAAAAAATTCGAAAGATTTTTCATAAATAACAATCAAGTGAAATTTTATGATTATTTTTTTATTTTTTTTGTTTTTTATATAAAACATCAAAATAAAAAAACAATTCTTTGTGGTTAGAATATAATGTGTGCCAGTGGGTGGTCATGTCGCGTACAAACACATATTGTAAATTTTTGCACAAGGGTAAATAGGGGTGTTTTGCTGTTTCTTCCATTTATTATGGCGTTTTTTTTTTTTTTTTTTATATATATTATATAAAATAAATTCACCACAACAACTTTGTTGATAGTCATCGTGTCAAATATATAAGAAAAAAAAAACTAAAAGAACACAAAAAGCATTTTACTGTGATTTGGTTTTCGTTTAAATTTTTTTTGCTTTACAAAAAGAAATAATTTTATTAGAAACAAGTAGTTAAGGATTTTATTTTTTATTTTTGTTGATGGCTGAATAGTTTAGTGGGTGATACTATTGTGTGAAAACAGCAATCCTCCAAGAACTGTCTTTATATTCTCAATTTTTTTTTTTATTTTTATTTTATTTAACAAAACAACAACAAAATAAACGGAATAACTAAAAAATAAAAACAAAATTGCTGTAGTGTTATAAAAAAAAAAAAATTGAAAAAATTACGAAACAAAGATTCTGTTGCTTTTATAACTTTATATGGGAATTGCCCTATTGTGCACGATTTGTTGTTGAAAAGAAATTTATGCAAAATAAAAGGAAAAATATATTCACATGATAAAATCGCGTAAATAAATAAGCAAATGTGAATAAAAAAAAAAAATCAATTTTATTTCTACTATTTTTCTGACGCCTTTTATTTGTAAAAAACCCCTGTCATCATTTTTGCCTTTAAATTTTGTTACGGAATTTTTTTTCTTTTTTTTATTTTATTTCATTTAACATATTAGATGGGGTGCGTCATTTATTGCTTATTTTTGCTATTTTTTTATTTTTTTACTTTGGCTAAAATTATAATCATAATAATAATGATGATAATGTTTGCTTGGTTAAAACTATGTGAAAATTGAAAATAATTTTATTCATAGAAGAATCAGAAGTGGCTTAAGGCGCTACTGCATCATTTAATTCTGTCTACTTTATAGAAATGTGCTTGCTTCATTATAATTTGTTGACTTAAAGTAAAAAATATATTCTATAAATGGAACAATTTTATAATGTTACCCATCTACCACTTCTTCAGTAGACACATTTTATATTTTTTTTTTTTTTTAACATTGTCAGCTCTTTATTAACATAATTATTTTAAAAAAGAACTTTTTATTAACACCAGAAAACTTTTCTTATCATATTCAGAAAATTTTAATGCCACAAAAGAGCCCAGTAATTTATTCAATTATTTTTGTTTTCTTTCTTTTTGGTTGGGTGGTTGTACTGGTTTTAAAATTTTTGTTGGTTTTTAATTTAAAAATTTAAACGTTAATTCTGTGCTTGTATATTAGAGTCAAGAAAATATAGTGGAATGTGGCTTGTAGATAAAATATTTAATTTATTTAATATTAAAATTAATAAATAGACGTTATAATGATGGTGAAATTATTTTTAAAGCGTAATGGGAAATTCTATTTATTTTAATAAATAACAAAAAACCTCAAAATATAAAGTTTAAAGATGATTGGAATTTTGCTTTATTTTAATTAAATTTTCCCATTTCCACGCTAAAATTATTATTATTAAAATCTATTTATTGGTTAATACAAAAAATGTGATTCTATTATATAGAAATTAAATTGCTTAACAACATCATTCAAGCTTTGGATTAATTAAATTTATTTAAAATACTTTTAAATTTATTTTTATTCATCAAAACAATGAAAACATTTTTTTTTTTTAATTAAAATAATATTAACATACCTTTGTCCATTTTTATTATTATTTTTGTTACCCTTTCGTCGTGATCGAACAATATGATTTTCCATCCACGAACGTATTTTCGAACCTAACATTTTAAGTTTATCAAAAATTTGATAAATTAAATCTTACTTGTCACACCTTTTAATATTTCGTTTTTATAATCTGTTCAAGTTTATAACAATTAAATATTTTTGAAGTTTTTAACAAAAGGAAAAGAATAAAAATAAATCAAACAGAAAATAAAAGCATTTCAACAAAACTTCATTGTAGAAAATTGGATAAAAGGACGGCGATGTATTTTCTACGCGAATTACACTGTTACTCCTTTAGAAAATTTATTTTCTTTTCTTTCTTTCTTTAAAACTAAACTAAACTTAACTTTACTTAGTCCTTGTTATAAAACTTTTCTATATTTTACACTTGGTTCACTGCAATTATCCGGAACTCGTTATAATTTTTCTATCGTTGCGATAAAAAAAAAATTTTTTTTTGTTCAACTATTGAGAAATGTTTTACAGGAAATGTTAATAAATTTATTTCATATTTGTTAATCACTTTTTCTTTTTTTTCTTTTGTGTTGTAGATTTAGAAGTAAATATTATCTTTGGACGGATTTTTCTTGTCCAAGTAATGTGTCGTCATTTTTATCACCTTATTCGTTAACATTTTCTTTTTCTTTTTCGGAATTAATATAAATTCGTTTGTATTTAGCTTCTTTGGGATTTAAGTTTATTTAGTAGGAATTATTATCCTGCCACGTATTTTCATCAATCCAGTACTGTCGCCACGTTGGTATAGTTCTCGTATTCATTTTACTGATGATATTTTTCTGATAGTCGATTAGATTTATTATGACAACGGTTCCCATATTGTCATTTATTCTTTAGTTTTTTTTTCTTTTCGTCGATTTCATTTAGTAAATAACCAGGATGAGTTCCTTATTCAACTTTCTATCGACCAATACATTGGGGATTTATCTTATCTTATATTTATATTAACCAAAAAGTATAGAGAAAAAACCATTGCTACTGTCTGTTACGTCTCTGTTAAAATTTGTCGTTCTTCGATTTGCTGTTACGTTATCTGAAAAAATAAAAAAAAACAGGAAAAAATGAGCATAAGATAAACAACCAACAAAATATGTATTAAATACAAAATTCTACAAAATCAGATTGAATAAAAACATAAAAGATAAAACTAAGCAAAGAAAAAAAAATTTAGCTTTTTCTTCCTTCTTTATCAAAATAAATTGCAAACCAAAAAAAAAAATTATTTTATGATGAAAACATTTTTCAAAACGAAACAAAATACACAAAATTTATAATTTAAATTAAAAAAAAATAAAAATACATAATTTTATGTGCTTTTTTAATAATAATAAAATATAAATACATAAACCGTTTTCATATATTTATATATATATATATATATATATATATTTTTTTTTTCGTCATTTTATTTCATTTTCTGGCAAAGGAAATATATTTAAATTTCCCATGACAATGGCATGTAATGTACTATAATGTAAACACCTGGATGTTACCCACAAGGTATAAATGTACAAAATTCTTTCAGCACTGACACAAAAAAAAAAACGTTTTTACAATAGGAAAGCTAAACAAAAAAATATTAAATTAAAGAATGAAATACGGAATAAATAATTTTCGCATTTTTCTTATAATAATTTTCCATTTTGTCGAAATTCTCGTATTTTTATAATTTATTAAAGTTGTGAATGGTTAAAACAAGCAAAGCTATTTTAAAGCAAACATATTTAATTTAAAGTTTATTTTTAAATTCAATTGAATTAAAGAAAAATATGATAGATAGATAACTGAAATTAGTATGTTTAAAGATTTATCTGTTGAAAAACATGATCTGTTGTTGTTTGTGACATAGATTAGACTGGGAACTGAATGTTATGTTAAACATGTTTTCACTTTTCTTTAGTCACATTTTATTTCTTCCCTATAAAGAACTTACGATATTACAATTTTTCATGATGTTTATACTTTTTTCGTTTATCTTTAAACAAAATAAAAAATAAAAAAATTCTTATTAGATATGCAGACGACAACCCCTCATAATTTTTTTTTTTAAATACAAAAAAATTGAAAATATTCTCTCTATTTGTTCGAATAGAAAACAATAAACTGTTTAAATGCGCCCCAAATGTTGATAAACTTTCGTTGTTCAACGTTTTTCTTTAAAACGTATTCAATGGACTTTGTATTAAAATTGTATTCTACATTGACGAGCTACACAACGACGCAACAATATTAAAATCATCTTAAGAAAATTCCTTTTGTGTAAAAGAAAATATTTGTAAAATCTAAACGAAAATAATGATAATGAAGATAAAGAAAGTTTTCTCTTTACACATTTTTTTTTTTCTATATTAAATGGAAATTAACGTTCAGACGTTTCTATATTTTATCTGCAAATAATTATGGCGATTGTTTTTGGAAATTGCCTCAACATTTTATGAAGGAGAATTTCTTTTCTTTTTCGTTATTTTTATTAAATAATAAAAATGTGATTTTAATGCCGTTTGCGGTTATGAAAATTTAAGCTTATGATGCTTTTCAAAGTATAAATGATGCTAGAATAGGTTAATAAATGTTATAATAATAAAAAATAAACGATAAAAACGATTAAAAATGTGGCAAGAATTTGAAATACTTAATTAAGGTAATAAAAATCGATTCACACAATTTAATTATTTTACTTTAACAATCATAAAATTTAATTATTTTTCACAACTTTGTTGTTGCGTTTTAAACAAAAGTGAAAATATTAATAATTCTTAATTAATTTAATAAAAAAAAATGAAAATGTGAAAAAATATTAAAATGGCAACGATAAAACTGAACTAAATGAAATAAAAAAGATAACGTGATAGAGGGAGATTATTAAATGCTATAATGATAAAAAAAATCGTCCTAAGTTACATAAATTTGTCCTTTTTATGCATAAATTAAAACATAATTGTGAAAATTACGATAAAGAAAAAAGAAAAGAAAAAAAGAAAATATTTTTTTAAGGGAAGATAAATTGGGGTAAAGTAAAAACAACAAATCTCAAAAATCTTCAATAAAAGTTACTAAAGTAAAAAAAAAAAAGAAAACAAACTTTTCTAATTGAAAAGACTGAAAAATCGAGACTGCACCAAACTGATATTTTCATCTGCAACATTATACTTAAGAAAAAAATAAATAATCGAATAAAAGCACAAATGAAATTAGAAAAAAACAGAAAAAGTTTTATCATCATTTATTGTTTTATTTGAAAGAAAAACAAAACTAAAAATATATTAACAAAATAAAAAATTAAAATAAATTCAATGAGTGTTAGCAAAAAGTAACAAAGACAAAAAAAAAAAAGCGAAAACATCAAACTTTCAGAAGAATAAAGGCTGAACTTTAAATAAGGATTTTTTTTTTCTTAAACAAATCGTGGTTTAAATTTTAATGGCTCAACGATCTTTAAGAAGTATAATAATAATATTAAAAAAGAAAAACGATATTAAGTAAAACAAACTTAATGCAAATTGATTATTTTGTAAGTAGAAAATAAAATACCACCCACTTATTATCTACATAAAGTACAAACTAAAATGTACTCCAATTTCATATTAGTAATGAAAACATAGAGAGTTTATTTTATTTTATTTTATTGTTGTCTATTTCGAGTAATAATAACAACATCCACTTCAACAATCAACAATGACAACAGCAACAACAATGGTGAGAACGACTATTATCAATGCAATAACAATCATCAAAATAGTTTCATTAAACTTAACTTGCAAATAAAAAAAAAAAGTTCACCCTTCAACATTTATTATTATTATTAGTTTTGTATATTTTACATTTTGCGTATATTGCAAATTTTTTGTTTCTCTATATATATGGATGTGTATCTAACTAAAGCCATTGGGCGGCACGACGCCCGTTAAGCTCTCCATTTTTATCGACAATACTTATAAAATATAATAAGTACACTTAAAGTGTAACGTAAATATGAAAAACGAAAGAGTAGAAAAGTTGAAAATGTTAAACTATAAAATAAGGGTACATGTGGGTGTTTTATAAAAGAATTATTACTAAAAAAAAATCTAAATTAACGAAAGAAATCCAAAAATAAAATTGTTAAACATAGCAAAAACTAACGCAAAAACAGCAAACAAACAAAAATCGTTTAACGTGAAAAATATATAAAAAAAGCTTCGTCTGGATGGGGTTATATATATATATATATATACAAAAAAAAAATTTAATCAGGATTATAAATTGTTTAAAAAAAATAATTATTTTTAATTTTACAATTCAATGGAGAGTTTAACAGTTTAATTTGATAATAATTCAAAAAAAATATTTTTTTTTTCACGTTTATTATAATTATTTTGTTGTCATTTGCCCCATTTACTAGTTCATTTTATATTATGTATGAATAAAGCCACCCTTAGTTAATTTCGTTCACATAAATTATGACTTTTCCTTGATTTTCTATTTTGTTAGTAAAACAACTAGGAGTAAAACAACGAGCACAGCATTGTGAATAAGTTTGGTCAGTTTATATTTTTAGCAAATTATACATCTTTTAATTTAGGTTAATCTGAACATAAATTTTATAACCCAAATGAACTTTTATTATATTATGTATATACAATTACCTTTTCTTATATTAAGAAAAATGTAATACGAAACAAAAGAAAAATTAAATAAAGAAAGTTCGCTACCAATTTTCTTTAAATATAAATTGACGTCAAAAATTAATTTAATTAAGTTTTGTCTTTCCTTTACATTTTAACGAGGTTGTTATTGACCGTAAAACAACAAGACTTCCAATAGAAAGTATTCTATAAAAAAAAAAAAAAAACATATTTGCATGTCCCGAATTTATTGAGTATCGCCTCGAGTCCAATTTAAAAAACTAAAATGTATTTTATTATTTAAAAATAAAAAAAAAAACGAAAATAATTTTCTTTAAAACAATAAATAAAAGATTTAAATAAATAGCTGCAATGGGTTATTGTGTGTTATGTTATTTTCGTTTACCTTTATTACCATGTTTTAGTTAGATACACAACAGTAACAGGACAGAATAACAAAATATTTATGGAAAATATATATATATATAAAAAGAAATAAAACAAGAACCCTACTCTAGGGGCCAATTGGTATGACGTATATTTTTACTTAAAAAAGAAAAAACCAACAACTAAACTTTCACGTGGAATTTTATTTATTTACGTTTTTTCTTTCGATATTTGGCAGCGTAAAGAAAAAAAAGAAACGAATAACAATCACCCATCCAAAAGCAAAAAATAAAATACAATATTTAAGGTCCTGATTTATGTGAATAAAATCGAAATATTTTTTATTTTTTATAGGCAATTTTCTCTTTTCATTCATTTGTATCTTTTTTTTTTCATGAAAAGTTATTATTTGTACCCTCTTGTGGGTGATTTTATTCCAATTTTGTTTCGCTATTGTCATATTTTCAACAAAATGAAGCAATAATATAAATAATAATAATAATAATATGTGAGAGAAAGGGTTTCGTTAAATGTACAACTAAATTGTCCATTTGCCTGTTTGTTTGTGATAAATAAATTTAAGGTTTTTCGTTCGTTTATTTATTCGTATTTTATTCATACAAACACAATACACTGAAATATGAAAAAATAAATAAAATATTTAATAAATAAATATTGGGTGATAACTAAATTATGTATATCACACCTGAATCTTTATTTTAATGTCATAAAGAGTTTTATTTTCATTTTTACCGGTGCTTAGAGTGTATTTATTTCTGCATCTTAATTGCCATAAACTTACTTGTCAACAGATGACTTGAGACTTGACCCACTTTGTGTTTATTTGACTTTTATATATTCTTGAACATAAAAACAAAATTCTGTTAACAAAAGTCTTCAAAATACTGCAATGTAATATTAAATTAAAACTTTGAGAAAATAAAAATAAAACTGTGGTGGCATAACCTTAAATAAGTTACGAAAAAAAAATCTCAAGAGACATGGTTAAAATTAGATTAAGACAGGAGAAAGAAATATGTAAATAACCCATGGTTGTTAGTATAATGTAACTAAATTTTATAGAGATAAAAAGGATATTTTGGGTTTTGATGTTTTGTAATGTCGCTAACGGTGATGACACCTACGATATAATTGAATATTATACCCGTCCTAATACACATATGGTAGGATGTAACACATTTTTCAATGTACATTTGAGCCTAAAGGTATTTTCATCTCAAATATAAATTTCAAATTAAGATAAAGGATAAATTACAATATTCCATGAGAAACAAACACAAGTTTATTATTTTTTAAATACTGTAAACGCAACTACAAACAATAAGATATTAATAATTTAGTCAAAAATAAATCAACAGAAAAAATCTTTATCTTAATTTCCTTAAAGCTCTTTATAGGCAAATATCCTATTTTCTATATATTTAAGCAGATTAAACTATTAAATGTATACAAAATCATTTTGCTTTAATTAAAATACAATTATGTTAATTACATGAAATAAAAACTGTTTAATTCATATAGCCATGCTTTAAATATATAAAAATGTTTTTGAAAAATATTAAAAGTAATGGGATACACTGTGTAATAGATGATAAGCTCATTTTACATTAAAAACAAAGAGAAAAGAAATCAAATAAATCTCGGTTGATCATAAAAAATGAATAAAAGAAACAAAAGGATCTCTTTCCTACTACTGCTACTCTTAAATAAAGTTGTATATAAAGCGCTACAAAAGCATTCATTCAACGCAAGGGAAAAAAAAGCAGCAGAGAGAACAAAAAAGAAAAGCAGAAAATATTTAACAACCACACATCATTCGTGTGACCTAAAGTATGACATGTTATTCAGCTACTTTGCTACTTTATTTTACATTAACCAAAAAAAATGAACAACAATAAGCTTTCGCGGGTATCTGAAAGACACTTGGATACATTAAAAAGCAACAAAGATGTATATATAAAAAACCGCCACAAGCTTAATATACGCAAAAAACCCACTCAGTTTTTTTTTTTTAACATTCATTTTTTTTTTTAGAGTTTGGAGAAAATGGTTTCCATTTTTTAAGGATTGATGTTAAAAATTGTTGAGCAAAGAAAAAAATGAGTACCGCGAATATATGCCTACAGCACAGTGCTAACGACATTGTATAACCAACTTTAAATGGCTTTAATTTATTTATGTACTTAAAAAAAAAAAAAGAAGTAGAAGAAGATTTACTACTACTCAGAATAAAAACAAAACACGTAAACGAGGCAAAGGTTTTATTTTTATATTTGTGAAAAAAAAAGAAAAAAGAAGTAAAGAGCAGTTAATTTATGATGTTCCAGTTAAACAAAATTGCGCCACTTTGCTTCATTTTTTCCACAACGTACATTTTTAAATAATTATAAATAAGCTGCACACAACCCTAAACTTATTATTGTTTTTTTTCATTTAATTCAAACTCAAGTATGTGATTTTGAAATTTAATTTACATAGATAAAATGAACGAAACAAAAAAAAAAAACATGAACAAATGAAAATTGTTTGATTATTTAAAAAAAAAAACTACAAAACAGACACGAAATTGCAGTATTTTTTGTTAATTCCTCTTTATTTGTTATTTTTCACTTCTATATTTAGCAAAATATAACAATCATTCTGGTTTCGTTACATAAAACAAAAAAAAAAAAAAAAAAAAAAAAGATTATATATATAAAAAAAATGAAATGAAACGAAAATTTGAACAGTTTCCAATTCTTCATTTGTTTGCTCTTCTTCAATGAATGGAAATTAGTTTGGATGTGCAGACGGCAACAACAAAAACCGCCAAATCATTCAAGTTAATTTAAAAATAGAAGAGAGAGAAAAACAAAAATTAATGAAAAATCTAGAAATATTTGGTGGCAAAAACATCACTCACACGCGTTAATGGCAAACCAAAAATATTCCCTTTTGTTCTATTACAATGACGGCAATGTCTGCAATGTATTTTTTTTTTTTTTTTTTTTTTTTTTTTGAATTTAATATGCAATTTTCATGATTGCACAGACAAAGAATGCCAAATTGCTATTATTTTGATGAATTAAACATTTTTTAGCTTATTTTTAATTTAAGTTTAAAAAGTCGTCGTTACGACATTCTCATTAAATTTTGAGATGAGTCTAGAAAGTAAAATTGCTTTGAAAATACATAATTGTTATGTTTGTAGGGTTGTACGTTGACTGTTTGTACAACCCTTAATTTATAGAAATAAACATTAAAATACTAACAAGAATGGTTTGTTTGTGGTTTTACCATTCATGTTTTTTAATATTTTTCCTTTTGGTTGTATTCTGATTCCACTTCCGTATCCGGAACATCCTTTTTCCTCAAAAAAAAAAACAAATAATAATAAATAAAAACTGTGAATATTAATAATTTTTCAGGGTTTAATTTTTGAATATTATTTAATATAAAATAACGTACAAGAGTAAAATTTTAACTTTTTCATTAGTGAACCCTTTCAATAATCCACACACAACCTTAATTTGTTAACAAACTACCCTTGGCAATAAATTTTTGGTAATTTTTGCTTTGATGATTTCCGGTTAACATTGGAATTTATAAAAATAATTTTAAATTTTTATTTCTAATTTAGTGAAAACAAAAACATTATTAAAGGATTTTAAATTTTTTTTTTTTTTTTTATAATTATTTAAATTTAAAATGTAATTATGCTGTAGTCGCACAGCATGTGTGAGTATGCGAGTTGAGGGTGTAATTATGATAATTTCCATAGACAATTTATATATATAATAATTCTATATTCTATCCATAATAATATTACATACAAAGCGAAACTGCAACATTTGTTATGCAAATTATGATTGTCTTCATTAAAAGGAAAAGCCCCTTGAGCAAATTTATGTATAAAACAAGCATTTAATGGAATTTTTTCTATTTTTTAATTTTATTTTTTGTGTTTTGAATGCTCAAATACAGATAAAAAAGATCTCACACCACGTTTAATAATCATTCAATGTGAATGCAATTAACAAATACAATAAAATTTGATTTTATCATTGTTTTTTACATTTATTTGTTTTGTATCGTCATATACATTTTCCAATAAATAAAAAAAAAATATATACATATTCTAAACAAAATGGATTTTTAATTGAACTATTCAATAATTTATAATTGAGTTTTGCAATCAGCACTTTACAGTCGTTCAATAAATTGATTTTATACAAAAGAAATAAAAAAAAATAAAAAATGTTAAGAAGAATAATGGAGCAAAAGGAAGGAAAATATATAAAAACTAGAAATAAACAGATGTAGACTACAAAATAGATGAGAAAGATTTTATAATAAAATTAAATTAAAATTAATTTGTTTAAAAAAAATTATTAACATTGCGCAGCAAGTATTTTAAGTGCTAATTTGTATCAGTAAATTAACGTAATTAAATCAATAAATTTATGTAGATTTATTGAAGTATGATTAGTAATCAAACTATTCTAGAAATCATGTCTACTAATACGTTTGCCTTTTATATAGTAGATTGGAGATTTAAAATTATTTCACCATTATCAATGGAGCACAACAAATACATTTATGATTTGCTGATAAGATCTTTACTAAAGAAATTAACCCTAAAGTATCAAAACACTATTTAGTTAATAGTTAATATTTATAAATAATTATTAGTCATAATTTCAACAGAAACAACAATTGTTTTTCCAAAAGAAAGTTTTACGCAAATATACGGAACAAAAGTGTGAAAATAGTGTCAAACCAAAATAAAAATTAATAACATTAATACTATATATAGTCAACAACGTTAAGCAATAACATAAAAAACCGATAACAAATAAAACAAAATAGGAAAAAAGCTAATTGATTAGTTAAATGATGGATTACGTAAAGCTTTATATTTTTATTGTTTTGTTATTCTGCTCATTGGTGTTTTTATTCATGTTACTTTTGTATCTCTCTTCCTTCTTCTTTTTTTTTTGCAACCCTCAACGAAGTCACATGTTGTTTATTACTATTTAAGTTTTTTTTTTTTTCAGCTTTTTTTCGGTTTCTTAAGTCAATAGAAAAACAAAAATAACGTAAAGGAAACAAGGAAAAACAAACATAAAATAACATCGATTATAGTTTTTAATATTTAGAGTAATGTTTGTCTAATGGCATATTTGAGGCGTTTCTTCTTTTTTTTTGGAAAAAAAAAAATATTTATCGATTATGAGACAGATTTAGATTAATTTCATTGAAATTAAACGAAATATTGAAAAAGTTTTACTTCTTTTTTTTTTTTATTACACTTTTTATGAATTTTATATTTTTATATCTTTTATTATAATCAAGATACCAAACAATTTAGGTTTTGTTATCAAACTCACAATGAATATTATCATCTTATGATAAATAAAAATAATGTAAAGTGAAAATAATGATGAGAATAAAAATGGTAAAATGAAAAAAATAAATAAATATAAGCGAGTTGACTAAGTATATAGAAGGGTTGCTCGCTTCGATGAATTTTTATATTTATTTCTATAATTTATTTCATATGCACGTCACTTTGTTATTCAATTTGCTTTTATTTATTTAATTTTTATTTATTATTTTTTTGCATAACGCAAAAAAAAAAAAAAAAAATGAAAGAAAAACCAATTCCGACTCAATACTTCATTTCATTTATTAGTTGCTGCATACAAAAATAAAAAAAGAAAAAATGAAAACGATGGAGAATATTATTCATACCTCGTTTATTGTATGACTTGACAATATAATAGGAATATAATCAGAGGAATAATAAAAGTAACAATAATAATAATTTCTAGCAGGTAGTTTGTTATTAAATATAATTGAAATGGGTGGTGGAAGCGCAACCGCAACCGTAATTTTGAATAAAAAATGAATCTTTTTTTTTTTTAATTTTATTTCATTTCTCATTTTAATACTGCAAAATTATATTGATTTAAAGAAACAATTTTTTTTAATACCTATTTTTAATTTAACAACAGAATAATAACCTCATATAAAAATGCCACAAGAAATGTATACCGTAAATAAATTGACATAATTATTAAAAAATAATAAAGAAAGAAGCAATATTAGAAGCACAATAACACGAAACTAATGATCAGACCAAGGACATATTTCATATTTATTTTTTATTTAATAATTTACATTGATTTTCAATATAAAAATAAAACCGCATAACACAATAAATAAATAATAATAATAATAATATACAAAGCACAACAGACAGACAAACAAACGAAAAAAAAAAACGCAGAAAAAGTTAAGAAAATTAATAAAATAATTTTTAATAAAAAGAAATACAACAAAAGGCATCTGGTTTTCTATATTTAAATTTAAAATTTATTAATAAAATAAAATTGCTTTGGCAAGAAAAAAAAAAAAGATACAAGAAAGCATATAACACGCAAGAGAGCAGTGGAAAAAATAAAATACAAAAAATAATAAATTAATTTTAAATAAATAAAAATATTTTTAATAACAATAAACAATTTGCATTAATTTTCATGTTTATTTTATTTTTATTTTAAGTATACGGTTGTTGTATACAGGTTTGACGCGTTAATCTGGATGCGGAATAAAATTCTACAAGTTTTGCCTCAAAAATTACAAAAAAAAAAAAAAATTAAAAAAAAATCAAAGTCATTATACTTAAATTGTGTTAATAATTTTAATAGCGAAACTAGAAAATAAAGAACAAGTATTAATGCCCTATCATGTACTGGAGAAGATACAAAATGCAAATTGATGATTAATAAACCCGCAGTCTAGCAGCTAAATTAATAATCAGCGTATCAACAGCATAATTTATTGTAATTATGTTTAATAACTTCTTTATATAAAGAATGTATAAAATTTGCGACTCAATCAACGTTGTCGACCTATAACAAAAAAAAAGATAGATTGACTGGCTTAGTTATGATAAGCAGTAACTGATTATATATCGTTGGGGACCAACAAGCATCCAACGATACGGTTTATTAACTTAACTCAAAAACCCTTAGGGTGTCACAACACTTTTCAAAAAAAAAATCTTTACCAACTTTTTAGTTATTTAAAACTAATTTAATTTATTTTAATTTGATAAAATCAAAAATTTGCATCCAATATCTTTTTTAAAAATAAAAAATATATTATGTCATGTCTCTCTCATTCACTGACATAAATTATTTTCTTTATAATTCAATAACAAATATTTTATAATAATAATAATAATAATAACTTTTCTCAAACTAAATGAAAATAATTGATTGAATAATAACTTTTATGTTCGTTAAAGTTATGACAAAAATAATAAAAAAAAATCTATTTTTCTCTAAACGCTGCAAAAACAATTCATTTCCGTTTTTATCATTAATAAAACGGTGAGCATTAATTTATTTTAATCTACTAACTTATTTAGAAAAAAGTTCAATTTTTCATTTAAATAAATTTAAAGGCTGATAAAGCGATTAGATTAACGAATAAAAATTGTCAGTAAAAAAAAAAAAAAAAAAAAAAAAAACACCGTGGCCATAAAATTTAAATAAGAAAACAAAAAAAGGAATAAATTATTTCGAATTCAGCTGCAAATTGAACAAAATTGAGCTTGAAATGTTTTTTCGGATTTTTTTTTGTTAATGTACAAAAAAAAAAAAAAACCTGTGAAAAAGCATAAATTCGTTTAATGATCCTGTAATGTCACAATCATTAAAATCACAAGTGTAACGGTTATTAAAATTTCGTTTTTTTTCTCTCTTTGTGTATTTACATTTATTTGAATATTAACTAAAAAAAAAAACTACAAACAGGTAAACAGTAGCACTGTGTATACAAATGCTACGGAAAATAAACCACTTAGCTGTTTTTTTTTTAATATTATTTTTTATTATAATCATAATCCATTTAGGTGAAATTATTTTTATTACTTTTTTCTTTATTTATTTAATTTTCCTTTTTATTTATTTATTGCTGCGTTATTATTATTTTATTTTTTTTTCTTAGAGGATTTTTCTTTTTTAAGTTTATTTAATTTGAAACATTTTTATTATAGAAAGAGATTTTCCAATTATTATTTTATATATTTATAGAAACGGAAATAAGAGTAGTTTTACTTGAATTATGTTGTGTTTCAGGGTTATAATACCTGTTTAAATAATCAATAGAGTTTAGCAAAGTAATAAAACTTAATAAAAAAAAAGAAGGTAATTAACGTAGAAAAGTTATTTTATATAAATAGAAGATTAAGAGTTAACCCAAGTCCTGTTATAATAAAACATATTTTATAGATGTATTTCGTATTTCAGATATTTTAATAATGCAAAAGTGGATTATTATAGAAAATAAACTCCAATTATACCAAAAATAATAAAGTAAATTTGCATCATCCTTTTATTTTTGCCCATTCAGCGCCAAAAGCTTGTTATCTAGCTTTGTTACATCATTTTTCTTTTTAATCCCTTGTACAATATTCTATGTATCAAATTCTTTAATAAAAATAAAGGCAATCCTCAAAAAACCACAAAATAACTTTGTTTCTGTAAAATTCATGTTAAAAAACTACCACAGTACATAAGTTTCAAACCGCTGCAGCATATAATTTAAATAAAAGAAAAAACATCTAACAAAGGTAAAAGGTAAAAATTTCTTTATAATGATCAAGAAAGGTAAGTGAATATAAATACAAACATAAATTGTTACATTTTAAGGAACATTACCAGTAGAGAGAATCTTCTTTTACATTTATATTATTAGTAAAAATCTATTCAAAATGTGTTTTAAAAATCCTTTTTATCTTTGAATATTAAATAAAAGTTAAATGATGAGAAAATGGAAATAAGAATAATCAGGTGAACAGACAAATAGGAAAGAATAACTTAAATCGGTATAAAATTGTTCAATTAATCATTTGTAAAATAAATCGAACTTGTCTGATGTAAACCATCTGCAGTTGATTTTGTTATAAAATAATGGAAAATAATACAAATGGTAAAAAGTATAGTAAAAGACCTTTAAAATGCGTTAATGATGCTCGTTCAACAAAAAGAAAGAAAAAATTACAATAAAAAGGAGAAGCGACAGTAAAAAATGTAAATCATTACTTCATCATTTGTTAACGCGAATAAAATTAATGTGATTTAAACCAGACTAGCCGATTTATGTTTTAAATTATCGATCTCAACATTTCAGGTATTTCCTTTTAAATAAAATTTCGCTTACTTTTTATGTGTTATTTAATTTTCAATTTTTTAAATATCCTTCCGTGGATCATAAAATGTAGAAATGTTTAAATTGGAGAGGCATCGTTTTCTACGAATTTTCTTTCATTTTTTCTTATCTCTTTTTTTTTTTTTCGTTTTTTCATTTTTAAAGTTCTGTTTAGCTAAGCAAAATAATATAGGATGAAAAATTAGATGCATGAATTCACCAGAAGTGAAAATAGAAAATAAAAAGAAAAAATCATTTCATATAGGAAATATGAAGAAGTAAGAAAAAAGGTAGTACATAAACTTGATGCGAATAAATTTCCGCTCTTATACGGCGTGCTTTTTTCATTTCACAGCTCTCAAGTTTCTTCTGTTCGAGTTCCTTACTTTTTTTTTAGTTATATAATATATATAAAAGGGGGTTCTTAAAGGAATATATATATGTATGTATAGGATCAGCCATTCGTCTAGCATATTTCGTGACAAGATAAACAAATTTAAAGGGTGTTTAGTTCAGTTTAGAACAGTTGCTTACAACCTTTTTATACATTGAAAAATTATTTATGTTACACAACACACTTGAAAGTAAATTTATATCAAGATTGTTCTTTTGCATTGTGTATTTTGTATTTATGTTTTAAGTGAATATTATCATTTAAAATCTTCTTTTAGAGTTTATGTAAATTTTTTTTTTTTTTTTTTTTTTTTTGTTCATCACACATTTTTTGTATACCAATAAAAATATTCAGATCAATTTATATTGAAAAATTATTAATCTGACAAGTTAGTAAATTATGTAAACAAAAATCTTGAGATTGGAAAAGCCCAATTACTTAATACTTTCCATACCATTGCCTAAATTAGTGATGAAGTAATATTGTTTATTTGTTAAGTATAAATTCACCTACTCATAATGACCTACCTACCTAGAATATCATCATCAATTGTGCTCAGTTAAAATATTTAATGCAATCAAAGAATTTTTTTTAACAATCTATTTTATCAAAATATCTGTTCAATCAAACGAAAAATAAAATGAAATAATAAACAAATAGAACGAGTGAAGTTGCTGCATCGAAAATAAATATTTTATCGGTGTGTTTGCATTTTATTATCATTTTTTTTCCCTCTTTTTGCAATGTGTGGTATGCACGATGAAATGTATACATTTCTCTAAAAGCTAATAATGGATGCACTATGGAAAAATAGAAATAAATGTTATATAACTTCGTACATGATAAACGTGAAACTTATTCATGCAATGAACTCTCCTGTTGACACTTCATTAATATTAAAAACATTAGGCAGAATCAAAAGCAGCTGTAAAGACTTTTGCCAGGAAAATTTTCAGCATTACCATGGTAGAGAAATAAAGGAAATTACTGTCTTGAAAATGAAAGTGAAGAAAGTGGATTTATTCCAAAGGAGTTAAATGCTAATGCTTAACTCGACTTAATACAAAAAAAAAGATTATTTTACATTTTCTCACTCCTTTAAAAACATCAGGAGCTCAAAGTGGTAAAATATAAGACAAATAAAAGCCAACGAATTATATAAATATAAAATGAGGAAATGAAATATTCAGTCGCGTTACAGTTCGGAAATATGCACAGATTTGTCATTTGAAAAAAAAGGAAGAAAACTAAACAAAAAAAACAATTTCTTTAAAATAAAAATGTTTTTTGTTTACCATTTATTTTCTAAGTCCTTTATGATTTATACTTATTTTATATTTACATGTTGATTTGCCAGAAACACAAAGCTAGAATATGAACTTTGAATTTAAGAAGTAATGTAGAAAAACAAATAGCAACAATATCATGTCACGTCAAACAGAGTTAAAAAGCTAGCTCATTTTACTTCCATGACAGTTTTTTTTTAAACAACAATATATTTCCCCAATAAAAATTTAAACAAATGCGGCAAAAGACAACGATTTTCCAAAGTATAAATGTGTATTCAACCAACCCAGCTCATCCTAAAGCAATGTCTATATCTTTAAAAACAGAAAAGCACAACGAACATTATAACAAAAAAAAAAAAAAAAGAAACAAATAATAAAGAAATTATAAAGGACTAAAAAAAAAAACTAAAACAATGTAGAACTGGCAGAAGGATAATAATATAAAAAAAAAAACTGTAACTAATATAAAAAAAAAGAAGCACATCGAAAGGAACAACAATTGTTAGATGAAAATAAAATGACTGATACTCTGTATTGTGCTTGGTGACAGTAACGATTTCGCTGTTCAATGTAACGAACCACATACAACCATTACGAGAATATTATTTACCACATCATGACAGACAACATATCAGGATTACCATAAAGAATTCTAGAGAAGAAAAAAAAGTACGAAAAACAATAATAGTAATAAGAATATCAGCAAACAACAGCATGTAACAGCAGCCGCATCCATAATATCAAATCATGAATGAATTTTGCACATAATGCTAAACAATATAGCACCACTCCACCCTCTAACTTATTTTTTCTATTAAAAAATATATAAAAAAAACATAAAGTGTAGGGTGATTCAAGCGGTAAACTTTTCCATATAAAACCATAAAATATTTTATTTTGTTCGAAAAAAAAAAAGAAAAATTAAATAAAAATAAAAAAGAAAAAACGCAATGGTATTTCTATATTTTCTAAGTTTTATTTTTTTGTTTTCTAACTTTCTGGTCTATAGAAATTTATGGAAAATAAATGAAAATAAAATATTAAACAAAAGGATATTTCCGAAGGGTGTACGGACGCAGTTTTTTCTCTTATTCATTTGTTTTTTTAACCCTGTTGCATTAAGGGTTAGAAGCGTTAAATCTAATACATACAAACACAATCCAGACCACTATGGAACGTACGTTATAAATAGATGATCACGGAGGGTAGTATTTTTTTTTTTTTTTCATTGGAGAGTTCTGCGTTAAAGGTTTAACAAATAACATAAAATTTAATTTTTTCAAAAGGGATTTCTGGACTATGTCAAAGTATCAAAAATAGAATAAATTTTCTATTTATGTTGAATTTCTATCAAGGAAAAATTTATAAATGATTAAATTATCATAAATAATGGATGGAAATTTTAGTTGTCAAAGTTTTTTCTTATATCTCGAAGTATAATTAATGAATTGTAATTTATCTTTGGAATACCTTTATAGAAAAGAAAATTCCTTTTACTTATGTAGCAGAGAAGATGGAGAAACAACATAAAAAAACATTATAATATTTTCGCCCCTGTTTTGATTCCTTTCAACAGAAACACTGCGCGACTTTGATGTTGGTTGAAGCTGAACAATAAATTGCTTAAACATTAATAAACAGAGAAAACATGGAATGTATTGTTGAAACAAATGGTAAAATCCACTTTTTTAAGAAAATCTTTAAAATGGTATAGAGATGTCTGTGAATCTCTTAAATAAACATAACAAATATTTTGGTTTTCTTTTTTTTAAAGCTATTTCCGTTTTATTTTAAGCTTTACAACACAAAATCACAGAAAATAGGAATTTCAATGCAAAATAACAATTTATACTATTTGGATTATTTTTTTTGGTTTTTCGGGTTAACTTAACCATCGACTTAATGATATTTAAATTAAATAAAATGGCCGATAGAACGGTCTATTATTATGGTTTATGCAATCGTTTTAAGTCAACAGTAAAGTATATTTAATCTCTAGCAAGGATGCTATTTATTGCGAAATGATATAAACAATTAAATTAAAATTTTAAATCAAATAAATAAATCTTCTTTATGCCTTAATCAAGGCGGGTATCATCGAATCACAACTGACATTTAGAAACCCTTTTAACCTCTGATATTAAATCTGTTAGTTTTATAATTAAATATATGTTTATCGTTCATATAATAAAACTAGAAACAATGCATAAATATTTGAATAAACAATAATTCATTAACGGAAAACTTTTCTACACCAAAAATTAGATTAGTATTTGTATCGGGAAATTTTTCATTTTTCCCATTGTCAGCCAGACAAACACAAATTAATTATTTAATTATTTTGTTTGTAGAAAATGTAATAAAACACAAATTTGTAGATTTTGAAATTAAATTAATTAAAAATATTATTCATCGTTCACAAAATGAATTTATGAGGATCCTTCAATGTTGTTCAAGCTAAATCCTCCGTCAAGCCAACGAGAAACAAAAACTTTTTTTTTTTTATTCATTTTTTTTTTTTATAGCGAGAAAGCTGTGTTTTTATATTCCGCACAAAATGCGTTGACAATATGAAAAATAAAGGACGTAATGGGAATTTTTTTTCTTTATTTCTTTCTTGCTGTTAAATAAAATTTTGTAATTGAATTCGAGTGGCATTAAGTTGCCTTGATTTGGATTATTTCATTATAATTTTTTAATTTTATTTTTTTTTTTTTGCTTCTCTCTACTAAAAACGAAACGAAACACCGTGCACGATTTATACAAACAAACAAAAAAGTTTTATTTAGTTTAATGAGGGTTACAAAAAGTTTTTGTTTTAATTTTTTTTTTTATTAAACACTGTACTTTGATTTTTTTTTTTTTTTTTTTTTTCAGTTTTTATTTTATTCATTCAATTAAAAACGTAGAAACACATGAAATAAAATAAAAAACAAAATCGTACACATGAGTCGCTAATTCAAATCATAAAAATATAAAAATAAAATAAAATAAAACGTATAAATAACTTACTCTTATGTAAAATTCACATAAATTAATTATTTATATATATATTTAGCACACATATTTTGATTGAAATTTATTACCACATGATGCACTTGAAATTTTTTTTTCCTCTCTCATTTAATAATTTTTAATTTTATTTAACAAGGAATATATACGCCAAGCATCTTTATCACTTAAAAAACATAAACAAAAAACAGAAAAACAAATAACTATTTTTAATATTCAAATTGGCTAATTGTCAAAATAAAAATTTATTTATGATTATTTGGTTAAAATATAAAAACGCACAATTTTCATTAACTCAACTAAGCTAAATTTACACCGAATACTTATAACGAACTGCGACTGTGTTAAATAAAATCATAATTAAACAAAAAGAAAAAAAAAAAAAATGATTAATCGTGCAAATAAAACACAAAAATTTATTAATAATAAAATTGATTTGGAATTTTAAATTTCGTTTAGGTAAGAGAGAAAAGTATAGCAAAAAAAACACAAAAAGAAAAAAAAAAAAGTGACAACAAATAAATAAAGCAGACTGACGCCACCTGTCACTTAGTGCAATAAACGTGTTCTTAATCACATTATTTTTAAAAATTTTTTATTTTTTTCGTTTTTATTAAATATAATTTGCAGCCTGCATTTATTGCTTGTTTTATTGGAATTATAACAAAAAAAAAAAAAAATTATTTTCTTCTTATTATTATTTGTAATTACATTTGTAGTTGTATGCGGCAAAATAAACCAGAAATGTGTATAAAAACGAAAACAAGTTTCTTGTTCATTGTTTACTTATAAATTCGGTGACAATTATATTATTGGGAAATTAAGTAAGGTAAAATTGTAATAATTACTTTGTCAATTACATGGTACAGGTAACTAATGATTAAATGCAATTGATCTGTTAACACTATAAAACTTCTCACATTACTGTATCAATCGAAAAAAAAAATATTTATATGGAAACGCAAGAGCCACAATAAGACGGAAAAATAAACAAAACAGAGTAGCAAACACGCGGCGGTGTAAGATGTAATCTGAACTGACTAACTGAAACTAAACAGTATACTGGTGCGGATGCTGGGTAAAGCGAAATATAATATAAATATGCGGGTGCGCAGTAAACTGCTACTAAAACAGTGCGACACAATACGGTGTACGCGCGACAACGATTTAATCAAAACATCAAATTTTGTTGTCAACGTGGAAAAATGTAACATACAGATGAGATGAATATTTTTTTTTTTTTCATTTTTTTGTTTGAACGAAAATACCGAGCAGCCAAAGATAACATTGATTAATTCGCATGCGCTATTCTGTTATGATTATTATTTTTGGAATTTTACTTTTATCTACAATAGGCATTTTCATTTAAATATATTTTATTGTTGCTTATTATTTATTTTTCCTTTAAAAGAAAATTAATGAGAGTTTTTCCAACCAATGTTTATTTACAGAAAACGATTTCGCCTTTCAACGGAATATTATTTACTTTTTTTATTCAAAAGATATCAAAAAATAAAAAATAAATTATATTAAAAATGTTATTTTTAGTTTAATTACTTGTTAGACGTGATTATTGCTAAAAAATTATTAAAATAAACAAGTTTTTTTTTTCTTTTTCGCGAATGTGACAAAATAGGCTAAAGCCAAAAATGTTATTTAAATTTCTTATTTTTTTTTTTTTTTTAATTTAATTTTATTTATTAGTAAATTGACTTTATTGAACTTAAAAATTAATGAAAAATTAATTTCACTGTAGGTTTGGGACGACTTAAATGGAAATTACTGTACATACACCGATTATAGTAGGCAATCTGTTGGTTGCTTGGCAACCAGGCGAATAAATAATATTTTAACATCAATTCAAATAACAAAACAATTTAACTAAAGTTAAGTAATAAATTGTGAAAATTTATTAAAAAGGGAAATCATGATAAATATTTTACATTATTTAAAATAACGTTTTTAATTAATAAAATAATAATTAAAGTAAAATAAATGAGAAAAATAAATAAACAAAAATGATTGAAAAATTCGTATAGAAAAACAGTAGTGCATCCATAACGCAAGCGTAGTTACACAGTCGCATATGTCTATAGTAGTTTTCGTATAAAAAAAATTCAATATTATATAATTTCTTCTCTTTTACTTTTATTTTATTTTGTATTTTACGAGATGAATTTTATGGTTTTTCCATTTTAATTAAATGTGCTAGAGATAGATAGAAATATATATTACATAAAAGTCCCCTTTACATCAAAAATTACAGCCTAGCGAAACATTTGTTGTCCCGCCACTAATTTGCATATTTGATTAGATTAGTAGAATTTTTCTGTTAAAATCCCTTAAAACATAAATTTCCCTTTGGTTGTATTTGAAATTTATTTACATTATTAACTATAAAAAATCATTAAAATTGGCTAAATTTTCATTAAAATATAATTTTATTAAAAAACAAACAAAAAATTTGCTAATAACCCCTATAATAAACAAACAAGTATTGAGCACCCTTTCTGCTTGTAGCTTGTGAAGGATTAACATGAATTTTCTTAAATATGTATAAGGAACGCAAAAAGGAATCATAAAGAAAAAGACATCAAGATCATGCTTTTAAAACTGAAAATTGTCAGAAGTAAAAAAGTTATTTTTGAATGCTTTTTTATTTATTTATTTATAAAATACAATACGGGTGGTATTAACTTAGGCGAATTTCATTAGAATTTTTTTTTTTTTTACTTTCTTTTGTAGAAATTTATTACCATTAACAGTATTAATTTAATATGAAAAATGATTCAGATTTAGGTTAACACTTTATATCGCACTGTAACTGTAAGTAACACTATAACACGTTACGTTCAATCTTATAAATTATTCACATGGGAATGTGTTTCTATTTATTTATTTTGTACTTTCTACATTTGACGATACAATTCTAGGCTATTTTTAAACATTGGTGGCAACCCTATCGAAAAAAAAGAAAGAAAAAAAGTCCTCCATAAATAAGTAGAGAAAAGAAAGCAAAATATTTATTGTGTTTATGGTTTTTGCACGCGATTTGTTGCACACGCGATGCAAGGTGCTTTTATATTACGTGTCTTCATTTCTCTATTGAATAATGTACGAAAAACACTGTATTTCACGTTATCATCATGTCATCACAATAAATATGATTTTGATCTCTTTAGATTTATTAAGAAAAGATAACAGAAAATATTGTGGGTGGTAGATAGCAAATAGAATAAAGAAAATGTTATAGGAAATACAAAGCAATTTAACACAAAATGTGTTACTTTGTACATTGGGTTACGTGATAATGATAATAAATTTACTAAGCAATCATTACAAACAAATAAATTGCCACTTAGTGATACAGAGTTTTTCTATTCTTTTTTTTTCTTCTTTTTTTGTTATTTTGAACCTTTTTTTGATAGAATATTTTATACAATTTTTCCTACTTCGGTACTTTCGTTGTTGTTATATAATTCAATTGATTATCATTGTTGATAGTTTGTGAATAAGACCCGACTTATAACGAAAACGATCCTCAGTCATAATGAATTAATAAATAAATAAATGAACAATTATATCGTATTTCATTACAAATAGGGGTTGAAAAAGAGGTGACAAAGTACTTTTCATAAGTTGAAATTATTTTAAGATATCAGCTTTATACATTACGGTATTTGTTAATATTCTTTTGCACATGATACACTTAGTTGGGATTTAATTTTTTATTCATGAGGAATTTGGTATTATTCTGTAATAAAGAGAATTTTGTTTTGGGAAAAAAAAATCTCCTAATATTGGAATAATACCAGCACTTCATAAACAAATTTACAAACAATTAGACCCATTCATTCAACGCAATCGAAACAAAAATGCTTGTCATAACTATAAGAAAGGCAATAAGAAAGTGTGTAACTATTAGACAGATTACGAGTAGTTTATTCACGTACAACAATTTTGTCTTTTTTCTTGTTTTCGTTTTTCTATTATTAAACTACAAAACGAAAAAAAAAATTAAATAAATAAATATCAATTGAGTTTCATTTTCAACTTATTTGTAAAGACAAGCCATAATAAAAATAAATAACCAAAAACGAAAAACTGTACAAACATCATTAAAGTTAAGAAAAACATAAAAAAAAATAAAAAATATTTCATCTATTACCTCTTTGTCGGCAATTTTCGTGTTTTTTTTTTTTTTTAGTTTAATTTTGTTTTTCTTTTGCAATTTTATCCTTATCAACGTAAGATGAGTTATTTTATTGGATACGAAAACTAAATCGTGTTAGGTAAATGGGTAAAAATTGAGGCCTCAGCTGAATGTTGTAGAGAATTAAATTAGAAAATGTTAGCCTGATAGTTTTCGGTTTTTTTTTTGTTCTTCTTGGACTCAAGCCTCTTTGTTTTGTTTATTGGACACTAAATATAGAACGTGACTTTAGCCCAAATTAAACTTTACTTTGCTTTTTGTTACTTTACTTTACTGGAACATTTTCTATTTATCCAATTTTTTTGCTCTATTTTAGCATTTAATTGAATTCATTTGTGATAATTTTTTATATAATTTTCTTTTTTTTCCTTTCACAAATTTTTCTAAAATCACTTAAATTTTATCTATTTTTATGGCATCCAAGCTTTCATGCATTCCCATTATGCTTTTCTCTATTGTGCTTTTGACACCATGTGATGCTTCTTGTAGAAGGTCGCAGGTGGTTCAATTGTTTTATTATTCATGTAACAGCAAGAGAGACAAAGCTTTTATGTTGGTTTTCTTTTCTTTTAAATAATTTTCATTTAACTTTTTGCTATATATGATAAATGGTAAAGTAAAACTCAAACCCCTTTTTGCCACACATATGTAAGTAATATATAATTATTATAAATTCACTTTATTGTTTTGTTCAAAAATAAAAATTATTATCATTTTTCTGTTATCACGATTTTATCATCATCATCATCATCATCATCATCATCATCATCATCATCATCGTCAACAAAGTAAGATGTTCAAGGCGCGGTTTTATTTAGTTAATAATAATAAAAATAAAAAACATTACGATATTACTAAAGTAGAGAATGAAGAATACAGAAGAAAAAGAAAAAATGTGTATACAGTGAAAATATTTATCGAAACCTACACAGGGTTACGAAACTTGAAGTTAAAAGAGCAGAACTTTAAATATTATTTAAATTATTCTTTAGTGATGTATCTTTTTGGGTTAATATGCAGCAGAATAGATAAATCTCTTATGCATCTTTGAATTGGAATCCTTTTTCTGATAAATTTAAAAAAAAAAACCCATTTATGAAATCTCAAGAACGGAACGTATTTAAGAAACCAATTATGTTTACAACGCGTGGTTTTTCGGTAGTTAGATTTAACTCAAAATGAAAGTATTTAATTATGAAGTATTCTATAATGTTGAAAGGTAGACAAACACTGTTTAATATTTAATGTATTTCACTGTATAATATAATGTAATTCACTGTGCTATTTTCATGAAAGCTCATAAAAACATTAATAAATAAGTAAATAAGTAAAAGCTTCTTGTTTATTTTTCGCTTCTTATAAGAAAAGAATAGAAGAAAAAAAAAAATATAAAACTGATTAATTTTGGTTGCGAAACGGGTGCTTACAAAAAAAACTTCTCGTATCTAGTTTTATCCAGTATATGAGCATCAACATTATTTCTTTTCCACATACACACACGATAATATATTTTTCAACTTAAAGGCATTAATAATAATAATAATAATAATAATAATAATGTTGGGCATTGCAAGTTTTAATAATTTTTTTTCTAATTATTATAATGTTTTTCTATTACTATTAAAAAAAAAAAAAAAAAATCATTGAGCTTCGTATAATGCAAAAATGTTTTCCATCTTTAACATTCTATAAAATACTTAATAAACTTTCTCTAATATTTCTAGACTCTTCTTTAACTTTTTGCTTTTTTTGATAAAAACTCCTACAGTAAAGAAAAAAGAAATTTTTCAAAGCATATTTAATGTAAATGGAAAATTTAATAAAGTTAATTATTAATTGATTGTGTTTTTTATATTTTTGTATATTTTTGTTGCTATTTTATTCATAATGAAATATAAAAATTTTCTCTAAAATATATATGAAAATTTTAATGAAATATAAAAAGTTAATTTTTAATTAATAAATGCTAATTAATTTTGTTTAACATTTACTTAACGGGAAATAATATAATTATAGCCTTTCGTGGATATTTAATAGCATTTAATCTGCCGTCCAATGAGTATTTATTATTATTGTTTATTTTATGGGGAATCGATGTGCCTTTTAGTTAGTAAAAAATTTTGTATTCAGTAAAAATCAATAAACCAACCTCATTATTATTTTGCTATTAATAAGCTTTAATAGCATTATATTTTAGTGCACCACAAACAGCTGTCAATATAATAAATATAAATAATAGATACAGAAGTGTCATTTTACAAAACCACTTCACAATTATGTAAATATAACACAATTTTAAACTTATTCAGAACATCATCAACTGATTACATTTTATAAATTCAGCTAATTTCAATAATAATATTTGGTTTTTAATTAGTACAGTAAAACGCAGGTGTAGTATGAAACATAAAATTCATTAAGCATTCACAAAATAAAAAAAAAACTTTAAACATTAAAAACAATATAAATAATTACATTAATTAATATTTAATAATTTATATTTGCATTTCTGTGTCTTTTATCCGCAAGATGAGTAATAATAAAATATTTAAATTTTATAGTAGTCTCCGTCTTCAGAGTTAATTAGAAATTTAAGTGACGAAAAGTTGATGCCACGTGGCTAAACTTATAACCAAAATCATTATTATAGACGATAAAAATAATAAATATATATATATATAAATAAAATTACTTAACTCAAACTACATAATGAACCCTTTTTTTTGTTGGGGTATAAAGTTCATAAAATTCTTTTCTTGTGTTTTCTTTATGTGTCGCATCGTTTCTATTGGTGTTACGACTAACATGATCCGACAAATTAGTGTAATTTTTGCTGCTGATGATTTTGCTACTGCTATCGCTGTTGTCTTTTACATTGTTTTTATATTAAATTGGATACGAAATTTAGAGATGGGTTGATTTTGTTATATTAAAATAAATACAAGAACAACAAAAACAACCAGAAACCAGAAACATGAAATCTAATTCAATTTTTGTCACAAAATATGAACCGATATATGATTTTTTTTTCTTTCTTCATATTTTTATTGTTTTCTGAATTTTTCTCCTTATTCTACATTTTTTGTTTATTGTATTATGTTCCACACAACCCATTAATACTAGGGAGTTGCTATGCTCGTGATCCTATTTATGTATTATTTTATTTATTTTTTCTTTATCAATATTTACTACGTGAAGAAAATAACGATACAAGCAAATGACGAAAGTCACCCATCAAACAGTTAAGACTGGACGAACCGCTACTATCCATGTATAGCGTTGTTTATGCTTAATACAATACAGAAGTTCGTACTTCGATTTTATTAATCAAAAAGGAAAAAACAAGAGTCAAAAACATCGTTAAATATATAACAACAGAAGCAAACGGGAACAAACGTTGAATAGCAAAAACGAAACATGTATTAAAAAAGAAAACAATAAATAAATGCGATGGGATAAATCGATAAAAGTATTTTTTTTATGATTCTGTCATTTTGACAAGAAGAGACACAGTCCATCGAAAATTATAACAACATTGTTTATGTTTGTTTAATGTTTTTAAGATTTTCAATCGTTCACCATGATAACAAAAGAAAAAGAGAAATTTATTTCATTTACCACAAAATTTCTACATTCTATCAATACCGATCAGGCTTCATCAGCTTGTTGTGACCACGCAAAAAAAAAAAAAAAAAAAAAACATTTTTATTACATTTTCACTCTGCTATTACATAACAATATGCTGGATTGTCGGGTGGCTGGGTTTGCGTTTATATAGTTGATGTATCATACCATCAATCGCGTGATACCATTGTTAGTATTTTATTTATTTTTATCCATAGATTTACTATTATTGTTTGCCTATTGTTCGTTGAATTGATTTTTGATTGAAACAAATAGCATTTTATTGTTTAATTATTGAAATTATAATCATATTAATTAATTGAAGGTTATTTTTTGTATTATTTTCAATACGTCAAAATGCTTTAATTCAATTAAATTATTTGGCCATTATATATCACTGTACATTTAAAGCCATAATTAAAATTCAACGGGTTTTAAATAATTAAAATGAAATAAAAAATCTATACAACATCCTAAGTTATTTAGTTGATTTACAATTCTAACTTTTTCAAAATTAAATGAATAATTAATTGCATTTGATAATAATAATTAATTATTAAAAAACTATAAAAATTAAATACAAACAAAAACCGCATTTGAAGCTTTTATTAAATTTTAATAAATTCACAATGTATGCAGCTGTTTTTTCTCTTCTGGCATTTTACTGCAACACCTAAATTTAACTTAAATGTTTTAAAACGGCAACAGAAATTGCGCTATTAAAACAAAATGTTGCTACAAAGTTAATAATTAATTCAAGTGGTTTTACTGGCTGATTGATTTCAAATTAAAAAACAAAAAAAAAAAAAACCTCATCGTTTTAATTATAACAATTCACTGCAAGAAAATCATTAATTGTTATTTATCTCACGTTTTTCAGTTGTTATTCTTATTCTATATTAAGGCATAAAGGGTGCAGCATAGCATTAACTAAAAACACAATTAATTGAATGGCATAGAAATCTAACGTAATTGTAGCCTTTCCGTGCTAATTTTCAAACTGAATAAATTCGAATAAAAGCAAAAAAAAAAAATATTTTCTGTGAAAAGGGATTTATAAAAACTTTTTAAAACAATTTCAACAAAAAAAAAAAAAAAAACCCTAGTGTTTATGTTTGTGCTAACAAAGAATTAAAATTAAACCAAAAATATAAAAAAAATTGTGTAAAAAGAAAACAAATAAAATAATTTAAAATTCCATTAAAGCAAAATAAAACCGAATGAAAAAAACACTGACAACAGTGTAAAAATTTCACATTGTTTTTAATAACCATTTGAAAAATTTCACAATAAAAAAAAAGGATGAAAAGCAGCATTACAAGTGGAGGTTACGATGGTTTTTTTTTTTTATTAATGTACAGAAAAAAAAAGTTTTTATTTTTTTGCAGAATAGAAAAGCAGCAACAAAAAAATAGAAGAAAGAAAAGCTTAGAAAATGAGGAGGACAAAAAAAACTGTTTAGTTAAACACAAAGTGTGTATAGAAGAAAAACATAGACAACAGCTGAAACATAAAACATAAACAAACATCCAAACACTTACGGTTGTCTTCTGTTTAGTAAACAAAACAAGGAAATACGCAAAAAAAAAAAAAGAGATTGGTGTGTACTTTGGATTGCCGTTTTTCATAACTATGTATACGGAATTGTTTGAGAGAATAAATAAAAATAATAAAAAAAAAAATAAGCAAACAGCAGTAGCCCATCAATAATTTCCATCTAATCTGCTTTTAAGACGGAAAAAAAGAGCTATGGTCATTTGTATGGAATCAAACACGAACAACGACAAAGATAGTTGTAGAAAAATCTAAAAAAATCACATCACGTAGACACATTTTTTTAAAAACTTTCCTTTACATTACTTTACTTTCCTTTCCTTTACTTTATTTAACCGTTTTTTTTTTTTTTTATTTTTTGTTGAAAATCCTTTGATATATGAACTACGTCATCAAGATTACTAGTTATCCCCCCATTCTTTTGATGCCTTCTAGTTTTTTTTTTTGCTTTCATTCTTTCTTCTGATTTTCTTTTTTCACTGTCAATGATTTTTATGATTTTTCCCAAATATTTCTCATCAATTTATTGATGTTTACTTTGTAACTACCCGATTGTAATTTAAATGTTAATGTTGAATACATAATAAAACAAGATGAAAATGACACGTTTCACCTTTATTGGTTTGCTTTTTATTTTGCTTCTATATCATTTACGATTGGCTTAACAAAGTATTGACGAAAAACATAAAAATAAATAAATTCTTTAAAATTATGTTAATAACAAAATGTAGAAATGACAAACTATCCAATTATGTCGTTTAACCTAATTTTTTAAAATTTAATATAAAATAGATGTACAAAAATAAAATAAATAAATAAATTGGAGAAAAAAACAGTATAAACATCAACAGCAAACATCACAAAATTTGACTAGCGGAAAATTACATAAATTTCGTTACAATTTTATATTTTTTATACAGAATTTTTCTTCCAAATTTTCTTTTTTTCTTTTTTTTTTTTTTCTTTTATTTATTATAATTATTTCGTTTTTTCTTATCTGTTGAAATAATGACGCACATATGTTTCTTGTTTGTAGAAAACTCTGGCAAATTGAAAGAAATACACGAAAATATATGTTTTTACAAAAATTTACCTCTTTTCCTTATACTTCATATTCTTAAATCAACATAATTTTATTGAGAATTTAATAATATTTTACTTAAATTTGTTGTGTTTTTTCGCCTAGATTAATTCATCATTCTCGTTATTTTATTTACTCGCTGTTGGCTTGTTTGCTTTTTAATCAACATGAAAAACGAACCAAAAACGAAAAAATTTCAAAACACAAAGGATCGATCAGTTAATCACTCTGCATGATAATTTATTTATTTTTGCTTCTTATTTATTTATTTATTTATTTATTTATTTCTATCTATTTTTATATTTATTTAATTTATTCTTCCTTTAATTTTATTTCATTTTCTTGTTTTTTTTTTTTTTTTTTTTTGTTGATTTAATTTTAAGAATTTGTTTTCTACATTTTATTTATTATGTTTGCTATACATAAGCAAAGTTAATCATTTTGATGAATTTATATTTTTTTTTTTTTTTGTTATTAATTAATTATGCTTTTGTTTTCCAACTAGTTTCACTTTGTTTTAATTGAGCTGGAAAACATATTTTAAAACTTTTCTTATTATCAAAATAATTATAATACATAGCGTAGAGGACTAGGATTTAATGAATTTAATTAAACTTTGTCGCATTTAATACGTCGTACAGTAAAATTATAAATACTAAATTTTACAATTTATATGCATATGTCTATGAGTTGTTAGAGAAAAATTTCAACTTAAGCACGTAATACATGTTAAATACGGTTTACTTAACATTGTAATGAGATAGATAATGTTACGCGATATTTTGAAATTAATAACGACCGTAAATACGTATATTTAGATAGTGTAAAGCGGACATAAATACTAAAAACACAAAACTTCCTAAACTAATCTAAAAATCACAAAAATAAACAACATAGAAAAATTAATGAGGCGAAAAATGAGGAAAATCAAGAAAAAACAACAACAATAACACATATTACTATTATTATTATAAGCATAGTGAAAGTACGTAAAATGTCTGTCATATGAAATAATTTTCCTCTTATCAAATTTAATTAAATTAATTAAGTTAATAAAAAAAAAACCGAAAAATAAAAATCCTGTTTCTCCTTCTATTCATTTATCATAACGACTTTTATATATCTCTGTCATGCGATTTGTTTTTGATAGTAATAATAATTATTTCAGGTTTAAATTATGTGATGTCATCAAATGTTGTTAGTTTTCTTTAAATATATATTATTATTATTTTTTATTAGTAATTTTCAACAACCGACATAACCGTATAAATGAGCAAGGATATGAACTCTAGTTAAATGTTTTATTTTTTTTTTTTATTTTATTATTAATAATAAAATTTCATCAAAATTAAACGTCACGTCAAATGCCGTAATAACGATAATAATAATTTTTTTTAATTATGATTTTGACTATAGGTTTGTATTTTCATCCCTATTTAATGGGTATTTAACTATTAAAAAAAAGGTATTCTTCCGTGGTTTATTTATTTTTACGTAGAATAAAAAGAAAAAATAATAAAAATAAAAATTACCTATGACAACTATATGGGGTTGTGATAAGTAGTTTGTTAGTTTATTATGAAATATGTAAAATTTTTATTATACTATTACAACATTGTGACAATTCTATACTTTTCACTTTATATTTAAATATATTTAATGTATTAAGGTGACAATATTTATATTATTATAAGGTGATAAATAAATTTGTATACTAGTAAATATGTAATTGGATTTTTTGTTATATTTATTTTCAACAAAAGTTTCTATAAATAATTTTATTTCTGAAATTTATTTCAGTCCATTATGTTCGCTGTTAAACGTAAATAAAGAGCAACGAATGGAGCAAAACAAAAAAAAAACACAATCATAAAATGGTATCAAAATGTTTATTTGTTTGGTAGAAGTTTTTAAGAAAATAATAATAAAACTTTAAAGACATCAGGTATTTCCTTGACAGGAAATTATATGTTTAACGTAAGAATATTATTTTTAAGTATGTTGATTAAATTTTAAAACAAAATATAAGAAGATTCCACTAAATGTTGTAAATTTATGGAAAACAAAAGATAATCTGTATAGTTTTCTGTTTGTTAATTGTTCTTTAATTGTTACAACAAACTTTTATTCAAATACCGTGTGTAATGTGGATGTCTCGATATTTTATTGGTAAACCGTGATGTTCAATGTTAAGCACCTTGTTCATTTATTAATACAGTAATATTATTGCATTTACTTTGATAAAAACGTTTAACATTATCAGCATATATACATATAAAACAACTTCCCAAGTTGTGGTTTACCAGACAATGCAGCACTACCGATAATAGATATATTTTTATTTTTATTTTATTTTTATTTAATAAATGAGTAAAGTAGAAACGTGCCGATAGCGGACAAGTAAAGGAAACATACAACAACAACAGCAACTACAAAAAAAACTCACGATGACAATATAGTTTAATATTCAGTTGCTATTATTATATTTTAAATATAAAATAAAGTTAACAACAAATTTCCATAAAAAAAAAAAAGAATTGTAAATCGTGAGTCTGTAAGCATATTAAAAAATTGTCTGACTGCATGAGGAAACTACTGTACCCCTGTACACTATGATTTTATGTTTAAAAAATAATCTTAAAATGTAGGACAAATTCAATTTATAAAAAGTTAAAACTCCATGTTTATCATTTCCATTGTAATTGGATAAAGAATAATGACATTGCCAGTTTTTACAGTAACTTCTATTAAATTGTTATAATAAAAAAGCAATTTTTCTAACCAAGTAAAAAACCAAAAAAAAAAGAAAATAAAATAAAAAGCTAACTAAAAGCATTCAATTTATTAGAAAAATAACTAGAAAAAACCTCTTTAACAAGCTAATATGACAGCATTGGAAAAATAAAATCTATTGGCATTTTTTATTTTTTTTTTTTTTTCAATTTTAACAATTCTGTAAACTAACAAAAGGTATAAAAAAAAAACAAAAAAAATTATGAAAAATATTGTTTTGAACCTGATTTAAAATATTTTATAGAAAGTTTAAATAAAGAAAAACTTTAAAACCAATTCAGAAAACTGTTTACAAGCGGAGAAATATTATTAATAATAAAAAACATATTAGATGAAAATTTAATAATAAAATGGTTTCGTTGTGTAAAGTAAGGCTTAAGTAAAAGTAAAGATGGAAAAGCTCTTTTTTTTTCTAGATAACGTTTACTGGAGAAAGCAAAAAAAAAAAAAAACTAAAAAAAAAACATATTATCCTATAGTCCTCTTGTCTTTGATTTATTTTACATACGTTCTTTCTTTTTTTTTATTAACGTTTAAACGTTTATTTTACATTACTTAAACTTTTTTTTTTTTGTTTTTTTTGTTATACGTTAGAAAAGTAGAGGAACGTTTTGTTAAAACTAGTCTCGACGGCAACATTAAATTGTTTTTTAATCTTATCTAAGTATTTTTTCAGGTTTATTTTTCTCTTTTATTTATAGTTTTTTATGTATTGGATTTTTAGTTGTAAACATTAACATTAAGATTAATTCTAATTCTGTATATCTATTGTCTTTGATAAAAAAAAAATGTGGTTAAAAGTGCTAAAACTACGAAAATTTTAATTTTCTTCTTCTTTTTTTTATCATTATGCATTATAATTGTTAACTTATCTTAACGCTCAATTCTTTAAAATAGAGTAACAAAAGTTACATTTACTACTGGCAACCAACTGGATTCAGTACGCAAAGCAATCAAGTAAGGAAATAAACTAAACAAATATGAAGAAAAAAATCTCTAATCAGTTTTAACTTAAAACATAAAGTTTTAGCTTTTATGAAAACAAAAAAAAAATACAAAAATAATAATAAAGAAAATAAAAACACATTTTGCTAGTTTGAATAAACACTTATAAAATGGTAAAAGCTTTTTTAAAACTTTACCATACAATGATATGAAATAATAAATAAGCAAAAATTCATCCTTATTTGGTGATAACAAAGTAACACATAATATACACTTGAGCTTTTTAATACAATGCAACAACAATAACAAAAAAAGAAAAGAAAGGAATAAAAACCACAAAAAAAAAGTTAAATAACATGAAAATTTTGTGGTTAAAATCTAATTGTCGACAAGTTTAAGTCAAAATGAAACTTAAGGGAATACTAAGTTGACAATGAATTTGTATTATTAGTATGGAAATTATTCTAATCATTGTCATTTCTATTATTGTTCAAGTATTCGACGTAATTCCATTCTTTTGTTCATTCCTAAAAGTGTATAAACGACAACTAAAACATCAAACAGAAGATGAACAGAAGAAAGAAAATAGTAAATCTTATAAAATTTTGTACATTAACGAAAAATAAGCAGAAAAAGAAATTTAATATAACGCAAAGAACTGGGGAAAATGATAATAAAAAAAAAAAAAAAAAAAAAAGAAAAAGTGATGACATTTTGAAGAGACAACAATCTACTTTGCATAATCCTTTGTCGTTATATAAATTTACCTATTCCCTTTCATTACCATTTTTCTATTTCTTTTCTCTGTTTCTTTATGAGCTAATTTTCTTTTTAATAAAGATGGAAGAAAAATCTTAAAGCGAATAAAGACAGGAAATTTGTTAAAGGAAAACACATTTTCTCTCATCGTTTAATTATAACGTAGCGCTGTGTACTACAAACCAGCAATACGTTTTCATTTATTTCTTAAGCTTTAATTAAAGCTTGTCTAAATGTACACCACATCGGTAATGTTAAACATAGAAATAATATAAAACCACCTGATAGTGTTGTTATAAGAAAATAAAATCTTTACTTTTTTCTCGCGTTAATTATAGAAACATTTTCTGTTTTTCTTTTTTTTTTCCATATAATTTTCTATGTTTTTATGTTGTTTTTGGTTATTAAATGATATCGGTTGGTGTGAGGTGGCTTCGTTTCGTTGTTAATGATATGAAACCAATTTACCTTAAAGCCAAAGAGTAGCACCAATTAACTTTATACCGCGGCGGTGAGTTATTTTTATTAATTTCAAAATACATTTTTTTCCTTGTATCTCTTAAAACAACTTAACTTGATTTAAGTTATATTAAATTAACTGACTTAAATATACGACAAGAGAGAAATTCTTAATTTGTTTAATCCAATTTTAACTATGCCGGTCGTGTGACATTTTTATTGTTTCCTTTTTTTTTAATACGAATTTCAGAAAAAGTTTCATCATTTCTTAATTATGCTTCTTATTCTTCTACTTCTTCTTTTTTAAAAATAACTTTTTTCTGTAACAAATTAATGTCTTAATCAAAGTAATTAAAAAAACATGAAAAAGATTAAAAGGAAAAAAAAACACACAAGAAACATCAGATACTTTGTCTTATAAGATTTTTTTTTCTGTTAGTTAATTTTAATTTAATTGATCAGAAAATTACAGAAAAACAAAAAAAGAAAAAAAAAACGAGAAGATTATGAAGAGTAAAATTAACAGAAAACAAAAAAAAAAAAAAGAAATAAAATAAAATCACCGAAATGATGTGCTATAAAAATGCAGAAAATTTTTTTTTTCTTATTTATAAATAAATTTTTAGTAATTTTTTTTTTTTTTTGGAAAAACGTGAATTTGGTTTGAGTTGAATGTACGAATAAATTTGTTTAAAATAATCAAAAAGGAAAAATTCTATTAAAGAAAAAATATTCATGGTTGGTCTTGAACCGATTTAAAAATAAAAGTAAGTAAGTAAAAAATCAGAAAATTAGCATTTAAATGGGAAAAAAAAACAAAAAGAAAAAAAAATTTAGATTTTGATCGAGAAATAAATTATTTAATTTTTAATAAAAATATTGTTTTTAGTAAGAGAGATGATTTTCGATACTTTTAGTAGTCGTTATGCATAAAATTAATTATCTGCATGGTCGGTGGGTAGATGGTACCATCAAGCCTATTTAATAACGATAAATGACAATCATAGCGATTTAAATCAATATGTTAAATAGGTAGAAAGGGCAGAAAACAAAACAAAAATATTTTTTAATGGGGCAAATGTGGTTGGGGATTGTCAGGTATTGGAGGTGTATCTAATGCAAATAAAATTGGGAAAATGAAATGTTATCTATTTACCATTTAAAAAATAATGATTAGTGAAGGGAAAATATGCTTGTATACCATACAACATAACAACCTTTTAAAATCGGAAACTCAACCCATATTATAAAGCAACCCTCCAATGGTAAAGCATTGAAAATATTTCGTGGATTTTTATCTATTTGTACTATTCTTCAGTACTTTTGTTAGATTTTATGGGAATTTCATTAAATTTTTGTCTTGCCTTCTAGTTGAGCAGCAATTTGAGGGATTTTTCTTGTTAAAAAAATAATAGAAGAGGAGAATAGCAATTGTCATATGGGTTCGTCGAATATCCTCACATACTTGCCAGCCGATATTTAAACAAGAAAATGCCTCAAATACAAATAATACCATTATTACTACTAATATAACAATGTTGACGACGATTGTTGGTCGTTGATGAGGGTTTTATCATTTAAGCTAAACAGTTCAGTAAGTTTTCTTATATGAATTGAATTTATTTTACGAATAATGCTTGGATCTGTGGGTGTTTTATTTTATACATAATTCTATGAATAAAACTTATTGTAATGAAATAAATATGACAAAAGATGTATTATTCAATAATATGTTAAATAGACGTTTGTTCATCTTACACAAAAATAAACATTGAACTAAGTAAATATTATAGAAATTTCACTCTTAGAACTAATTAGAAAACTTGTTACCATTTATATTATATATGTACATTGTTTTAGTTTTACTTACATTTTTCTCCGTACCTAAATGCTAATTTATTATCTTTAGAAATGTTTATAATGAAAGTTTATTAATTTTTTCTTTTCTTTTATCAATTACACTAAAAATTGTTTTTTTTTATTATGGTCTATTAAAGTTTTTTTCTTTTTTTATTTTTTTAATTACTTTCAAAAAAAAAATGTTCTGTTCATAAAGTTCACATAAACAAAACCACATAAAACCCACTGTCACTTAGTCCTAAAAGATCGTTAATAAACACATCAAACACCACCGGAAATTGTTTTTCTTTTAATTTTGTTTGTTTTTTGTATTATTATTTATCAACCACACCGCACAACACATTCGATGAAACTAAATTTTATTAAACCAAATGATCATAAGGAAAGTGGCGCTTATTGTTTTCGTTTTCTTTTTTTTTTTCTTTTTTTATGCTTCTTCGACATAACACATTATCTCTTTGAAAATAACAGAAATAATTCCATGAGAGAGAAAATTGAGGAAAATATGCTAGATACAGTCGGAAAATTCTTATTGCTGCCATCTATTTACAAGTAGGATTTTAGTAAATATTGAAACCGAGGGAAATTTTTATACAAATTTTCTTTTATTCAATAAATTAATTAAAATCCACAAACATTAGGATTTTTTTTCTGTTTCAATAACAATAATATTTAAAAAGAAAATATTTATTTAAAAATCTTTTCAAATGTCGTTTAAAATTATTTATTCAATAAAACACCATTATAAAATTAAAATTCTTACATTACACATGGGAAATCAACTAATAACAATATATTTTCTTTGTTATTTAAATATTGAATAAAAATGATAATTAATCGTTGTTACAAATTAAAAAAAAAAAGAAAAAAAAAGAAGTTTTATTTATAAAAGAAAAAAATAAAATAAATAAAAATAAGTGAAATAGTGTGAAAAAACGAAGAAACTAATCAAAAAATGCACGAATCAAATTTTCAATTCGTTAAGATTCGAGCAAAAAGAAAAAAAATATTTTTTTCCTTCAATTATTTTTCATCTCGTTTTTGTTTTTAATTTTAAATCAAGAAAAAAAAAGATGAAGAAAAAGAAGCAAATAAAAATAACAATAAAAATGAAAAGAAAAGAAAAAAAGTAAAAATTCTTCTACAGCTTAAGTTCTCCTCGATTTTATTCATTAATTTTAATATTTAATTTTAGTCTCAGTTTTTCTTTAATAAAAGTTTGCTGAAATTTTCTATATTTTTTTGTTTTTTTTTTGTTTTATTAATTTCGATTAAGCGTTAAACACTGTACGTTTTAGTTTTAAAATTGAAATTTTTACATAGTAATTATGTGTTTATGTGTGACGTATTTAATTATTAATACAAATCAATTAAACATTAATTTAACTATAATTAATAAAAGAGTGAAAATGTGTTCTGTTTATGTTTATTATTATTATTTTTTTTTTCTCTGCTCTTCGTTTTATTTTTCAACAGAAATAAAAAAACAAAAAAAAAATTATTTTGGTTATTTTCACTGCTGCTTAAGTGATTTAAAAAAATTGTGAAAATTTATAAAAAAAGAGATTTTTTTTTTTTTTTTCTTTAAAGAAATAATTAAATTATTAATAGCTAATTATTTTTAATTTTTACTTTCTGAAAAAAAAAAAAAAATGAAGAAAAAAACGAAGAAGAAGATAAATTATTTTTTTCTTCATCTATTTAGTATTTTATTTTTTATTTTTTATTTTATTTTTCTTTTAATTTTTAATGAAGTGTTTTCTGATGATTTATTTTTGTTTTACTTCGATTTTATTTATTGATTTTCTATGTTTAGCGGCAACATGAAAAATAATATTTATTTTTTACTATCGTAACACCTGTAGCTTTTTGTTTGTAATTGGTTATTATGGTGATTTAGGTTTTAAATATTATTTTATTGACTTAATTTGGTTGCGAATGGTGGTTTTAGTTGCTATAAGTAATTCAATATTGAATTAATTTTATGATTGAAATTTGTGATCTTTAGAAGATGAATTGATTGTATCAATGTACATTTAGATCGCACATGAAGCACAACCAAATAGAGACTTTAAAAGCATTGCTTGACACAAATACCTTCAAGCTTTTATTGATATGCTTTTGTTTAATGACCACCGCAAAAATACTTTGCACAAACATACAGTAGCTATTTGTATTATTTAATTTGTTCCATAAATTTTTAATTACAAACATTTCTTTTAATTACGAGTATATAGTAAAAAATCAGTACAGCATGCGGCTGACAATGATAAATTAATCATTTTGATTGACTTCTTCTACTTAAAAATGATGACGATTAAGAATCCACAATGAGTAATTTAATTAAAAATCATCATTTGTTGTTCTCCTATTTTTTTTTTTTTTAAACGTTAACAATTTATTATTTTATGGCAAAATAATGTGAATTTTCATCATGAAACAAGAAAAAAAAGTCACCGCAATGTTTTTGCTGTTGCTGTGTGAAATTTTTATTGTTAAATCAGTTTTTGCATTGAAAATTTTTAAGTAGAAAGCTTTAATTGTTCAAAAAAAAAATAAGGAAAAGACAATCAACATTTTTTTATGCATTGTTCATTTATCTGGTAATAAAAAGTTCATATTTTCTCTATTTAATTACTTTTGTTGTAAATAACTTGCTTACTATACTATACGATACTTTCCACCTGGTCAGTTTTCTTGTCTGGTTTTTCCAAGTAATCAATACTAATGAATCATTATTTTCAATTAAACCACTCAGCAATACTACTGACAAAGACAAATACATTCTTATTTTGCTAAACATTAACAAAGTTTCTATTAAAGACTACTCTTCCATCATTTCAATTAAATTGAAACATCATGCAGCAAAAATGACAACATTCGACAAATAATTAACTAAATAAAAATAATAATGCAACAGCTGTTTTTTGAATAAAAATTATTGTCACAAGAATAATAAAAATTAATGCTTAAAAAAAATCATTAAATTCCCAAAACGACAACCCAATAATTAAATCAAAGCAAAAAAAAAAATAAAAAATAATTTTTTTAAATGAATTTTTCATTTTAAATACAAAAAAACAATTTTTAATTTCGCTAATGATTATTAACAATAGACAAGGAATATGTTAAACATTTTCTTTTTTTTTTTTTTTTATTTAATTTTATATTTTAATAGCACCGAAAATCAAAAATGAATTTTTTTATTAAATTAATTTTTTATGTGCAATTTGTATTTTGATAATAATAAAAAAAAAAAATAATTCAATGTGTAATAAACAAGGCAATGAAAATTAAATTATTGAATAATAATATAATAAAAGCATAGCGTTGATTTAATTTATAATAAAAATTTAATTAAAATATAATTATGATACTGTGAACCATAAAATGTGTAACCGGGGGAAAGAGTACTATACCATAAATAATTTAAATAAATAAAAAATGCATGTAATGCTGAATAGCCCACAATAATGATCTCATATGGAAATTTAACTACAAAACCAGTCACCAAGCATTTAAGTATTGATTTATAGACTTAAAGTATTAATTATTTACTTATAACCGATGTTTTATGCATTTAAAAATGTCAAAAGAATTGGGTGGTATTTTTAGAATCTGTTACATTGATTTATGAACAGATTTTTGTTGTCTGTATGTAGTTTGGTTGTTAATAATTAACACAGTTGTTCATTGCATAATATAATTTATAAATTTTAATTCAATAATTGAAACCATATTATAAAAAAGATTAGCCTGCAACAGTATTTTATAAGCAAATAACTATTTTTGCATAATAATTAAGTCATAACTGTTTTATTACTTTTAAATGTTTATAAAATAAATAAAAATAC